>CM038675.1:537161681-538361681 GCA_021605145.1 Aegilops bicornis
GTACGGCCAAGTAGAATTGGCCGCAAAGTATTCCCAGCAGGACTATAAACTAGACAGCCTGTTAGATGGTATTGAAGAGGAATACAATTAGTCGAGTTGACTATGTAATTCAAAATGACATGTAAAATGCCTTCTAGACGGATTGTAGATCGTTTGTCGTAGCGGACCTTTTCGCTTCAACCTCAGGACCCAATAGTCCAGAGTGTGTCCGAATACCCTCGCGGTTATGTAAGAACCGGGGCATGCGTGGAGACAAGGCGTAGGGGTCATTATTGTTGTATCAGACAAGTGCCCAACTAGTCATGTTATATTACATGGATAGTAAGAAACATCTTCCGGGGAGAATAGTTCCGTTAAGGGTTCCTTTCCCTGGGAGGCATTGCCCTAAAGTGCATGTCCGGACTGCCAAGAAAGTAGAAAATCATCTGGGGGCAGATGGATAAATAGTTTAAAACTCAATCTTTTAGTTCACCGACCGAATATTCCCTTAAGAACGCTAGCTTTCGGATTCACCTACCTCGAGGTACACATCCGGTGACCCGCAAAGAATAATCGCAGAGGTGCTCCCTTTATCGCCTAGCCGAACAATCGGGAACGTAGGGGTAAGCACAGGAGCCAGGCAACCCAGTTTGGCCAAAACTTAAGTCATATCGATGCATATAATGGTGAATAAAAGGTACATGCGGAAGTTTGACACATGTGTTGGGCATAAAACCCGTATAAATAAGCTTACATTAAAGAAGCCCTCAGTATAATGAGCGAGTGGCGCGTCAAGTATGTGCGAACAAAGCGCAAATGAGCCTCTAAAGGCATCAAGAAAAAGGAAGAAGGAAGGAGAGAAATAAAAGACAGCTAAAGTATAAATTTTGGACGGAGGAAGGAGACGAACCCAGAGTCCGGCACTAGGCGTAGAATCTTCATAGACGGGCTGCGTTCAATGGGTTTGGCTCGAGTCCGTTATCTGATGCGTTCAGAGACGGTATGCCCGCTGGTCGAGGACCTGGTCGATGATGAAGGGACCTTCCCATTTGGGCTTGAGTTTGTCCTTTTTCTTGTCCGGCAGCGTAGAACTAGTTCGCCAACGTTGTAAGCTTTGTCCCGTACTTCTCTGCTTTGATATCTTCGAGCCTGCTGTTGATAAAATGCGGAACGAGCTTTTGCCACGTCGCGCTCCTCCTCCAAGCGTCCAGACTGTCTTGCCGATCGAGTTCAGCTTCTCTTTCTTCATACATGCGCACGCGAGGTGAGTCATGAATTATGTCGCAGGGGAAAACTGCCTTCGCTACCGCATACACCATAAAATGGTGTGAATCCGTAGTGCGGTTTTGCGTGGTCCGCAGCCCCCGTGAGTACGGAGTCGAAGCTCCTCTACCCAAAGGTCGTATTAGATTCCTTAAGGGACCGCACTAGTCCGGGTTTAATGCCGCTCATGATTAGACCGTTTGCCCGCTCGACTTGATCGTTAGTTTGAGGGTGATAGACCGAGGCGTAATCAAGCTTAATGCCCATGTTTTGCACCATAATTTGACTTCATCACCTGTGAAGTTGGTGCCGTTATCGTGATGATACCATGGGGACACCATAACGGTGCACTACCCACGATATGAAGTCGATCACCGGTCCGGATTCGCCGCTTTAACAGGCTTGGCCTCTATCCATTTGGTGAATTTATCCACCATGACCAATAGGTATTTTTGCTTGTGGGTTCGTCCCTTAAGGGGTCCAACCATGTCAAGCCCCCAGACCGCGAACGGCCAGGTGATGTGTATAGTTTTGAGGGCGGTGGGTGGCATGTGGCTTTGGTTAGCAAAAAGCTGGCATTCGACGCATCGTTGGACTAAATCCTGCGCATCTGCTCGGGTCGTCGGCCAATAAAATCCTGTACGGAAGGCCTTGCCTACCAGGGCCCGGGCTGCGGCGTGGTGCCCACCCAGTCCGGCATGAATTTCAGCCAGGAGGTTTCGCCCTTCCTCTTCGGAGATACACCTTTCAAGGACTCCTGTTGTGCTTTTCTTATGAAGCTCTCCCTCATAGACTTTATAGGCTTTGGATCGCCGCACTATGCAGCGAGCCTCATTTTGGTCTTCGGGGAGTTCCCGCCTAGTTAGGTAGGCTAGGTAGGGCTCCGCCCACGGGCAATAACTGCCATTATTTCATGGGCGAGGGTGTTTTCTCGTTGGCGAGCCTCCGATTGTGTCGAGTGTTCGGTGTCGTAAAGGCGGTTGGGTCCGGAATGTTATTTCCCGACTCCCAATCCCATAGTACGGATGGCATGAACAGCCGCTCTAGGAACATGTTCGGCGGGACGGCATCGCTGCTTATACCGATGCATGCCAATACGTCCGCCGCCTGGTTGTTATCCTGGGCTATATGATGAAATTCAAGCCCTTCGAATCTTGCTGACATTTTTAGGACCGCGTTGTGGTATGCTGCCATTTTCGGATCTTTGGCGTCAAAGTCTCCGTTTATTTGAGATATCGTGAGGTTTGAATCCCCACGCACCTCTAGGCGTTTAATGCCCATGGAGACCGCCATCCGGAGGCCGTGCAGGAGGGCCTCATATTCGGCTGCGTTGTTGGAGTCCGTGTACATTATCTGAAGGACGTATTGGACTGTGTCCCCGGTTGGGGACGTCAGGACGACGCCAGCCCCCAGGCCGGCCAACATTTTGGAGTCGTCGAAGAGCATGATCCAATTGGAATATGCGCCGTACTCTTTAGGGAGTTTGGCTTCGGTCCATTCGGCGATGAAATCGGCCAACACTTGTGACTTAATAGCTCGCCGTGGCTTATAGGTTATGTCGAATGGGAGGAGCTGGATGGCCCATTTGGCAATCCGGCCTGTCGCATCGCGGTTGTTTATAATGTCGTTAAGAGGTACTTCGGAGGTTACTGTAATCGAACACTCTTGAAAGTAGTGTCGCAGCTTCCGGGATGCCATGAACACCGCGTATGCTATCTTACGATAATGTGGGTACCGGACTTGCATGGAGTTAGGACGGTGGACACGTAATAAACTGGTTTTTGAAGAGGGAACCTGTCCGTCCGTTTCTCGTTCGACGACGAGCACCGCGCTAACAACTTGATGTGTTGCAGCGATATATAATAGCATTGGTTCGCCCATGTTGGGCGCGGCCAGGACCGGATTTGTTGCCAATATGGCTTTTATTTCTTCGAGTCCGGCCGTATGCATCCGTCCCACTCGAAGTGTTGATTGCACCGGAGGAGGCGGTAAAGGGTAACGCCTTTTCTCCCAAGCGGCAAATAAAGCGGCTTAGAGCCGCCATGCATCGATCAATTTTTGTATTTGTTTGAGGTCTTTTGGAATATCCAATTGCGACAGAGCTCGGATCTTGGCTGGGTTTGCTTCAATTCCTCTACGGACACAATGAAGCCCAAGAGCTTTCGGGTGGAACGCCAAGACGCATTTTTCCGGATTGAGCTTGATGTCATATTTGCGAAGATTGTCGAATGTGAGCCTCAAGTCGTCTACTAGAGTTTCGGCGTGCTTGGATTTGACGACCACGTCATCTACATATGCCTCCTTTGTTTTGCCGATCTGGTTTGCCGATATGTCCGAATCATGCGCTGATATGTTGCGCTTGGCGTTTTTTGAGCCCGAAGGGCATTGTGTTGAAGCAAAATGGGCCGTATGGGGTGATGAATGCCGTTGCGGCTTGGTCTGGCTCTGCCATCTTAATTTGGTGGTAGCCGGAGTATGCGTCGAGGAAACACAATGAATCGTGTCCTGCTGTGGCGTCGATAATTTGATCAATGCGAGGGAGGGGGAAGGGATCCTTTGGGCAAGCCTTATTAAGGTCTTTGAAATCAACACATAGGCGCTGTGGATTTGTCCTTCTTTGGTACCATCACCAGGTTTGCTAGCCAGTCCGGATGTTTTATATCTACGATGAATCCGGCTTCCGGATGTTTGGCTAGCTCCTCTCCCATGGCCTGTCTCTTGGGTTCGAAAACGCCAAGAGCTTGCTTGGTAGCTTAAATCCTTTTAGGATATTTAGGCTATGCTCGGCCAGCCTACGTGGGATTCTGGCATGTCGAAGGGTGCCGGGCAAAAATGTCCCGATTTTCTCGTGAGAAATTCTCATAGTGCGGCGTCTACATCAGGGTTTAATTGTGCCCCAATGGAGGCCGTCTTTGCAGGGTCCGTTGGGTGGACTTGGAATTTGACTATTTCATCCGCTGGTTTAAAAGAGGTGGACTTGGATCTTTTATCAAGTATCACATCATCTCTGTTCACAGTGGAGCGCATCGCAGTTAGTTCCTCGGCCGCTAGAGCTTCGGATAGTGCCTCGAGGGCTAGTGCGGCTGTCTTGTTTCCGGTGCGGAGTGCTATGTTCGAATCACTAGCGAGAGTGATGATTCCATTAGGTCCGGGCATTTTAAGCTTCATGTAACCGTAATGGGGTATAGCTTGAAAAATTGTGAATGCCTCTCGCCCTAATATAGCGTGATATCCGCTGCTGAACGGGGCCACTTGAAAGGTGACCTCCTCGGACCTGTAATTGTCCGGTGAGCCGAACACTACGTCCAATGTGATTTTCCCTGTGCAGCATGCTTCCCGGCTAGGGATTATTCCTCTGAAGGTTGTGCTGCTTCGCTCAATGCGGTTCCAGTCTATTTCCATTTTTCGGAGGGTTTCCTCATAGGTGAGATTTAATCCACTGCCGCCATCCATGAGTACCTTAGTAAGGCGAAAGCCGTCCACAATTAGACTGAGGACTAGTGCGGCTGGTGCTTGGGTTGTTCGGAATTTCGGTTCGTCACTGGCATTAAAGGTAATAGCCGTGTCACTCCATGGATTTATTGTTGCTACTTGGTAGACTTCGGCAAGGTTGTGGAGTGTTCACTTCCGCATGTTATTTGATGCGAAAGTCTCGACGATTTATTAATCTTGTCTTGGTATTGTTGGGCTGGGATTACGAAGCTAGAAGCTCCTCGCCACTTTTGGCCACACCGTAGTATCCAACATGCTCGAAGGCTATGAGTTGGAGTGGCGTCCTCGTGCTATGAATTTTACAGGTCCGTTGAGCCATCCCTCCAAGACGGTTCCATGCCCTTTAGGGGTCTTTGTATTTTGGTATTTAACCCGGATGGTTGGTGATAATGCACCCTTTTATTCCGGACTAGGGCTGTGTTGGGGCGGATTATCCCAAAATTTACTTTCGGTTTTCCAAGCACTCTCCATCGCACAGTACTTTTGTACTATGGTCACCAAGTCATCAAGGCGTGTAATTTCACGACGACTTATGGCGTTTAGGATTCCTTCGTCCATGCAATTATTGCAGAAGAGCGAGATTGCGTCCTCCTCTCGGCAGTCCTTTATCCTGTCCATAACCAGGAGGAATCTGGCCCAGTAATGATGTACTGTTTCAGCGGGCTCTTGCCGAATTCGGGATAGATCGCTAATGTTTGGGTGGGCGGGTGGAACTAAATCCGGAACCCCATCTAATCTAAGACTCAGGGGCCGAGAAGTTTCCGAACTCGGAAGTTTGGGTTTTTGGATTTTATCCACTGAATCCAACCCGCCACCTGACTTTAAGTTCAAGATTTGATCGTCGTCCGTCCCCCCGCGGGAATCCGGCATGGAGGGGTTGGGAATCCGGATGTAGCTAGTCCTTAAGATAGAAGAAGAGTCGCCGCATTGTTCCTCTACCACAGCAACATGGTGGGTAGCCTGGGGAGAGTTGATCTCTCTCAGATCGGTTTTAGGCCCGATCTGATCGTAGTCAGTGGTGACTCCCAGGGCGGCGATGCGATCCAAGAGCTCGTTCACAGAGGAGAGCTCGATCGGATCTAGCTGCTCGGCAAGTTCCGAGTTAACACGAAGATTGGTTTCGATGACCCGAGAAGTCATCGTCGGCGCAACGGCCGAACTGGTGGTCATAAGGAAACCACCTAGCCGAAGAGTCTGGCCGGCGGCCAAGGCTCCTCTGGCGATAATGTCGTCTTTAAAGACGGGATGAGGCATCCTTCCTAATGGTGACGGCACAGAGGAACTCTCAATGAAAGCACCAATGTCGGTGTCAAAACCGGCGGATGGTAACAGGAGACAAGGGACACGATGTTTTTACCCAGGTTCGGGCCCTCTCGATGGAGGTAAAAACCTACTCCTGCTTGATTAATATTGATGATATGGGTAGTACAAGAGTAGATCTACCACGAGATCAGAGAGGCTAAACCCTAGAAGCTAGCCTATGGTATGATTGTTGTTTGTCCTACGGACTAAAACCCTCCGGTTTATATAGACACCGGATAGGGTTAGGGTTACATAGAGTCGGCTACATTGGTAGGAGATCTACATATCCGTATTGCCAAGCTTGCCTTCCACGCCAAGGAAAGTCCCGTCCGGACGCGGGACGAAGTCTTCAATCTTGTATCTTCATAGTCCAGGAGTCCGGCCACCGATGATAGTTCGGCTATCCGGACACCCCCTAGTCCAGGACTTCCTCAGTAGCCCCCGAACCAGGCTTCAATGACGATGAGTCCAGCGCGTAGATTGTCTTCGGCATTGCGAGGCGGGTTCTTCTCCAAATTCCATATACTTGTCGAATATTGGCCGGCTTCTGATAAGTGCCGCGCTCCTTTGGCTTCTACGCTCAATAATGGCCATCTTCCACATGTCGAACGAATGTGAGAAGTCAGGGTATCTTTACATTTACCCCTCTGTCAGGCAAATGAGTCGTCTATAAAAGGGACGGGGATCCAGATCCGGATCGCACCATCCTCCCCCCGTGAGCCGTCATTAGAGCGCTTTCGACAAAAAAAACCCATTCCACCATGGATAGTCGTCGCGGCTCCTCCCCTCGCGCTCCCAGCCCTCAGCCCGGAGATTGGGGGAGATCTTCAGTCCCGCACAACGAATTAGTGGCGCTTCAAACCAAGGGATTCCTTCCCCCGGCCTTCCTGGTTCCGGTGCGTTCCGGACTCGCCACTTACAAGGGCGGGAAGCAGGCGGAGAGCGTCCCCGATCCCTCTAAGGGAGAGCGGGTATGCTTCGTCTCTCATCTAATGAGAGGACTCAGATTTCCAATCCATCCATTTCTTCGGGGGTTTCTGGAATTCTACGGCCTCCATCTGCACAACCTCACACCTGCCTCCATTTTGCACATACCGGGCTTTGTAGCCCTCTGCGAGCTGTTCCTGGGTGTTGAGGCCCATTTCGATCTGTGGAAGAGATTGTTCTGCCTTGTGCCCCATTCTAGTGAGGGGTCAATATATCAAGTGGGCGGAGCCAAACTGTGGCGCATCACCGGGACCGGATATCTATCCGGAACCCCGAAGAAGGCGTCCGAAGACTGGCCTTCGGAATGGTTTTACATAGAAGACGTCCCGCTGCCGGATCCTGTTCGGATCGGTCTCCCGGAGTTCAGCAATGCTCCTTTGAAGAAACGCCTGAGTTGGCGCCCGCAGAGCCCCCAGGGGGAAGTCAGCAGGGACGTCCTTTACCTGATGAGCCGAATAAGATTGTTGGCTCATTCCGGACTGACTATGATTGGCGTCATGGACACATGCATAATGCGGGGAGTTCAGCCGCTCCAATATAGGGGCCACCCCATGTGGGATTTCAACCGGGAGGATGACGCCACCCGTCATGGCCGCAAAGGGCCGGGATCGGTCACCGAACTGGTGAAGACCTTGTCCGCTATGTACAAAGGAGAAGAGGAGCATTTTCTCCGCGTCAGTCCACTGAACGGGTTTTCTTCGAATAATCCTCGAAGTTGGGTCAGCGAATATCTTTGTGGCCTGTCCGATCCATGTTCCCGTGGTTACATATCTCATTTTATGGTTTCTACGCAGGAACTGCGCCGGGCCGTGGAGAAGATACACAACCCGCCTCCACAACCCGAGGATCCGGAAAGGTCCCTCGATCCGGCCACCGAAGATAGTTCGGCTATCCGGACACCCCCTAGTCCAGGACTCCCTCATTCTCCCTCCCTTTACTTAGAGTTTGTCTTCGTGAAGTCATTGCCTATTTGCCATACCTATTTGACTTCATTGCTTGACAACCATCATTGGTTGGCTTCATCCTATCTTCCATCCTGATCCTTACTACCTAGCTGCTATTAGTCTTTGTACTTTCACATTATTGCATACTTGACTATGGTTTGCTGGTTGTAGTTTATCTTCCGCTGCATATCAATTAGGTTATTTCTATTGTTTGTCTTGAAACTTCCACGCTTTTTGAAGAGTTTCATAAGAATCGCCTATTCACCCCCCTCTAGTCGATAACTAGTACTTTCAATTGGTATCAGAGCAAGGTACTCCCTTGTTCTGTGTGATTCGGTTTAACCACCTGGAGTTTTAGCTATGTCGACTGCAGGGATAATCAAAGTCTCTGCTGCTTGCCCCGTGTTCGATGGACCCTACTGGAAGAATAAGATGCGCATGCATCTTGAAGCCATTGATGTCGATCTCTGGTATGTCGTCAAGAACGGCGTTCCCAAAACTGGTGAAGGTGTCACCCCTGCTGATGTCAAGAAGTTCATTCAACTGGACTCTACTGCAAAGAACATCATCTGTGGTCATCGACCAAAGGGCGATATGGCCGTGTGAGTGCTTCTGTAAACGTCGAAGCTAGTCTGGGACTGGCTATCCAAGGTCAACGAAGGCGTCTCAACCCAGAGAGATCAAAGGATCAGTGTTCTTCGCAACCTCTTCAACCGCTTCAAGAGAAACGACAATGAAAATGTCCAGATCACGTTCGATCGCCTCACTGACATCACAAATGAGCTTCATGCTCTCGGCGCCACTGAGATTACCAAGCATGAAATCGTCAAGACACTACTGAGATCACTCGACAGCTCCTTTGACACCCTTGCCCTCATGATACAAGAACGCATACGACTTCAAGACACTCAATCCGTCGATATACTTGAGAGGCTCAACACACATGAGTTCCACTTTACGAAAAAGAGATATCTATGGTCCCAACTATGGCCGAACTCGCGCTTTGAAGGAAAAAGTTGTTTCCTCATCGAAGAAGAATCATTGCGGTTACGATGATCCACGAAGACATTGGAAAGGAACTTGCTATGCTTGTGAAGAAGTTCCAAGTTCACTAAGAAGAAAGGCTTCAGAAAGTCTTCACGATCCAGCTCAAGAAATGATGAAGCTTCCACTCATGACTACAAGAAGAGAACCTGTCACAAGTGCAAGAAAACTGGACACTATATCTCTGAGTGTCCACAATGGGACAATGAGAAGAAGAAGGAGAAGAGCAAGGGATATGATTCTGATGACAAGAAGAAGAAGAAATCTTCAAAGTCTTCTTCCAAGTCCTCATCAAAGTCTTCATCTCATAAGAAGAGCTCATCTGGCAAGGCTCATGCTTTTGTTGGCAAAGAAATGGATTCAGAGGAGGAGTCTGCTTCTGAAGAGGTGGAGGTGGAGTCTGAAGAGGAGTCCGACCCTGGCGTTGCAAGTCTGGCTCTAGCCACAACCTACGTTGCCAAGTCCATCTTCAACACTAAAGACAATGACTTCCACACCAACGTCAAGCCGATGACAAGGACGACCCTGCTCCCACCTCTTTGCTTCATGGCACGTGGTGCCAAGGTAAAATCACGTGATGCTTACTTTCAAACATCAAGTGAAGATGACTCGATTGTGAATCCAAGCCCAGCTACAAAACACTTGCTAAAATTGCAAATCGAACAACAAAAGGCTAGGGAACATATTCAAAAACTATTAGACAAAAGCGATGACCTGTTGGACGCTGAAATGACACGTTCACAGTCCTTAGTTGAAGACATAAAAATCTTCATACTAAGTACCAAGAACTTGAAAGTCGTCATGAAACGCTCTCAACCACTCATGAAAAGCTCTCCTACGATTATCTTCAAAGGAAGCAAGAGCTTGAGAAATTGAGAGCGGCTCATGAAGATCTTCAAAAAGAGAATGGGTCACTTCTCGCTCAACAGATCAGTCCCGCTCAGGATGGATTTGAACCACCATGTCTAAAATGCATTGAGCGTGATAACGCTACCTCTGTTGCTGAATGTTCCACTTTGCCATCTTTGTTGCATTGTCTTCAACTACTGATGTGGTAACTAACCCCTCTGCGAGGATACCACCGCTATTGCCGATGAAAATGCTAGGTTGAAGACATTGCTTGAAACAGGATGCATAAAAGTGCGAAAGGGCATCGAGACACTGCGATGTCCTCAAAAGAAGATTACGAACCGAAACCCTAGGAAAGAGGGTGTTGGGTTCGAGAGGAAAATGAATGTTGATGGTTCCCATCGGAAGCCCGAGCAAGATCCCAAAACCACATGGGTTGCAGCAAAGGGACCTTGATGGATCCATCCACCTTATCTGGCTTTACCTGTGCTAACCCTATTATAATTGATGAATCCTTTGATGTAAACTATAAGCTGTTCAAGAATCGAGAATGGTGAAGTGTTTGCTGTATATTGGTACTAACTGCAGGAATGGACCACCTATGAAGAAGATTTGGGTTCCCAAAAGCTGTCTTGAGAATCTTCCAGTGAATGTCATCATGACACCACCTGGGAAGAAGACAAACCCCAGACCTAAGGCGTCATATGGTACAAAGCCTTCATACAGACAGAGGACTCACATGGGTCACCCTAACGCCAATGTTTTGCAGGGAAACCGTACTCAAACTTATGAATATGAGCGTGTGTCTTCAAACCGCTATGTTCATAGAACAAAGAACTTTTCTGCTTACTCATATGAGTATCATTCATCTCCTGCAAGGCTATTTGCTAGGGCTCCAAAGTCAAGTTCTCAAATGCTGCACTTAGACTCATTGCTTCTAAGCCACCTCGAAGATGTGGGTGGTTAAGAAGAATTAACTTTCTTTTTAGGGAAAGGGTCTCCACCGAAAATCAAAGGCGTCGATGCTATTCTTTGGGGACCTAAAACATCTTGTAGGGCACAAGATCAAATGCCCAAATGGTCTCACTATGTATTTTGTTCTTGAATTGTTTGCCATTCATCCTATCAGTAATCTTGATTTAAGCTTCAATAATCCACTTGCCCGTCAAATGTTTATGCTTCACAATGCTCTTGGTGAAGCCTATCCCCCTAACTGTACTGTAGGGTATGACACCTCATGCTTCAGAATGGATTATGGACAATGGATGCACTAATCATACGACTGGTGATCGAAGTCTTCTCATGGACTCAACCTTACGTCCATCAGACAAGAGTCACATCACATTTGCTGACACTGGTAAAAGCAAGGTCTTGGGTCTAGGTAGAGTTGCAATCTCAAAGGATCAACACATGGATAAAGTGATGCTTGTTGAATCCCTTGGTTTCAACTTGATGTCATCTCAATGCTTTGTGACTTGAACATGATTGTGATATTCGGAAAATATCGTTGCCTTGTACTAATGGAATCTGACAAGTCTCTAGTATTTGAAGGGTATAGGAAAGATGATCTATACATGGTAGATTTCTCAGCAGGTCCACAGATTGCCGTACGTCTTCTTGCAAAAGCTTCAGAATGCTGGCTCTGGCATCGGAGGCTGTGGCATGCTGGCATGAGGAACTTACACACACTCGCCAAGAAGAAGCATGTCATAGGCATCGGAGGTGTCAAGTTCAAGAAGGATCATTTGTGTGGTGCCTGCGAAGCTGGAAAGATGACTAGGGAAAAGCACCCTCGAAGACAATCATGACGACATCTCAACCCTTCGAGCTGTTACACATGGACTTATTTGGCCCTACTCACTACTCTACCTTCACAACAACTGCTTGTCTCTATGGCTTCCGTCATTGTTGATGACTACTCAAGATACACATGGGTGCACATAATTCTCTACAAGACTGAAGTGCAAGATGTCTTCAGACGCAACCGCCAATCGAGCAATGAACAATTATGGCATCAAGATCAAGCATATCAAGTGACAACGGCACGAATTCAAGAACACCAGACTTGATCTTTATTTGGATACAATGGGAATCACTCATGAGTTTTCTGCTCCATACACACCTCAGCAAAATGGCATCGTAGAGCGCAAGAACAGAACCCTCATTGAGATGGCTCGAACAATGCTCGACGAGTACAAGACACCAAGAAAGTACTGGCCTAAAGCTATTGATAGAGCATGTCACGTCATCAACCGTGTTTACATCCATAAGCTTCTGAACAAAACATCCTATGAGCTCCTTACTGGCAAGAAGCCAAATGTCAGCTACTTCAGAGTATTTGGGGCTAAGTCTTTGGATCAAGGATCCCCATCACAAGTCAAAATTTGAACCCAAAGCTCACGGAGGCTTCATGCTTGGTTACGGAAAGGACTCGCACTCCTACAGAGTCTTCAACTTCTATCTTTACAAAATCGTCGAAACAATGGACGTGCAATTTGATGAAACCAATGGTTCACAAAGAGAGCTCCTACCAAGTACACTAGATGAAGCTCCGCCCAGCGAATCTATCAAGCTGATGGGAACTGGTGAAATCATGCCTTCAAGCACAAACTGAAGAAGAACTTATCATTTCGCACCTAACCAACTTTGAAGACAATGCTCACCTGAAGACAATCCTCCCAATGATGACAATGATCGGCATGAGCAAAGTCTTCGTCCGATTCATCCTCGTGTTGCAAATGAAGTACAGATTGAGAAGATAATCGATAGCATCAATGCACCTGGTCCGCTTACTCGCTCAAGAGCAACACAGCTAGCAAATTTTTGTGGGCACTTTTCTTTTGTGTCAATATCAGAACCCAAGAAAGTTGCTGAAGCCTTTATGGAACCAGAATGGATACAAGCTATGCAAGAAGAACTTCAACAGTTCAAGCTGAACAATGTTTCGGAACTTTTCAAGCGTCCTGACCCTCGCAAGCATAACATTATTGGCACCAAATGTATATATCGAAACAAGCAAGATGAGCATGGTCAAGTCGTCAGAAACAAAGCACGTCTTGTGGCACAAGGATATACTCAAGTTGAAGGAATTGACTTCGATGAAACATTTGCTCCTGTAGCTAGGCTTGAAGCTATTCGCATACTACTAGCCTATGCTAACCACCACAACATCTTGCTATATCAAATGGATGTGAAGAGTGCATTTCTCAACGGCAAGATTGAAGAAGAAGTATATGTCGCTCAACCACCTCGATTTGAAGATCCAAAACATCCTGATATGGTGTACAAGCTAAATAAAGCACTGTATGGTCTCAAACAAGCTCCTCGTGCCTGGTATGATACGATCAAAGACTTCCTGAAGAGCAAAGGCTTCAAACCTGGATCCCTTGATCCCAAACTCTTCATGAAGACATATGATGGTGAACTGTTTGTATGCCAAATATATGTGGATGACATTATCTTCGGCTGCACCAACCGTAAGTATAGTGATGAATTTGGATACATGATGCAAGAACAATATCGGATGTCCATGATGGGAGAGCTCAAGTTCTTCCTTGGTCTTCAAATTAAATCGACAAAGGAATGGCATCTTTATATCTCAAGAAAAATACCTCCAAGATTGTCTGCAGAAGTTTGGAATGCAAGATTGCAAAGGTTACACGACGCCAATGGCAGCCAAACACCATCTGGGTCCCGACGACAATGGTAAAGAGTTCGATCAAAAGTTATACCGCTCCATGATTGGTTCCTTACTTTACCTATGTGCATCTAGGCCAGATATTATGCTTAGTGTTTGCATGTGTGCTCGATTCCAAGCGGCACCAAAGGAATCCCATCACTTAGCCGTGAAGCGAATTCTTCGATATTTGGTTCACACCCCAACACTCGGATTATGGTATCCAAAGGGCTCAAAATTTGATCTGGTTGGATTCTCGGATGCTGATTATGCTGGTGACAAGGTGGATCGCAAGTCTACATCAGGCACATGTCACTTTCTGGGACAATCACTTGTCTGTTGGTCTTCAAAGAAGCAGAACTATGTATCACTCTCAACTGCTGAATCTGAATACATTGCTGCTGGATCCTGCTGTGCTCAGCTTCTATGGATGAAGCAAACTCTCAAGGACTATGGCATCAATCTGAAACAAGTACCTCTCTTCCGCGACAATGAAAGCGCCATCAAGATTGCCAACAATCCAGTCCAACACTCGAAGACAAAGCACATTGAAATTCGTCATCATTTTCTCAAGGATCATGTCATGAAGAAAGATATTGACATCATTCACGTCAACATCAAGAGCAATTGGCAGATATCTTCACAAAGCCCTGGATGAGAAAAGGTTTTGCAAGTTACGGTGTGAGCTAAATATCTTGGAATCCTCAAATGTCCCGTGATCAAGCACACATCCTAACACTTATGCATGTTGATGACTTAGATGTGCAACACACGAAGTAAAGTATATCTTCAATCAATGAAGACTTACATTCTGAGTGTGAATACATTAACGTGGAATTTGGCTTCGGAGCGCCACGATAATTGTGCGCCGTGTCTGGGTCTAATACTTCCTATACGGTGGGTAACTCCACCACCAAATTTCTCTGTTTGAAGTGTTTCACTCATGGCGTTATTTTTGCTATGTCTTTGCATTTGGTTTGTCTTCAAATTTAAATTTATCTTCATGATTTTATTCACTATGTTGATTTGATTGCTTTCTGATATATATATATATATATATATATATATATATATATATATATATATATATATATATATATATATATATTGTTATGTCCTCTACAAAGATTCACTTATAGCTATGTCTTCCTAGTTGAATCTTTTGAACTAAGTGAATGTGATCGGACCCTAATCTCTCTATGCTTTCTATCTCAAACTCTATCTGTCCAAATCATATGCATTCTATTGAAATCGTTGAATGTCTTCTCTGCGTCCTTGTCGCCAGGAAGACACAGAGACAAACTTTAAGTCCGTTTTAAATGATTCATCCTTCATCAGAAATCCGGAGAAGCCGGAACGTCCATCCGACAAACCTGGCGGGCGTGGGAACGTGGGACAACTCAGTGTATGTTGCATGCTTGCCACGTGCCCCTCAGATGTGAACCGCCAGGGGCACCTGCGTAATTGCACTGTGTCGCACACCTCCTTATAAATACATGTCCCATGCGGTAAAGAAAATCTTCTTCCACCTCTCCACATCGTCAAAACCCTAACGCCACCACTAGCTCTCAAAGACGCCGGCGACGAAGCGCTTAGCCGCCGCAACTTCTCCGACGCCGTCCTCACGCCGGCTGCGAACATCGTCCTCTCCGCCGCCGCCGTAGGTGTCCTCCGTCGCCGAGTTAGGGCACGGTGGATTGAACTGCTCAGCCTCCTTTTCTTCCCGTCTAGCAGTTCTTCAAGTGGTAAATATAACTCTATTTTTACCATCTTTTTTATCCTCAAAGATTCATCCTTCTTACCAAAATTGGTTTCTACCTATACAATGTTAGATCTATTCCATGCATCTCATATCGCCTACTATATTCACTTAAGCTTCACAACGAGTTAGATTCCTCACTTGTACTTATTCACGGATTCGTACAAATCTGGAACCAACTCTCAACATATAAGTGAATGTCTTCGCATCATGAGGTCAATGTCTTCAAACTGATTTATCTTCAAAATATTCTGAGAATGCATATGACCTCTTCCCCTTCCCTCGCATCTCTAATGCTATCACAGGTACATGTCCGTGGGAATGTCTTCAAACTGATTTATCTTCAAAATATTCTGAGAATGCATATGACCTCTTCCCCTTCCCTCGCATCTCTAATGCTATCACAGGTACATGTCCGTGGGAGAATCTCTTGGTTCTCATAGTCTACATTCATTTGCAGAATTCCTACAGCATCAACTTAACTCTCCCGAAGCCAGTTCCTGTTTGTCCAGCAAACGCAAGCCTTTGAAGCCTCTGAACATATTGAAGCCATTCAGTTTGAAATTCATGGCTACAGATAAATCAGTCAGGAAGGGCGGCAGACAGCATCGTGGGGGGACCTCAAAAGATCTTCCTGATGACCTCGCAGAGCTTTACAAGACAGATCCCGAAGAGAATTACAATCAGCGCAAGACGCGAATCCAATGGATTCGTCGATATTGGGCTGAACAATGGTTCAAGTACAATTTCGTGACCTAGGAATACGTCGAGAAGAATGCTATCAGAAGCCCTTGGGGTGATATTCTCTTTCGAGGCCTTCCACCCAAGAACATGGCTGAAGCTATTGCACGTGGTTTGTATCCTTGTATGGTCCGTGGACCTTAGCTCGAGAATGCCGACCCAACGTCATTGCTCACGGTGTCGTGGCGATAATCTCTTCAAGCGCAACTTCCAGCACGCAAAGGCTTCGGCCAAGGAAAACAAGAAGTCATTGGGATTAGACTTCAACCCTGGTCCCTCTGCTCCCCGTGCGGACGGCTCACGTGATGCTGAACCCAATGTCATTGGTCCCTTTTCAAACCTTGATGGCATCATCACTTACATCTTGGTCCAAGGTGCCAAAGTGGATCACTCTGATGACGATGCTGACTCCGATGAAGTCCCAGCTCCTGCTCCTACTCCTGCTCCAAAACCGCAGAAGCAAAAGAAGGCTAAGGCTTCAAAGTCAGCTGCTCCCCCAAAAGCTTCACGTGTGAAGCCATCGCCATCGCACCTCCTGAAGTCAGTGTGCAGTCTGAAGATCACTCCCGTATCTCCAAGAAGACGGAGAAGAAAAAGAAAATTGTCAAGAATACTGATTTGACACTGACTCCTGCTGCCATTCTGCGCGAAGAGCACATTGATCTGTCCAGTGATGAAGATCTTGCAGATGATGCCCTTGAGCAACTGATCAAGAGCAAGGAAGAAGCAGAGATCTTCAATGATTTACCTCTCTTTGATGTGGCAATCATCCATAACTTCATTGATGAGTGGTTTGACACCCCAAATCTGAGCTTTGAAGATCTGCAACTTCCCATTGGCCTCAGCGTCTCCTTCAATGGCGCCATTGCTTCTGAGCTAGCTCTTGCTCGGTCAGACGTTGAACTGAAGCACAAGATCGACTATGAGAAAGCTCAGTTCAAGAAGCATGTGGCAAAGCTCAGCGTGCAAGATGTCAAAAACTTCAAGAACATGCTGCACGAGCTCAAGGAAGCCTTTCTCAAGAAGCGCGAAGAAGCTAAAGGCTCTCGTGAGCGCATGAAGGGTCTGGCTGACAAGTGTGTACAAGCCTACAATGAGGCTGAGAAATGCAAGGCTCTTGGTCGTCCTGGCATTGACCCCAAAATGGCTGCAAAGAAGAAGAAGACAAGAACTGACCAAACTGCACCTTCAAGGCAGGAAGAACCCCGCATAGTCTTCCCAAGCAGTATGACTGGCTCAAAGCCAAAAGTCAGGTCAACCGCTTCTGAACAGAAGAAGACGAGGGCTGCTGAGGTTGAAGCCAGAAATAGGAAACATCCTGAAGCCTCTGATGCTGCTCCCTCCAAGAAGAAGCTCAAGACCAAGAAGAATCGGGCTGCTCGCACAGAGCCCTTGGTTGTTGAACCCATTTCAATGGTTTGCCCTGCCTCTACTACCCAAGAACGACGGATGATAGTTCATGAGCCTGCTTCCACAGAGGCTCATGAAGATGAAGAAATTCCCGCAGTTGATCCCACCGCTCCTGAAGACAGTCGTCAACATGACCATGGTGAAGATGATGAAGTCCTTCCTCAGATCGAACCAAAACCGGTATCATCGCCTGTTCTCACGAACAGCGAACTCATCAGCATTGGTCGTCCTCTGACGCCAATTGCGCAGGATGCATCATGGGCTGATCACCCACAACAACGAGAAGACTCCCCTTGTACTCCCCAACAACAACAACAACAACAAGAGGAAGACTTTGAGGCCCAGCCAACCCCATCTCCAAAGGCGTCGCCAGCATTTCGCAGGCTTCGCAAAGGTCAAAGGCCTCAAGTACCTCTCTCGAGCTTTCCAGAAGGAGAAGTGCACCACCAACCTGTTGCACGTCAAGTGTTTTCAGAAGCCACTCCAACTGTGAATGTCTCCGAGTCTGAAGCCAAAGCTTCTGAAGACAATCCGGGTGCATCAGCTGAAGACACCCAAGAAAAGAAGAACATGTCCATACTCCCCCTGTTATTGAAGAAGTTATTCCTGATATCAACGTGCCAGTGCCCGACCCTCCAGCTCCTCAAGTGGAGGTTGAAAACATTGAGGCTGCCACCTCCAACACCAATGAAGCCAATGACGTGGTCATGGCTGGAAGCAAGTGTGGAGCCCGCACCAACCGCTCCTGAAGCCAATGAAGGAAATGTGCTCAAGCCTCGCTTGTTGCCATCGCTCCTATTCCGCCACCAAGGCCTCATACAATTGAGCAAGCATACAACTATGGTCAGCTAATCAACATCGGATGGCCCATTCGGTGCCTCCGCCTCATGCCATCGGGTCCTCGGTTTGATTATCATATTGAGCATAGGCCTCGTGTCCAGAACCAAAGCCACGATCGCCAAGGTTCCTGTGCACCGCCACCTCTCTGAGGTCTTTCAATGCAAATGGCTTCAAAGCCCACAACACTTTCTTTGACAGAGCAAAGAACCCCTACACAAGGCCAAGGATATCATCCGACCGTTTCGGAGCTATCAAGAACGAAGCTATTACTCCTGCTCAGATGATCAAGGGCGCATTTTCCCTCATATGCGCCTCGACACTGAAGCCATTGCTGGACTGCCGTTCTTAGAAGAAGCACTTGATTGCTTTCATGATGCAGGTCTGCTCGGCTTCGTAACAGACAAAGAACAATGGAATGAAGAACTTGTGCTTCAATTCTATGCTACCCTCCACATCCGCGGCTACTACAGAGATACAAAGACATGGGTTCTCGAGTGGATGACAGGAAATGTTCATCATGAAGCCAAAGCTCTTGACGTCATTGAGCTCACAGGCCTACCCACTCCCGGAGAGCTGTTTGAACCTGGTTGTCAACTCCACCGCGATGCACTAGAGAGCATCTTTCATAAGCCAGAGCCCAACATGAGTCAGATGTTGAGCATGATGAAGCCACTGCCACATGACGTCAATACCCTCAGGATTTCTTTGTTGATGACCTTGAGTATCCGCCTCGTACAATATATCATATCATCAGCGAACTCTATGGCCTATCAAAGGGCATTCATCATCTGCAAAACTTGAAGGAGCCATGAAGACATTGGTCTTTTACATCCTCAATGGCATCAGCTTCAATACGCAAGAATTCTTCATCCGGCAATTGGCTGCGTCTGGATCAGATCTTTTTGGTCTGAAATTTTATGCTCCATGGGTCATGCGCCTCATCAAGATGCACTCTACTATCGACTATCAGCCCTCTACTACGCAATCATCCGATCTTTCTACCAGAGGTTGATATGTCGATTGAAGCCATATACCCCGACCACCAAAACGCCACTTTGTCTTCAGAATGCAGATCACCATATCTTCTCTCAACCCATGGAAGGCGTCCAAGCAGTATCTCGTGTCTATCCTCTGGCTGGGAACACTCGTCTGCCTCACCGTGCGCAAACTGAAGCTACTGAGAGCACTATTGCACAACGGCCTCGGAAGCGCTCTCGCGTCTTAAATAACCGAGAACTTCTTGTGGCACTGCATCAGAAACAAGATAAGCATCACTACTGGCTCAAGCGACAGATGCAAAGCCTCTTGGTGGACGTCAATCGCATTCGAAATCTTGCCACCAAGAATGCATATGTCACTCACGAGACCTGTCGGCGATCATGGAAGAGTTTGACCATGCTCAGTGCTGAAGCAGATCTTCAAGACGATGGCTTCACTGAACGCTTTAAGTTTGACTCCACTCCTCCATGGAATGCAGTCCTACGACAAACTCCATCACTTGAAGACTCTGACTATTCTTCCTCCGCGGCAACGGTGAATGCCAGAGTGATCAATGATGAAGATGATGCTACTTCACCACCCCCTACTTCTGCACGCGCCGACATCGCACCAAGTTAAATGCACCGCCAACCAACAACGACAACCCTGCTGCATCATCTACTCCTGAAGAGGATGAGTAGACGCTCTATGTCTTCGAACCTTTTTGGTCCTTACTGACAAAAGGGGGGAGAAGCATATGAGTTTGATAGTCTTCAAGCGGGTTCATAAGGGCGGTTGCATAATATTTTGCCTAGTGTTTACAACTCTCGCTTTTGATACATTTGGTTCTTTGAGTTGTAACACTTAAACTCGATGGTCGTCTGCTACTTATTTGCTTTACTCTGGTGCGATGATAAATTCTGCATATGCGATAATAACTCCCGCACTTAGATCATACTGCAGACGTCCATTTTTCATTATGCATGTCATTTTCTTAGTTATATCATTTCATGCATGATGAATTATCTTCATAAGGTGAAGAGGATCTCCACAAGTACAACATGCCATGTGCATTTTCATTCCAAAAGCAAACTACTTATATGCACATCTTCAGGGGGAGCCTTTGCCACTTATGAAGACAATTCCCTATCCTTTACAATTTCACATACTTTATCCCCGTTGAAAACTTCAACCAGTTTGTCATGAATCACCAAAAAGGGGGAGATTGTAAGTGCATCTAGTGCCACCCCTAGTTGGTTTTGGAGTATTGACGACAAATATGGTTGAGGGACTAATGCGTTTGTGAGAATTGCAGGATAACGCAGGTAGTGTTCCCCATTGATTCGGTTTACCTAATGGAGATGACCCCTAAAAATGTATGAAGACATTGACGACAATGGTGGTATGTGAAGATATTCACATTGAAGACTATGACATGAGATGACATTGAGTGAAGACTATGGAGCGCGAAGACTGTGTCGTTTCGTTGTTTCCTTTTCTTCTTTGTTGAGTCATAGGAACCACCGTACTGTTAAGTGGGGTCCAAGTGATCATAGTCAGAATGACTGAAGTGATGCTCAACCCAAATCCTATGTCTTCGAGCGAAGACAATGAGAGCAAAACTTATCCAGAGCTGGATGAGTCAGCTTTGCTTGTAGCCCAAGTAAAGTTGCCGTGTGTGTTTGAAATCTGACCGTTGGAACACGTGTCGGTTCCTTAGTGACCCAGGGTCATTTCGGACATAATAGGTCGGGTTGCCTAGTGGCTATAAATAGCCCACCCCCTACACCATAAATTGGTGGCTGCTCAGAGTTAGTGCACGACTTTTGTCGTTTGAGAGCAACCCACCTCGAAGCCTTTGAGAGAGAAATCCTTGTGAGGACAAAGCCCAAACACCCAGAGCCAAAGAGTGTTAGGCATCACTGAAGTCTTTCTTTCTGTGTGACCAGAAGACTTATTACACTTGAGGACTGTGAATCCTCCAGCCGGCTAGGCGTCGCGTTCTGAGCATCCAAGAGTCATTGTGGATTGCCAGTGAACGCAGTCTGTGAAGGTTCGAAAGTCTACCTTGAAGACTTACCAGAGTGATTGGGTGAGGACTGTGTGTCCTTAGCTCAAGGGGAATAAGGTGAAGACGCGGTCTTACGAGTTGAATCTCAGCCTCCCTAACTACACGTATAGTTGTCACAGCAACTGGAACTGGTCCAACAAATCCTATGTCTTCAACAAGTGACTGGTTCTATCCTCTCCCTCCCTTTACTTAGAGTTTGTCTTCGTGAAGTCATTGCCTATTTGCCATACATGTTTGACTTCATTGCTTGACTACCATCGTTGGTTGGCTTCATACTATCTTCCATCCTGATCCTTACTACCTAGCTGCTATTACTCTTTGTACTTTCACATTATTGCATACTTGACTATGGTTTGCTGGTTGTAGTTTATCTTCCGCTGCATATCAATTAGGTTATTTCTATTGTTTGTCTTCGAAACTTCCACGTTTTGAAGACTTTCATAAAAATCGCCTATTCACCCCCCCTCTAGTCGATAACTAGCACTTTCACTTCACGGGGAATTTTTATGGAATATATAAGAAATATTGGAGCCAGTAAGTACCCGAGGGGGCCCACCAGGTGGGCACAACCCACCTGGGCGCGCCAGGGAGCCCAGGCGCGCCCTGGTGGGTTGTGCTTCCCTCGGCCCACCTCTGGTGCTCATCTTATGGTATATAAGTCATTTTGACCTAGCAAAAATAAGGAGAGGACTTTCAGGATGGAGCGCCGACGTCTCGAGGTGGAACTTTGGCAGGAGCACTTTTGCCCTCCGGCGAAGTGATTCCACCGGGGGAAGTTCCCTCCCAGAGGGGGAAATCATCGTCATCATCATCACCAACAACTCTCCCATCTTGGGGAGGGCAATCTCCATCAACCTCTTCTACAGCACCATCTCACTCAAACCCTAGTTCATCTCTTGTGTTCAATCTTTGTATCGAAACTATAGATTGGTGCTTGTGGGTGACTAGTAGTGTTGATTGCATCTTGTAGTTGATTACTATATGGTTTATTTGGTGCAAGTTTGTATGTTAAGATCCATTATGCCATTTAATACCCCTCTGATCTTGAGCATGATTATCATTTGTGATTAGTTACATTTGTTCTTGAGGTCACGGGAGAAATCTTGTTGCAAGTAATCATGTGAACTTGATATGTGTTTGATATTTTGATAGTATGTATGTTGTGATTCCCTTAGTGGTGTCATGTGAACGTCTACTACATGACACTTCACCATATTTGGGCCTAAGGGAATGCATTGTGGAGTGGTTATTAGATGATTGGTTGCGAGAGCGACAGAAGCTTAAGCGCTAGTTTATGCGCTATTCTGTATGGGATTGATTGGATCCAAAAGTTTAATGCTATGATTAAAATTTATTATTAATACTTCTCGTAGTTGCAGATGCTTGCGAGGGGGTTAATCATAAGTAGGAGGTTTGTTCAAGTAAGAACAGCACCTAAGCACCGGTCCACCCACATATCAAATTATCAAAGTAGCGAACACGAATCGAACCAACATGATGAAAGTGACTAGATGAAATTCTCGTGTACCCTCAAGAACGCTTTGCCTATTATAAGAGACCGTTTTGGCCTGTCCTTTGCCTCAAAAGGATTGGGCTACCTTGCTGCACTTTTGTTACTATTTCTGTTACTTGCTTGTTACAAATTATCTTGCTATCAAACTACTCTGTTACTTACAATTTCAGCACTTGCAGACATTACCTTTCTGAAAAACCACTTGTCATTTCCTTCTCCTCCTTGTTGGGTTCAACACACTTCCTTATCAAAAAGGCTACAATTGATCCCATATACCTGTGGGTCATCAAGGCTCTTTTCTGGCGCCGTTGCAAGGGAGTGAAGCGCTCTTGGTAATTGGAAATTGGTAAGAAAAAATTATTACTATGTGCTGAAATTTATTGTCACTTGTCACTATGCAAAACAATCCTTTGAGGGGTTTGTTTGGCGTATCTTCAGCTCGACCGGAACCACAATTAGTTACCCCTCAACCTACTGCACCTACTGAAATTATTGAATATGAAATTCCTTCGAGTATGATAGAACAACTGCTAGCTAATCCATATCACTACAAAAAAAAGACACTTACGTGATGATACGTGTTTGTCACAGTAGGTCACGTTTTTTGTCATGCATGTACATCCATGACAAATTTATGACAAAATCAAGATAGTCATACCTATGCTGTCGTAGAAGTGTTCCATGACATTACCAAAATTATCATCACGGAAGTGTCCACTTCCATGATGATAAATCCCGCGTCATGGAAGTGCTTTCATCAAGGGTGACCGACACGTGGCATCCATCGTAATGGAATGCCATTAAGCTATCGGGTCCGGTTTTGGATCTAATAACCCGCTAACAGCCTAGACCAATGAGGATTTTCCACGTGTAAAATTCTCATTGGCCGGAGGAAACACGTGTTGGCTCACTGTTGGGACAGATGTCATCCATTCATTGGACAGGAGGCGCCTATGATACGTCGACACGTGGCACAGCCCAACAGAGGCCCATTCCGGTGAAAAGGCCGGCCTGTTTGACTTGGTCAAAAGGTAACAGGCCGGCCCACGGAAAGCTTGTTAACGACATGTTCGTATATAGCCTATTTACGGCCCGCTAACTCACGGCCCGTTACGGCCTATCCGAATTAAGCCCAGTAGCTTCATCTGGGCCTTCCAATATGAGTCCAGCCCATTGTAACTGTCGGCCCATGTATGGCCCATGATATTTTTCGGCCCATACGAGACCATTTGTAACTCTTGGCCCATTAACGGCCCGTGGTGAATCTGGCCCGCAATGAACAGTGTACCCCTTTATACCCATTAACGGCCCATTATTCCATTGGGCCGTTTCCAACCCATGTTATCTTTCGGCCTTCTCAGGGCCCATTTATTCTTGGGCTCATTTCCAGCATCCGCTTACTTACGGCCCGTCATTGGCCTTTTCGGCCTATGGGCCAAATCCAGCCCTCGGTTACAATCGGCCCGTTTGCGGCCCATTACTCCATTGGGCCATTTTCATAACGTCATCAAATACGGCCAATTAATGACGACCTGTTATTGTCGGCCCATGAAGCGACGATTCCAAATCTAGCCCGTTTATTGCCCATAATGTTGTCTGTTATTGGCCCATGTTTGGCCTATCGATCATACGGCACGTAGAAGGCCCATTGATGCTACGGCCCGTAGAAGGCCCTTTCTTTCTACGGCCCTAAGAAGGCCCATTGTTTCTATGTCCCGTAGGAGGCCCATGGTAACTACAGCTACTATGTAGCCCATTGTTATTGTGGCCTAGTTTTTAAAAATAGGTTATTGCGGCCACTAGCAAACCGCGGAAAAGGAACTGCACTGACTACAAGCAAACAAATAAACAAGATAACAAGGAAATAAATAAGCAAGCAACTTACGCTAGGTTGTCACGGCTATTACACATATTACATCCACTGGGCATCAAAGTTCGCCACCAGTGCAAATATAGGGAACAAAGCAGCATATCATATACACTGGTTGTCAAAGTTGGCGACCAGTGCAAATAAACATCGCAGCAAAACAATTCCAGAACTGAAACCACTTCAGAAGAGCTCAAGAAACAATATCCTGGGTACCCATAATGCTGGCAAGATGCTTAGCAAACTTATTAACTTTCTCATGTTTGGCTCTTAAATCCTCCAGCACTTGCTGTTGCACCAGAAAGTATGCATCTGAATTTTGCAGGGACTTCCTCAGTCCTTCGGCTTCCTATTGCATAACATCTGATCGATGTCTTTCAACTTGAAGTTGAGACTCAAGAAGCCGAACTGATTCAGGCAGCAAGTTCAAAGAGCTGGTGCCAGCAGTAGTAGCCAGTAACTCGAACACTACATCAAGACAGGACTTTGGGGTTGTCTCAGTGTCTTCAATATAGTTTTTATCAGCTTTCTTGGAGACCAACAGGGATGCCTCACTATCTTGAACCTTATTTGCATTACTTCCTTTACCATTGCATAACGGGGTACTCTTCTCCAATATTTTATCCGCGTTCTAAAAGAGAGACAAACAAACACATCACAGGTTTACAATGTAGTATATGAAACTCATTTTGGTTAACCAGTTCAGTAGTAAGGTGGACAGGATAACAGCATGAAACAAATATATATCTATGTAGTATGGTCACTGTATGGTCTATATCATTCTAGTTTATGTTGCCAAATCAAGATAGATACAGTTTGAATTATATGTATTTAAGAGAAAGCAGCATAGACAGAATATAAGTGTGGGAAACTACACATCAATAACAACACTTGTAATGTGCATGGCATGAGAACATAATTGTTTATTCAATTGAAATTGAAATCAACATAGAGCAAGTTACAACAGCAAACACGTTAAAGAAACAGGTTTAAAACAGACCTGTTGCGCCATTGGAGTTTCAATTGCATCCTTCAATTTGAAATTAGTTGGTATGAGTAAATACAGTGATGCAAGAGCAACGTAGTATGAAGCATAGCTATGGAATCTGACCTAAGAACAATTCTTCTTCTGCTTTAAGAGTTGAATTGGGGTTCGGAGTGGTGGTCCTCGTGCTTTGGGAACTGCAGTTGCCTTACTAACTGCTCGTGTTTGGGTGCTCTATGGTGGAGACGGTGTTGTGTGAACTTGAACTGGGTTACTATCTGCTGGGGTTGAGGTTAGAAGGGGTGTAGCTGGTTCTCTGTCCAACTGGGTAGTGGTACAATCTGCGTGAATCTGAGTTATGTGTGGTGGGGCTGGTTCTTGGGCAAGTACAACTTGGTTCTATCTGCATCGACAGGTAGCACAATCTTTTCTGAAGACCGTGTTTTTACTCCCACAGATACTGCCATCACCCCCTCCAATTGAAATGGCTGATAAACAAGAAAAGTAATTGAATGTACAGACATTGTAAGATAGACAGGTGCAATGGATAGTAGGGAAGAAAACAGGGCATGAAATAATTCACATTTATGTTGTCTAACCAAACAGAATAGCAGGACATAATTTCACATATATGATGGCTAATTAAACAGGATAGCATGACACAATTTCAAATGTATGATGGCTAACTAAACAGGATAGAATGACATAATTCAAAATATGATGACTATGTAAACAGGATGAGATGATATAACTATATTATGTCTTTAGAAAATGGGTTGGCATGCCATAATTCAGATACATGTTGTCTGTGTAAACATCTTGATATGATATAATTCAAATATATAATTTATATACTAAGCAAGTGAGCAGAGGGCAATCGCATATATGATGTGTCAGCTAAGGAGATGGCATTCAATATTGTGCATATGATGTAAAATCTAAGCATTGCAATACAACATATGCATGATATGCGTAATATAACCCTGCCAAGTTTGAGCATACACCTCAGGGGATAATAGGACTGGTCATCCGCCTCGAATCCTCCTCTAAAGAGCTATCTATAACCAGCAAGATATCTGCTTCAAAAGAGGGTAGCATTATGCGCTCTAAAGACCTTGTTTTCACTCCTGATTTCTCCATCACCAATTCAATTGGCTGATGCATAGGAAGAGCAGTTGAATATACAAACATTATCGACAAATGCAACGAGAAATACAAAGAAAAGGACGACATAATATAATTCGCATATATGACGCTTGGCTAAACAACATGGCATTGCATAATTCACATATATAATGCCTTGCAACAAGATAGCGTTGCATAATTCACATATATAATGTCTTGCAACAAGATGGCATCGCATAATTCACATATATGGTAATTAGACACTGAACAAGTGGCATTCACACAAATCATGTCTAAACTAAGCAAATGACATAGCAATGCAAGATACCATACGCACGATATGAGCAACATAACCCTGCCAATTTAGAGCATGCACCTCAGGGGGGGGGGGAATAGGACTGGTTGTAACATCCCAAAATTCTAAATTTTGGAATGTTATATTAAATAAATAGTTTTGATTGTTTGTTTGATTGTTGTCTGAATGATTGAGTGAAATTGAGTGAAATTCGAAACTTTTTGAAGGTTAAATGAGAGGGAATTAAAGGACTTTCCCAAACTTTCATTTTTCTTTTATGATCTCCTGAATTCAAATTCCTTTCATCACAAAACCTGGAGAGAAGATGACATGACTTCTTCCATTTATTTAAATGACAAGGTGTTGAAAATATTTTCCAATTCTGAAACTTTATGCAACTCAATGATTTTCACGGCGAAGATAAAATGACTTCTTCAAAACATATGAAATATGAGTTGGGAGTTTTAAAAGAATTAAATTCAAAGTTCTTTTGAATTTATTTCCAATTTGGAGTTATTTGAGTTTTATTCAAATTATTTTTCTCCAAAAACAAAATATATGGAAAATAGGGTAACATGAATCCCTACATCAGAAAATTGGAGAGAAATTAATTTGAAGTCATTTTGGTATTTAAAAAATGATTTTTATTGGACCAGTAGCACTGTGTGAATTATTAAAATTTGTGTGGATTTTATTTGACATTAGAATAATGTTCATCCTGTAGGAAATATTTTTCTGCAAATTTTGATATATTATATGCCTATATAAAAGTTTTAATTATTTTGTTTTTGTTTTTGTTCTGTGAAATTTTGTTAAAAAAATATGATGCGCCTTGGGCCAAAGGCCCAAGCCGACTCAGCCACCGGCCAAGGCCATCGCACGCACACACCTAGGGGGCCAGGAGCTCAGGTTTCCTATTCTTTTACAAATCCTAGTAGGATTTGATCCCGTTTCGTTATTCCGTTTATTCCGATTTGTTTTTAGATCTTT
Source organism: Aegilops bicornis (assembly GCA_021605145.1). Lineage (NCBI taxonomy): Eukaryota > Viridiplantae > Streptophyta > Magnoliopsida > Poales > Poaceae > Aegilops > Aegilops bicornis. The sequence continues at coordinate 537,189,792 of CM038675.1, forward strand.
TTCCTCTTTGTTTCCTAATCCTAGTCTATTTCTTGTCCCCTACCCCAAGCAAAGCCCTCCCCTCCCCAATATAAATACCCAAGCACCCCCCCCTCCAACACATCAAACCAACACCTCTCCTCTCCTCTCCGCAGCAGCAGCAGTGCAGCACCACCGCCGCCGCCAAGTGCCGCCGCCGCGCCCTCGACCTCTCCTGAGGTTTATATAATCTCCTCTCCACCGTCCCATGATCTCCTTTCCTCTAGGAGCAACCGCAACATCGGATCCGATCTTCTTCCCCAACTCCGACGACTACTCCGGTGAGATCCACGAAATCCCGTAATTCATTTTTTCAGAAAATAGCAATCTTAGAAAATTCATATCTTTTAGAGTTTTTAGTATTTTTGAGTGATTCCAATTGCTATGTGTCACAAATTTGCTGAAGTTTCTGGTAGTTCAATTTTATTTCACATTTGAGCAGTTTAAATTTGTGTTTGTATAAATTTTCTCAAATCACTAGATTTGAGCTATTTTGAGTTAGGAATATTATTTTTGACCGATTCTTTTTGCTCCTGGTCTCTAGGACCTTTGTTTATCCAGTAGTATTTAGTATTTTATTTCTAGGTTAATTTAAATTAGGTTTTTAGCAAAACAGTACTGTTTTATTATTAGGTCTGTTTTAGCTTTTTCTTTATTGTTTTTATTAGTTTTAAATTATTTCTTTTTGTCACTTTTGACAAAATTAGTTGTGTTTCTGTTAGAAAACAGGAGAAAAATTTATTTTTATTTTAACAAAATTATTTTCCTTAGTTTTGTATGAAACCTTCTATAGGTCATAGTTAGAGTTTTATAAAAGCTTTTTATTTGTTTCTTTTTGCAAATAAAATTTTATGAAAAAATACTTTCTGTTAACTTAGTTGTTTTACCTTTTATTTTCTTTTAAATTACTAGTTTAGTGTTTTAATTGCTGTTAAGTGTTTTTTACTTAGGGCAAAACTATGTTAGATGCTTGTAGCAAAGTCATAGATTTTCGTTAGTAGTTTTTCTTTCTAGTTTTATTTGAAGCTTCTTTGGACTTTGTTGGAGTTTTATTATTGAGTTTTTTTTTGTTTTAATTTATATTTTGAGTGTTAGTATTGCTTGCTAGAATGATTGCTTATGTGAATGCTATGTTTGACTTGTATAGATTTTCTTCGGAGAGTGACTTAATAGTTCTATCAAATTTTGTGAGAGTGTTGTTATCTTCATCAACGTGCCGTGCAAGTTCACTTTGACCATGTTTTTCATACCTATGTGTTTTATTGCATCTAGTGTTATCTTCGCAACAACCCCTCCGGTAGTGATATTGAATTCTTGTAGTTGAGTAGTATGCATGAGGTAGGAACCCATCACCCTGTTACCAAGCCCGGACGCTATTTATTTTAATGCTACGCTATAGTAGATGGGGTTTGGTATGAGTGTTCGAGTGGTGTGAAGAAGGAGGACTCTACGTCAATGACGACAACTCCATGATGGAACCTGCAAGGACTGCATCTTCAAGGCCTCAAGACTTCAAGACTCGAGACAAGAATTCAATACACACTCTTTGGGTGAAGGATGGTTGACGGGCACCTGGAGAAACCAGTGGTTGGCCGGGATGCATGGAGAAGCGCCATGACATCTTGCGGAAAGCTTCACCCAGACTCAAAGAGACGGAAGAATACTTCATGCCCGAAGCTTACTGTGCAACCGCAAGTCACTATGGGCTCTGGCTTGGTTGACCTTAGTTGTGACTCTGGCTGGGGCGGTGCTAGCAGATGTAGAACTACGGTAGGATTGGATGAGCACCGGACGGTGGTCGAGGAACTCTTGAAGACCATGTTTGATCGTCTTGTTCTCAAACACCACGAAGTGCGAGAACGTAAAGAGAGGGATCGAATCTTGCGGGTAAAGTGTACAAACCTCTGTAGAGGGTTAAAACCTAATCGATTAGCCGTGTCCCCGGTTACGGACAATTTGAGCATCTGGACTTGGATCTATCTCGGAACTCTCAACACCGGATTGATAACTTTATTTTGGGCAACATATGATGATTTTGGGCTATGAGACATCGGTTGGCGGAACCATGTCATGATAGAAAACTCCATAGTACAGACTTCATTTATTCCTTTGATGTAGGGAAAATAAAATCAGCTTTTACGCAAACAAAACTCAGATACAGAGCCACAAAGCCAAATTGCATATAGTATAGTTTTACCATATGTTTATTCATGTTGTGATCTTGCCGGTACATTCAATGTACTGACTTACACGGCTGCAACGTATCATGTTGCAGGATTTTCTTCGACGAGTAAGAGTTACGATACAGGGTTACGATCTACACTCAACCTGCCGATGGCGTTGATGGGACTCCACACCCGTTTGATTGTTTCCGCTGAGTATTATGAGGTATATATCATTTTACGTTATTTATACATGTGATTGCACTTTGATATATACATTGATGTCTTGTGTGTGCCAAAGATACTTGATCCGTGGATGGCATGTATACATACGAGGCTTGACCGTTCGAGGTCGGGTCACTCTGAGATATGGTATCGAGCACATGTTGACTGTAGGACGTGACCCTAGAAATCGGAAAGCCCTTGGACAGGATATCTCAAAACTTTATTTTCAAAAAGACTCTTACTTCTCCTCTTTTCTGATTTTATCAAATAGACACTCTCACCTCAAATAGTTAGAATATACCCCTTTTCCCTTTTGACCACATGAAGTATCAACTGAAGCCGCTCCAAGAAAGATATCAGACAGCTGATGACCTCTTCAAAGTAACAAGGATTTCACCATGCATTAGAAGATTTGAAGCTGCAACAATTGAAGACTCCGAAGACTAGAAGAATTTGAAGAATCTGAAGAATTATTTGACCTTTAGAAGACCAAACCCCTGTTACACACTTACGTTAGATGCGGCGATTTGTGAGCCGTCATTTGTTTGATGTTTTCCGACAGCCCCAAAATAAAACTTCGTTTCTTCAAAACTATTGTTTGTATTGTGTGTATCTCTCCTTTTCTTCTCTCCTATCTCATCCCAAAACCCTTGGACCCAATAGATGATAAAGGAAGACATGCGCTATTCTTCGGACCGATGACTCAGTTGGAGTCCGAGCTATGGATTCAAAACATGGAGGATCAATTTAGAAAAAAATTGATTGCAAGGAAGCATGAGGTTCAATACGCTCTTCAGTGCTTTACAGAAAGTGCTGCAACCTGGTGGAAAATGCATCAAGCCATACAAGGATTTAATGGAGCAAGAACTTGGGAGGAATTCAAGAAGACCCTATTGAGATCACGTCTCATCCGGAAGCACTATGATAACCCGAAGAAGAAACCTTGTGCCTGCAAGATTTGCGGAGAAACAGGACACATCCAGGAGGAACACAAGGATGGATGCCCTCATTGTGAGGAGAAACACCCAGCTGAGGAATGCCCAACTAGTCTGGTGACTTGTTTCTTGTGTGAAGGAACCACCCACTACCCGACTCAAAGGTCACATTTACCCCATGGTGCAACAAACTATTCAGGAGCAGGAAGAAGGAATGAAAGAAGCGCCCGAGAAGTTATGAAAGAACCTGTGATGAAGGAATGTGTTGAAGACCACGATGGAGAAGGCCTCAACAGATTTTACTCCATTGCACGCTATTCATGTGGAGAAGAAGGACATTTTTCACGATATTGCACCAAGGAAAGAAAAGAGTATCCGGGATACTTCTCGACGGAAGCAATAGAGTTTGATCCACAGGAATAGAAGGTTTGATCGTAACGAAGAAACCGGAAGAGAAAACAAAGAAACCCTCAGAACAACACAATAAATGCAAAGAGGGACAAGAGTCATATTACCTCTTTTGAATGTAAGGACGTCTGGCATTATGCCAATCATTGTCTCGAAGGAAGCAAGGAACTCAAGGAGCAGGCACCATCTCCAAGAAGCCCAAAGACTTATCGAAAGTTATTTGTTTTCATTGCAAGGAAGCAGGACATTATGCTACTAAATGTCCCGACAAGATGAAAGCTGGAGTTGAGTAGTTGGAATTTTGATATTGGAAACAAGAGTGTAGAAGCAATTTTTTTTTCATAAGTTCGATGAGTTGAGTTATGTAATGAGTGCTCAGAGATTGTATGGAATTCATGAAATCAATAAAGTTAAGGTGACATGTTTTCATATGTTTAATTGTATGAGTTGTTACTCTATGAACACGGATTTTGACCATTTTCGAGGATATGAGAAATATGGTCTATGGATGGATTTGTGAATTTCATTTTAAGGGTGATAGTACCCTATGAAGAACACTAGACCAATGGAAATGGAAATGTGTCCCACAGGTTGGAGTTTGGAAAAAATGAGTTGGAGTTTTATCTTTGATATGATGGTATGAAGAAATGAAATGTTATTGGATTTAAAGTGGTGTAATGTTGGAATATGGAACAATTGTAGCCCCAATGGTGAGTAAAGCTATGCAAGTATTGAAGTGGGCCCACAACCCACATGCCCAGGAATTAATAAGGATGAAGTACTCCCTGCAAGAAGAAATTATGGAAGAAGATGTGATTTGATGAGCAGTCATTCCTTAGGAGGCTACGAAACCCAGAGAGTTGTGAAGTAACGATATATGTTTCATTCAGCATGCAGAATCATGGATAAATCCGAACCCAGTTCGTGGACAAGAGAAATTCTGCAATGCTTGTGAGAATGCCCGAGTGTAGAATTGCGAGATTTGCTGAACCTTATACATGGTAATGATCTGGGTGCGGAATGGATTGATCACCATACCGACTTACTCTTATCATTTGCTCTTGATATTTGGAATGGTAAATCTGAGAGACTTACCTATAGTAAAGTGACGACGCTCATTGAAGCCTTGCTTAAGCCTTAGAATGGTATGATGATAAACCCATGTACATGGCAGTTGTTGCCAATCGTAGATTATACGGTGAGAATGAAGCCAAGACCCGTTTTCTGCAGGGGAAACCATAAATCGTTGACCACCATGAGATACCGATATTTGTTTAGAATTGGCGCCAGACCCGTCAGCTATGAAGACCCAGTTTCGGGATAACCTTATCAAGATGAAAGGACACAGGAATTGAGGAAAAGGTTATGCCACTACCGGAAGATCCCAGAGAAGGAATTATCCTTAATATCTGAGAAGACCGACACTGTCAGCAATAAGGATGGAGTATCTGAGTTTTGATGGAACCGTAACAATGCTTCTAAGGGTGGTAGCACCCACTACAGGAGGACAGAGCTTTTGTAACATCAACTTGTGTTACTACACGTCCAAAAACGTGTTACTGCGCTATATAGTAACGCATTTTGAGATGTGTTACGTTAGGCCTTGTTACTAAGATGTATCTGTTGTCACACATGATATTCGTTCCAACACGTTAAAAATTGTGTTACAATCCTACTGTAGTAACACGTATCATTTGTGTTACTAAGTGCACTAGTAACATGTTTTTATAACTATAGCATCACGAGTAGTAACATATTTCCATAGATATAGTAACAGCAAGAGTAACACGTTTTTCTAACTCCTGTAACATAATTGGTAACTGCTATTTTAGCTCTAGTAACACATTTAGTAACATAATTTCCCGTAAACTGTAACACAATAACTGATAGTGGTCAATCATCCTCGTAACACATTTGTTATTACAAAATAGTGGGCCTAATACTATGCTAGAGCACATAGCTGCCATTTTGCATTCGCTAAACATAGGCGGGATGGTTTAAATTTCCCATGTAAGAAAGTGAGGAAGAGACACACCTCCACTTGATTCAGACAAATATAAATGTAGGTTTTACAATTCATAAAGATATTCCATAGATCAAATCCAGATACACACACACATTATACATACACATTGCACATATAAGTGCATTATTAACAACAGTAATCAGATTTGAACACAAATTTACATAAACAAGTTTTAAAACTTAGTAATCAGTATCAAACAGTACTACATATACATCATCTTGCATATCAAATCTACTTGTATACATCAAGATCTTCCACAACTTTAAATGAACATTAGCTTCCTCTCGCCACAAAGTTGTCCAAATTCAAGATATTCCATTTCATTGTTGCCATTATAACGACAACTTCGCCACCTCCTGAAAATTCGGACGAACCAACAATCATTCACATCATTATAATATTCCCTGTCGAGCAACATAAATAGACAACTAAAACTTTGAAAACAATATGAAAATTAAAAATATCATAAACTGGAACGAAGAAGAACAGTACATACACAATTTATTAAAATATAAAACCTCCAAGTTTATGTTATTGATTAAGATGCACATAATAAGTAACACCTCTAATTAAGAGCATCTCATTTTCGGAAGAAAAAAAATGCAAACAGTTTATTGTACATTAAAGTACCATTCTAGACTGGCAACCATAGCTGCTACTAAGTGATTCAAAGTTGTGCATAAGTGGAAGAAGCCTAAGCTCGGGCTTGCTTGAGCGGACTACTAGTACCTCAGAAAAGTGATCCCACGCCTGTGATCTTTTCTTCATCTGCCTTCTTCCAGGTTGTTCATCCATCTCGCTTCTTTTTCTGTTCATGCTCCTCCTTTCTTTCTTTCTTCTTCATAAACTTGCACCTCCTCTTCAGTCATCTAAACATCACCAACTCCACCAGGTTGAACCATCTAAAAATCAGGAACATAATTAGAATACATGGGATCATTCTTCTATATGCAATAAGAATTAACAAGAATTCCAAAATACAAGTTACAACTAACATCAGTAAAATACAAATACTAGTAGAACCCTGATTCTCCAGTAACATCATATGAACATCTATGCAGAATAAACAAAAATAAAACAACAAGTCACTAGTAATACAGAACAGTGCATCCAAGTTACCATGTACATACAGGACAGTGCACAAAGAATGAGACCCGGAGACGATCGATGGATTTTGAGAAGACCCCCAAACCCTAACCTATTTCTTGCTAGCCTCTTCGAATCGCGGGGACGAGATTCATTTTAAGTGCGGTAGATTTGTAACATCCCAAAATTCTAAATTTTGGAATGTTATATTAAATAAATAGTTTTGATTGTTTGTTTGATTGTTGTCTGAATGATTGAGTGAAATTGAGTGAAATTCGAAACTTTTTGAAGGTTAAATGAGAGGGAATTAAAGGACTTTCCCAAACTTTCATTTTTCTTTTACGATCTCCAGGAATTCAAATTCCTTTCATCACAAAACCCTGGAGAGAAGATGACATGACTTCTTCCATTTATTTAAATGACAAGGGGTGTTGAAAATATTTTCCAATTCTGAAACTTTATGCAACTCAATGATTTTCACGAGCGAAGATAAAATGACTTCTTCAAAACATATGAAATATGAGTTGGGAGTTTTAAAAGAATTAAATTCAAAGTTCTTTTGAATTTCTTTCCAATTTGGAGTTATTTGAGTTTTATTCAAATTATTTTTCTCCAAAAACAAAATATATGGAAAATAGGGTAACATGAATCCCTACATCAGAAAATTGGAGAGAAATTAATTTGAAGTCATTTTGGTATTTTAAAAATGATTTTTATTGGACGAGTAGCACTGTGTGAATTATTAAAATTTGTGTGGATTTTATTTGACATTAGAATAATGTTCATCCTGTAGGAAATATTTTTCTGCAAATTTTGATATATTATATGCCAATATAAATTTTTTAATTATTTTAATTTTGTTTTTTTTCGGGCAATTTTTTTTAAAAAAAATATGACGCGCCTTGGGCCAACGGCCCACGCCGCCGACCAGCCACCGGCCAAGGCCAAGGCCAAGGCCATCGCACGCACACACCTAGGGGGCCAGGGAGCCCAGGTTTCCTATTCTTTTACAAATCCTAGTAGGATTTGATCCCGTTTCGTTATTCCGTTTATTCCGATTTGTTTCTAGATCTTTTCCCTCTTTGTTTCCTAATCCTAGTCTATTTCTTGTCCCTTACCCCAAGCAAAGCCCTCCCCTCCCCAATATAAATACCCAAGCACCCCCCCCCCTCCAACACATCAAACCAACACCTCTCCTCTCCTCTCCAAGAAGAAGAAGCAAGACCACTGCCGCCGCCAAGTGCCGCCGCCGCGCCCTCGACCTCTCCTGAGGTTTATATAATCTCCTCTCCACCGTCTCGTGATCTCCTTTCCTCTAGGAGCAACCGCAACATCGGATCCGATCTTCTTCCCCAACTCCGACGACTACTCCGGTGAGATCCACGAAATACCGTAATTCATTTTTTTCAGAAAATAGCAATCTTAGAAAATTCATATCTTTTAGAGTTTTTAGTATTTTTGAGTGATTCCAATTGCTATGTGTCACAAATTTGCTGAAGTTTCTGGTAGTTCAATTTTATTTGACATTTGAGCAGTTTAAATTTGTGTTTGTAGTAAATTTTCTCAAATCACTAGATTTGAGCTATTTTGAGTTAGGAATATTATTTTGACTGATTCTTTTTGCTCCTGGTCTCTAGGACCTTTGTTTATCCAGTAGTATTTAGTATCTGAGTTCTAGGTTAATTTAAATTAGGTTTTTAGCAAAACAGTACTGTTTTATTATTAGTTCTGTTTTAGCTTTTTCTTTATTGTTTTTATTAGTTTTAAATTATTTCTTTTTGTCACTTTTGACAAAATTAGTTGTGTTTCTGTTAGAAAACAGGAGAAAAATTTATTTTTATTTTAAAAAAAAATTATTTTCCTTAGTTTTGTATGAAACCTTCTATAGGTCATAGTTACAGTTTTATAAAAGCTTTTTATTTGTTTCTTTTTGCAAATAAAATTTTATGAAAAGAATACTTTCTGTTAACTTAGTTGTTTTACTTTTTATTTTCTGTTAAATTACTAGTTTAGTGTTTTAATTGCTGTTAAGTTTTTTTTACTTAGGGCAAAACTATGTTAGATGCTTGTAGCAAAGTCATAGATTTTCGTTAGTAGTTTTTCTTTCTAGTTTTATTTGAAGCTTCTTTGGACTTTGTTGGAGTTTTATTATTGAGTTTTTTTGTTTTAATTGTTATTTTGAGTGTTAGTATTGCTTGCTAGAATGATTGCTTATGTGAATGCTATGTTTGACTTGTATAGATTTTCTTCGGAGAGTGACAAATAGTTCTATCAAATTTTGTGAGAGTGTTGTTATCTTCATCAACGTACCAGGCAAGTTCACTTTGACCATGTTTTTCATACCTATGTGTTTTATTGCATCTAGTGTTATCTTCGCAACAACCCCTCCGGTAGTGATATTGAATTCTTGTAGTTGAGTAGTATGCATGAGGTAGGAACCCATCACCCTGTTACCAAGCCCGGACGCTATTTATTTTAATGCTACGCTATAGTAGATGGGGTTTGGTATGAGTGTTCGAGTGGTGTGAAGAAGGACTCTCGTCAATGACGACAACTCCATGATGGAACCTGCAAGGACTGCATCTTCAAGGCCTCAAGACTTCAAGACTCGAGACAAGAATTCAATACACACTACTGGGTGAAGGACGGTTGTGGGCACCTGGAGAAACCGATGGTTGGCGGGATGCATGGAGAAGCGCCATGACATCTTGCGGAAAGCTTCACCCAGACTCAAAGAGATGGAAGAATACTTCATGCCCGGAAGCTTACCTGTGCAACCGCAAGTCACTATGGGCTCTGGCTTGGTTGACCTTAGTTGTGACTCTGGCTGGGACGGTGCTAGCAGATGTAGAACTACGGTAGGATTGGATGAGCACCGGACAATGGTCAGAGGAACTCTTTGGAAGACCATGTTTCGGTCGTCTTGTTCTCAAACACCCTGAAGTGCGAGAACGTAAAAAGAGGGATCGAATCTTGCGGGTAAAGTGTACAAACCTCTGCAGAGGGTTAAAACCTAATCGATTAGCCATGTCCGCGGTTACGGACAATTTGAGCATCTGGACTTGGATCTATCTCGGAACTCTCAACACCAGATTGATAACTTAATTGTGGGCAACATATGATGATTTTGGGCTATGAGACATCGGTTGGCGGAACCATGTCATGATAGAAAACTCCATAGTACAGACTTCATTTATTCCTTTGATGTAGGGAAAATAAAATCAGCTTTTACATAAACAAAACTCGAATCTGAGCCACAAAGCCAAATTGCATATAGTATAGTTTTACCATCTGTTTATTCATGTTGTGATCTTGCCGGTACATTCAATGTCTTGACCTACACGGCTGCAACGTATCATGTTGGAGGATTTTCTTGACGAGTAAGAGTTACGATCTGGTTACGGTCTACACTCAACCCGCCGATGGCGTTGATGGGACTCCACACCCGTTTGATTGTTTCCGCTGAGTATTATGAGGTATATATCATTTTACGTTATTTATACATGTGATTGCACTTTGATATATACATTGATGTACTGTGTGTGCCAAAGATCTTGATCTGAGGATGGCACAGATACACAGAGGCTTGACCGTCTGAGGTCGGGTCACTACACTGGTCATCTGTCTCTGAATCCTCCTCTGAGGAGCTATCCGTAACCAGCAAGACACGCGCTTCGATAGATAGCATTGTCTGCTCTGAAGACCTTGTTTTCACTTCACATTTTTCCATGACGGTGCCGAATGGCTGATGCACAGGAAGAGTAATTGAATGTACTAAAACTGTTGACAAATTTAACACGTAATAAAAAATGATGGCATGATATAATTCACATATAAGATGACTTGCTAACCAGGGTGGCATTGCAAAATTCACATATATGATGCCTGGCTAAACAAGATGGCATTGCATGATTCACATATACGATAAAGAAACTAAACAGATGGCATTGACATAAAGCATGTCTAAACTAAGCAGATGACATATTTGATGTATCCAGTAAGCAATGCAAGAAACCATATGCATGATATTACCAACATCAGCATGCCAAGTTAGAGCGAAGACCTCAGGGGGTAAATAGGAGTGGTCTTCTCATACGAATCCCCTCGAGCAGTTATCTTCCTCTTGATTATGATCCGAAATGGGTGGAGGGGGGCTGCCTTTGCGCCCACCATGGAGCGACGTCTGCATGAAATTTTATTGCCACGCAAGGCTTGTCCCTTTTGCTCTACATGTTCAGTTCCATTGTGTACAATAACCGACATGCATAGGAATAAAACATAGTGAGATTATGTAAGGAGTGCATGCACAAATCCAAAGTGATGGTAGCAAACTGTGGATAGACCCAAAACCAATGATAGCGAGCGGATAATAGCTTTAGTTAAAAAATAGAGATAATGGCTCCTTTAATGTTTGTTTGCACCCAACATGAAACTCATAGTAGACACCCGAGATTAACCAGATAGTAGACAGATAGTACTGATTTCTGCCCCAATATGTACCCCACAACCATTTAAAAACTCAAGTTTCAGCATAAGTTTGGACCTGACTCAGAGTCTAATAGGTGAACACGACGATAAAGTAGCATGTCATCATATTAAGCAATGCATAACGTGGCGGAACCACGTAAGAGTGTGACCTCTCTTGCAGACCCGTGTAGTCCTCAAGGTCATCTCGCCGATTGATGATGGTAATGCAGTTGTCGTGGCTGCCGGCGGCGGGGAAGAAAATCTGAGGCGGCGAAAGACAGTCTGGAGAGCGGATCCCTGTTGTGGTGAACCCTTCCGTCGTTGGAGCAGCTGAGCTAGGGTGGAACACAGCGCAGCAGGAGCAAGACAAACCACACAAGGTTTTCTTTGACACATATCTGTAACAGAAGTAATTGTGTAAGGGCTTATTTGAATTCGAGGATTCTAACAATCCAGGGATAGGAAATAGACAGGAATAGGATATGAATGCACGTGCAAAACAGAGAATTTAAAAACACAGGATTTATGCCAATCTGGGTGTTTGATTCACAAGAATTGGAAGATCACGGGATGCAAAGAAGCAAGGTGAGATTAAGTCAAACCACAAGAAAATGTACGATTATAATGCTATTATGCTACTATCTCTTAGTCTTGTGCTTCATGAATAGGAATTTGAAAAGGAGGACAAGTGGAAATTAAAATTCCTACGGTTTTTCTTTCAAGGAGACACTAAAGGAACAAATCCTAGAGTTTTCCTTTGCTCCATTCCTTTGAACCAAATTCATGAATAGTAGTACCATAGGAAACTTTCCAATTCCTATGTTTTTCCTTCACTTTTCCTTTCAAGCATTGGCGATTCTAGTAGGCAGGCTTGAGCAAGGAAAAGCCTACACTCAAAAAATATTTTTGTGCTACTTCTATTACTTTGGACCCAGGCCACTGCCCTACTAGCTCAACTCCCAGGCCCATCAACAAATGCACAGCTCAAACGCGCAGAGATTTATAATGATGGCGTTCAAGAGATTCCACCACGGATAGCTAAGTTGTCTGGTACCTCACTGCTTGTCATATAGTAGGAGAAACTAATCGTATTTCACGTTACTGCATGTGCTCAGTGGACAATATATATAACATGTAGAGTAAAAAAGAGATGCAAAAAGTGTACAACCTCTTTGGCGAAGCCATGTTGATCTTAGCATGATTGGGTTGGTCGGTGAGGATGATCCGGCTGACTTGGCTATCGGAGGAGGGGAAGAAGATCTTAGGCGTCTGGAGATGGAGCCCGGGGTACTGCTCCACTGTGATGGAGGGTTTTGTCGTTGGAGCAGCTCCGGTGAGTTGTACGACGCCGAGGATGAAGCGGGACAAGAGACACAACATTAACCTGAGTGTAATTCTTATGATGTAAAATACATAACCACAAAGTGCTAGATGTAAAATACATCAGCCGCTCATCTCTGAACTTAACTGTCGAAACTGAATTTAACTGTCAAAGCTGAACTTAACTGTCAAAACTGAATTTTGTTGTCGAAACTGAATTTTACTGTCGAAACTAAACGCACTAGCTAGTAGCGTAAAAGCGTGCGATGAGCAGCGGCGAGAGCAGTGGACTGGTCGTGTAGCAGCATCAAGTGAGGCTACCCTGAGCCGCCAGCCACCACCGGCTGAACAGCCGCCCCCCCGCCGCCTGCGACCGGCGGTGCACCGTCCCGCCCGCCCCGAAACCACTTCCCACCGCCACCGCCCCGACCATCCCTCTAGCCCCCCCCCTGCCGAGCTTTTTCTCCGGCGATCCCCACGCCACCGCCCCACCATCGCCGGCAACCACCGCCCCCACCCTGAACCCTAAGATAGATACTGGGGCACCTCTCCGATGAGCCCCCTCCCCACTGTGGCTGGTTCTTCCTTAACTCCGACGAGCCCCCCCCCCCCTGAAAATTGACTGACCCGGAAGTCGATTCAGTCGACTGAAGTGTAGCTAAATCGGAGCAGCATCGCAAGCAAGAGCAAAAGCAAGAGCAGCAGCGCGAGGAAGAGCAAGAGCAATAGCAATAGCAATAGCAGACCAAGTAGGGGACCAAGAGCAAGAGCAGAGCAGCAGCGCGAGCGAGAGCTAAAGCAGCAGTAGCTCCTACTGATGTGGACGTCGCCGCCGTGGTTGCCGAGGGAGCGATGCCGTGGAGGAAGTGGCCGGCGACGCCGCCGTGGATGGAGCCGCGCCGTGTCGGCTCGGGATCGAGCGCCGGTACCACCATGAGATCGAATCAAGAAGAAAATGCGGCGATTAGTGTACAACATCTTTGGTGGCACCGATCAGGCCTCAGCTTCATCCGAGGAAACGGTGATGATGATGCTCTTCCAGTGGTGCACGTGAAGACGGCGGTGTGGAAATGGAGGTGGCGCGAAGGACGGGGTGGCTGAACCGGCGGGACAACGAGATCAAGGGCGGATCCTCATCCGGTACATTGGATGAGGGACGTCGAGGTGTTGCTGTGGACGACGTCGTCGGGGAAGAGGCTCCGGCTGGGTAGCGGACGGAGGAGGGTATGGGGCTTTGCGGGTTTTCACGACCTCGGTGTATGAATGGGTGGGCGGATGGGATGGGAGTGGGGAACCATGGCTTAGGGATGCGCTTGTCCGAAATGTGGGGTAAGTTATGAAATTACCCCCACCGATTTGAGCTAGGTGGTTCTTTCGGTTCAGGGGTATCACGGGCATTTCGCGTGTCGGGATTTCACAGGAGGTGGGAGTTTTCGCACGCGTTGTAATTTTGGAATAGCAAGGCGCGGGTTGAGATGGAGGGAGTTGTCGGAGCACAACGAGACAAAGATATATCTTAAATATTTCGGAGTAACAAGGCGCAGGTTGAAGAGGCGGGAGTTTCACAGCACGATAGACAGAGACGCTAGCTTGAAATTTCGGCATAACAAGGCGCGACTTGACATTTCGGGAGAACAAGCTTAACGTGTACCAAAAAAAAGACAATTCGCACCTCATCACTAGAGAGATCTATGTCCCGTTTTACTATATTACTAGAAATATACTCAAATACAACAAAAAAACAAAAAAAAATCAGGACAACAAACATAACGTGTACAGTACCAAAACAATTTGCGCTTCCCTCAACAATAAAAAAAGAATGTGTGTTGTCTAGCATATGGACTAAATTTGAGTACGTTTTCCCTGTTTGAATGGAATTGTACTCGGGTTAGTATACAACCATCTAAATATTATCTTCACAACACATGACATGAATATAGGAGAAGTAAATTCCTATATAAATACAAACTACATGTACATACGATCTCAAATTCAAATATATGTATAGATTTTATGTTGAATTCAAATCATAGTACATGTATGCTCTAGCTAGATGTTCGGAATCTAAACCATGTATGATATACTACATACAATGTGTTTAACAAGCACAACACACACACACACACACACACACACAAACACCATTTAGACTAGTAAGGTACACGTGCATTGCACGCATGAGATTTGGCAACCAAATTATAAATAAATACCACATTATAGCATGTAAGCTTTGAGTCATATATGCATGATGTAAATGTTCGTTTAATTCTTTATAGTTCATTTCATTCAAAACCATCTAGTTTTTATAAGAAAGCAAATCTATTTTAAGATTCATGGAATTGTGCGTTGTAAGGCATAAAGTAAAAACAAATAATGGCAAATCATGTAGAAAAACATTTGGGCAATTCTGATAGGGAAGATTCTAGAACAAAAAAGAAGTGCTTGTGTTTTGAGGTTTGTGCATTATGCTTAAGTTCAACCATGGAGTCTTCTAGATTGTACATGTGGCAAAATCTGGTGGGATCTAGATGATGTCCAATGGCCAGTTGTGCTCAAATTTAGCATCTCTGCACCATCGGATTGGCCTCATCCAACGACCATCTTTCAAAGTTAAAGTTATCCGCACACTATATAAAAAATATATAATATAGTATATATAGGGGTATAGATATAGATATGTGATGCGAAAGCCACCCATCATCTCTAGTTAGAATATTGTGTCCATGCACGGAAGCAATGTGGCCAAACGATGTCTGCCATCGATATCTCAAATACAAATTAGTCTGACCTTGTTCAATGTGTATACAGTACAACATGCTCGTTCCCAAACCACACCACGCATATCTCAGTTATATTCATGCATGCATGGGTTTCAAACATCATGATCTCTTATTCAAATATTTGAATTCTACTTTACATTGATTCTGACATCACCTAGTCTTTTACACCCACACAGTCATATTCTCTTTATAATTGTACCATTAACTTTCTCTCGTGCATGCATGCACACACAGTACCACTCGGCACTATCCGTCGCAAACATGCAATATTTTTCTTCGGGTCGGTCTCCCATGCATGCACACACACACCTCCCCAACCCCATCATATCGGGCATTCTTTATCTCTCACGTGCATGCGCAACAATCGATGTTCCTCTATGTGTGTGTATATATAGCTAGGTCTTTCACAGTTTTCCACACAAACCGATCAATCTATATATCTAGTGAGGTCTCACCCTCTTTCCCACGTCGACATCGATCAATCTATACCTCTCTATATATGATTACATGGCTAATACACCCACATTAATTATATATCCAACGACCCCCTCTCATCATACATGCCTCCGCTTCATCTCTCAGATGCGCGCACAGTGGCGAAGACAGGGGCAGCAAGGGCCCTGCACCCCTCCTAACATCACTATATATCGAGGCTAATATGAATGTGATCGTTAGACAATTGCTGGTAAAATGGTTTAAGTTGATGAATTGCCCTCCTCATAAAGGATTAGCAATGCTTGGCCCCCTAGCTCATTTATTTTTCATGGCTCCGCCACTGCACGCAACAACACACGTTCTCGCCCCCTCTCTTCAAATATCGGTCTCGCACTTGTGCACTCCTTCATAGTCTCCCTCAACTTGGCCCCTCGCACCATCTTCTAGCCCCTCACCGGATTTTGCCACATGTATAATCTAGCAGACTCCATGGTTGAACTTAAGCATAATGCACAAACCTCAAAACACAAGTGCTTCTCCTTTGTTCTAGAATCTTCCGTATCATAACTGCCCAAACTTTTTTCTAGTTGAATTGCCATTATTTGTTTCTACTTTATGCTTTACAACGCACAATTCCATGAATCATAAAATATATTAAGGGCTTCTTTGATTCAAAGGATTCTCAAAGGAATTTTGGAGGATTCTAATCCTTAGGAATTTTTCCTATCTTGGTTGTTTTATTCGTAGGTTTGTAAACCATAGAAATTTTTCCATAGGATTCATTTGCACTAGATTTCATAAGAAACATCCCATCCACTGAAACCACTTTGAAAGAGTCCTGCATTTTTTCTATGCACAATCAAACACTCGTACAATGTTGTAGGATTCAACACGACATTGCACTCTAATCCCATGTTTTTCCTATTCCCACATTTTGGAAATCCTACGAATCAAAGAGGCCCTCACTTTTTTATATAAAAACTAATTTATTTTAAATGAGATGAACTATAAAAATTAAACGAAGGTCTACATCAGGCATATATGACTCAGAGCTTACATGCTATAGTGTGGTATTTATTCATAATTTGGTTGCCGAATCTGATGCATGCAATGCACGTGTACCTTACTAGTACTTCAAGTATGTGCGAACACATAAATTAGAATTCCAATGGCACGCCACACAGTGTCTCTCTTACATTTCATGAAGCTACGTGGCACATGTGAAGGCGTTGTCGCGACCTCCTTGTGTGGATTGATCACAGTGACGTGCTGCTGCTTCCAGAAGAATGTACTCGTCCTCTCTGAGCCACACTGGCGGTACATGAACGAAGCGAAGATGTGCACACACGCCACGCACGCACGCATTCCCTCACACGCACACGCGGGTACACGGGGCGACACATTTTTGTACGAAGATCCACCCCATGTGATAATTTGACGCGTGTAAAGTCCTTCATTTCATTGATGGTCAATTAATACAGCGCATGCAAATTGAGTGGACGTGAGGGCGGAAGAAAGACATTACTACTCCACTGCGCGCATGCGAGTAGTTAAATCATGGGGTGCCAGTACTTCCATTGGTCTCCTTCGTATTTTGTGCCAATTTTTGACCATATTTGTAAGTAACATAATATTTATGCATGTCATAAAAAGTGGCACAAAAAAAGGGGCCAATAAACCAGGACGCAGGCAGCATGATCAATTTTGCTGTGGCTACTATTGGTGGCCTTTGTATTTAAATATGTACGGAGTGGAGTAGTACTATCTTTATATTAGCCTCGTAGGGCTCTCCCAGCGCCTAGGCTCGCCTCCTCGCCTCGCCCACCGGATCCCGCCATCCTAGGATCCCGCGGGCTGCCCTCTCGCTGTGGCCCGCAGCACTACCTCCTTTGAGTGAAACCCACATGTGTTTTAGAGGGGATCCATTGATCTGGAATCACAGATCGGTGGCACCGGAGGACATGCCAGGGCTGCGTTTCAGGTGGTGGGCAGCAAGGGCAAATCGGATCGAGGAAGCGTCACATCGATTGGAGAGAAGTTCCAAGGAGCTGCGCCTGGCGCAGCACAAGGCGAAGGCGCAAGTCGATCTCAGGGGAGAGATGCTGAGGGATGTCAGCATCTGGCAGCGTCGCATTGATTTTGAGCTAGGGCTAATGGCAGAGATCATATTCACGGAGTCGACTGCGGAGGAAAGAACACGGATGCCTGCACAATGGCATGAGCAGCCGGTTCAACTATTCAAATGGGCGGTAGGAGAAGCCAAATCCCGGGACCAGTTGCGGCGGCACCGCTGGGCATGCATTGTAGGCGAGGTGAGCTGCCCTCCTTCCCCGCCAGCGATCCAGTGACCTAGTTGGTTGCTGCTGTAGTGAACTTGCAACGCTATGTCTGTTTGCAACCTTGACAATCACTCCATCTATATGTATTGTTTTCCTGTAAAAAATACTTGGTCTTTTGGAAAAACATGGTAATTGATTTATCACTAGTTTTAGAATGCTTGGTTGTGACAATCAACCGAAGCCACAACCGGAAGTCTCCATCGCGTAAGTACTTTACGGTCGTTCGCACCAACAGACGGTCGGTCGGACCCGCGTCTCACCGAAGGGACACGCATCGGCTTGGTCTGACATGTACGACCAGTTACATCACTGACTTGTGCGACCGCATTTGAGCAGTGTAGTACTCCCTCTATCTCAGTTTACAAGTCTTGCACGTGTACCTAGGTCGTTAATTTGACCAACTTAATAAGAGGCATACATTATGAAAAATATATCATTACAAACTTCAAATATTCTATTTTTTAATGATATATTTTTTATGTTAAAAAATTTGTGTTCTACTAAACTCATCGGGAGTACTTGAAATTTATGTTCCACTAAACTCATCGGGAGCCGTTTCGGGCCTCGAAACCAAAACCATCAATTAATATTTACCTTTTCCCATCACATTCCAAAGTACTAGTGCTACAATTAAGTGCAAGCCTGCTCACACCTACCAGTACGTACCAAACCTGAATGTGTTCCCACTATGCAGGTTTTAGTACTAGTGCTAGTACTTAGGTTACAAAAAGGGGAACTACCTAACCAAAAATTACTCGCCTTCCTCCTCATAAGTCCTCCTTCTTCATCCGTCCTTGCCATGGCCGGTGTGCAGAGCTCTAGGTCGAGAACTATCCGAACTACTCGTAACAAGGGAGTGGCAACCAAGGATGCGGAGAAAAAAAGAGGGATCGCCACCACGCAGAGACCTCAAAAGATCTCTCACAGGTAGGCGATGGCTCCCAGGAGCGCCCTGGCCGCGGAGGCGAACATGCCGATCTGGCAGCGCTGGAGTCGTTATCCCTCGACGGCATGCCCGATCAGCTCAATAAGCACCTCAATAAGCAGAAGGAGTTCATCCACGGCTTGGTGGAGCTGCTGAAGGAGAGCCTCGACGACATGCCCGCTGAGCTCAATGAGCAGGGGGAGTTGACCGCCGGCTTGGTGATGCTATTGAAGAAGAGCATTACCTCGGAGAAGAAGGCGACCGGTGAAATCTTGCAACTTCAGGAGGACAAGGCCAAGCTCTGCCACGAGCTCGAGCTACTGAAGGAGTAGAACGTCGGCTGGAAGAAGCTGCATGAGAATAGTAGTTCCTCGATGAAAATGTTGCAGACCCTCGTCATGGAATAGAAGGAGGAGTTGGCGAAGCTCTGCATCGAGCACCCGGCTGCTGTCAAGGTACGTAATGCGGCAGTGGAACAGATGATGAAGGCTCACGTCAAGAAATCCCGCATCATGAACACAATGAAGAAGATGGCGGAGGAGACGCGCAACGAGATGGAGGTCGTGGAGGCGATGAAGAAGCAGTTACGACTCCGTGACCAGCAACCCTTCATGTAGTGAGAGCAGCGCCCCAGACTTGTGTGTGCGTCTTCCTTCTATTTTTGGGGTGATAATCTTCCTTCTTCTTTTGCTCCCGTGTTTCTTCTTTTGCTTCGGGTGTTTCGCCGCACGTGTCACCTTCTGTGCGAGGCATGAATAGAAAAATGCTAAAAATGAGATGACTAGCAAATTAGATCATTCTTTATCGCCAATAGAACAGTGCCTCGTGCTAGTAATATATAATAAGAGTAGAGAGTAGAGGATATGGCACTGGGCTGCCGTGTTTCGTGCTCCTCCGTTGTACTCCAGTGGAAAACTTGAGTATACCACACGGTTCTTTGCTCCTCCTCAGGTTGTTGGCACATTATATGAGCAGTCAAATCACAAGGCCCCGCCTTCCAGCAGTAATGAGCCGTCAAATCACAAAGGCCCTCGCCTCTCTTGAAACCGACCTAGCTAGACTGCCCCGCCCTCTAGACTTTTAAAAATGTATACTTTTGTACAGTAGTAGGATCGATGGATTGCGCCATGGAGCAAAACTAACAAGATGAAATTAAAGAAAAAAGGTGGTACATATAGAGAGCGCTCGTCGCCAAATTATGCATATAGTACTATTAAAAAATCTAGTACGTGCTTAACTGGGGTGCTAAATTCTATTAAAGAAATTAGCATACATATTTAATTCTTGGGTTCTTATTATTTATGCCACTAGTTTGTGTATCACTACTTAGTTTTGCCATTAGAAGTTACAACTACTAAAAAATGTCATCGATCCGTGAGATGCCTGCTCAAAAATGCAATTAGATATCTAAAAAATGCCATCGTTAAGTTAGATGTTTGCTCAAAAATGTCGTTGGACATTTTGATTTTCACGTCAAAACCGTTGACCATGTTACATGACAAAAATAAGCCGATTATCACAATGATAAGTGTGGCCCCGCTTGTCAGGAGTAACCAAGCGAACAATTTTACAGGAAAATAAGAACACTGTTGGGATCAAGTAGGCCCCACACTTTATTTTACTGTAGTGAGATAGAGGGAGAGCTGGCATGTTGGTCCATTGGTATTTATGTCATTATAACATGGCAAAACATATTTGAGTCACAATAATGGTGTCCAGCACAAGACACCCCTCAAATAAAACTAAGCACCCTGAAATTCTTTGACAAAACTAAGCCCCCAGAAATTCTTTGACAACTAAACTACTGGCTATATGATGTTGGCCATATATATTGTACGTATATAATGTGAAGAAACGAGTGGTAGTCATAGTATTATACCAACTAAAAGATGAACTGTAAGAAATACTAGTATGTACGTACTGAGGAGTTAAAGTAACAAGAAGAAACATAACATAGTTCTCTTTGGGGGCTCAAAGACAACACACCCCTCAAATAAAACTAAGCACACCAGAAATTAAACTAAGCAACTAATCCGGTGAGACACTTTGCATTAGACACTACAAAAAAAGACACATCCGTGACATTTTGGGCGAACGAAATTTTTTTCTCATCATACATATGACACTTCTATGACGATAATTGTGACAAAACCGGTATCATCATAGATGTGGTGGGGTCCTACTTCTATGACAAAAAATCATGACAGAAAATGGGCTTTTCGTCACAGGCGGGTCAAGACGCAGCTCCATAACATTCTTTGGGCCGTCCATGACGGAAAAAACCATGGTAGAAGCGAGGCGAGGAAAATTTACAGGAGTTCCGGTTACGGTGGGAGGTCGGGGCGGCGATGCGCTGCTTTCTCGTACACGACGCTGCTGCGTGTGTGCGGCGTTGGCTCTAATCGAACCCGGCGAGGCGTTGGGCTCTAGCGAACCCGGCGATTGCCTTTGCGAGCTACGACATTCGAACCCGATCGGGCGATTCTTCGCCATCGCTGCTAATCAAGCCGGTCGATTGGATGAGCGATGGCGTTGCGAGGGGGTTGGATGAGCGAGCGCCGGGCGTTGCCTCCGGATGAACAAGACCCGTGGTGTGGAGGGCTGGATGAGCGATGAGACGGTGGAGGGTGGTTGAGCGATGGCCGGTGGAGTAGCGGCGGTGGAGGCTGGATGAACAGGAGCCCATGGAGGCTGGAGGAGGTCGGCGGTAGCCCGTGGAGGCCGGAGGAGGTCGACGGTGGAGATGAACGGTATCCCGTGGAGTCCTGCTTTTGCGGCACGCCACACCTCCCGATGAACAGGACCCCTGCTGACCGTAGGGAGGTCTGCTTTCGTCCGTTTTGCGGTACGCCACACCCTCCCGATCAACGGGACCCCGTTCCGGCGAGGGATGTCCGTTTCCTCCGTTTTGCGGTACGCCACACCCCTCCCGATCAACAGGACCCCCGTTTCGACCGTAGGAGGTCCGTTTCCTCCGTTTTGCAGTACGCCAGGCCTCACTTCCATCGTCTGTTCCGTCCAAGCCCTCTCGATGAACACGACCACGCATTCCGTTCCGACCCAGCCGGTTGGCTCCCATGCGTTCCGTTGCCTCCCGATGAACACGACGCATTCTGTTGCCTCCCGATGAACACGACACATTCCGTTGCCTCCCCATGAACACGACGCTTTCCGTTGCCTCCCCATGAACACGACGACGACGTTGTTTCTCCCTTCCGACCCAGCCATGTACACGAGCCCTGGCCATACGTATGCGCGAGTAGGCGTTCGAGACCCTGCCCGTATGTACACATACGTGGCCGTATTTTATTTCTTGCACCCTGGCCACTTTACGTACGTGTACATGCTACGTGCGCGCCTCTACTACGACACGTGCGCGCCTCTACCACGACAAGTGTGCGCCTCTACATCGACCAGTATGTACGTACATGTTCGCGACCAGAATGACAATGCTACGTATGCTTCGACCAGGTGGGTCCCGACTGTCAGGCACTTCCTTGCCTGCGAAGATGTACTTGGTGGGTCCTAGCAGTCAGGGGGGCGAATCGTTTTGTTTTTTTTTGACCGGGCGCACTTCCTTGCGTGCGAAGGTGTAGCTGCTGGGTCCCAGCAGTCAGGGGGGCGAATCATTTTTTTTTGCCCGGACGCACTTCCTTACGTGCGAAGCTGTAGCTGGTGGGTCCCAGCAGTCGGGGGGCGAATCGGTTTTTTTTCGGACGCACTTCCTTGCGTGCGAAGACGTAGCTGGTGGGTCCCAGCAGTCAGGGGGGCGAATCTTTTTTTGGACGCACATCCTTGCGTGCGAAGATGTAGATCGTGGGTCCCAGCAGTTAGGGGGCGAATCATTTTTTGTGAAATACGGTGACCCGTCCGGTGGGTCCCCGCTGTCAGGTGGAGGAATAATTATTTTGCGCGTAATAAGGAGGCACTTCCTTGCGGATGTCGTGGACCCAGATGTCAGCCTCTCGACGTACAGTCCACGTCTGATGGAAGTCGTTCCTTGACCACGTTGACCACGCCGCGCCGAGAGCACCAGGGCGGTGGACGACGCGGAGCCGGGGAAGACGTGGCAATGGATGCACACACGGAGAGGAGTACGAGGGTTCACTGGTTCGGCTGCGCTGCCGCCGCCGTAGAATAACAGGGGGTGTGGGTGAGTGGAGGTATGGCCTGGCCATTGGTGGGAGTAGTAGGGGGCGGTGAGGCCTCCGCGGCAGCACAGCCGGCCACGGGAGGCAGGAGCAGGCAGCACGACCGGCGCTGCTTTGGGTGGCTGGAGCAAGAAGACCAGAGGTTGAAGAAGCACGATGTCCGTTGGATGGACATCGTACGGTCACTGCAGCTAGAATCGTTTATATTGACTAAGTTGACAAAGCCCTTGGTACGTCAACTTAGTAGGCCTGGTCGACTTCCAAACGGTGCGCCCCAGATGTCAGGGGGAGGAATCATTTTTTGGGCGGGTGAAGCTAGAATATATCCGAGATTGAAGAAGAAGCACGGATCCGTTGGATGGACATCCAACGGTCACTGCTGCTAGAACCGTGTGTTGACTATAAGATGACAAAGCCTTGCATACGCGTCAACTCTATTTTTTTAGGGGACGCGTCAACTTAGTAAGGCCAGAAGTGTGTGGCAGAGAACTTATAGCCCATTTGAGATTTGTAAGAATGTGTAGCCCATTTTTGGATTCTAATGGAATTTACTACAACCCATTTACAGTTTGTTAAAAGTACAGCCCATTTCAACCAACCGTTCAAACTAGAATTCAATAAAAAATTCCCACAGTTTGATGGGATCCGAAATATTTTTATCCCGAAATTTCTAGTCAGATTAAATACAATTTCAATATAAATTTATATTACGTAAAAATCCAACAAAACATTGCGCTCGCAACAATTAATGAAATTAAAATTTTCAATATCCAAAATAATATTTTATAAAGTAATCACGTGTTTGGTGCATTTTTTATAGTTACTGTGATTTTATAATTACATCCCATTTATTATTTCTTAAAGCCCATTTTCTTTTAAGTCTAATGCATCCCTCCTAGGAAAGATTTGCAGCCCAAATGGGTGGAGAATAACAACTTGACCTTGCTCGGGTATTCCTAAAAAAGTATAGCTGGGCTAGCCATTTTCAGCTTGAAAAAAATTAATATCTGGGCTGGATATCGCTTCGGGCTAGACGGGCCACAGCCCGCCATTAATACCTGCAGCGATGTTTTCGTTGTTGTTCGGAGGAGAAAAATTAATATCTGGGCTAAACATCGAAAAACTCTGCGGTGCTCACACCTCAAAAACACAAATCGCTCGAGCTGCTTCGTCCCAGCTGTCGGCCGCTTCTTGTGCAATTCTCTCGTTTATTGACTACTACATAGGTTGACAATGGTGTGGGACCGTGATGTCAAGAAACCAGGAGGAAGCAAAATAAATTATAGTTATATATATATATATATATATATAATAAGGAGGCACTTGCGTACGTGAGGCTATGACCTGGTGGGTCCCGTTGTCATCCTCTCCAAGTAAAGTCATCTCCTCGCCCGCGCGTGCTTTCCGCCCGAAACAATCAGCGCCGCCCGCCCCGCTTCCTGGTGCAGGCGATTGCTCCACCTTCAAACGACACAAGTGTCGTCTGTCCGTCCATCTGCTGCCCACATTAATGATACGCGGTTGCCGAGGTGGCTACTTCGGCGCCACACGTCCGTCCCTCCGCCCGTCCACCATTGCTATATAAACTGCTGCGCCGCCATAGCATGATCATCCGCATCCGTTCCCTTTCTCCTGTCCACACCAATACTGCCCACCATGGCTTCCTCGCGCTCCAGCGCTCTTGAGACGGGAGGACGACGGACCACAAGGAGATGGCAGCCATATTGCTGCCGACCGCCGCCGGCAGGCAGCCGGAGGACGACGACGTCCCAATGGAGAACATGGTAGTTGACGATCCGGCGCCAACCCCCTCCTCCGCGCCATCCTCGCCGATGCATTGCACCATGACCATCGGCGAGGCCCGTGCCCAATATATGGACAGGGTGAGGCAGATACGTGAGGAGCAGTTCCGGGAGGCGCAGGCCGACGCCGCCTACAACCACCATCTCCTCCAGGAGCACCTGCAGGCGGAGGAGTAGATCGCCGTGGAGCGGGCGGAGCAGGAGGCGCTGCTCGACTCGTACCGCTCCGCCCGCAAGGGCCGCCTCGAGCGCTGGTGGTACCGCATGCGGGTGGCGGAGGCTGCGGCCGCCTACAAAGAGGCTAGCAAAGAGGGCGATGAAGTGGGTGAGGCGCTGTTCGGCGAGACCGAGGACAAGGCAGAGGACAATGCCGGCTCCGACGAGTCCCCGCTCCCCTGGCGTCGACGAGGCCCTGCTCCGCTGAGGCCCCGTGGCGCCAACAACGAGGCAGAGGACACCGCCGGCTCCGCCGAGGCCCCGCCCCGCCAACAACGAGGAAGAGGACATCACCGGCTCAGCCGAGGCCCCACCGTGCCAGCAACATGGGGGAGGATTTCCACCGCTCCGCAGAGGCGCCGCCCGCCGGCAACGAGACAGAGGACATCGCCGGCTCCGCCCCGCTGCCAACGAGGCCGCGCCACACAGAAAACGAGGAAGAGTAGAACACGGTAGGTCGCCGCCGCTCGGGTCCAAGTAATGCCACCGCTGCTACTCTCCGGTTAAAGCCAAGCTAGGCGGGTTGATCATTGACGGCCGGTTAGCTTCTTCGAGGCGACCTGGAGTCGGAGATCTGCGCTGGAGAAGAATGCTGCTTCTACTTAACTGCTGGTGCAGTTGGTTGATTGACACGTGGGCCCAACAGGCCACATGTCAGTTATGCAACTGCACCTGCAGTTAAGTCACTGAAGCTCCTGTTAGGCTCAGCGGGACACAGGTGGGTAGCTTTGATTAATTAATTATACCTCCAGCGCACCCCTTTTTAGTTAAAGAATGTATGAAACGTAATGAAATCCGGCATGTTTATATGAAATCTGACCGTGTATGAATGAATTTATTTCGATTAGTTCGAATTCCTATATCACTGGCATTGGATGAACATGCAAAACAATATGTACTAGCATTATTCTCAGGGTGATCACCTCGTTTGCAGCAGTTTCACATGTACTCCCTCCGGTCCTTTCTAGTCTGCATACAAGTTTTTATGCGGTCAAAGTATCTCTACTTTGACCAATCTTATACAAAAAAGTATGCACTTTCACAATGTGCGAAGTAAAGAGGAACAGAAGGAGTACAAAGAGTTTGAGCAGCTTTTTAGCGTTTCTGTACATTGCAATCAAACACACAGGCCTGGCAATTCATAGAGAACATTCAAAACAATCGATGATAATGGATCTCAGCGACTCACATGTCAGAGGCAATATTTACTTCACAACTAAAGAATAAAGAAAAATTGATCGACGCCGCCGACAAAGAAAGGGCGTCCCATTCGAAAATATTAAACGCATGTCTTGCTAAAATCAATGAGCAAAATTTGACAAGGTTGTCCCATTCCAAAATATCAAATGCCTATGATTGTGGAATGGGCAGGGTTTGCAATCAGTTCGGACATTGACATGGCACCTCGTGCTAAATAAACCAGCTGTTCTTTTTGTGCAGTTCCACCAAAATCAACAAAATTCGCGCGTAGCTTGTATGATTTCGCCCTTATATGTTGCAACACCTTGAACTTATTGGCACCTCCTTTATTGTGGTGGAAGTGAATGATTCGATGTATTCATGAACATTTTGTGCACCAAAATCAAGCTGAGCACCCCTGTTTGCACAAATACAAAAAAGTGATTAGTATAAAGCAAACTGTACTATGAATTGACAGTTTCAACAGGCACATACATGGTCCATGTAGAGCACACTTTTAGAAAAATGGAACTCACCAGAAAGAATCCTAGAACAACATTGTACTTTTTTTGACTATGAAGAGTAGGGTAAAACCCCACTGCAATTTTTATTAAAACTTAAAAAGAGTAGTACTGTACAAAGAGGAATAAAGCAAACTATACAACAAGCTAAGCTAAGCTAGTAGCTAAGACTAAGGAAGCAAGAAAAAAAAGGAAAAAACACACAAACAAGGGCTTGAGGTGAGCCCCTGAAAGGAAGAAAAAAGCTAAGACTAAATCTAAAACTAAAAGAAAGACTCCTCATGAAACCAGCAAGCTAGCCAGCCAGGTGTTGAATTCAGCAGCATATTTAATCTTGATCCTGTGGGACAGCAACTTCAGTTCCTCAAAGTAAATGTGCTTCCATCCCTGAAAGGAGGGTTGAATGTTCTCAAAAATCTTATTGTTTCTTGTAATCCAGATAGCCCAAGAACCCAGAATGATTATTTCCATGAAGAAAGGAACCTTCAACTTATCCTTCAGATCTTGGAAGGCCTCTAGCACAGACAAGTTTGGAGATCTTTGTGGACATATGAAATTCCAGCATGTCTTAGAGAATTGGCACCCCCAGAATAAATGATGTAGAGTTTCTTCTTGTTGCCAATTCAGCACAGCACAGTTGTATTCTTCCAAGACCATAGTTTTCCTTCTCAGCAGGTTTCGTGTGTTCAATCTATTATGTAGTAGCATCCAGAAGAACATTTTGTGCTTAGGTTGACATGAAGACTTCCAAATCCAAGCAAAGTGAGGTGGAACTTGTTTGACTCCTATGATCACTCTGTATGCCCTTGAAGCAGAGAAGGTACTGTTTCCCCATATGTAACTCCAAGTGTCAGACATACCTAGAAATTCAGATTGTCGTAGATCATGGCAAATTTCTTCTAACAGAAGAAACTGCTGGTATGCTTGGTTGGACAGAGGCAGGTGGAACAGATCTTCAAGGTACTCAGTGTTAACCACTTGTTGCACTGTCATTGTGGCATCTTGCACAAAAGAGTAAAGATGAGGATATTCTTGCTGTAAGATAGCATTGCCCCACAAATCAGACCAAAAAAAGGCAGTTCTACCATCACCTAAGTTACATCTGGCCATGGCTTTATATTGATCAGATAATTGAAGAATAGATCTCCCCCAGAAAGACCCAACCAAATCTTGCCCTGGTAGTTTATTATCCTGGTAGTGTGCTTCCCAGATGAGGTTAACCCAAGGGATATCATGCCTGTTGTAGAATTTATGTAGATTTTTCATTAACAAAGCTTTGTTTTGAGCAAAAATATCCATAACTCCCAGGCCACCTTGCACCTTTGGTCTACAAACAGTTGCCCATGCAACAGAGGCTGGCTTGTGATCTTCCATGTCAGAACCTCTCCATAAACAGTGTCTCAAGTATTTTATCACTTGTTGTTTGATAGTTACAGGCACATCTAGACAAGCCATGAAAAAGATTGGCAAAGAAGCCAGCACAGATTTTACCAGAAGCAATCTTCCAGCACTTGTCATAAAGGTAGCCAAGCCAGCCAGCCTTTTGGCAATTCTTTGAACCATTGGTATACATTGCTCCACAGTGGGCTTGGATAAGCCTAAAGAAAGACCCAGGTAAGTGAAAGGAAAAACTCCTCTTTGGAAATTCAAAGTATTAGTAAAGATCTCAACCCTTTCCTCAGTGATATTAATTGGAACCATGACAGATTTCTGATAATTTACTTTGAGACCTGTGGCTGTGGCAAAAGTATTCAGGAGAGCTTTCAGACAAAAGAGTTCTTTGCCATCTGCTTTCATAACCAACAGTGTATCATCTGCATATTGAACTATTGGGAAATCAGGGCATGAGTTTAGTTGTATAGGAGCAGTGATAAGTCCAAGATCCCTTGCTTTATTAAGAATGGATTGAAGTAAATCTACAGCCAACACAAACAGAAGAGGAGATAGAGGGTCTCCCTTCCTGACTCTCCTTCTACAATAAAATTTCTTGCCGGGAACTCCATTTAATATGACAGCAGAAGAAGCAGAGTTGAATAACATTTGAATCCAAGATATCCACCTTTCCCCAAAACCTTTTGCTCTCAAGATGTCAATTATGTCTTCATATTCAATTGTGTCAAATGCCTTTTCAAAATCCAATTTTAGAACCAGTAGTTCCTTCCTTGATTTGAAGCATTGGTGTAAATATTCATAGGACCAGCCAAGACAATCTTGAATCACCCTGTCTTTTAAGAACACATACTGATTGATATGAATGAGTTGCAGAATTATTTTCTGAAGTCTATTTGCCAATGATTTTGTAATAATTTTGAACACCCCATTAAGTAAAGATATAGGCCTGAAGTCATTGGGAGTCATAGGCACCTCTTTCTTTGGAATCAATGTGATGTAGGAAGTGTTAATGCTTTCCAGAGAAATGTTGCTAGCATGAAAAGCATGGATGAGGTTCTTGACATCTGTACCTATAATATCCCAACAAGACTGAATGAACTCATTGTTGAAACCATCTGGACCAGGTGACTTATCATGTGGCAACTCCTTGACAATCTGATTGATTTCTTCATCAGAGAAAGGCTTTTCTAAGTCTTGAAATATCTCAGGATTGTTCTGTTGCCCCAGAAGGTTGTGCAGATCAAAATGCATAGTGTGCCCCTCTGATTGGCCTAATCTTCTTTTGAAAGCTTCACAAAGAATTCCAGCTTTTCCTGCATGGTCTGAGATTTCCACATTGTCCTCATTTCTGAGTATAGCAATTTTATTATGCCTAAAGTTGATTGAAGTTTTAGTGTGAAAGAACTTGGTATTTTCATCTCTAAACTTGACTCCCTTAATCTTTCCTCTTTGTTTCCAATAAATCTTTTGGTTGGTGAGAATGGTCATTAAGTGGTCTTTCAAAATATTTCTGCAGTTCCATTCAAATGTACTGAGCATTCTGAATTCTTCAAAGAAATCCAGCAAGTATATGCACTCATTAATATCAGCAATTTGTTTTCTCATACAAGGCATATCCTTGATCCATAATTTGATGCTTCCTCTGAGGTGTTTTAGCTTAGCATTAATGATTTTAGCAGGTTCAGAAAATCCAACAGGGATATCCTATCCATTTTTAACAATGTCTTTGAAGGATGAATGCTTTAGCCAATAATTCTCAAACCTAAAAACTTTGGATTTAGGAATTGAAGTCCCCACTTTTACCAAACAAGGGAGATGGTCAGAAATGGGCCTAGCTAGAGGCGGGGCAGTTGTGTCAGGGTAGGAAGTCATCCAAGCAGCAGAAGTAAAAAACCAGTCCAACTTTTCAAGCAGAGGAGTTTCTTGCATATTACTCCAGCTATATTGCCTGCCATTCAGGGGTAGTTCCACTAAACCCAAATTGTTGATGGCTTCATTAAAAAGGAGCATCTGATTGATGTCACCCCCAGGTTTATTCCTATCAGAAGGAGATCTGATGAAATTAAAATCCCCCATAATAATCCAGTCCTCATCAGGGGGCATTTCAATATTATTAAACCAGTTGAGAAAATCCACTTTATCAGCTTGTTCACAGGGGCCATAAATGTTTGTGAGAATCCATGTTTGGGTAGAGCTGCTGCAGGTAAACTTAACAGATAAAGAGAATCTGTTAGAAAACATTAATTCCCCCTTAAAAGGCCTTCATTCCAAGCAATGAGAATTCCTCCAGAGGCTCCAATTGAAGGGAGAAATTCAAACTTATTAAATCTTCTAGGACAAAACTTATTAATGTAGGCAGGTCAAAATTTTCTCCTTTTGTTTCTTGTAAGCAAAGAATTCTAGCAGCACTTTCCTCCACTTTCTGTTTGATAGCCAACCATTTATTGTCAGAGTTGATGCATCTGATGTTCCAGTTTAGTATATTCCATGATCTGTGATTATTCATGAAGGAAACTTAATGTGTTTTGAGATCCTCTCAAGGTCCAGCCCTTGAGACAAAAAACCTTAAGAGAGCCAGTGTGAAGGAGCTCCCAAACTACCAACTGCACCTCACCCTCTTAGATGTGCCCTCACACATAACAATGGGCACCAGAAAGAGTCAGACTACATATCCATAATACAGGAACTTAACATATGTCAAACACAGGACAAGCACCAGGCAGACCCAGCAGTGGGAGCTAACCAAAATAAGAGTTTTACATCCCCTAAGAACCAAAGTCATACAGAACCAGACATTGTAACATCCCAAAATTCTAAATTTTGGAATGTTATAATAAATAGATAGATTTGATTGATTGTGTGAAATTGAGTGAAATTCGAAACTTTTTGAAAGTTAAATGAGAGGGAATAAAAGGACTTTCCCAAACTTTTATTTTGCATTCGTGATCTCCGTGAATTCAAATTCTTTTCACCACAAAAACCCTGGAGAGAAGATGACATGACTTCTTCCATTTATTTAAATGACAAGGGGTGTTGAAAATATTTGAATTTCATTTGGAAAATATTTCCAACCCAGGAACTTTATGCAACTCAATGATTTTCACGAGCGAAGATAAAATGACTTCTTCAAAACATATGAAATATGAGTTGGGAGTTTCAAAGAATTAAATTCAAAGTTCTATTTTCAATTTGGAGTTATTTGAGTCTTATTCAAATTATTTTTCTTCAAAAATAAAATATATGGAAAATAGGGTAACATGATTCCCTACATCAGAAAATTGGAGAGAAATCAATTTGAATTAAGTTTGGTATTTTTAAAATGATTTATATTGGATTTTATTAGACCAGTAGCACTCTTTGAATTATCTGAATTTTTGTGTATTTTATTTGACTCCAGAAAAATGTTCAGCTTGTAGGAAATCTTTTTCTGAAAATTTTGATATATAATATGCCTATATAAAGTTTTAGTTTTAATTTCGTTTTTCAGTTTATCGCTTTCTGTTTAAAAAAAACAAATAACAAAAACTGCACGCGCGCCTGAAACTAACTGTCGCCGACGTGCGCATCATAGTATCAGCGGGCGCCCCATCTTTTCTTTTTCTATATAATATATGGGCCAGGCCCAGCGGGCCATATTCCTTCCCCATATTTTTTTCCCATAGTTTTCCTTTTTCTTTTCTATTGCTCAAAAAAAATATACAGTGTGCGCGGCCGGCCGAACCGCCTAAAGGCCTTTTGGCCCATGGCGCACCTCCTCTCTCTGTTTTGTATATTTTCATCTACAATTAGTCCCACATTGCCTAGCTTTTGACCCCTAAACCTCTTTTCCACCTATAAATATAGACCCATAGAGCCTCCAAAATATTTTGATTTGACTAGATTCATTTAAGAAAAATATTTTTTCTCCTCTCCGGCACGACTTCTGGAAATTGTCTTCTCTCTCCGAAGTTGTCTTTTCTCTGCCTTATAAAAGTATATTTCTTTGTTTTTTTTTCTTCTTCTTCCGTAGTTTATTATTTTCTAGACTAGTATGATAAAATAATTAGATTACCAATTAGTCTACGTATTTATACGTTAGACTTAGAATTCTTTTAGCCGTAACTATTTTTCTTACAGAAACAGCTTTTGGCCTCGATTTTTCAAATAGCCATAACTTTTTACTCGTTCATCCAAATTAGATGAAACCAGCGCGTATAATTTCGTCTTGTTCTCACCTATCCAGTTAACCCGTCACGTCAACTTTTTGAAATTTTCAAATTTCGAAATTTGTTCAGATTCATTTTTAAACTTCTTTTGTTCATAACTTGAGTTTCGTAACTCCGATTTAGTTGATTCTTTTTGCAAATCGAAGCTCTTGACCTAAACTTTGTGATAAGGCCAAATTCACATAATTTTGATACTGTTAGAAATTGTTTTATGTTGCAAGAGTTATTTGCTTGATTTTGATGTTTTTCCGAATTGTCTTCATCGTTTCTTTCCGATCTTTTGAGTGATTGCTTATGTGTGGTTACTATTGCTTGCTTACGATAGATTGACCGGAGTGTGACGAGTAGAACTATCAAGAGTTATGAGTGTGAATCATCTTCATCAACATTGCAGGCAAGTTCACACTTTGATTATACCTTTTCTACTACCCAGTTTTATTGCATTAGATCAATCCTCAAACATTGCATGACTAGGATCTAATTAAATTGTGGGATGGGAAGTAGTTGAGGTAGTACCTATTACCTGTTTTACTATCAAACCCTTGGGAGTTACTTCTACGTTTGCTTATTATGCCATACTATGCTAGTAGACGTGGATTGGTGAGTGTATTCATGATGATGTGAGGTTGTTAATTAATGGTTTACTTAAGGTGGCAACTTAAACACACATCCGGGTGGATTGAGGTACTGGTTATTCCAGATTTGCTGTCTAGGCACCCGGGTAATCCAGGATTTGCACATTTCTTTTGGACCGCCACCCAGGCTCAAAGGGATCATGAGATTATTCATGATAGAAACTTCCGTGTGCAGCCACAAGCCATTATGGGCTCTGGCATAGTTGATTAAGTCGTGCGAACTCTTACGGGTAGACTAGAAGATGTAGGGGAAAGTAGGTGTACCGGTCTACCCATACGTAAGGTGCTAGCGCTTCGAAAGACTATGTCTCGGTCATCCGCTTTCTCAAACATCATGTAGTGCGAGAAATCCAGCAGGCGATCGAGTCTTGTGGGGAAAAGTGCGCAAACCTCTGCAGAGTGTATAAACTAATCATGGTTAGCCGTGTCCCTGGTTATGGACATCTTGAGTATCTAGTACTTGGATTATCCTGTTGATCTCATTACGTTACTTAAATAATTTGTTGGGTTAATGATGATTAATTGGGATTGAGAATGCTGTCAACCATTCTCAATGTTTAACAACCACCATGATAGTTAAATAAAATTTATTCCCTTGCAGTAGGGAAAATTGGCTTTTCAAGAAAACATTATAACCATAGAGCCTCCACCAGCCAAATATGCATGTAGTGATAGCCTTTATTCATCATTGCTCTATGGTGTGAATTTGCCAGTACATTCAATGTACTGACCCTTTGTGGCTGCAACATCTCATGTTGCAGGCTTATCTTACGACAAGTAAGTGATACGTTAGGGTTATGATTTCTACACTCAACTTTGCCGTTGGTGTTGATGGGAATCCACAACCTTGTTACTTCCGCTATTTGGATTGAGGTAATGGTATTTACGTTATTTATACATGTGATTTACCTCTGTTATAAATCCTCGAGTACTGTGTGTGTCAGCATACCGATCCAGGGATGACACTTAAGCACAGAGACTTGATCCATTCAGGTCGGGTCGCTACAGACATGCAACATACATATAGCAAAAGTTGCCACCTTCCTAGACCCACTTCTATCACAGTATGATCTAATCATTGAGAACTATCCTTGGAGTTGTCTCCCTTGACCTCAGAAACCTTGGCCAACTCCTCATGCTCCAGCTCTTTTTTCTTTGGCCTCTTAGCCAACTTCCCCTGGAGATCCTCCTCAGCAACCTTGCAAAAAGCACTAGTGAGGTTTTTCACAATCTTATTCTGAATGATAGGTGGGACAGCATAGCATGGTAAACACTCCTTACTAGCACAGGAATTTCTTTTGTACCCATTATTCTCTCTCTAATTCTGCCACTCCTTCTTACCTGAGTTTCCACCGGTGGCCCCTTTCCTCTTCTCTTCCTAGAGATGGCTTCACCAGCAGGTAGAAGGATGATATTATTTGGAGAAATTCTCTTTAGGGGACTGCTTGCCTCAGAGGAAGAATGAGCAGCAGGACTGACACCATCATTTTCTTTATCCTGACTAGCATTTATGATTTGCTGGCAAACAGGAGCCTAATTAACAGAACAAGCAGCAGGAATTATGAATGTCATAGTGTCTTCTTCATTGCAATTATCAGTCAAAATGTGCCCTAAAGAGGATTTCAACAAGTTTAAAGTCCACTCAAATCTATCAGGATTGAGCAACAGGTTCAGTATGAAATTGAACCAACTTACAGGGATCTCTGCTGTGATTGAATTAGGAACCTCCTGTGAGGATGGAGCAAAATGTTTGACCCACAAATCCAGACCTTCTTTAGAAATTAAGTGCTCTCCATCAATAACTGAGAAAGCATGTGATTGTACTAAATTGCAGTAGTCAAAGGAAATAGGTGAGTTGACCTTTGGATCATTACCTTTAGAAGTACCAGGCTGCATAGGATTGACTTGTTGAGACCCCAAAGCCACATCAGATTCATTAACTTGTTCCAGAGTAGTAAACAGGTTATTTTTCTAAACTAAGTTTGTCTGGTTGGTGACAGAACCCTGTTTAGGAATCTCAGAAGAAGCAGGAAGGAGGACTGACTTCTAGGCTTCTTGCTGAACTGCAACAGCTTGATCATCCTGAAGAAATTTGTCAGGCAAACCCACAGCAGCCTGAACAGCCTCCACAACAACAACATTGTACTCGCGCATCACAGCAACAAAATGGAGATTTGTCAGTCCTTCTGAGCTGAAGTTAGTTTGGTCTTGTGGGGAGTAATGTAACCATCCTTCAACTGCTCCTTCTGATGAGAAGATAGACATGGCTTCTTCATCCTGGCATAATCGGATCTAGTCACTTCATGTACTCCATATTCTTCTTCAGAGGAAGATGATCCTGTCGTGCAAAGACAAGAGGACTACTAAATGCTAGCATCCCTGTTTGCTCGAAAAAAAGGAAAGGAAATATTTAAAACAACACAGATGAAGCACTTCTCAAGGACAATACCACTTTTTCATGATAGTATCTAAACAGTAGCACAACACCAATAGAGATGACAAAGCTCAATCATATGGATGAAATCAGTGGGCGAGTACCAACCTTTGTCAGGAGGCTTATTGTGTAGAGCATACAGATGAAGCACTTCTCAGGAACCATCTGTTGCTATCTACGGTGGTGGCCATGCTTACTATATACTCCTCGATTAGTTTAATGTTTCCAACATCTTCTTGTGCAGTTCCACTAAAATATATGGTATCTTCAAAGAAGATCCCTGTTTGCACAAGTAGAGATAATTACATATTACATTAAGAGTGGCATCAAATCAGTGGCAAAACAATTGCTCGTTCAGGCCATAGCAATAAATTAAGATGCAAAACTATATCATTACTTGTATCATCACAGTTCTAGTTCTTCATTACAGCATCGGGAGTTGATTTTTTTTCTTCCGCTTGTTCTTACCCTTCATCACTTGGTTCAATAACAGACAAGCTCCGCCTTTAATGTAAGATTTGGCATGTCAATTAGGGAGCACAAGTATAGTACTAAACTTAATTTTCTGATGAAAGTGGCAAAATACAGGCCAGGAGTTGTGAAATATCCTTATCTTACCTCAACGGGATATTACAGTGCACATACAGATTGGAAGTCTTGTCTCCATTTGTGCAGTTCACTAAAATCAAGCAACATTATCGTACAAGTAGCACAACATATGAAAGCACACTGCAGAATCATGTGAAAGAAGGCTAATCTTGACCTCTCATGATGCGGAATTCAAACAACTCACAAGAAGAAGATCTGAACCAAATTTGCCTTAACGGATAGGGAAGTAAGATCTCCTCTTGTGCAGTTCCACTAAGATCAAGCAATCAAGCAACGTTGTCGGTGTGACATTTTGGTTGAACTGCACAAAACACTCTTAAAACAAAAGTGTTTTGTCAGTGCAACAAAAGGTCACAATGGCAACGAGGTGAAGTAGATAACCCTGTTTACACAGAGGTGCAAAGGAAACAATTAGAGGTCAATAACGGTGGATGACACAGAAGCCAACAAAAAGAAGCATATACCTTATCTAAATGGGAAAGAAAGCAAGACAGTAGAATTTCTCAAACGGTGGCATTGATTAATATTAACATAGAGATTATAGTAACAATAAAATTCATTAAACATGTAATTTGCTTTTAACTGTGGCATTGCATCAATTTTCCAGTGCATTATTAGAGGGTGGTTGTTTACAGGGACATTTTGGTGTAGGGACTAAAAAAACTCCGTGTCAGTCCCATCTAAACCAAACAGGAGGGACTTTTAGGGACTAAAAGTGGGCATTTGGGACTAAAGAAAGAAGACCCCGAGGGAGTCTTTTTGGGACTTTTTCCAATAGTTGCCCCTGCCACGC
Organism: Aegilops bicornis; assembly: GCA_021605145.1. NCBI lineage: Eukaryota > Viridiplantae > Streptophyta > Magnoliopsida > Poales > Poaceae > Aegilops > Aegilops bicornis. Next base: position 537,226,855 of record CM038675.1, read on the forward strand.
ATCGCACTTGTCTCTATTAGTTCATTACTAGGGGTAACATGGTCTTTTAGCATGTCTTTAATAACCTCTAGTCCATGTTTAGTCCCTGGAACCAAGCAGGTAGGGACTAGGGAGTTTTTAACCAAACAGGGCCTTAGATTAACAACAGCTAATGAGTTGCACGAGACAGTGGACGCACCAGCACCATGTGCATCTACCGATGTACTGTGGTCATGCACAGTATGTTGCACTAAGAACAAACAACCAAGGAGGATATTTGTGTTGGTCCCAGTTTTGTTATCTTTAGACACCTTTCCCTATGTGAGCGCAACAAATCTAGTCCTGCTCAAACTCTACAGCCTTATCCCTTCCTTTCCTTTTTGAACTAGTACTTTCGCCCCTTCATTTCCTCTTTGAACCACGTCCTAGATTTATGAGATACAACTTTCCCCACTACTTTCCCCCATTCCTTTCCTCTTTGAACCACGTCCTAGATTCATGTTATACAACTTTCCCCCTTCATTTCCTCTTTGAAGTTTGAACCACGTCCTAGATTCATGCTATATACAACTTTTCCCACTACTTTCCCCCACTCCTTTCCTCTTTGAACCACTTCCTAGATTCATGGTATACATGCAGCTAATGCAATGCATGTGGAGTAAGTAAATTATACCTTAAGGTTCTTGGGGCGTGGTTCGGTGGGAGACGGGACGGCGGCGAAGAAGAAGGGGTCGGAGGCCCTCCCGCGCCGCCGCTGGGTGGAATGTGAACAACTGCGCCGGTAGTCCCTCGCCGACGGCGACAGCGTTAAGCCTCCTTCCCTTCCCGGCGGACGGATCCTGTCGGCTCTTTGAGCAGCAGTGAGGGGAGAGAGAGGCCAACGAAGTCTTGTTTAGATCTGGAGAGGGCGAGAGAGTGTGAAGAGAGCAACTACAAGCGCTGAGGCTCCAGCGGGAGAGGGCGAGAGAGTGTGAAAAGAGCAACTACAAGCGCTGAGGCTCCAGCGTGTATATATATACTAGAGAGAGTGTGTGAAGCGTGCAAACCCTAGAAAACATTTTGACCAGTCAAAGAATCCTCTTGGCACAAATTATGCTCAATTGTAGTTAACGAACCCGAGACCTGAAGTTTGATGAGCGAACAGGCTAACCAGCTACACAACCCTCCCGTTATGTTCAACGAGAGGGAAATAACCTTTTATACATTCCCGCATTCGTGTGACAAGCATGCCGTGTTTTTTTGTGTGTGTGGGAGTCATTGGGATTTTAATCATAATCGTGTCATGTGGCTTTGGTGGTAAGACTATCCACAGTGGTGCAGAAATAATGCAGCCTTAGTCACCTTACCTCTCTCCATGTAGTACGTTGGGTCCCACTAGTCTGAGGGTGAAAAAAACAAATTAATAAGAAAAATTAAAAGCGCCCGGTGATGTATCTTACCTCACACATCTCGCTCTTTGCTGGGAACACTCTCCAATTGATCCCTCTGTTCGCTCACGTACTATTTTAAGTGAATCCTTATTATAACATGCACACAAATTTTGGGCACTTGTATTCGACTTAAGTCAGTGTGCCACCGTATCTCGTATACTTACTACTCCCTCCGTCTAGGTGTAATAAGTCACGTTAGAAGGTGCAACGGGACCAAGGTGCGTGCGTGTGCGTGTGTGTGTGTGTGTTTTTAACAGCATGTGTGTGTTAGAGAGAGGGACAGATCGACCTACTCCTACAGAGAGATGTTGTGTAGTGTACGATTTTAGCCGTGAGAGTCGGTGCATCCTCTCGTTTCCGGGCGTGTCCGGTAAGGACATGTGGACAGCTGCCACGCGCGCTCATGACCAGTCTGGCCCACCCAAAGCCCCTCCATCGCCCGCGCGCACTTCCCGCTCGAAACGGTCAGCGCCGCTCCAAAGAATCGGTGTCGCATTCATGCCCGGGTAGAGCGGACGCAACCTCTCACTGGCGCAGGAGTGATGGTTGCTTCATCCGTCCAACTTACTGCTGGGTCTATGTGATTTGACGGCTCATTGGTCTTTATTACTGAGGTGGTAGGACTAGTGGATGTCCCACGCTTTCGGCGAAAGGAGGTACTACTACTAGATTACAATTTTCTCTATTCTTACAGCGGAGGCGTGCAAGAGCAGTGAAAACACGCAGGCTCAGTGATTACATGGCCCACCTCACACTATCACCGTGCGACACCTAACCCTTTACATAGTACTCCCTTTGTTCCTAAATATTACTAGATGAGTCCCCGCCGTTGCCGCGGAACAGCGGTATATCTCTCTGCGCAAAATTATCGATTTCATAGAACTAAAAAAACTCTATAACCGCATGAAAAATGTGGTATCCAAACTAAATAAACTCTCATCATCATTTAGATCATCCCACGTAAGGAAAAAAGATCAGCCAACTCGTACTGCATAATGGGATTATATTTTTCTTTTTGACATGTTAATGGGACTTAAAAGCTCACTTACATGCATGCTACCGGTGCATGCTTGCATGCAAACATGTTGATGTGATTTAAAACCCACTCACATGCATGTGCCACGGTATTTCTGCATGCTTGCATGTGGCTTAGTGCGGAGCCTCTCAACGTCTAGATCGGGCGGCTATTATGGACTGATTTACTTCATCTAACGGCTACATCAATTTTGATGATGTGGCTCAAGGAGAGGATAGAGAATTCCTAGTAGTGGGGGCTAGCTATTACTAGTAGATAAGTCTTTGTAGAGATTCCACTACATACGGAACAAAATGAATGAATCTACACTTAAAATGCATCTATATACATCGCATGTGGTTCATGGTGAAATCTCTACAAAGACTTATATTTAGGAATGGAGGAAGTACTAGTATAGTACGTCTTGTAATTTATCAATGAGATAAATTTGTACAATGCTATGAAGCTTCCGACACATTACATGTATCTTTCGTCCAAGGTTGCCCGTTGCAACATTTCATCAAATACAAAGGAGACTAACATGCATGCTATTGCATCTCAATGATTGACAGATCATAGCAAATATGTACTCCCTCCGTTCCAAAATAACTGTCTCAACTTTGTGCAAACTTTAGTACAAAGTTTTACTACTACTAAAGTTGACACTTATTTTGGAACAGAGGCAGCTAAAGAAAAAAACAGTACATGCAGTCCCTAGCCCTTGAACTATGAACCCTGACCAGGCTTCAATTTGCTGGCAACGTTCGAGCTTCCTAATAAATGAAGTTTGCAACCTTTTGACCATTGGATCATTTTGTGCAGTTTCGCCAAAATCGAGATGAGCATCCCTGTGGCAAAGAAATTGAAGAAGCGTGATTAGAATAAGATTACTGGGACTAGTTGATGAGACATAAACTCATCACAAATACAAGACGTAGAAGCCAAGAGAGGTATGTGCGGAGCAAAGAAGTAGAGAAATATCCACGAGGAGTGATGTGGGCAGCTGGAGCGATGTTGCAAGCCTGTAAAGGGAGTTGTACACGAGGGACGTAGCTCAACCTTGAGGAGGGCGGCGGGAGGCGGCAACTGTCCACGTCGCAGCAGTGAGCAAGGGACGAAGGCAACCTCACCGGCTTTGTGAGAGAGAACGGCGGGGACCCCTGATCGGGACGTGCCGACAGTGGGTTTTCGTCGTCGGCGACGGCCACCGCATGTACACTAAGCATCCACCCCTTCCCCAAGCGGACGTGATCCGCTGGGATGTTAGAGATGTGGCCACAGTCATTTTGTGCGAGAGAGTATGAAGAGAGCAACCCCAGCAAGCAACCGTGTAGGCTGGCCTGGCCCCGACTATGTATATAGTGGAGCGGTTTCCTTTTCTCTCCATATGAACCTATCATATTGCGTACGTGCCACTGAAGAAAATAAAACTTTATTTATAAATGACGCGGCACCTACTACTCGTTCTCCTATAGCCTTGCGCTTGGCATCTCCAAAATATTAACCTTGCGATTGGCTCTTCGCCTCTTCGCCTCTTCGGGAAGTCGAGCAATAATTGTAGTGCAGTATATATCGTTCTGGCTATATGAGACCGAATGAATTGCTGCACGTCCACCACATGGGCGAGGGTCGAGGGGCGAGGGAGAGTGCTACATACGGAGCAAAATGAGTGAATCTACACTCTAAAATACGTCTATATACATCAGTGTTTGGAGTATGTACTAGTACTTCATATTGAAATCTACTAAAGGACATATATATTCCAAACAATATGATATAATCTCTATAACCAAGGTAGTAGGGACGAGGAGTAAACGGAGGGAGTAGTAAATTTTTCTCCTCGTCCCGCGAGCCACCGTGCGCATGGGTGAGGGAGCGGGCGTAAGGCGGAGCAAGCTTCACCTCATCCTGCGAGCCACCGCGCCCGTGAGTGGGGGAGACGGCGTACTAAGCAAGCTTCTCCTCGTTCTGCGAGTTGACGGGACACATCAAAAGTACTCTAGTGTATAGATCCTTGCCTCTAAGGTAGGCCCCACATGGTTTGCCTCTTTTTTTAACATAACACGTCAAGTCATAATTTGTTTGTTCACCCGTGGTAGACGATCCTCCCTCCACCAAGTGGACAACCAGTACACGTGCCAAATTACCACGTGGGCTACCTTTTTCAGATGTAAATGAGCTCGACCGTGTACCCGCGCGGGTGTGGTTGGGAAAGAGACGGGAGTACGTGCGCCGTGCATGCACCTCTTCTCTTCGTGCACGTCCCCCACCTACGTGGGTGTGTGTGAGAGATACAAACCGCGTTCGTGAGTGTTCTTTGTTTTGAGGTGGGGTGGGGTGGGGGTTGATTTCATGAATTATTTGTGGGAATATGTGTCGATGACATCTCAAACAAAATTTTGCATGCAATGAGTGTGAAATGGAGGCCTATCCATATCATACATAGAGGGTCGGGCAATCCACGAGAAGAGAGGGAGGGGTCATAGCTATCGATAGAGTCGAAGAGAGGATCAAGTGGGTGGGTGCGAGATCGATGAAGAGAGCCATTGAAATTGTGTGTGTGTGTGGAAGTCAAAGACATAGGACGACCGGCCTACCGGAACGTTAGAGGGCACATGTCAAGTTTGTGTGTGGCATGGAGACATGACTAGAGCGCTCGATGTATCGGTGTGGGTGGGGGGAGAGGGTGGGGGAGGGGTAGGCAGAGGCCTAACTATAGAGGTAGAACGGCTCGTATATGTGTTGAGAAGGAGAGACCCAGCTATGTCTGAGGGAGATCGGTCGACATCCATACATAACTGAAGGACGGGAAATATGATGGGACAGAGAGAGAGAGAGGAGAGAGAGAGGGAGGGAGAGGGGTAGAGTGCTGGATGGGTGATGGAGTTGCTTCTCGAAGATGGTGGGAGAGGCCTACTAGACAAACTGAGGGTGGAACTGCAATGTTATCAATAAGAGTGGGGATGTGTTTCTGTGTGTGCACATGCGTGATAGATCTGTCGGGACACATCCATGGATGACGAAGGGGAACCATGTGTTTGGTAAGCAAACCTAACTAGATCAGTAGATCAATTGTTGTTTGTCGGAGGAAGGGAGAGACACAACTAATGAGGTAGATCAATTGACGTGTGGGTAAAAACGAGTTATAAGGACCTAGCTAGCTATATGTATAGCGAGAGATCGGTCGGTGTACGTCCATTTGTTAGAGGCAAATAATGCCCACCGAGACGGATAGACAGAGAGAATGGAGCTAGGAGGTGGTGCGAGAGACCCAACTACTAGCTAGATAGGGGGAGGAGTGTGCGGTTGTGAGATCGATGAAAAGAGGGGCGAGAGTTTACACGTGTGTCTGACCGTATGAGAGACACGAGGCAAGGACACATAAAGGAGGAGATTGAAGGTGTGTGTGTATGTTGTAGGCAGGCATCGCTGGAGAGGTTTATCGATCGGTGTGTGTCGGAAAGGAGTTGTGGAGACTCTGGGAGAACGACCTAAAGAAAAAAAAATGAATGTGCCCGGCGGATAGAATGCCGAGGGAGGGGGAGGGCGAGGAGGGCGTGTGCATGCACGAGAGAAAGTTAGTGGTAACTACAAAGGTTAGAGGATTGTGTGGGTGTAAGAGACTAACAAAGATCATAATTTGATATGAAAGTGGATTCATATATTTGAATAGGAGATCATAGTGTTTTAAACATTGCATGCATGAATATAGCGGTGATACACGTGTTGTGCACATGTTATACCATAATGTGATAATGCATGGCGTTTGCAACTCACAGCTAAATGCCGAAAAATCTAAACCATACTATACATCAAACAATCTCACATTTTATTTGAATTTGTGATAATGTGTGGCGTTTGCAGCTTACAATTAAATATCAAACAATCTAAACAATACTATATATTGAACATTCTCACATTTTATTTGAATTTGTGGTAATGTGTGGTGTTTGCAACTCACATCTAAATACTTGTAGGCGTAGGGGGCGGGGCACCATACATAATGTGATAAACACATTATACATATGAGACATGGTTTAGATTATGAAGATCTAGCTAGAGCTAGAAATGTAATGTGATTTGAAATCAAAATAAAGTGGATTCAAAATATCTAGTTCGAGTTCATATAGTACACATAGTTCATATGTAACTCGAGACTAATCATGTGGTGTGCTGTGAAGATAATACACAAACGATGGTTTAACTTGACAATAATGATGATTGTAGATCTTATTAAAACAAAGAAACGAATTCAAATGCTTTGACTTCACAACAATCATTATTGTAGATCTTATTCAAATAGAGAAACGAATTCAAATTTAGTTCATATTGAAGCGGTAGTATATACGTTTGGAATGCACTAAAATGTTCATTTGAGTAGTAGGTTGCATGCATTATACACGTAGCAAAATATTTTAATTGAACATAACATGAATTCAAAGTTTTGAATGACATTTGTAGTGCGCATTGATTTGGTACAAGACACGTTAGGCTTGTCCGGAAATTTCAACCAGCGCCTTTGTTAGCCCGAAATATTTAAGATATATCTTTGTCTGGTTGTGCTCGACAACTCCCTCCATCTCAACCCGCACCTTGCTATTCCGAAATTACAATGCGCTGAAAAACTCCCACCTCCTGTGAAATCCCGACACGCGAAATGCCCGTGGTACCCCTGAACCAAAAGAACCGCCTCAAATCGGTGGGGGTACTTTTGTAACTTACCCCGCATTTCGGACAAGCGCGTCTCTAAGCCATGGTTCCCCACTGCCATCCCATCCGCCCACCCATTCGTACACCGAGGCCGCGAAAACCCGCGACGAAACCCCACCCCCTACTCCGTCCACTACCCAGCCGGAGCCTCTTCCCCAACGACGTCGTCCATAGCAACACCTCGACGTCCCTCATCCACCGTACCGGGTGAGGATCCGTCGTCGATCTCATCGTCTCGCCGGTTCAGCCACCCCGTGCTCCACCTCCAAGGAGCTGCCCCGACATTCCCCTCATCTTTCGCGCCACCTCCATTCCCACACCGTCATCTTCACCTGCACCATTGGAAGAGCATCATCATCATCGTTTGCTTGGATGAAGTTGCGGCCTAATCGGCGCCACCAAAGAGGTTGTACACTAATCGCTGCATTTTCTTCTTGATTCGATTTCACAATGCTGCCGGCGCTCGGTCCCGAGCCGACACGGCGCGGATCCATCCACGGCGGCGTCGCCGGCCACTTCCTCCACGGCGTCGCTCCCTCGGCGGCGACGTCCACATCAGTAGGAGCTGCTGCTACTTTAGCTCTCGCCAGACCGCTGCTCTGCTCTTGCTCTCGGTCCCCACTGGTATGCTCTTGCTATTGCTCTTGCTTTCATGCTGCTCTCGCTCTTGCTCTTGCTTGAGATGCTGCTCGATTTAGCTACACTTGATCGACTAAATCGACTTTTGGGTCGATCGATATTCAGGGGTGGGGGGCTCGCTGGGTGAAGGAAGAACCAGCCATGATGGGGAGGGGGCTCACGGAGAGGTACCCCACTATCGATCTTAGGGTTCAAGATGGGGGCGGTGGTCGCCGGCGGTGGCGGGGCGGTGGCGTGGGGATCGCCGGTGAAAAAGCTCGGCACGAGGGGCCTAGAGGGCTGGCCGGGGCGGCGGCGGACCGGCGGTGGGGAGTGTTTTTGGGGCAGGCGTTGCGGCGCACCGCTGGCCGCAGGAGGCGGGGGGCTGCTGTTTGGCCGGTGGTGGCTGGCAGCTCAGGGGGTGGAGGTTGAAGATGAACCACAGGCCCTTGATTTCGTATCCAACGGCTGCAAAATCGACTAACCAGAGATGAAAAAGTCAGTCGACCGACGTGTAGCCTCACCTTGCTAGTGCATTCAGTTTCGACAAAGAAAATTCAGTTTCGGACAACAAAATTCGATTCTGACAGTTAAGTTCAGTTTCGACAGTTAAGTTCAGTTTCGACAGTTAAGTTCAGAAATGAGCGGCTGATGTATTTTACATCTAGCACTTTGTGTTTATGTATTTTGCATCATGTATTGGAGATGCTATTAGAATTCCACTCAGGTTAACGTTGTTCGTTGTCTCTCTTGTCCTGCTTCAGCCTCGGCGTCAGACAACTCAATCGGAGCTGCTCCAACGACGAAACCCTCCATCACAAAGGAGCAAAGACCTCGTGCTCCATCTCCAAACGCCTAAGATCTTCTTCCCTCCTCCGACAAAGAAAGTCAGCCAGAGCATCCTCACCGGCCAACCCAATCACGCTGAGATTGACATGGCTTTGCCAAAGAGGTTGTACACTTGTTGCATCTCTTTTTTACTCTACATGTTATATATATTGTCCACTGAGCACACGGATTTGTTCCTTTAGTATCTCCTTGAAAGAAAAAAATGTAGGAATTTTAATTTTCACTTGTCCTCCTTTTCAAATTCCTATTCATGAAGCACAAGACTAAGAGATAGTAGCATAATAGCATTATAACCGTACATTTTCTTGTGGTTTGACTTAATCTCACCATGCTTCTTTGCATCATGTGATCTTCTAATTGTTGTGAATCAAACACCCAGATTGGCAGAAATCCTGTGTTTTATATTCTTTGTTTTGCACGTGCATTCCTATCCTATTCCTGTCTATATCCTATCCCTGCATTGTTGGAATCCTCCAATTCAAACGAGTCCTTACAGAATTACTTCTCTTACAGATAGTTTTCAAAGAAAACCTTGCGTGGTTTGTCCCGCCTCCTCGTGCTGCCGTCCACCCCAAATTTCAGCTGCTCCAATGATGAAGGGTCCAAAGACAGGGATCCGCTTCCAGACTGTCCTTTCGCCGCAGATCTTCTTCCCTACCGGCAGCCATGAAAAACTGCATTACCATCATCAACCGGCAGATGACCTCGAGGACTACACGGGTCCGCAAGAGAGGTCCCACTCTTCGTGGTTCCGCTTCGATTATGCATCGCTTAATATTACATGCTACTTTATCGTCCTGTTCACCGATTAGACTCTGAGTCAGCTCCAAACTAATGGTCAAACTTGAGTTTTTAAATGGTTGTGGGGTACATATTGGGGCCGCTATTAATAATATCTATCTACTATCTGGTTAATCTCCGGTGTCTACTATGAGTTTCATGTTGGGTGGGAAACAAACAGTAAAGAAGCCATTATCTGTATTTTTTAACTGAAGCCATTATCTGCCTGTTATTATTGGTTTTGGGTCTATCAACAGGTTGCTACCATCACTCTAGATTTTTGCATGCACTCCTTACATAATCTCACTATGTTTTATTCCTATGCATGACAGTTATTGTAAACAATGGAACTGAACATGTAGAGCAAAAGAGACGAGCCTTGCGTGGCAATAAAATTTCATGCAGACGTCGCTGCACGGTAGGCGCAAAGGCAGCCCCGGCCCACGCATTTCGGATTGTAATCGAGAGGAAGATATCTGCTCGAGGGGATTCGGAAGAGAAGACAACTCCTATTTACCCCCTGATGTTTTCGCTCTAACTTGGCATGCTGATTTTGGTTATATCATGCATATGGTGTCTTGCATTGCTTACTTTATACATCAAATATGTCATCTGCTTAGTTTAGACAACCTTTGTGTGAATGCCATATGTTTAGTTTATTCATCGTTTATGTGAATTATGCAACGCCATCTTGTGTAGCCAGGCATCATATATGTAAATTTTGCAATGCCATGCTTAGCCAGTCATCTTATATGTAAATTATATCAGGACATCCTTTTTTTTGTTACATATTACATTTGTCAACAATGTTAGTACATTCAATTGCTCTTCGTGTGCATCAGCCATTTGACACGGTGATGGCAAATTCTGGAGTGAAAACAAGGTCTTCAGAGCAGACTATGCTATCTGACGAAGCGCATATCTCGCTGGTTATGGATAGCTCCTCAGAGGAGGATTCAGAGACAGATGACCAGTCCTATTCCCCCCCGAGGTGTATGCTCTAACTTGGCAGGGTTATGTTGCTCATATCGTGCATATGGTGTCTCGCATTGCTATGTCATTTGATTAGTTTAGACATGCTTTGTGTCAATGCCACTTGTTCAGTGTCTAATTACCATATATGTGAATTATGCATTGCCATCTTGTTGTAAGACATTATATATGTGAATTATACAATGCTATCTTGTTGCAATGGCATTACATATGTGAATTATGCAATGCCATGTTGTTTAGCCAATCATCATATATGTGAATTATATCATGCTATCATTTTTTTGGTATTACGTGTTCCATTTGTCGACAACGTTTGTATATTCAACTACTCTTCCTGTGCATCATCTATTTGAAGCAGTGATGGAAGTATCTGGAGTGAAAACAAGGTATTCAGAGCAGACAATGCTACCTGCTGAAGCAGACATCTTGCTGGTTACAGAGAGCTCCTCAGAGGAGGATTCAGAGACTGATGACTAGTCCTATTTCCCCCCCTGAGGTCTATGCTCAAACTTGGCAGGGTTATATTACCCATGCCATGCATGTTGTCTTGCATTGCTTAGTTTTTACATCATATATGGATTGCCATCTGCTTACTTGCTTACTATATGAATCATATATTTGAATTATATCATGCCATCATGTTTACATAGTACATACACATCATCTATCTGAATTATGGCATGGTAACCCATTTAATAAAGACATCATATAGTTATATCATCTCATCCTGTTTAGTGTTTACAGTCATCATATTTTGAATTATGGCATTCTATCCGTGAATATATGTGAATTATGGCATGCCAACCTATTTAATAAACACATTATATAGTTATGTCATGTCATCCTGCTTACTTAGTCTCATATTTTGAACTATGTATTTCCATCTTTTTTAGTTAGCCATCATAATGTGAAATTGTGTCATGCTATCCTCTTTAGTTAGCCATCATATATGTGAAATTGTGTCATGCTATCCTGTTTGGTTAGACAACATAAATATGAATTATTTCATGCCCTCTTTTATTCCCCACTATCCATTGCACTGTCTATCATACAATGTCTATACTTTCAATTACTTTTCTTGTTTATCAGCCATTTGAATTGGAGAGCGTGATGGCGGTATCTAAGGGAGTAACAACACGGTCTTCAAAAAAGATAGTGCTAGCAGTTGATGCAGATAGAACCACGGATGTACTTGCCCAAGGACCAGATCCACCACACATAACCCAGACTCTCGCAGATTGTGCCCCTACCCAGTTGGACATAGAACCAGCTACACCCCTTCTAACCCCAATCCCGGCAGATAGTAACCCAGTTTCAGTTGACACAAAGACCGTCTCCACCACAGAGCACCCAAACACGTAGCAGTTAGTAAGGGAACTGCAGGTGCCCAAAGCGCGAGGACCACCACTCGAATCCCAACTCAACGCTTAAAGGAGAAGAAGATTTGTTCCTGTGTCAGGTTCTGTAGCTATGGTTCATACTCCTTTGCTCTTGCATTACTGTATTTACTCATACCAACTATTTTCAAATTTGAAGGATGGAATTGAAACTCCAATGGCGCATAATGTATGTTTTAAACCTGTTTCTTTAACTGGTTTCTTTGTTGTAACCTGCTCTATGTTGATTTCAGTTTTAATTGAATAAACAGTTATGTTCTCATGTCATGCACATTACAAGTGTTGTTATTGCTCTATAGTTACCCACACTTATATTCTGTCTATTCTCGCTTTGTCTTGAACAAATATTATTTGAACTGTGTCTCTATCTTGATTTGGCAACAAAAACTAGAATGATATAGACCATAAAGTGACCATGGTACATAGATATATGTTTGTTTCATGCTTTGTTATCCTGTCGACTTTACTACTGAACTCATTCACCAAATGAGTTTCATATACAACATGGTAAACATGTGATGTGTCCGCTTGTTTCTTTTTTAAAATGCGGACAAAATATTGGAGAACAACGACTGCCGCGTTATCCAATGGTAAAGGAAGTAATGAGATAAGGTTCAAGATAGTGAGACATCCATGTTGGTCTCCAAGAAAGCCGATAAAAACTATCTTGACGACAGTGAGGGAACCCAAAAGTCCTGTCTTGATGTAGTGTTCGAGTTACTGGCCACTACTGCTGGCACAAGCTCTTCGAACTCGCTGCCTGAATCAGTTCATCTTCTTGAGTCTCAACTTCAAGTTGAAATAAATCAATCAGATGTGCTGACAGAAGTCAAGGACTGAGGAAGTCCTGCAGAATTCAGATGCATATTTTCCGGTGCAACAAAGAAGTTACTGGAGGATTGAAGCGCCAAACAAGAGAAAGTTAATAAGCTTGCTAAGCATCTTGTCAGCATTATGGGTACCCAGGATATTGTTTCTTGAGATCTTCTGAAGTGGTTTCAGTTCTGGATTTGTTTTGCTGCGGCGTTTATTTGTGTTGGTCGCCAACTTTGACAACCAGTGTATATCATATGCTGCTTTGTTCCCTATATTTGCCCTGGTGGCGAACTTTGATGCCCAGTGGATGTAATATGTGTAATAGCCGTGATACCCTAGCGTTAGTTGCTTGCTTATTTATTTCCTTGTTGTCTTGTTTATTTGTTTGCTTGTAGTCATTCTTTGTTCTTTTCCGCGGTTAGCTAGTGGCTGCAATAACCTATTTTTTAAAACTAGGCCACAATAACCATGGGCTAATATTTACTATTATAGTGACATCGGGCCTCCCATCGTCAGTAGAAACGATGGGCCTTCTACGGGCCATAGAAACAATGGGCCTTCTACGGGCCATAGAAACAATGGGCCTTCAAGGGCCGTATCATCAATGGGCCTTATACGGGTCGTATGATCGATTGGCCAAACATGGGCCAAACAGACCGCATTATGGCCGTAAACGGGCTAGAGTTGGAATCGTCCGTTCATGGGCCGACCATAACGGGCCATCGTTAATAGGCCGTATTTGATGACGCTATGAAAATGGCCCAACGTATTAACAGACCACAAACGGGCCGACTGTAACCACGGGCTGAATTTGGCCCACAAGCAGAAAATGACAGTAACGGACCGTAAGTAAACGAATGTTAGAAATGAGCCCAAGAATAAATGCGCTCTGAGAAGGCCGAAAGATAACATAATGGAAACGCCCAACGGAATAACGGGCCGTTAATGGGTATAAAGTGATACACTGTTCTATACGGGCCAGTTTCACCATGGGCCGTTAATGGGTGTAAACTGATACACTGTTCATTACGGGCCATTTTCACCACGGGCCATTAATAGGCCAAGAGTTACATAGGGCCTCATATGGGCCGAAAGACGTCATGGGCCATACATGGGCCGGAAGTGAAAACGGGCTGGAATCATATTGGATGGCCCAGATGACGCCATCGGGCCTAATTCGGATAGGGCGTAACGGGACTTAGGTTAGCGGGCTGTAAATGGGCTATATGCAAACAGGCCGTTAACAGGCTTTCCATGGGCCGGCCCGCCACCTTTTGACCAAGTCAAACGGGCCGGCCTTTTCACAGGAATGGGCCTCTGTTGGGTCGTGCCACGTGTCGACGTATCATAGGCGCCTTCCGTCCAATGAGTGGATGACATCTGTCCCAACGATGAGCCGACACGTGTTTCCTCCAGCCAATGATGATTTTACGCGTGGAAAATCCCCATTGGTCGGGGCTGTTAACGGGTTATCGGATCCAAAACCCGACCCGATAGCTTAACGGTGTTCCGTTAAAGGATGCCATGTGTCGGTCACCCTTGACGAAAGCAGTTCTGCGGACGCGCGATTTATCGTCATGGAAGTGGACACTTCCGTGATGATAATTTTGATAATGTCATGGAACACTTCTACGACAAAGACGGTATGACTATCTTGATTCTGTCATAAAATCATCATGGATGTACATGCATGACAAAAAACGCGACCTACTGTGACAAACACGTATCATCACGGAAGTGTATTTTTTTTTGTAGTGAGAACCACCAGGAGCAACGACACGGCCACCTTACTCTGAGTCCTCGTCCACGTCCTCGACTTCGTCCTTGTCCCTCTTGCTCTTGGCTGATACTTCTTTGCTTGAACCACACACTTGGCTCCTTCTCTTCATCCAACCCTTGTAGATATTGAAACAAAGGTAGCCATCTATTGCCACGTAGTGGATGTGGTCTATATCTAGTACATTCCACTGCCATGCACGATGAAACGTGTGCGGAGGTTTCTTCAGTTTACTGTACGAATGATGAACCATGGCTCCTGCAAGGGTCAGCATTAAAGGCTTATCACGGGAGGACACCAACCCTTTCTTCTGGAGGACAATGGGGTTGCCTACAATGAGGCCTATCCGACCCAGGATTTCCTTGTCATTCCTAAAGTCTACAGTAACGAATTTGACTAGGCCGCCCTTGAGGAACTTCTTAAATTCCTCGCACTCAATGTCGGCATGGCATATGTGGTAGACCAAGCATAAGTCATGCATGCAAACCTGGATCACGGTGGGCTTCTTCTTCTTTGCCTCCTTTAGATTCTTCTCGCTTCCCAGGACTGTGGTGTACTCAACATCTAGCCCAGCGGCCCGCCCATCATTCGAGTTTTTGAACATGCGTCTGAAGCGAGCAAGGCATCCTTTCACCATTGCGGAAGAACGGGTGTAGATGACGTCGAACTCATCGCCGGTGATGGTTCTAACCTTGTACTCACCGCCGATCTTCGAGATTTGGACGCCATGGATTTGGGAGGAGGATTAGGATTAGTGGAACTGCAGTAATGTGAAAGGACGGTATGACTAGGAGCGGTTTATCGATTGTAAAAATGTCGAGTGGGGGGGCGCGTGCGAACGGCAAGTTAGTGGCTTGCCTGGTGGATAAATGGATTCATGCACAGTACTATGGGGGCCCAATTAGATGTCATGTCTACTCGACGCCTAATTAAATGGCTTTCAATGTCATGTCAAGCGTCGGGAAAATTACAGGTGATATGAAGCTTTCGAGAGCCCTTGGATCTGAGATCGAATGGTTGCATGGCATGATTCTAGACCTATGGGTGTATATCCTATCCTGGAGGGTTATTCTGCAAATTTTCAGCAACTTAGCATGCGACCGTTCGATCTCAGATCCAAGGGCTGCCAACAGCCCGTATCATGGTCACGCCTACCACGACCGTCGCCTCGCTCGCGCGGTCGCGCCCTTGGAGATTTAACACGGTGCGTTAGGCTATCAGATGTTGGCATGTCATACATAGTCATCACTTAGTCACTCATACTACAACAAGGTTAGCTATAAGGTTGGCTATAAGAGTATTTTTTGTTTACTTCTCTCTACATCTTTCTTCCTAGTATTTATTGCATTTGCCAAGGAGTGAACTCTTCCAATGAAATGGTGCTTAGATGAGGTGCTATGGGCGTTAAATGGCTTAGAGACTCAAGTCCCCAATGCATAGGTGCTTAGTTTTTTGTTGCTAAGTTTGCTTCATCTAGGTACACGCGCTTAGCACCGTTTCTTCCTGGGGTCACCAAACTAGTCTCTCTCTTCTTAATTAACTTGCCACATCAGACTTTATGCCTATGTGGCAGGCTTAGCACCGTAGGATCAAGTACAATAGTGGGCTATAAGCCCGCTTTACATGGCATTTTTGCATATGTGGGGGAAAGAGGCAAGGAAAAAGTGGAGGAGTGGGCTATCAAGCAAGAGCCAGCCTCTACATGGTGGAGCATCGGGAGAGGCACCTATATGGAGGTGGTCAGGAATCGGGAGACTCACGCTGGTCGTAGTGCCATAGTTAAAATGGTAATGGCAGTCAAATCACTGGGCCCCACCTGTCCAGCAGTAACCCGCTGTCAAATCACACAGTCCTACGTTTTGCAGTAGCCTACTCCCTCATCTTCTTGCGTCTCTGTCGAACCGACTAGGCGGAACAACCCCGCCTACCACGCGTGAAAAGCCCCGCCCTTGACTTTTAAATAGTATAGTATACTAATTTTGTATCCATGGATTGCGCCATGGAGCAAAGCCTCAAGAAAACGGCGGTACACATTTACGAAGTACAGTATACAGCACACCCATCGCGTTCGCGTCGCACCCCAGACGGTCGGTCGGTTTGGCACGCCGCTCTCCGAATGGAACGCGCGTCATATTGTGTTTGCACACACATGTGGGACCGCAATGGAGAACCGACCACAGGCACACTCCTCGGCCCCGCAAGTCGGATGAGTTAATACAAGAGAGAGACGAGCGATAGTACTAGAGAAGTGTTGTATACACGTTGGTGCCTGGACGATCCCTGCATGACACGGAAGATCAGTTCGTCCATGCATGTGACCAGACTCCAGCAGACACGCCTGGATTGGCTATCATCTACATATCATGCAGGTTGTGTTGTACAGGGCTGTAGTTCTGGTGAGAAATCTAAAAAAAGGTTTCTTGTCATCTCGCAAAATTAGGTGCCATGTGCTTCGGATCACTGTGAGGATTAAACAGCAAGAACTGAGTTCCTCCAAGGCGCTAGTCATGGGGGCCACATGCATGAAGACTAATCGGCTGCCATCTATGTCAAGCCGACTATGTTAATTAGGGAATCTATCGATGGACCCCTTTTCTACGAGTTTATCTTTAATTTGAGCTTTGATCCTCGTCTAGTTTGTCCGTCGGGATTCATGTTGTCTCCTTTGGGCAGTGAGGTTATGGTTTCTTGTCATGTTATAATCCGGTGCTTCAGATCAAAATGAGGACAACTGCGCCTCCGGGGCACGTGCATGAAGACAGTCATTGACGAGGTCAAGCCGGCTCAGGTAGACAAAAGAAAACTAGTAGTACTCCACTATATAGGAAGGAGCCTCCGCGCTTCCTTGCTAGTGTTGCTCTCTTCACACTGTCTCGTCCTCTCCAGATCTAAAAATGACAGCGGTGCCACTCTCTCTCTCTCTCTCTCTCTCTCTCTGCTCACCGCTGGTCACGATCCAGCCGGATCCTCTCCGCCGGGGAAGGTGAGAGGGTGCAACATTCATGTGGTCGTCCTCGGCGACGGCTCTTACCCACTGGCGGCGCGTCCCGATCAGCGTGCCTTGCCGTTCTCTCCCAAGCACCGCTGGCTAGGGAGGGCCTCGGACCCCTTCTTCCTTGCTGCTATAGTGTGGGCAGATCCGGCCTCTCGCCGCCCACCTAGCGACATCACGGCGACCCTCAGGTATAACTTCCTTCGAAACTGGCCTTGCTCTACTTCCCGAGCTCCTGACGTTGCTACATTGGTATTTTTTACTATTTCCCAGGCCCCCTCGTAGATAGGATCGATCGGCTGTTTGAAAGCCACCTAAATTTTTACTGTTAAGAGGTAAAACTAGTTCATGCACTCGAATCTAGTACTACTTGGTTCAAACAAGGAAGAAAGGGGGTGGGGGAAGATTTGTTACCTGAATCTAGGACTTCGTCGAAAGAGGAAATAATGGGGGCGAAAAGTAGCAGAGACTGGCTATCCAACTAGTCTCTAGGTCTAATAGAGAAATAAAGGGAAACGCAGTACAAACTCAATATAAACCCGATCTATTGGTTGAAAAAGGAAAGAATGGGGGACAAGTCAACAGAGTAAGTCCAGCACTAGATTTGCTAGCCTCACACGGTATAAGGTGGTTGTACCGAACAAAAATGGGACCAACCCAGATATCATGTTCTGATGTTTGTTGCCCCGAGCTACTCTTATGTAATGCCACTGGTAAAATGTAGCAGTCGCACTGCTAAAAGGACACGTTAAACCAATGTTGCTGGTAAAATGAAGCAATGGCACCATTAAGGTAATGTCGTATTTAACGGTTGTCATAGTTAATCCTAATGCCCACACTAATATCTAGCAATGCTGTTGCTTTAGAAATTGCTACTGTCCTTGTAGGATTGCCATTCAGATAAGGAACATGCTTCTTTTCATTTGATGTATGTTTCACCACTTGTTTGTCACCCTCCTTTCCACCTTTTTGTGCAAACAGAGACATACATTTCACGCTTGATCTTAGTTGAACTGGACAAATGATATCCAAATTATAGTTGAACATTCCAGGAGCTTCACAACCAACCTTGATGTTGCTCAATTTTGTTGCAACTAATGAATAAGAATCTCTGTGGGTTTCGTATTCTGATGGAAATGGAACCGGGTCTGGAGCCCTTTTCTTAAAAAAAATGAAGAAGCTGCTAGCTCATGGGACATTGCTTCATTTTAGGTGAACTGCACCAAAAGGTCCCATGAATTGAATCATCCATGTTGGTGATTGGTGTCATCCCTTCTACGATGGCGTTGACTGCAGACATGGTTCCCATCACGAGGTATGTTCCTTTTGGTCTGACTGTTTGCCAAAGATCCTGCATGTTGAGTCTGCTCTTGTGCTACTGTTTTTGGCACTGCCATGGTAAAGCAGTAATGTTATTATTTTGCACCTTAATCTAGTGGCACTATTAATTTGAGGCAATGTTTTGGCACCGCTAGTGGCATTGATTTTTTTTATATATCGAAAGAGGGGGTTTCCTCCGATTTCATTAAAGAAATCCAACCATGCATAACCATTATCCGGCAACATCTCAGTGTAAACGGGCAGTTATGCAACTACTACTAGAACGGACTGAGTACTAGCAGGAGACAAGTTCGCCACATAAGCTAGGCAGGTAGGGGGACGCAGCACCAGCTCGACCAAGTTTGGATTACAACCCAAATGCTACCACAGAAACATTAGAGGGGAAGATAGGCACTGAAAGAGCCAGCTTCAGCATCCCGGTCTAAGCACACCCGGCCTCCATCCTTCCGACGCACGGTACACCTCGTTTGCCACCTGCTCGACCCTAGTGCCACTGATAAAATGAAGTAATAATATAGTTAAAATAGAGCGAGTGTCCTCTCTATCATTTCATTTCCAATGTAGATAAAGAAAGTGCTTCTCTTTGTTAGTATATGTTTCATCAACTAGTCCCATTGTTAATGTTTAAGCGTTTTTGCAAACTGGGGTGCTTAATTTTAGTTGATCTGCACAAAAATAGAGATTGGAATGTCTCAAGGCCACTCCTTGTACTATCGATGTACACTGATGTTCATCACTGGCAGAAGGCGTACCATATGAGGCATCGCAGGGCCCATCTCGCCCTTGCAACATGGCATACTATGATACTATCACAATATTTTCTTCTATTTATTAGTGTATGTTTCATCAACTAGTGCCACTATAATGTAATCACGCCTTTTCATTATCTGTGCAAACAGGGTTATTCAGCAGAATTTTGGTGGAACTACACAAATGTATGGATGGAACTGGCATAAATGCAGAGTGCGAGGTGCCAAGTAGAAATTACCGACACCAACCCTGCTCCATCTAAGCATTGGCATCCACCACCATCAGTGGGATGTGTGGCGCTCACTGTGGACGGATCTTTCTCGGCAGCAAATCCTCTAACCAAATACTAGTAGCTTAGACTTCAAAAAAAATACTAGTAGCTTATATTGGCAATTTTCTAGAGGTGTACTCTTTTCTAAAAGAAGCACCAATCTATTTTTCTTTATTTGTACACAGTGTCACAACTTTAACCCAAAGGTCCAGAGCTATTTTACGGTGATTGGCGTAGTACTCGGAGACTGACTGTAAGCATGATTTTTATTAGCTGTCACACTAATTGTAAGCATGAGCAGATGGAAGATTAGGTTAGTGAGAAGCTTACCTTAAACCATACCGACGCCGTTGAAACGAGGCGAGCGTCGAGGGAACCGTGGAGAACAGTGGGGAAGCGACGTCGCACCATCCAGCCTCCCCTTGCAGTGGGAGAACGAATACTCCTGTGGCTCCGGCTGGCTCTGCACCCTCACGAACGACACACCGTACTCGATCAATTGGTTATCCTTTGGGTGCTCGACCTTTGACCTGTACGCCCACCACCTTCGCATGACTTCCGCCTCGGGCGAATCTGTATGCTACATCGCCCAGAGGAGATACTCGATGAACTCGAAGGACTGCGGCGTGACTGCCGCCGAGGAGTACATCGTCGCCCTCATCGCATGTCTCTCTCTTTCACATACATTGCCACATGGCCCTCACCATCCTCGAAATCTCCCACTCATTATCAAACCAAGTAAGGATCTCCTTCAACCTAGCTAACTTTGCCTGGTCGCCTCCGACGATCTGCCCGATTCGGTGTTGCATCCTCTCCATAGATGTCCGTCTGAGTGGTCCGTTGCTAGCTTTGGAAGATGGGAGGAGAGAGGAGGTGGTTTTGCAATGGAGATGATGGAGAGGAGAGGTGGTGGTTTTGGAATGGAGAAGAGGGAGAGGAGTGTGCAGCATCGATTTAGGATTGGACGAGAGGGCCGGCGCGCTGTGACTGGATCAAAATCAAAATCAATTTACCCTTCAATTAAGAAAGCGACCCCACATTAACTAGTCTCCCTTTTATTCTGGGTCATAATTAACCATGATTTTCACAAATAAAATATATGTTATATGTTGCAAAAATAATATAATTTGAAAGTACATTCAGATACGAACCAAACGATACAATTTTCGGTGACATGCATTCACATTTTTCTTGTCAAATACAGTACGTGGTCAAACTTTGACCCAAAATACGCAAAACAAAAAAATACTTCCAAGACCAGCGCCGCTCCTCTCCTCTTCCATTTCAAAACCACCGCCCCTCCTCTCCTGTTCCAATCCAAAACCAGCGTCGGTCCTCTCCCGTTCTAATCCAAAACCACTGCTGCTCCTCTCCTCTTCCATTCAAAAACCACCGCCGGCGAGTGAAGGTGTTGCGGAGAAGTAGATCGATGGAGGAGTACAACCGATATGTGAGGATCGCAGACGACGACCCTGTGAAGCTAGCTAGGATGTTCGAGATACAGTCTTGGCTTGACAACAAGGACCAACTAGCGGCGACATCGACATCCATAGCCAAATATCTACAACAGAGCGAAAAGGCGGTTGTCGGTGTCAAAACCGGCGGATCTCGGGTAGGGGGTCCCGAACTGTGCGTCTAGGCGGATGGTAACAGGAGACAAGGGACACGATGTTTTTACCCAGGTTCGGGCCCTCTCGATGAAGGTAAAACCCTACTCCTGCTTGATTGATATTGATGATATGGGTAGTACAAGAGTAGATCTACCACGAGATCAAAGAGGCTAAACCCTAGAAGCTAGCCTATGGTATGATTGTTGTATATATCTATCGACTAGCCTGGCCTCGGTTTATATAATGCACCAGAGGCCTAGGATAACAAGAGTCCTAGACGAATACGCCGGTGGGGGAGGAGTCCTTGTCTTGATCGCCAAGTCTTGTGGAATCTTCCTTGTATGCGGCAACTGTCCAGACTTGCCCATGAGTATACGGCCATGGGGATCCTCGGCCCAATCCAACTGATCGGGAGACGACGTGGTGAGTACCCCCTAGTCCAGGACACCGTCAGTAGCCCCCTGAACCGGTCTTCAAGTTGGGGACGCTCCTCGATTCTTCCAAATTGTTCTTCATCGTCCGTCGTCGGTCTTGAAAACTGGTTCAACAAATCTTCTCGTCTTTGATCTTGAGGATCGCCGAAATGCATTCGACGAGTTTACACGTCGGGTATCCGAGGAGCCCCTTTAAGTTTCCGGCCTTTATCAATGCCTTGTCATTTTTATGCCACACCTCAGGGTTGAAGTTGTTCCCGGGCGGCAGCATCCTCTTGCGTCCGAGCTCCAACGCCGGACTGCATTCGAGGTATCTTTTGCATCCGAGCACCAACGCCGGACCGCTTCCCAGCTCTAACGCCGGAATGTATCCGAGCTCCAACGCTGGACTATGTATCCGAGCTCCAACGCCGGACTGTATCCGAGCTCCAACGTCGGACTATGTATCCGAGCTCCAACGCCGGACTGTATCCGAGCTCCAACACCGGACTATATCCGAGGTGTCGTAAATCACCTTGGTTCAAAGAAGTTTGGAGGAGGTTAGCCGAGCTTAATGCCGAAAATGCCCTCTATGGAGCCAGCCACTAGCGTCCGAGCTTTATGCCGGACTGCTTCCGAGCTGGTGCACCACCCCGAATGTGGGCCGATTTTTGTCAATATTTTTTATTGGTGCAATTTATGCTCTGCCGAGATACATAGCCAGTAGCCCTCAAGGTGGGTATCGGTCTAAAACCCGAGATACACATGAAGGATGACATAAGACCGCTGATCCCCGTAGCTGCTGAGACTCGGGTTGATTTGCAAAATTGGTCTGAGGATCAAGTCCTAGCTCGGCAGAATACTTCGGGACACAAAAAGCGGCGTGCTCGGTCCTCAAGACTCAGGTTGGGTGCGGCCGACCAACCTGAGGATCAAAATCTCCTCGGAGACTGTATTACACTTAAAATTTTACGCATTGGACAGGCAATGCGGTAGCCCCCGAGACACCGGGTCGGGTGGCAACACCGGATCGAGGATCGATGTGCCTTTAATATTTGTAAATAATAAGCCCGAAGCCCAAGAGCCCCGAGCCTTAATGCGGGCACGGGAGGCCGAATTAAGGATCGATATCCATAGTAAAATCACAAATTATGTGTAATGACTCTATGTATCCAAGTACTTTACGTCATTAATGCTCGGATCCACATTGTACAAAACTTTTTTGACCGACCATCGGCTTCCACCTCCTCGTCCAATAGCTGAGGAGTGTTTGTCCTACTTTATAAAGCCTTTATGAGGGCAAAGATTTACAACAAACAAGGCAATCTGGCCATACGGTTTTATAAACAAAGGTACGCGGAGAGACATGTTATATTATTGTTCAACAGAAGAAATGTCTTCCAAAGAAAATAGTCCCGCTATCGGTTCCTTTCTTTGGGTTGTCATGCTAAGCATGATCATGAAACCTCAGCTCCAATGTAAGAGCAAAATATTGAGGATTTAGTTTGGGAGGCCAGTTAATAGCCCCCGGTAGTGTTCGGCGACAGTCAAGGTCAAGCCGTAAACACTTCGGCCATTGTTATGAATGCCTGTCGTTTAACACCGTCATCGGATCGCTGACCAGTTTACGCTTATTGTTACAGTCAGTTTTCGGCTTTCTCCACTGAGGTGCTTAACCATGTGAGCTGGAAGCACAATCGCAGTGGTTCTCCCTTTGCCCACCTAGCCGAACAAAGCGGAACGTAGGAGGCAAGCGCAGGAGCCGGCAACCCAGCTATTGATCAAGACACAATTGAAACCGATTCATATATAGCAATATCCGAGAATGTTTTTGCCGAATCTCTAAAGGTGTCCAGCGTTGCACTGCGAGACTTGTGCTGAAAACACACAAATAGTTTAAAAGTGCCAAAAGCTTGGAAAACTGAAAAACGTCAGTAAAAACATGACGTCCGAACACGATCAAGTGTTCGATGCCAATCCGAAAATTGGACTTTAGAAAAAAGTGCTGCCGTGCTTTAACATGACACATCCTATCTCAAGACTTCAAGCGGGTCAGCCTACGGCTTCAGTCTCCCATCCCGAAGGCGGAGTACTTCTCATTAGGCCACTTTAGAAAACTACTCTAGCGGTTTTGAGAGAGAAATTAGGCTCCCCGGCTAGTGACCGCACACTCCAAAAAAAGGAGTGATAAATAATAATAAAAACTTTGCAACGACTAAGAAGAAAAACACTTATTATAAAATGGCTCAAATAAACATAAGAGCCCCCAAGTGACTTGGGTAAAAGAATGATTGTATGTACCGAAGTACTTATATCATATCTATGTTCAACTGAACTTTAAACGCGTCTTAACCGACCGTCGGCTTCTCCCTCTTCGGTCAAGGACCGGAAAGTGTTATGTACTCCATCTGTCGACAATATCGACGGTGTTTCCAATAACCAGGCAATCAGGCCATAAGGCTGTAATGCATAAAGCGCCAAAGTTGAACTTATGATATATTATCGATAAAGTGTAAGAAGCATCTTTGAAGAAAATAGTACCCCATCGATACCTTTCTTCGGTGCTCATTGTTAATATGAGACTTGTGCAATAGATTTTTGTACTCGTGAGTTCCGTTGTGTGCCGCCATCATTGAAAACAGTAAGAGCGCTTAGCTTTCGGCTTCACCAGCCCGAGATCCGGCTCGGGTGACCTGATCGTGACAATCAGAGAGGTGCTCCCTTTACTCCCTAGCCGAACAATCGAGAACGTAGGGGTAAACACAGGAGCAAGGCAACCCAGCATGCAAATCACTTAGGTCAATATGGTGCATATTGTGGCATAATACACGAACAAGGAACGAAGCCGTACAAGTATAATCATATGCAAGAGGAAAAGCTCCAGCAAGGGAGCCCCCAAGTAAACGGGGTATTTGAATTTGTGCGTCACAAACAAAGTTTGGACAAGGAAATTTTTTACAAGCAACATTTTTCCAAAAGAAAAAGTAGAATGCTTGGTCGAACTGAACATAAATTAAAAATTTACAACTTTGAGCATGAAGGCAACTTAGCTGGTTAATGTGTTCGGTA
Source organism: Aegilops bicornis (assembly GCA_021605145.1). Classification (NCBI taxonomy): domain Eukaryota; kingdom Viridiplantae; phylum Streptophyta; class Magnoliopsida; order Poales; family Poaceae; genus Aegilops; species Aegilops bicornis. The sequence continues at coordinate 537,251,665 of CM038675.1, forward strand.
ATGATGACGCGATACACGAAGGCTGACCCAAACCACATGGCCGAGGTCGGACCTGTGGGGCCCGATGGGAAGGAGATCCCTGTGAGCTTAGTGTACGGCCAAGTAGAGTTGGCATAAAGTATTCCCAAAGGACTGTAAACTAGACAGCCTATTAGATGGTATTGAGGAGGAATACAATCAGTTAATTTGACTATGTAATTTAAAATGACATGTAAAATGCCTTCTAGCCGGATTGTAGATCATTTGTCGTAGCGGACCTTTTCGCTTCAACCTCGGGACCCGACAGTCCGGAGTGTGTCCGAATACCCTCGCGGTTATGTAAGAACCGGGGCATGCGTGGAGACCAGGCGTAGGGGTCATAAGTGCTTTATCAGACAAGTGCCCAACTAGTTATGTTATATTACATGGTTAGTAAGAAACATCTTCCAGGGAGAATGGTTCCGTTAGGGGTTCATTTCCCTGGGAGGCATGCCCTAAAGTGCATGTCCGGACTGCGAAAAAAGCAGAAAAACATCTGGGGTCAGATAAATGAATAAGTAAGAAATCGTCTTTTAGTTCACCGACCGAATATTCCCTTAAGAACGCTAGCTTCGGCTTCATCCATCCCGAGGTACACGTTCGCTGACCCGGGCGGTAACAATCGCAGAGGTGCTCCTTTACCACCTAGCCAAACAATCGGGAACGTAGGGGTAAGCACAGGAGCCATGCAACCCAGTTTGGCCAAAACTTAAGTCATATCGATGCATATAATGGTGAGTAAAAGGTACATGCGGAAGTGTGACACATGTGTTGGGCATAAAGCCCGTGTAAATAAGCTTCTGTTAAAGAAGCCCCCAGGTATAATGAGCGCGGATAGCGCGTCAAGTGTGTGCGAACAATGCGCAAACGAGGATGCCGACGATGTCTTCGGAGTCGAAGTCGAGCATGTCGGTTAAATCATCGACAGTGGCTACAAAGTGGGTGGTGGGTGGGCGTTGAATTTCTTCGTCGTCCGCATCCCAACCTTCCTGACCATAGTCCGGCAAGGGCTCTCCTGATAAAGAGAGCGACTTTAGTGAATTCAGGATGTCGCCAAAGGGCGAGTCTGAAAAGATGTCCGCGGCGATGAACTCCATAGCCGGCGCCCAATCGGATTTGATTGGCAGGGGCGCGGGAGGTTCGGAGTCCGGAGAGGAGTCCGGCACTTTGGAGTCACGGTCTTCGCAAAGGACAGGGATGGAGTTCGGCTCAATCGCAGTAGAGATCTTAGCCCCCGAGGCGGTGTCCAGCCACTCGTCCTCGATCGGCGAAGTCGGCTCCGAGCTAAGGGTCGGAGCGGACGCTGGTGCGGCCTCTAGGGCACTGTTAGGCGGCAGAGCTAGATCATACCCATCCAGACAGTGCGGCGCGCTTGGCTGTGGCTCGAATCCGTCGAAGATCAAGTCTCCACAGATGTCAGCCGTGTAGTTCAAACTCCCAAATCTGACCTGATGGCCAGGGGCGTAGCTTTCGATCTGCTCCAGATGGCCAAGTGAATTGGCCCGCGGTGAAACCGCCGAATCTGAAGATCTGTCCGGGAGAAAAGTCTCACCCCTGGACCGCGTCGTTGTTGATGATCAAGGAGCCATCGGGCCTAAAGGTGACGGCTACAGAGGAACTCTCAATTAAAGCACCAATGTCGGTGTCAAAACCGCGGATCTCGGGTAGGGGGTCCCGAATCAAGGCGTCTAGGCGGGTGGTAACAGGAGACAAGGGACACGATGTTTTTACCCAGGTTCGGGCCCTCTCAATGGAGGTAAAACCCTACTCTCGCTTGATTGATATTGATGATATGGGTAGTACAAGAGTAGATCTACCACGAGATCAAAGAGGCTAAACCCTAGAAGCTAGCCTATGGTATGATTGTTGTATATATCTATCGACTAGCCTGGCCTCGGTTTATATAATGCACAAGAGGCCTAGGATAACAAGAGTCCTAGCCGAATACGCCGGTGGGAGAGGAGTCCTTGTCTTGGTCGCCAAGTCTTGTGGAATCTTCCTTGTATGCGGCAACTGTCCGGACTGGCCCATGAATATACGGCCATGGGGATCCTTCGCCCAATCCAACTGATCGGGAGACGACGTGGTGAGTACCACGTAGTCCAGGACACCGTCAGCGGCGATACTCCCGAAGGGAGTCGCGTGGGAGTACATAGAACTGCTCCTCTGGGCCATGGAGCAAACAGATTCACCGAATCCGATCGTGAGGGAGCGGTGGTGGGAGTATCGATCCCAGATGGAGCATCCACCAGAGATTGAAGGATCGAGCATCTAAAGGGTGCCGTTTGTGAGGGTGTCGTGCCAGAGCGAGCCGGTGGAGTCTTCGTCGACCAGACCCAACTGCAAGAGGAGAAAAGCAGTTGGCCCGACGACGCTTCCCCGTCATCCTCTCCCTTGCCGTTCACATCGTCTCACGGGGCGGCTGTCTGCCGCCGAGGAATAGGAGGGGACTGCCCCACCCCAATAGTCGGGCAGGTTGTGAATTGTCGGGAGGAGCTTAGGGTTGTCGATTTGTAGGTTGTGAATTGTGTTTTGTGTTGTGTATTTTGAGAGTACTTTCAGATATTAATGTCTTTTGAATTTTAGATTTGCAGTATTGAGCATATGAAGTATTTTATGAATTCTCGAGGTCTATTTTTAGCACTTAAAAATGTAGTTTCATAGGAGTATAAAAGTGCAGACGATGTGATTCTCAGAGAAGAAACTGCAAGTTTCGGGCCAGATAAGAAACTGCAAGTTTAGTTTCAGATAAGAAACTACAACTTTCAGAGGCAGAGCATTTATATTAACACAGCCTTTTCAAACAGGGTTAACATTATGTTGGAAGTTTTATTCGTGGTCGAAAATGGAACTACCAGCTAGTTAACATCATGCTGATCAACGTTCGTGCATAGCACATCTTCATATGATGCACAGTCAAAAAGATATGCTATTTTCAAAATGCCCACAAAATGTCGAGTGTGCGAAAGACAGAGAAAACGATGGACGAAGTTTTGGCAAGTGTTGGACGTGGTGTGCGTAGATGACAATGGGGACCCACATGTCAATAATGGCAGAGGCAAAACAATTGGAGATATTTTCCGTGCATCAGGTGGAATCGAACCCGGGCGGAACAGCTGTCAGGTAGTGTCACTTGGCCACTGGGCTAGTTCAGTACTTTCGTTACAAAGAAGGCACTGCCTTGGGTGGTCGGATCACCTCCTGTGCCTTTGTGCGCTCGCCGCGGCGCCGCTGTCTGCCATTGTGAACATGCTGAACAAATGAGAGGAATGTGGAGAGGACTGTACGTGGAGAGGCGGACAGTCGGGACCCACCAGGTCTATGTCCGTACGCAAGCAAGTGCCTCATCGGAAAAAACTTCCTCCTAATGCTATACTGACGTTGGGGCCCACGGGTTTGTCAACATAGTTACATTTTTTAGGTGCTTCAACATAGACGATAAATTCACAAAAAAACTCTGGAGCTGACAGGTAGTATCACTTATTATCACTGGGGTAGCAAGTATCCGCTGGGTTTTGGGCTGCCCCGTCTAGGCTTTCTTTTTTTAACATGCGCAGCCCACGACATGCCAATTTGTATTTTTTGAGGGCCGTCATGTATCGATCGGCCTATGGACCGCCCATCCGAGGTTTTATTTTTCCTGAAACATCGGCAACCCAATTTATGTATTTTTTTGAAGAAAATGCAGAGGTCTGTTCTATTTTTCTATATAACAATAGGAACGCCTGGTCCAACTTTTATTTCCCTTCTAACTATATTATATATATTTAAATTATTTTATATGTTATTATATATTATTGTTATTGTCATCATATATTTAACAGAAACTTACACATGTAAGAAAACAATATCCCACATCTTATTAACTTATAAAAATAATTTATTAACAATAAAATACTAGATTTTTTTGGCAACGAAAATCCTGGTGATTGTGTACAAAAGCTTGGTAAGATTTAAGGACCAATGTAATAATAAATAACTTACTCACTCCGTCCGGAAATACTTGTCGGAGAAATTGATGAATCTAGACGTATTTTAGTTATAGATGCATCCAATCATATCCATCTATCCGACAAGTATTTTGGGACGGAGGGAGTATTATTTAAATATATTTACAACAAAATGCTCAGCCCCTGATTTTTTTGATAACATTGCTGCGCCCAACCCAACATTATAATTAGAATCAGCCCAGCAAAATCGTGTATTTCGAGAAAGTGCAAATGGCCTGTAATTTTTTAGGAGAAAAATAAATGGGTCGCATGGATGCTACATTATTTGTGCACCCAACCCAGCAAATGGACTGTAATTCACAAAAATGAGATCAAATTGACTGTAAATTCTGAAAAAATGGATTGAATATGTGCCACATTTATGGAGGCTGAAATGTGGGCCAATAGGTCGAAGCCAACGCAAGTCGTTGTCAACTTAGTCAACAAATGATTCTGACATCGTTGGCCATTGGATTTACATCCAACGACCGGCATCCATCTTCAATCTCTCGTCTTCTTCCTCCAGCGCCGCTGGGACCACCTGCTCCCGCCTCCTGCTGCTAGCAGCTCTGCTTAGCACGCTTCTCTTCGAAGCGCTACCCCACCGTTGGCCAGGCCATCCCTCCACCCCTCCACACCTCCTGTTCTTCTCCACCGACTGCCGAACCACACCGCACCAGAAACAGTTAACCCTTGTACACCTCTCTGTCTACGACTCTACTCCCGCGTCTGCCCATCTCCGGCTCGTTGCTGTCTAGGGCCTCGCCAACGTCCACCACCTTGGATGCGCTCGGCGCAGAGTAGTCAACGTGGTCAAGGAACGACATCCATCGGAAGTAGACTGTGCGTGGAGAGACTGACAGCTGGGTCCACGGCAGCACGCAAGGAAATGCCTCCTTATTACACACAAAATAATGATTCCTCCACCTGACAGCTGGGACCCACCGGAAGGGCCTCTGCATTTCATGAAAAAAAAGTTCCCCCTGATGACAGGTCGGACCCACCAGCTATCTCTTCGCATGCAAGGAAGTGCCTCCTTATTACGCACAAAAAATGAATACCCCCTGCTAGCTGGGACCCACCATAGTGGGAGGCTGACTTGTGGGCCTACTTAGTTGACGGGGCCGGAGGGCTTTGTCAACTTAGTCAATATGAACGATTCTAGCTCCAGTGACCGTATGTTGTCCATCCAACGGTGGTAGTGCTTCTTCAACCTCTGGTCTTGTTGCTCCAAATTACCAAACCAGCGCCGGTCGTGTCGCGTGCTCCTGCTTCCCGTGGCCGGCTGTGATGCCGCGGAGGCCTCACCGCCCCTACTACTCCCACCGCTGGCCAGGCCCTGCGGCGATAGCAGCCTCACACCGCAGCCGAACTAGTGAACCCTCATACTCATCTCCTCGTGGGCATCCACTACCGCGTCTTCCCCGACTCCGCGTCATCCCCTTCCTAGGCCTTGCCGTCGTCCACCGCCCTGGTGCTCTCGCCGCGGCGTGGTCAACATGGTCAAGGAACGACTTCCATCAGAAGAGTACTGTACGTGGAGAGGCTGATAGCTGGGTCCACGGCCGCAACAAGGAAGTGCCTCCTTATTTCGCGGAAAATAATGATTCCTCCACCTGACAGCAGGGACCCACTGAACAGGCCACCGTATTTCACGAAAAAAATGTTTCCCCCCTAACTGACGGGACCCAGCACCTACATCTTCGCACGCAAGGAAGTGTATCCATATTACAGGAAAAAAAATATTCGCCCCAGACTGCTGGGACCCACCACCTACATCTTCGCACGCAAGGAAGTGCCTCAAAGTCGGGACCCACCCGGTCGAAGCGTACGTAGCATTGTCATTCTGGTCGCAAACGTGTACGTACATACTAGTCGATCGGTTTGTCTGCAGGCTGCAGCAATGAACCGTGGCCGTGTAAGGAAGGACACATGTCGTAGTAGAGGTGCGCACGTGTCGAAGTAGAGGCGCGCACGTAGCATGAACACGTACGTACAGCGGCCAGGGTGCAAGAAAGAAAATACGGCCACGCACGCATTACTGGGCAGGGTCTCAAACGCCTACTCGCGCATACGTACGGCCAGGGCTCATTTACATGGCTGAGTCAGAACGGAGAAACTACATCGTCGTCGTGTTCATGCGGAGGCAACGGAATGCGTCGTGTTCATCAGGAGGCAACGAAACACATCCTCTTTGTCGGGAGCCAACCGGCTTGGACAGAACAGGCGATGGAAACGAGGCCTGGCGTACCGCAGAACAGAGGAAACGGCCTTGTGTTCGACCGGCCACGGTGGAAACGGGATCCTGTTCATCGGGAGGGTCCGGCGTACCGCCAAAAGCAGAGAAACGGACCTCCTACGGTCGAAACGGGTCCTGTTGATCGGGGCGGGTGTGGCGTACCGCAAAAGCGGAGAAAGCAGACTTGTGTTGGAGCGCTACGGTCGAAACGGAGTTCCTGTTCATCGGGAGGGGTGTGGTGTACCGCAAAACGGGACTCCACGGGATACTGTTCATCTCCACCGTCGACCTCCTCCAGCCTCCACGGGCTACTGTTCATCCACCGTCGACCTCCTCAATCCTCGACCTGCGACTGTTCATCCAAGGGCTCCTGTTCATCCAGCCTCCACCGCGCACTCCTCCACGGGCTACTGTTCAACCAGCCCTCTCCATGGGGGTCCTGTTCAACCACCCCTCCACGGGCTACTGTTCATCCAGCCCTCCACCGGCTACTGTTCAACCAGCCCTCCACGGGGTCCTGTTCATCTAGCCCTCCACACGGTCCTGTTCATCCACCGGCTCGATCGATCGGGGGACCGTTCATCCAGCGGCAATGGCCTCTACTACCACGAGTTCCTGTTCATCCAACCCCCACCAGGAACTGTTCATCATAACCCCCCAACAACACTCACTGTTCATCCAGAGGCAGCATCGATCGGCTTCAGTTAGCAGCAGTAGCGAAGGAATCGCTCGATCGGGTTCATTTAATAGCAAGGGATCGATCAATCACTCGGGTTCAGTAACGCGTAGCCTGCAGTGCAATTGCTCGGGTTCAGTTAGATCCCAACGCCTCGCTCGGGTTTAGTTAGAGCCCAACGCCTCGCACACACGCGCGTACATACGAGTTAAACGCGCATCGATCGGCCACCGACCAGCCACCGTAACCGGGAACTTCCCGATATTTTCCTCGCCCTCGCTTCTACCACGGTTTTTTCTGTCATGGACGGCCCAAAGAATATCATGCAGCTACGTCTCCGGCCCGCCCAGGACGAAAAGCCCATTTTCTGTCATGATTTTTTGTCATAGAAGTAGGACCCCACCACATCTATGATGATACCGGGTTTTGTCACAATTATCAACATAGAAGTGTCATAAGTATGACAGAAAAAAATTCGTCTGGCCCAAAATGTCACGGATGTGTCTTTTTTTTGTAGTGTATGTAGGAGATGGAACCGAACATCATGATGTGCACTTGATATATGTGGAAGAAATTTGTGGATTGTTTAAGCTTGCAGGTTTACCCGGAGATGAAGTTAAGAAGAAGGTTTTCCCTTTATCTTTGAAGGGAAAAGCATTGGCATGGTATAGGCTATGCGATGATATTGGATCTTGGAACTGAAATCGATTGAAATTGGAGTTTCACCAAAAAAATATCCTATGCATCTAGATCATAGTGATCGGAATTATATATATATTTTTTGGCCTCGTAAAGGAGAAAGTATCGCTCTAGCTTGGGAGAGGCTTAAGTCAATGTTATATTCATGCCCCAATCATGAGCTCTCAAGAGAAATTATTATTCAGAATTTTTATGCTCGGCTTTCTCATAATGATCGATCCATGCTTGATACTTCTTGTGCTAGTTCTTTTATGAAGAAGACTATTGAATTCCGGTGGGATCTCTTCGAAAGAATTAAATGCAACTCTGAAGATTGGGAACTCGACCAAGGTAAAGAGTCAGGTATTAAGCTTAATTATGATTGTGTTAAATCTTTTATGAATACCGATGCTTTTCAAAAGTTAGCACTAAATATGGACTTGACTTTGTGATAGTAGCTTCCTTTTGTGAATCTCTTGCTACTCATGTTGATCTCCCTAAGGAGAAGTGGTTTAAATATCACCCGCCTATCAAATAAGAAATTAAAGAACCGGTACCAGTTAAAGATGAAACTATTATTTATAATGTTGATCCAGTTGTTCCTACTACTTATATTGAAAGACCACCTTTCCCTGTTAGGATGAAGGAACATGCTAAAGTTTCAACTGTGGCCAATAAAAGTTATATAAGAACACCTAAACCAACTGAACAAATTAAGATAGAACCTAGTGTTGCTATGGTTAAGGATCTTCCGGAAGAAAATATAGATGGGCATGTTATTTACTTCTATGATAAAGCTGCTAGAATTTCCAAACCCGACGGAAAGGATAAACATAGACCTGTTATTGGCATGCATGTTGTCTAAGTTAAGGTAGGAGAACACTGTTATCATGGTTTATGTGACATAGGTGCTAGCGTGAGTGTTATTCCTTTTACCTTATATCAAGAAGTTATGAATGACATAGCAACCGCTGAAACAGAAGACAAATGTTATTATTAAGCTTGCCAATAGAGATACTATATCACCAATTGGGATTGTTAGAGACGTTGAAGTCTTGTGTGGGAAAATAAAATATCCTACTGATTTTCTTGTTATTGGTTCCCCACAAGATGACTTTTTTCCCATTATCTTTGGTAGACCTTTCTTGAAAACCGTTAATGCTAAAACAGATTGTGAGAAACAAACTGTCGGTGTCAGCTTTGGTGATGAGTCTCGTGAGTTCAATTTTTCCAAGTTTAGTAGAAAATCTCATAAAAAAGATTTGCCTAGTAAGGCTGAAATAATCGGTCTTGCTTCTATTGTTGTATCTCCTACTGATCCTTTAGAACAATATCTGCTAGGCCATGAGAATGATTTACATATGCATGAAAAAAACAAAATAGATAAGATTTTCTTTGAACAACGTCCTCTGCTTAAACATAGTTTTCCTATTGAAACTCTAGGAGGTCCTCCTCCACCTAAATGTGATCCTGTGTTTGAATTAAAACAATTGCCAGACACTTTGAAATATGCTTATCTTGATGAGAAGAAGATATATCACGTTATTATTAGTGCTAACCTTTCAAAACATGAAGAAGAAAGATTATTGAAAGTTTTAAGGAAGCACTGAGCTGCTATTGGATATACTCTTGATGATCTTAAGGACATTAGTCCCACTCTATGTCAGCACAAGATTAATATGGAACCTGATGTTAAACCCGTTGTTGATCACCAACGTCGGTTAAATCCAAAGATGAAAGAAGTGGTAAGAACAGAAATATTAAAACTTCTAGAAGCAGGTATAATCTATCCTATAGCTGATAGTAGATTGGTAAGTCCTGTTCATTGTGTCCCTAAGAAGGGAGGTATTACTGTTGTTGCTAATGATAAGAATGAACTCCTTTCACAAAGAATTTTCACAGGCTATAGAATGGTAATTGACTTTAGAAAAATAAACAAATCAACTAGAAAAGATCATTACCCTCTACCTTTTATTTATCAAATGCTAGAAAGATTATCTAAACACACATATTTTTGCTTCCTTGATGGATATTCTGGTTTTTCATAAATACTTGTTTCTCAACCTGATCAAGAAAACACCACTTTTACTTGTCTCTTTGGAACTTATGCTTATACACGTATGCCTTTCGGTTTATGCAATGCACCTGCTACCTTTCAAAGATGTATGACTGCTATATTCTCTGAATTTTGTGAAAAGATTGTTTAGGTTTTCATGGATGACTTTTCTGTTTATGGGAAGTCTTTTGATGATTGTTTAAGCAATCTTGATCGAGTTTTGCAGAGATGTGAGCAAACAAATCTTGTCTTGAATTGGGAGAAGTGCCACTTTATGGTTAATGAAGGTATTGTTTTGGGCCATAAAATTTCTGGAAGAGGTATTGAGGTGGACAAAGCTAAGGTTGATGCAATTGAGAAAATGACATGTCCTAAAGATATCAAAGGTATACGTAGTCTCCTTGGTCATGCCGGTTTTTATAGGAGATTTATTGTTGGTGCAACAAACCTTGGGTTTGTTGCCCAGACTGTGCACAGGCACGGGAACAAGATTGAGGCACCAGCCCAAGTCAGAGTACAAAGCACCAAGAGATTCGAAGGACCAACATGCAGATCAGAGGGACCAAGGTCAAGCCAGAGAAGCAGGATATCGCCAAGATGAAGGCCTCCTTTGCCGGGCAGGCGAGCCCAGCAATGGGCGAGGCCACCTCCAGAAGAAGACAACCAAAGCGTCCCGGCAGGGCCTGCCGGGGCTCACGGAGGCCAAACCACCTCACCAACCATTCCTCCATGATGCATGTTGTCAATCAGTGTGGTGTCAAGCCGCAGAGTGACTAAGTGGCAGCCATTCGCCACATGGCTACCTCTCCCTACAGGAAAAACCCACAGGCGAAACTCGTCATGCGACGTGTCAAGCAAGCAGGTGCGGAGCTGGCAAGATAGCCCGGCATGCCTTGCCAGGCAACCAACGATGTGATGTTAAGCGTTGCATCATGTCAGCCCGCGGAGTTAGGTATGATAGTACGGTTTGCTATCATATGAGTGCATAATGACTACTTTGCCATTGTGGTGACCCTTGATCTATAAAAGGAGGCCCATGGCAACCGTAGAAAGGGTTAAAAGGTTGGATAACTCACACCCCCATACGCGCGTAGCCACTATCGCCCTAAGGCAACCCTTGCCGGGCAAGTGTACTACTCTCCGCCACCACCTTTCCACCATCAATCCACCAAAGCAGGAGTAGGGTTTTACGCCTCGCGGCGGCCCGAACCTGGGTAAAACTGTCCGTGTGATCTCTGTCGTGCTGCCACACGCTCGTCTGCTCTTTTTGCAACACGACGTCCCCATGCCGAACCCGCAAGGGGCCTCCTTGCCCCATAGGTGGTTGTGGTTTCCCGCGACATCTTTGGCGCGCTAGGTAGGGGGCTCGCTTGTGCGAACCTGAAGGCGTGTGCAGCACGTCATCTTCATCACCATCTTCATCTTCGACGATGCCATCGACCATGGCGCCCAAGAAGAAACCCGGTCCTTCGGCTCACCCATCCACCTTGAAGGCTCTGCCGCCCGCGGCCTCTAACGCTGCGGGGAGTGCGGAGGCTCATGAGGATGCATACGCTATTGGGGATGTGGTCGGAGCAGGCGGCACTGTCACCACTTCCCCCGCAGCCGGTGCAGGAGCAGGGGGCACCGGAGGAGAGCAGCATCAGCAACACCTCGACGGCCACGCTCCCCAAGGCACGAGTGAGGGGGTTACTCCATCTATGCCCCGCTCTCCCACTGATGGGCACAACCACAGCAACGGCGCTCGGACTGGGGCGAACCGCCGCCCTCCGGCCACCCCCACCACGGGCGCGGTCACAGCGCGTGCACCTCCCCCGGGACGGGCCGACCAAGCCACTGCGCCCGACGGAGTTGCTGGCCCTCGAGCGCCTTCGCCACACCACATTCAGGTGGTCGCCCCGCAGAAACAGTGGGGGCGCAGTGCTACCGCCGCTGGCACCGTCAGGAGCCGACCGACGGTACGATCGACTTCATCATCATCCATGCCAAGTACAGCTTCAGAGGCCATGGCGCAAGCTCAGCTGCTGCTGAGGTTTCCGCCAGCGGCCGAGCAGATGGACGAATGGTGTGCCACCATCCAAATCCTGCTCGGTTTCACCAAAGCTGGGGACTCACAGCGAGCTGGCCCGCCACGACCTTCCCAAGCGACAGCAACAACTCATGCTGCTGACCGTACGGAAGGGGCCATGCCCATCGTGCAGTCCCCACCACGGCAGATAGTGCGAGCGCAACAGAATCAAGACCCTGACAATGTCTCAATGGACTCTTCTGACCCTCGAGCGTGTCCAAGCCAACGTCGAGCCATAGAGGATAGGCGGAGAGGAGACGCGTGCGTCATCATCGAGCAATGCCGCGACGACCTCCGCCGGACCGACGGGTGCAACAACCTCAACGTCGACGAGCCTGCGCTCGGTGTTGGCGAGTGCCTACCTTTCGAGGTTGGCTGCCCTGCCTTTACACGAGAGCTGCGACAAGTCCGTTGGCCGTCCATTCGCATGTTTAAGCCAGAGATACCTCAGAAGTACGACGGGAGGATGAACCCGGCAGAGTTCCTGAGAATCTACATCATCGCTGTTCAGGCTGCCGGGGGAAGAGATGAGAAGGTGTTTGCCAACTACTTTCCTTTGGCCCTCAAGTCCAATGTGAGGTCTTGGCTGATGCACCTACCGATAACTCCATTTCTTCATGGGCTGACCTGTGCCACGAGTTCATTGGCGCCTTTACTGGCGGTCATCAAGAACCCAGCAGGCCCAGCGACTTCCAGCTTCTCCAGCAGAAGGAAGGAGAAACCCTCCGTAAGTATTTACAGAGATTCAACAAAGTTCGTAGAAATATCCCAAATATCCATCCGACAGCCGTAATAGCTGCCTTCCAGTCCAATGTGCGCAACTGTTGGATTCGTTCCAAGATGAACGTGCGGTTGCCCAAGACTGTGAAGGAGCTTTACACATTAGTGGATAAGTGTGCTCGGATGGAGGAGGGAAGAAAGTTGCCCGGAGAGGAAGATTGCACCAACGTTGATTCAGAGGATGAGGACGAATCAACCAGTCAGAAGAAGAGCAAGAACCGCAGTAAGAAGCGGAGAGATGAGGCAGTGATGACTATTGAAGGATTGGGTACGCCTAGTACTGGCAAGAAGGCCAAAGCTGAGGCCCCTGGCAAGGAAGCTACCGCGTGCACTGACTGCCGGGAGGCCGTTGCTGCCGAGAAAGCTGGGAAAGGCGATGGGCCGTACTGCAAGATTCATCGGACCAAGGGCCACGACCTTCAAGAGTGTTATCAAGTTGAATAGCTTGTCAAGAGACAGAGAGCAGAGTATGAGAAGCGTGATAAGGAAAAGGGTCAGAATGTTGCTGGCAGTAAGGGCCGAGGTGGTGAAGTAAATTGCCCTGGCAAACCCTTTCGGAACAAAGGAAAGCCCGCCATAGGTCGAGAGAAGGAAACCTGTGATGATGAGAGTGATGGAGGGAATAAAGAGGAAACCAGTGAGCAGGAGTTTCAGAAGGCCACAGACGCCCTGTGCATTGATGGAGGTGCATCTCTGCACACTTCTCACCGCCAGCTCAAGCAGTGGGCATGAGAAGTCAACGCCGAGGAACCAGCGCCAAAGGCCCGGAAGCCGCTCAAGTGGTCCCGTACGCCCATCATCTTTGACGAGGAGGATCATCTTGGTCGTACCACTGCGGTAGGGTGTTTGACATTGTTGGTCTCCCCAACAATTCGCAACCTCAAGGTCACAAAGATGCTAGTGGACGGTGGGGCCGGGTTGAATCCAATTTCCCCAGTAGTTATCAGCAAGCTACAAATAGGAGAAGAAGATCTAGAGGTTACCAGCATGTTTCAAGGAGTTAATCCCAGCAAGATCCGTCCTGAGGGAAAGATCACGTTGCGGTAACGTTTGGGGGAGAACTGAACTACCGGACTGAGAAGATTGTGTTTGATGTGCTAGATCTCCCCCTGCCGTAAAATGGGGTTCTTGGACACCCGGCCCTGGCTAAGTTCATGGCGGCATCCCACTATGCCTACAACACCTTGAAGATGCCTGGGCCACTGGGAGTCATCACCATCCCATCGGATGAGAAGGATGCAATCATTTGTTTGGACAAGATATACCGGGACGCGGTCGCGGCAGACGCAGCGGCAGCGGCAGATCCCACCAAGGAAAGTAAAGGAAAGAAGAGAGATTGTAGGGACTCCGGCAAAGAGTCCGGGAAGCGTGCCTCCACCAAGTGCACGGCACCCATTGATGATGTGCCGGAGTGTTCTAACAGTGAGAGATCCAAGGTTGCTGCACCCCAAGTGAAAAAGGCCCCGGCAGGGCTGGCTGGTGTTGATGGTACTTTCACTATCAGTGCCACCCTCGATGACAAATAGGAAAGCGCGCTTGTTGCCTTCCTACGGGCGAATATCGATGTGTTTTCCTGGAAACCATCTGATATCCCCGGTGTTCCCAGGGAGGTAATCGAGCACCACCTTGATGTCTGCCCACATGCCCGACCTGTCAAGCAGAAAGTCCGGAAGCAGGCCTTGGAGAGACAGCAGTTCATTGCAGAAGAGATCAAGAAACTTGAGGCAGCCGGTTTGGTGAGAGGAGTGCTGCACCCCACGTGGTTGGCAAATCCAGTAGTAGTCTGGAAGGCTAATGGGAAGTGGAGGCTTTGCATAGATTTCACATATCTCAACAAGGCTTGCCCGAAAGACTCGTTTCCCTTGTCGCGTATCGACCAGATTGCGGATTCCACTTCAGGTTGTGATTTGCTCACCTTTCTGGACGCGTACTCTGGGTATCACCAAATCTTCATGTCCAAAGAAGATGAAGAGAAGATGTTGTTCATCACTCCATGTGGTACGTACTGCTTTGTTCGCATGCCATTCGGATTAAAGAGTACCGGGTCCACTTTTGCAAGGGCGGTCCAGATTGGTTTTGAGCCACAGTTGCACAGAAACATAGAAGCCTATATGGATGATATCATGGTCAAGACCAAGTGTCGGGGATATACCCCGTGGTGTAAACCGGCCGGAAGTATAACCCGGCCGGACTTGGCGATTTACCTGAAGAACCCGCTGACACTTGGCGGTTCACTGGCGACCCGGCGGTTTATGGTTCATTGGTAATCCGGCGGGTCGAGGAGCGACAAGACCCGGTGGCCCGGCTGGCGGTTCATGAAGGCCGGTTCAACTACGGTGGGCGGTTTACAAGGAAAGGCATAAGGAATATTTGTCTTACAAGGAGTTAAGACCGGACTTGTATCCGGTTTGTATTAGAGATAGGTTTGTCCTAATCCTAGTAGGACTCCACATGTAACCCGCCCTTCAACTTATATAAGGAGGGCAGGGCTCTGAAAGAGGGACAAGCTACAAGCAAACAACAATATCTAGGGCTAGACACAACTAGAGGAGAGCCGGTTCTGGCGACTCCCTCATGATCATAATGAGACCTAGCCTCAAACAGCACGTAGGGCTATTACGGATGATGTTTCCGGGGAAGCTGTCTAAATCCCTGTCTTGTGTTGCGTCTCTCGATTCCGCTCAACCCCTCTCAAGCTACCACATAGATGCGTTGGCCTCGCGACTAAGTCCTGACACTAAGGACATCTGACGTGTTAAATCCACGACAGTTGGCGCCCACCGTGGGGCCCGTGCACGGTGATGTTGAGCTCTTGGAGGGATCTTTCCGAGAGATCGAGAAGCTTGCAATTCATCGAATGAAGAAAAATTTCAGAAATTAGGGTTGCATCAAGTGCGCCGCTGCAAAATTGCCGAGTTGACCATACCGAGAGGCGATACAATTCAAAGACAGATAAAAAGATTTTTTGGAGCACTCACGCGTTGGCGAGACCGACGGGATTTTCATCAAGCATCCCTATGATCCGGGAACACGGACACGTTTTCTACAGGGTCACTTCAAATCTGGACGAAGAAGTATTGCCTTGGGTTTGATCAAGTATAAGACAGTTTGATTATTGCTAAGCCACGATCAGACTAGCACCTCAAAAAAAAAGGGGGGAAAAGAGAAACAAAAATCATGGTGTACGTCTGGTCTGGCCAGACGATTCCTACGGCAGCCACTAAAATATTTTCCGGCGGATCCGAGTTACATCAAGACAAGCCCGATGGCAAAGCAATCGGTACTGCTACTAGCTTTACCAAATTAGGATTCCATCACTGCTGCTCGGTGAACCTAGCAAAAGTAACGAAGGAACAAGTACCAAGCTAGTATTCCTCTCAAAGAAAAAGGGAGAAGGGGGAAGAAGACGTGAGTTATAACGAAAGCAAGTTTTGACTAAATCAACTCCGATGCATCACGTGAAGACTCAAGAAGCAACGGATTAGATTCCAACTTGAGCCGGACTCGGACTCGCCGGTTGCGCCCCCGACTCCGAGCTGCTGTAGCTACGCTCCGCCTCGACTATGGCCAAGCCACTGCCAAGGCCCTTACCTGCGGGCTCTGACCCACCGCACGCTGTATTTTCGCCGGAGCCCTCGTTAGCCGCGGTCTCGATCCAAGCTGCTGCCGGCGAAGACCTGCCCGCGCCACCTCCTCTTACCCGGCCAAGCGCCGGCTCCGTCAAGCGCACCGCAGTCATCTCACCTTGGGCTGCTATGTTGTTCTGGTATAACGCAGTTTAGAGTCGGACAAAGAGGATTTTTGCATCTGGTGGCCCTCACTTGGTGTCGGACTTCCATCGGACACTTATGCTAAGTCGATACACCTTTCGATCTACGAGATGAGGAACATCCGCCTCCATAAATGGCTCCTGCATGTCCTATCCACGAGCGCTTGGTTCATGAAAGATACAAACCAAGACACACGCGAGAACGGCTCGGCCACCGCCATCGCCGCTTGCGTTTAGCCCGTCAGCGATCTTGAGCCGCCGAGCTGCTCCACGCCCGTACATCCGCGTCGGGACTACACCAAGCCACCCAGCCCCGTGGCCAACTCTGTTGTTTTTTCCTCGAGCAGTTGCTGAGCTTCAACTATGACCCGTCTGGTTGGGGGCTCCTGGTGTGTTGTTCTCTCGCCCGATTACAAAAAGAAAATCGGGGTTTAGCTGGATGGTAATGGAGCAGCGTATGCATGCATGATGATTCAAGGACTAGTCTGCCGACAATAATGAAACAGAATCTCAATGGACAAGTACTATTCTTAAGTTTACAGCAGGTCGATGGCAGTCAAGATGCTGGATTAAATCCCAAAGACACAAAGCAAACTACACTGGTACTGGATCAATTACGTCAAGGCTGATTTGATTGCTTATTGGTGGATTACTACCCACGTGGAGGCCTGGAACAGTACTACAAGTATTATGACAGCAGTATGTCATCTATTTTCTGTCCACACCGTCCAGCATTATAGCGTCTACGCTCATTCGATAAAATCACCAGGTGCTATCCTTTTTAGTATTTTATCAGTACATATAAATTATTTGAGAGCAATTACTTGGTACGTGTTGTTTTCTCGCAGGACCATTATTTATTAGAAAAGGTGTCGCAACAGGGGCCAGCATTGTTTTTACGCTAGCGCTTGTCCATGCCGTGTTGCGTGACGGATACATGCACAAGTCATCGCTCCCGCTACATCAACATAGTGCAATTAACTCGCCGGTCCGCACCGGATTACGACACCGTGGCCGGATCACCCGTCTACGCCGGTTTACAATACCGCAGACAACTCACCCGTCCTTTCCGGCGGCCGGGTTTCTGCCGATGCCGGCTTACAACGCCGGGCGGTTCATCTGCCCAAGCCACCTCTAATACGTGGACGTTTCTACCGTCCATTTATTGCGGCCTGGTCTACATCAACATACCAGGCCGCACTTTTCGCATGAGCAAGTCACAGCTTGGGTAGCCCGGTTTTCTTTCAAAATGGAGGTAAATTATCATATACTATCAACCGCCGTCTACGGATGGCTCAATGGGCAGGCGCACAAATCGCCGCCACTACCGTTTGGTTAACTTCAAATCGCCATTGGAAGGAACCATTGGCGAAGATTCTTGACACGGCTCATACGGGATCATTTATAACCCGCCGTAGTCATCACAACCTTCGGTGGATTCACATCGTGTTATCAACACCAATGATATACAAGTTATGCGGTTTATATCACGGTCAAATATGGAGAGTTTCAAGCCAACTCCTCGAGTCACCTTGAGACTCGGGGCTACGATGACATGACTAAGCAAATCTTGCTGGCCAGACAAATTTAAGAACCCCAGACGATGGAGGGAAGATAACCCGGTCCCGAGGCTATCATGTTATTTGAAGGCCGTCGAGAAAATTTCCGGCTTAGAAAGTATATGACAATTAAAAATCGGCTCAATAAAGAAGTTCCGGTCATCGAAAAGATTCGGTTTAAAATCCGGCTCAAGGGAAGCCAGTCTCACTGAAGCTCTCAAATCCGGTTTAAGAATTTCCGTTCAAAAGGAATTAACTTCTCGCAAGTTCGAGTTTAAAGGCCGTCGAGAAAATTTCTGGCTGAAAATGAAGATTCGGTTTAACCTCCGGTTCAAGGGAAAGATGTCTCCCCCAACGCTTTGAAGCTCTCAATATTCGGTTCAAAATCCCGGTTCAAGAAGGATTTATCTCTTGCAAAAAGTTAAAGGGTGCCAAAGAGGACCTGCTGCCATGATGCGCGTGGTTCAAACATGGGTATCATGCCTTATTGGCTTATCATATTATTGATCACTTGGGGGCTTGGTCATGTCCGAACCATAGTCACACCTCTTGATCGGGCGCAATGCCACAAGATCACTTGGGGGCCTTGGTCGTGTCCGAACCATAGCAACGCCATTTGGTAGGCGAAAAGCCACAGCATCACTTGGGGACTTGTGGTCACGTCGAACCATAGTCACGCCTCTTGATCGGCCTAGTGCCACAGCATCACTTGGGGCTTTGGTCGAACCCGAACCATCGCTACACCTCTTGATCGGCGTAATGCCAATGCATCATTTGGGGACTGGCTGACTCGAACCATAGCTACGCCTTTTGGGGGCTTGGTCGTGTCCGACCATGGTAATGCCTCTTGATCGGCTCAAAGCCTCATTTGCAATGGTTTTATATTTGCCTTTGCTTGAATTTTGTTCTCTTTTAAATTATTTCTTTTGTTGTGTTTTCAAACCGACATTATTAATCCGGTTCAAATTGTCAATTACAAATTGGTGGAACACGGTCAAATCCTAATCCGGAGACTATCTGCCCGGTTTGATTCTATGTTACCATCTTATTATGGAGTAAACCAGTGTTCATTAACCCGGTTTGACTTTCAATTACAATTTGTCAGGACATGATCAAATCATAATCCGGAGACTATCAGCCCGGTCTGGTTTGACTACGAGTCGCCAGTATTATATATGGTTAAACCGGTGGTTATTACAACCCGGTACGGTTTCATCGTAAACCGACACAATATGAAAGGAGTTATCATTACTCAAGATTGGGGCCATCACCCTTACTACAAAAAAATTGGTAAACCAATGATGTGATTCAATGTCACAGGTATGATATATTTCATTGATTATTCTTAAAGTGCAGCCTTGGTTATAAACTTTGGGTTATCTGTTGGGCATTATGACCCGTCCGGTGGTAAACCGCCAGGACACTTTAAACTTGTTGTATGCAGAGACAGGTTGAATAAAGCATGATGATAAATTATCCGGTGTTTATTAAACCGCCTGGCTTTAAGACGATAAGTCGCCAGATATGATGAGAAATTATCCGGTGTTTGTTAACCCGGCACGGCTTTAGACTATAAGTCGCGATTACCTATTTGGATTGCGCCATTGGAATCATGCGCTTATAAATCATTGGGTTATATTATTCAAATAGCCAAACTTGGCTGAATTTTCATTATGGTATTGAATGAATAAGGTTTTTCATACCAGATTATGTTATCTTTAATAGCCAACATGGCTGGATTTTTATTATGGTTATCAATACCCAATATTATAATTGAGGTTTTCAAAGTCGCTTTTAGCGCAATGGTTATCATATTATTAATGGATATGATTTATTCTACAATTGAAGGTATAGTCCCGAGTCGCTGCAGGCATACGACACGGCACTTGGGGCTACATTATTTAAATTGAGATTACATCAAATGTGCAAGTCTCATGTCGTTGCAAGCATGCACCATGACACTTGGGGGCTAATGCAAAGTAATTTTTTCCTCATATTATTGAAGACCCGACTCATCACATTATAATGAGTCGGCCCTTGGGGGCTATCAATTGCTCCTGTCAACAGTTGAAGGTACAAAGCTTTTATTCATTATATTGAAGGGTCCTTTGCTTTCGATTGGTAAAGCACAAGGCTCTTAACCTTGTGGACGTGGATTCAAGTCCCATGATGGGAGTTACATCATATGATGTTATTTTCATTGAAGTATATATTAAGTCCCAGCTCAATATTATTTTCTTGAGCCGGCCCTTGGGGGCTACACATCATTGCTCAAATCTACATGATTACACCTACAAAGTCCCTGCTCATTATTGCATAATGACCCGGCCCTTGGGGGCTACATTGGTGGAAGTTTTTATGAGTATAAGACAATTACAAGTCCCAGGTTGCTGCAAGCAGGACAACCCGGCACTTGGGGGCTACATAGTATGGAGTATTCAGTCTTTACTAGTCACTGGGATGAAGAACATGGATTTCTTTGAAAGTGGCAGTATTTATATTGAAGCAAAGTCTTAAGCTACCACTTTGTTCTGCTCAAAGACTTGGGGGCTACAGGTATTATATTATTATCGAGGAAATATTTTCAAATTCTCTGATTGAGCAAACTAGGTTGACCGGCGTCACCAATCATTATGGCCTGTGGCTGCAACCCGGCGTCATTAATAATCATGAACCGACGTTGGAAAACAATCATGAACCGATGTACGCAACAATCATGACCCGGTACCATCAATATTTATAAACCGGTGATCTTGGCAATGATGAACCGCAAGTTCTCGATCCTTAAACCGGCTGAAGATTGGATGAATATTTCAAGGACCGATATTGTTTTTAAGCATTGGGAGCTGAATCAAAGGAGTTATCCTTCACAATATATTTTCTATGAGAAACCAATGTCAGCAAGTTGATTATGAAGCTGGCCTATTAAACCGGATTTTCTAGAAGGAGGAAATGACAAGGATTTAAGGATGATCAGATGCGGTTTACAAGAATTCTTAACCGGAGCATAATCTGTCAAGTTTGTTCTTGTGTTTATTTCACGAGGATCAGTTTAACATGGATAAATCCAAATTAAACTGGGGCTAATGTCGAGGATATACCCGTGGTGTAAACCGCCGGAAGTATAACCCGGCGGACTTGGCGATTTACGAAGAACCACGACACTTGGCGGTTCATGGCGACCAGCGGTTTATGGTTCATTGGTAATCCGGCGGGTCGAAGGAAGCGACAAGACCGGTGGCCCGGTGGCGGTTCATGAAGGCCGGTTCAACTACGGTGGGCGGTTTACAAGGAAAGGCATAAGGAATATTTGTCTTACAAGGAGTTAAGACCGGACTTGTATCCGGTTTGTATTAGAGATAGGTTTGTCCTAATCCTAGTAGGACTCCACATGTAACCCGCCCCTTCAACTTATATAAGGAGGGGCAGGGCTCCCGAAAGAGGGACAAGCTACAAGCAAACAACAATATCTAGGGCTAGACACAACTAGAGGAGAGCCGGTTTACGGCGACTCCCTCATGATCATAATGAGACCTAGCCTCAAACAGACGTGGGGCTATTGCGGATGATGTTTCCCGGGGCCCAAGCTGTCTAAATCCCTGTCTTGTGTTGCGTCTCTCGATTCCGCTCAACCCCTCTCAAGCTACCACATAGATGCGTTGGCCTCGCGACTAAGTCCTGACACTAAGGACATCTGACGTGTTAAATCCACGACACCAAGGATAAAGCCACCCTTCTTTAAGATTTGGAGGAGACATTTGCTAATCTGCGCAAGATCAACCTGAAGCTCAACCCAGAGAAGTGTGTATTTGGTGTTCTCTCTGGCAAGTTGCTTGGATTCTTTGTATCCCATCGCGGGATCGAGGCCAACCCTGACAAGATCAAGGCCATTGAGTAGATCCAGGCACCGAGGACAGTTAAGGATGTGAGGCGTCTGACAGGATGTGTTGCTACACTAAGCAGATTCATCTCCAGGTCTGTCGAGCGTGCCCTACCGTTCTTCAAAATATTGAAGAAGGCAGGTCCTATGAAGTGGACCCCATAAGCAGATCTAGCTTTGCAAGAGTTGAAGGCCTACTTGTCCTCTGTGCCTACCTTGGTTGCTCCCAAGCCCCAGGAGCCATTGCTGCTATACTTGGCGGCAACCAACCAAGTGGTCAGTGCGGCCTTGGTAGCACAGCAAGAAGTGGATGAGGAGGAAAGTGAGCAGAGACCGACAGAGTCAGAGAAGGAGCAAGACAGCAGTGAGCACGGCAGCGAGAGCAACCACAAGGACGCGGAAAGGAAGAAAGTGGTGCAGCGCCCAGTGTACTCCGTCAGCTCCTTGTTACAGGGGGCTAGATCGAGATACTCTGGCGTGCAGAAGTTGATCTTTGGTCTCAT
Source organism: Aegilops bicornis (assembly GCA_021605145.1). Taxonomy (NCBI): domain Eukaryota; kingdom Viridiplantae; phylum Streptophyta; class Magnoliopsida; order Poales; family Poaceae; genus Aegilops; species Aegilops bicornis. The sequence goes on from CM038675.1 coordinate 537,273,880, forward strand.
TATGGCCTCACGGAAACTTCGCCACTACTTCCAAGCCCATGAGATCATGGTTGTTACTTGTTTTCCGTTGCAAAGGATACTCCGAAACCCTGAGGCTACCGGCAGAATAGTGGAGTGGGCTTTGGAGTTATCCAGCTTTGGTTTGAAGTTTGAGAGCACATCAACTATGCAGAGAAGGGCATTGGCAGAGTTTATTGCAGAATGGACGCCAATCCCTGATGAGGAAGTAACAGAAACAGTTATCCCCGGCAAGGAATTGCCCCAAGAATGGATTATGTATTTTGATGGTGCTTTTTCCCTACAAGGTGTAGGTGCTGGCGTGCTTCTCGTCGCCCCCTCCGGGGAGCACTTGAAGTACGTCATTCAAATGCAATTTTCCCGGGAAGAAGCAACCAACAATACAGCTGAGTATGAAGGGCTCCTTGCCGGGCTCAGGATTGGAGCTGAACTTGGAATTAAGAAGCTGATCGGTCAAGGAGATTCATAGCTTGTGATGAGACAAGTCAAGAAGGATTACCAAAGTCCATTGATGGAGGCATACGTCGAGGAAGTGAGGAGATTGGAGGAGCACTTTGACGGATTGCAAACAAAGCACTTACTCCGTGCGAAAAACAACATAGATGATCATCTGTCAAAGTGTGCTGCGCAGAGCTTCCTGTGGAACCGGGGACTTTTGTTCTCCATCTCACTCAGCCCTTTGTATCCCTAGCAACAATGGCCCGGAAAAGGAGAAAGTTGGACTACGGTAAGCCTCTCCTGGTAGAGCCGTCCGCTCCCAGTAGAGACCCTGCCGGAAACAACTCCTCACAGCCTGCCGGACCACCCCCTCCAGCCGGGCCCATGTACCCCGCGAACGAGGCATGTGCTCCCGCGGCAGAGGAGGTGCCACAGGCTCCAACTTGGGCAAGGCACATTGTCCACTTCCTCCAAACCAGAGAGCTTCCCGGCGACCAAGATGAAGCTAAAAAAGTAGCCCAGAGAGCCGGTATGTATCAGTTTGTCGATGACACTCTGTACAGAAGGAGGCCCAACGGCGTGAAATTGAAGTGTGTCCGCCGGGAAGAAGGAAAGGAACTGATTGCTGAGATACACAAAGGCATGTGCGGCTCCCACATTGGATCAAGGGAATTAGTTGGGAAAGCATTCCGGCAAGGGTTCTATTGGCCCACAGCCCTCCAAGATGCGGTCGAGCTAGTCACCAAATGTGAAGCCTGCCAGTTCCATTCCAAGAAAACACACCTGCCTGCCCAATCTCGACCGCATCTGTGGATAGCCTGCAGGGAAAAAACTCATATATTTACCATTCTGTGGAAAAAGGAAAATAATTTTATTTCATTTTTGCCACTCTGAGATTTTGACAAGTATCACAATTGCCACTCTGAAAATTTGCTTTTGCCATGGAAATGGCAATTGTGATAATTGTTAAAAACTAAGAGTGGCAAAAGTGAAATGTCAAAATCTAGAGTGGCATAAGGAAAATTGGCAAAATCTAGAGTGGCAAAAACAAATTTTTCCCTTCCAAGATCACTGCATAAGCATTTCATGAGCATTTGCATATGCATACAGATAGGATCGCATCCTGCATTCAGTCTCATCCACATGGAGTTGCAGGTTCCTGCCGTGAACTTGACTTCGACAAGGAGTCGAGAAGGATGCCCGGCACAGCGATCCCTGGCAAGCCAAACAGATAAGTTCTAACTCATGTCCATTAGTGTTCTGTAAGGCTATAACTTGAGCATGAGAAAGCTTCACCACTCTTTTGAGACTTAGGTGCTCCCACCCATGACTCGAACGTTGCTTCGGTTAGGGTGGTCGCAGTGGCCTTTGATAGAAAGAAGTTGGCGGGGGGCTAGTCCCTTTGTCTGTAACCCGGTAGACGCAGCTCTCCGGCAGACAAAAAGGGTACCGGCAAGATAGCCTGCCGGGAAAAAACTCACATATTTACATTAAAGAGGCATCTCGCCTCTGCATGGACATATACATGCACGGGTTCCCGGCAAGGTTCATCTTTTTCATATATATGCTGATACAAGTACAAGCATTACAGAACACAAACATGGACTCGAGAGATTACATTATTTGAATTAAAATTTGGTAAGTGCCTACAGATTTAATATTGAAAAAAGATAAGTGCTCCGTAATGCCCTTCCTTGTCCCTCTCCTCCTAGGCACGGCCGTCGAAGGCGAGGAGGGCAAAAGGAGCGCCTGGGCGGGAGCCCAGCCTACTCCCCTCGGGCTCCAGGAGAGGTAGCCCGACGGGAACGTGAGCGTGAGGGAACGCCTCCATGGAGAGCACGGCGGAGGCGACCCCGTCGACCACCGCCACCAGGGCCGGCAGGGCCAACGGAGCTGCAGCCCGAGAGGAAGCCTGCCGGGGTTCAGCTGGAAGACTGTCGGAGGAGCCCTGGAGCACCATTCCCACCTCTACATCCAACTCCTTGGAAAATCACGTTGCCGGGAAGGAGATGCGGATGCAGATGATGGTGATGCCGCCTGATGAAGATGGTTCGGGCGATGATCAGCCCGAGTCAGAGTCGTCGCTCCCCCACCCGCTACCGTCGTCATCGCCATCACTGTCCTCATCGTCGCTCCCGCTCGAGGAGGAGCTTTCATCGTCGGTTGAGCTCTCCGCGCAGCACCCTAAGCGACCTCCCGAGCGCCCGAATATCTTGACGGAGAGCAGGCCGCTCTCCATTAATTTAAACTGGAGAACGTGCCCCTCCGAGAAGCCGTGGGCACGGGCGAAGGTCTTCCAACCACGGCAGAGGTACATGACATGAGGTGCAGGGAAGTCGACATCAACCCACATGTTGCCATTCCCGCATCCCCTCATGTGCAACCTCAGAGCACGTGGCTGTTCGAGCTCCATCTCCAGCGCGAAGGGAGTTGGGAGGCGAAGATGACCACACAGGGGCTTGTACAGCTTGATGATGAATTCCCGAGGTTGGTCCCCAACGTGGCCTTCCATCGGGAGAGGAGCCGCCGGTGGGGGTGAAACTAAGGCGCTGCCCCGCCCTCCTCCTCCTCGAGCACCGCGGCGACCTCGACCTCGTCCCCTTCCTCCTTCCCTCTTGGCGGGCTCTTCCACCACAGGGTCCGGGGGAGGAGGGATACGCTATCTAGTAAAAGCCCTCATCGCCGCCGCTGGGACACCGCCGCACCCTCGTCCTCTCACCATGGCTTGGAGGGAAGGGTAGCGGAGGAGAAGGAGAAGATGTGGGTGCAGAGAGGCACTGCCCCTACCCCTTTTTATAGGGAGACGGGACAGGGGGCTAGCCCCCCATGCAGGAAATGAACACCCCGCTCCTCCAATGCAGCCTCTCTGCACCCTCTGCAGCTTTGGGAATCAAGGCCGACCCTCTGTCCAACCATCAACGATCGATTTTCAGCCATGGCACTCCTCCCCGTGCCCCCTGCATCCACCACCTACCATGCCCAATGCATCCAAAGCATGTGGCAGGTGTGTGCAGAATAGGAGGCAAGTGGGATGGCAGTTTCCGCCCCGTGATCGTGGGGCGAAGAGAATCCGCGGGCCACGATCAAAGTTCTTCCACAACGTTGCCCACGACCCGCGGGGAAACCAGAAACTGGCCCGGAATCAAGGCTAATGAAGAAGCAAAGAAGATCTCAAAAGACCAGCCTCTTCAACAACCCTGCATGTGCACTTATTTGGCCCTACCCCGACAACGCTCAGCAGCGCGTTCGGTGCAGGCCCAGGGGCTTTTGTCGGTGCAACAAACCCTGGGTCTGTTGCCCAGACTGTGCACAGGCACAGGAACAAGATTGAAGCACCAGCCCAAGTCAGAGTACAAAGGACCAAGAGATTCGAAGGACCAACATGCAGATCAGAGGGACCAAGGTCAAGCCAGAGAAGCAGGATATCGCCAAGAGAAAGGCCTCCTTTGCCAGGCAGGCGAGCCCGGCAAAGGGCGAGGCCACCTCCAGAAGAAGACAACCAAAGCGTCCCGGCAGGGCCTGACGGGGCTCGCGGAGGCCAAACCACCTCACCAACCATTCCTCCATGACCCACGTCATCGATCAGTGTGGTGTCAAGCCGCAGAGTGACGAAGTGGCATCCATTCGCCACATGGCTGCCTCTCCCTACAGGAAAAACCCACAGGCGACACCCGTCCTGCGATGTGTCAAGCAAGCAGGTGCGGAGCTGGCAAGATAGCCCGGCAAGCCTTGCCGGGAAACCAACGATGTGATGTTAAGTGGTGCATTTAATGCGCCCTGTCAGCCCGCAGAGTTAGGTATGATAGCACTGTTTTCTATCATATCAGTGCATAATGACTACTTTGCCATTGTGGTGACCCCTTGATCAATAAAAGGAGGCCCATGGCAACCGTAGAAAGGGTTAGAGGGTTGGATAACTCACACCCCCATACGCGCGTATCCACTATCGCCCTAAGGCAACCCTTGTCGGGCAAGTGTACTATGCTCCGCCACCACCTTTCCACCATCAATCCACTAAAGCAGGAGTAAGGTTTTACGCCTCGCGGCGGCCCGAACCTGGGTAAAACTGCACGTGTGATCTCTGTCGTGCTGCCACACGCTCGTCAGCTCTTTGTGCAACGCAACGTCCACTTGCCGAACCAGCAAGGGGCCTCCTGGTCCCATAGGTGGCCGTGGTTTCCCACGACATTTATCAAAGACATTTCTCAAATTTCTAGGCCTCTTACAAATGTTTTGAAAAAGGGTATCTCTTTTGTTTCTGATGATGATTGTTTAGAAGCCTTCAAAACACTCAAGAAAGCCTTAATTTCTTCACCTATTGTTCAACCACCTGATTGGAACTTGCCTTTTGAAATTAAGTGTGATGCTAGTGATTATGTTGTTGGTGTTGTTCTAGGATAAAGAGTTGATAAGAAACTAAATGTTATTCATTATGCTATTAAAACTCTAGAGTGTGCACAATGAAATTATTCTACTACTGAAAAATAATTTCAAGTAGTGGTGTTTGCTTCTGATAAATTTAGATCTTACATTGTTGACTCTAAAGTTATTGTTCACACTGATCATGCTGCTATAAAATATCTTATGGAAAAGAAAGATGCTAAAGCTAGACTTATTCGATGGGTTTTCTTGCTACAAGAATTTGATTTCCATATCACAGATAGAAAAGGAGTAGAGAACCCCATGGCTGATAACTTGTCTAGGTTGGAGAATATCATTGATGACCCACTACCTATTGATGATAGTTTTCCTGATGAGCATAACTGCAATAAATGTTTCTCATAACACTCCTTGGTATGCTGACTAACTAATTACATTGTTGCTAAATATGTACCACCTAGTTTCACATACCAACAAAACAAAAATTCTTCTATGATTTAAGACATTACTTCTGGGATGACCTACATCTTTATAAAGAAGGGGTAGATGGTATTATTAGACGTTGAGTACCTGAGCATGAACAGGGACAAATCCTATGGAAATGTCACTCCGAAGCTTATGGAGGACATCATGCGGGAGACAGAACTGCTCATAAGGTATTGCAATCTGGGCTTTATTGGCCTACTCTCTTCAAGGATGCTCGTAAGTTCGTCTTATCTTGTGATGACTGTCAAAGAATAGGTAATATCGGTAAGCGTCAAGAAATGCCTATGAATTATGCACTTGTTGTTGAACCATTCGATGTTTTGGGGATTTGATTACATGGGACCTTTTTCTTCCTATAATGGGTATACTCATATTTTGGTTGTTGTTGATTATGTTACTAAGTAGGTAGAAGCTATTCCAACTAGTAGTGCTGATCACAACACCTCTATTAAAATGCTTAAAGAAGTTATTTTCCCAAGGTTTGGAGTCCCTAGATATTTAATGACTAACGATGGTTCGCACTTTATTCATGGTACTTTCCGTAAAATTCTTGCTAAGTATGATGTTAACCATAGAATTGCATCACCCTATCATCCTTAGTCTAGTGGTCAAGTTGAACTTAGCAATAGAGAAATAAAATTAATTTTGGACAAGACTATCAATAGTCTCAGAAGAATTGGTCTAAGAAATTAGATGATGCACTTTGGCTTATAGAACAGCATATAAAAATCCTATGGGTATGTCTCCATATAAATTGGTTTACGGAAAACCTTGTCATTTGCCTGTTGAGTTAGAACATAAAGCATAATGGGAAATTAAAGAACTCAACTATGATTTCAAACTTGCTGGTGAGAAGAGGTTATTCAATATTAGCTCATTAGATGAATGGAGAACCCAAGCTTATGAAAATCCCAAGTTATTTAAAGAAAAAGTTAAAAGATGGCATGATAAAACAATCCAAAAGTATGAGTTCAAAGTTGGTGTCGGTGTACAAAAGTAGGGGCTCTCCTTTTGACCCCTTTACTTGTGCACAGGCAGTCAGAGCCGCGCCTGCGGCCACACTTGGCAGGGCAGAGGAAGGAAGCCGGAGCACAAGACGACCAAGGCAACGCCAAGGCAGAGACACAAAGAGCAGAAGGGTGAGGTCGGCTCCCCCGGCAAGGCCATTGCCAGGGCGGCCTCCGCAGCCCCGGCAAGAGCCTTGCCAGGGCAGCTTGCCCGATGCCAGCAGAGTGCGCCACCCTTGAGCCAAGGGTCCCAACGCCATCAACCACATTGGGACCAAGGCTCGGGAGGCACCTCCGTGGTGGCACACAGATCTTTGTGAAGATCAAAAGCATACAAGATCAGATGAGGACCAGAAGACGTCGATCCTCGGCGGGATCCTAACCAAGGAAATCCACGAGACCCCCGGCAAGATCCTTGATGGGGACGACCACCATACCGCGGCCCCGGCAAGGCCCTTGTCGAAGATGCCTGCGAGGCCATATCGAGGCCCGCGTCCGCAAAAACTCCACCGCCATTCCCATACAGCTGCCAGCCCAACCAGTTGGGCAGGCACCTGCGTGGCAGCGTGCAGCTTCTAGGCCAGCTTAGCAAGCACCTGTGTGGTGGCATGCAGATCTTCGTGAAGATCCTACCACCACGCCATCTCAGCAGCCTGCCTGCAAACATGGCGCTACATGCGTCGTTAGGCTGGACGCGCATCGGGGCGAGGCAAAGCGACGACGGACAGGACGGGCTTCGTCACCATCCCCGATAAAGCAGCACGACACCTAAGGGGCGCATTTAATGTGTTTTGTCCCATAATGACAGGCGATAAGCTTGCACACTGTACACCTTTCCACCTCATGTGTGCCACTGTGGCAACCCCTTTTGCCTATAAAAGGAGGCCCGAGGCGTCCAGGAGGAGGATTCGAATCTTTTGGGCAACACACACACCGTAGCTAGCTCAAGAGCTCAAGAACACTCAAATAGATACACCAAAGCAGGACTAGGGTATTACGCATCTTCGCGGCCCAAACCTGGGTAAACGATCCTTGTGCTGACCGCCAGACCCGCTCATTGCACAACCCCGCGCCCGCCAAGCGTAGAAGGGATCCCAGTGATTCCATAGGCGTCGTTTGCCCGACATCTTTGGCGCGCTGTAGAAGCGCGATTGTGAAAATCCGGTCTAGTAGTTAGTCTAGCAGTTCTTCATCGCCATGGCTCCCAAGAAGAAGACGATCATGGGGTTCGGTTCGTCGGGAGCCGAACGGCCCGTACCAATGCGGGCGAGTGGCGGGGCGGTCGCGGACGGAAGCCGAGGCATGGCCCGCGAACACCCACATTGCTCTGGTAGTGAAAGCTGGGCGAGCGGCGTCGTTCATGCGCGAGACGATGGGCCGCACGCCGCCAAATCCAAAAGACGGAGCCGGACCCCCCGCAGGCGGCGCGGGGCCCTCCAGGGGCGGCGTCGTGCCACCTACGGGCGGCGCGGCAACTTTCAAGACACCTACGCCGGCGCCCACGATGCGCTCCTCCCAGGGTGTGCGCGATGAGTAGCATCACCATGCTGGTGACCCTGGGTGCCGCCGGGGGAAGAGTCCTACACTTCATTCGCGGGACGTAGAAGGCCAGCATGCACGCTGAGATGCTGGCAAAATGGCGCACAGCCGCCAGGCCATGATAGAGCTTCTTCTAACGTGGTTGGAAGTTGGAGCGTGTCACGGCCCACGCAGCTTTCGCCGCCACCCACGCCGACCGAAGCTTTGGCGCGCGCGCAGTTGCTCCTCGACTTCCCTCCTGCTGCGGAGAAGCTCGACAAGTGGAGAGCCACCATCCGTAGCCTCATTGGCCTTGCCAACAAAGATGAGACGCAGCCAGCGAGGCCCTCAGGTCGGTGCTCCGTCGAGCCACCGCATGCCAGTGGTGGAAGGACAGGAGGTGCTGCGGCCACGGTGCACTCTCCTCCCCCATGTCCGTCACCGCGGGTGCCGGTCCGTCGTGATGACGCTTGTGATAACATCTCCATAGCGTCGTCTGACCCACAGACCCACTGCGATCAGCGCCAAGTTCTTCGGGAGCGAGCCCATGAAGACGCTCGAACCACCATCGAGCGCCAGCACGATGCACGCCACCAGTCAGATAGGCGGGCAGGGCCCACTACGGACCACCCAGCACCGGGAGGCTCTGGCGGCCTGCCCTACGAGGTGGGTTGCCCAGCTTTTACCCGTGCGCTGCGGCAGTTCCAGTGGCCCTCCCACCGCACGTTCAAGCCCGACGTTGGCGAGAAGTACAACGGAAAGACCCACCCATCAGAGTTCCTCAGCATCTACACCATCGTGATGCAAGCTGCCGGAGCCCGTGACGATAAGGTGCTTGCCAATTACTTCCCGTTGGCTCTTAAACCCAATGTTATGTCATGGTTGATGCACTTGCCGGCGGATTCCATTTCTTCTTGGTCGGATTTGTGCCATGAGTTCGTTGGCGCCTTAACCGGAGGCCACCAAGCTCATGGCCAGGCAAGCGATTTGCATATCATCCCCCAGAAGGAAGGTGAGACCCTGCGGAAGTACATACAGAGGTTCAGCCAGGTGCAGTACAACATCCCAGATGTTCATCCCGCCGTTGTGATCAGCTCATTTCATCAGAATGTGTGCAACCGCAAGATGCGTGAAGAGCTGGCGATGAACAAGGTCAAAGATGTGGCCGAGCTCTATGTTCTGGCCGATAGGTGCGCTCGAGCTGAAAAGGGGAGGAAGTACCCCGGCGAGGACGCCGCGCGAAACCGACTCACGCACGAAGGCACAGCCACCCCAACGAAGAAGGGCCGGCGCCGCAACAGGAAGCGCAAGGGCAAGACCGTGCTTGCCGTCGAGGGATCCGAGGACACCGGCGCTGCCAAGAAGGCCAAGGCAGACGACCCCGGCAAGGAAATTGCCGGGTGCGCCGCTTGCCGGGCCTTGGCGGCTGCCGACAAGCCAGGAGGCTCCGACAAGCAATACTGCAAGATCCACCGCACCAAGGGCCACGACCTCCAGAACTGCCGGCAAGTCGAGCTGCTTGCTGAGAAGCAAAAAAGCTGAGTATGAGAGGCGGGACAAGGAGAAGGGCCAGGATGGTGCCGAGGGATCTGGCAAGAAGCGTGGCAGCCAAGGAGGTCACCACGGCAAGGATAACTAGCAAGAGAGGCCCGCTCGGGGCCGCGACAAGAAGTAGGAAGGCAATGATCATGACGAGGACGACGAGTCTGGCGAGCATGAGTTCCAGAAAGCTACGGAGGCCATGTGCGTCGATGGTGGTGCCTCGCTGCATACCTCTCACTGCCAGCTCAAGCAGTGGGCACGTGAGATCACAGCAGCGGAGCCATCATTTGACGCTCAGAAGCCACTGAACTGGTCCAGCATGCCTATCATCTTTGACACCGAGGACCACCCTGATCGCACAACTGCGGTCGGGTGTTTGCCGTTGTTGGTTTCACCGGCGATATGCATCCTCAAGGTGACCAAGATGCTAGTTGATGGCAAGGCTGGTCTGAACTTGATCTCGCCCGTTGTGATCAAAAGGCTGCAGATTCCTGATGATGACCTCGAGGAGACGGGCACGTTTCAAGGGGTCAACCCGGGAAGGAGTCAGCCGAAGGGTAAGGTCACGCTGCCTGTGACATTGGGAGGCGAGTTGAACTACAGGACAGAGAGGATTGTCTTCGATGTAGCCGAGATCCCCTTGCCCTACAACGGAATCCTTGGTTGCCCGGCACTAGCCAAGTTCATGGCGGCGTCGCGTTACGCCTACAACACGCTGAAGATGCCTGGGCTCATGACCATCATCACCGTCCCCTCCGATGAGAAGGACGCGCTGATTTGCGCCGATCAACTCTACCGGGAAGCAGTTGCAGCAACTGCCGCCAAGGCACTTGCTCCTGCCGCTGGAGCCCCGGGGAGGAAGAAGACCGGTAAGACCTCTCGCACCCACTCCGGTAAGCGCACCTCTTCGGAGTGTAGTGCTCCCGTTGAGGACATGCCAAAGAGCTCCACCGGCAAGAGCAAGAAATCCAGAGCTGCACCACCAGAGACCAAGAAGGTGTCAGTCAAGGAGGATGGCACGGGAGGGGCTTTCACCATAAGCTCCACCCTCGACAGCAAATAGGAAGGCGCGCTTGTCACTTTCCTGCGGGCGAATGTCGATGTGTTTGCATGGCAAGCATCCGACATCCCCGGTGTTCCCAGGGAGGTGATTGAGCACCATCTTGCTGTCTGCCCTCATGCGCGGCCCGTCAAGCAGAAGGTCAGGAAGCAGGCTCTAGAACGGCAAGAGTTCATCACAGAGGAGATCAGGAAGTTGGAAGCGGCAGGTTTGGTGAGAGGAGTACTCCATCTGACGTGGTTGGCCAATCCGGTGGTGGTGCACAAGGCGAATGGGAAGTGGAGGCTGTGTATTCATTACACAAATATCAATAAGGCCTGTCCAAAGGACCCTTTCCCGTTGCCGCGCATTGACTAGATTGTTGACTCCACGGTCGGGTGTGACTTGTTCTCATTCCTTGACGCCTACTTAGGATACCACCAGATCTTTATGACGAGAGAAGACGAAGAGAAGACATCATTCATCACCCCATGTGGCATGTATTGCTTTCTACGGATGCCTTTCGGGTTGAAGAGTGCTGGCTCAACGTTTGCCAGAGCGGTCCAAATTGGTTTTGAGCCCCAGCTACATAGAAATATGGAAACTTATACGGATGACATAGTGGTCAAAACCAAGGATAGGGCAACACTCATACAAGATTTAGAAGAGACGTTTGCAAATCTGCGCAAGATCAACCTCAAGTTGAACCCTGAGAAGTGTGTCTTCGGTGTTCCGACCGGCAGACTTCTCGGGTTCTTTGTGTCACAGCGTGGGATCGAGGCGAACCCAGACAAGATCAAGTCTATCGAGCAGATTGAGGCGCCCAAGCGGATCAAGGATGTGCGTCGGCTCACTGGCTGCATTGCCGCCATGAGCAGATTCATCTCCAAGTCTCCCGAGCGTGCCCTTCCCTTTTTGAAAATCTTGAAAAAGGCGGGACCAATGGAATGGACCCCAGAGGCCGATGCAGCACTGCAGGATTTGAAGAAATACCTCTCCTCTACACCGATACTAGTTGCGCCTAAGACACAAGAGCCATTGCTGCTATATTTAGCGGCAACGAATCAAGTGGTCAGCGCCGCGCTAGTGGCACAGAGGGAGGTTGATGAAGAGGCAGTGGCAGCGGCAAGACTGGCGGATGACGAGCCAGGGCTCCCCCCGGCAGGGCCTGGTGCCGGCAAGGCAAGGCCCCTGGCAGAGTCTGACGCCATCGGGACGGGGCCCGTGCAACCCAATGAAGTGGTGCAGAAGAAGAAGATGATGCAGCACCCAGTTGACTTTGTCAGCTCCCTCTTGCAGGGGGCTAGGTCAAGGTACTCCGATGTGTAGAAATTGCTTTTCGGCCTCCTTATGTCCTCAAGGAAGTTGCGTCATTACTTCCAAGCCCATGAAATCACCGTCATCACCCGCCTCCTGTTACAACGGATACTGCATAACCCAGACGCAACTGGGAGGATTGTGGAATGGGCGTTGGAATTGTCGATCTTTGGTTTGAAGTTTGAGAGTACTTTGACAATCCAGAGCAGTGTCTTGGCGGAGTTCATTGCAGAATGGACCCCAATGCCCGAGGAAGAGATCCAGGAGACCACTCTCCCCAGCAAGGAAGCAAGTCGCAACTGGATTATGTACTTTGACGGGGCTTTCTCGTTGCAAGGCGCCGGTTCTGGTGTGCTGCTTATTGCACCCACCGGAGAGCACCTCAAGTATGTAATCCAGATGCACTTCCCTAGGGAGATGTCAACGAACAACACAGCCGAATACGAGGGGTTGCTTGCCGGTCTCAGGATCGTGGCAGACCTCGGGATCAAGTAGCTAATCGTCAGGGGTGATTTGCAGCTTGTCGTCAAGCAAGTCAACAAAGATTATCAAAGCCCGTTGATGGAGGCCTACGTGGATGAGGTGAGGAAGCTGGAGGAGCGTTTTGATAGTCTACAGGCGGAGCTCGTTCCCCAAGTGGAGAACGACATCATCGATTGCCTGTCAAAGCGCGCTGCCCTCAAGCTACCTGTGGAGCCAGGTACCTTTGTGCTTCGGTTAACTCAGCCATCCGTTGAACCCTCAACAGAGCAGAACAAGCGAAGCAAATCGGGCCCCGGCAAGTACTTTCCCGCCGAGCTCCCAGGAGCCGCTGGCAAAGATGTTGCCATGGCCACTAAGCCTGCCATGGGGCAACCGACTCCGGCAGGGTGTCAAGCCCTGGCCGTCGAGGCAGCCGCTCCCATGGAGGAGGAATGCCTTTATTCCTTGCCGTGGATCCCCAGGCTCCGGCGTGGGCACAACATACCGTCCGATTCCTCCAAACAGGGGAACTCCCCGATGAGCAGGAAGAAGCTGAGAAAGTAGCCCGTCAGTCTACCATGTATTAGTTCGTCGATGACGTCCTGTACAGAAAAAGATCGAACGGTGTGAAATTGAAGTGTATTCCCCGGGAGGAAGGACTGGAGCTGTTGGCAAAAATACACGGAGGCATATGTGGTTCCCACATAGGGTCAAGGGCCCTTGCTGGCAAAGCATTCCGGCAAGGTTTCTTCTGGCCCACTGCCCTCCAGGATGCAACAGCGCTAGTAACCAAGTGTGAAGCGTGTCAGTTCCATTCGAAGAAGCTTCATCAACCAGCTCAAGCCCTTCAAACAATTCCTCGCTCCTGGCCATTTTCGGTCCGGGGGCTCGACATATTGGGCCCTTTCCCCGTCTTTGCCGGGGGCTTTGAAATCTTGATGCGTTGCAATCGACAAGTTCACAAAGTGGCCGGAGGTGGAAGCAATGAGGAAGGTGACAGCGCAGTCGGCCGTCAAACTCTTCAAGGGGCTAGTCTACCGTTTTGGTGTGTCAAACAGAGTCATCACCGACAACGGCACGCGGTTCACAAGTCACGCCTTCATGCAGTACATCCAAGACCTCGGCAGCAAGGTCTGTTTCGCTTCCGTGGCGCACCCATGGAGCAACGGCCAGGTGGAGAGGGCAAATGCTAAAGTACTGCGAGGCCTGAGGACAAAGACTTTTGGCAGACTGCACAAGAGCGGAAGGCGCTAGATTGATGAGTTGCCGGCGGTTCTTTGGTCAATTAGAACGACACCAAATTGAGCCACCGGCTAGACACCCTTTTCCCTGGTATACGGGGCAGAAGCAGTTCTCCCCATGGAACTCACATACGGGTCACCTTGAGTGCTCACTTATGACGAGCTTGAGCAACAGCAATTGCGGAAAGATGACGCAACGCTCCTTGAGGAAGATCGTCTTCAGGCGGCTGTGAGAGCAGCGTGCTACCAGCAAGCCTTGTGCCGCTACCATAGCCGCGAGGTTCATGCCCGAAGCTTTGAGGAAGGCGACCTCGTTCTTCGGCTCGTTCAATCGGCCAAGAATTCCAACAAGTTGACACCAAAGTGGGAAGGCCCTTATCGGGTAATACGAGTCACCAGGCCTGGCGCAGTCCGCCTGGAGAACGAAGATGCTATTCCAGTGGGCAAATCCTGGAACATTGAACATCTTTGCAAGTTTTACCCATAAGGTGCGGTTGCCGGGCCCCCCGGCAAACCACCTTTTGTACAAGTCTTGCCAGCAAGGCATGTAACCCTTTGTACAAAACCAGGCGCAGACCCTGAGCATAAATAAATGAAGCGCTCGCGCCCTAAGTTTTAGCATGCATGCTAGGTTAAGTCTCTCCCTCGGTTAGGGTTGATAGTGCTTAGCGGCAACTAACCCCTAGCATAGAGGTCGAGTGTGCGTCTCTCTGTTCTTTTCCATCCTCTTTGGTTCGGAGGGTACATGGACATTTTTGCTGAGCTATTTGGAAGAAAGAGAACAAGCCGGCACTCCGGCCCCGGCAAGCCAAGGTTGTCGAGGGCGCAGATTCAGATAAGTTCTCTGTCCCCTATTGTGCATTTCCGTAAGGAATTGGAACATATGAAACCTCGTTTTATTCCTAGGCCACCGTGCTCCCCTTTTCCTGTACCCAAGGACTATTCCCTAAGTCAGAACTTGGTCGTAGTCGCGGTGACAAGGAAACGAACGAAGGGCCTAACTCTACTTCGCCCCTGCCTCCACCAAGAGCGTGAGAATGGTCAAATGAAGTAAGGGGACGGCAAGGCCTGTTGCCGTCCCCTTAATGTTTATCTTAAAAATAACAAGGATTCACTACTTGGCATGGGCCTCGCTCACGCACAAGTAACTCGGCAAGCACCCTTTTTCATTAAAAACGTCCCATACAGGTACAGTTCATACGGGATGATAAACATGAGCAAGGGGATTACAGGTTTTAAATTTAACAAATGCCTACAGGCTTACAAACTAAAAAGAGATAAGATGCCCGTAATCCCTTTCTTGTCCGTCTCCTCAGAAGGTGGAACGAGATAGCAGGAGGGCAAAAAGAACGCCTAGGTGAGGTACGAGCAGCAGAAGACGCCGGGAGAGGAGCCGAAAGATGAGGCGGCGGGGCGACAATACGCGACGAAGGCGTCGGTGCCCGCGTACTCCGGGTTGACGACCCACCGCCCGCCTTCTTCGCCTTCTCCAGCCCTCCTACGCCAGCCGCCCAAGGAGGCGATGGGGAACGCGCCGATGGAGAGCTTGAAGAGGAAGGCCCTCGGCAGGGCGCGAGGCCGAGGGAGGGGCGACGCGGTCAGTCGGAGTCGAGGTCCCCCCCCCCCCCGCTTGACGCCCTCGTCGTCGCTGTCGCTGTCCTCCTCGTCACTCCCGCTTGAGGAGGAGTCTTCATCATCGGAGGAGCTCTCCACACAACACTTTAGGCGAGTTCCAAGGTCCCAAAATACCTTGACGTAGAGCAGGCCGTTCTCCATTAATTTGAAGTAGAGAACGAGCCCCGCCGTCAGGCTATGGACACGAGCGAAAGTCTTCCATCCATGACGAAGGTACATGACATGAGGAGCGGGAAAGTTGATGTCGACCCGCATGCCGCCGTTCCCGCAGCCCCTCATATGCAACCTGAGGGTCTGTGGAGGATCGAGGTCCATCTCCCGAGTGAATGGAGTAGGGAGACGAAGACGACGACGCGGTGGCCGGCGCAGCCTGATGAAGAACTCATGGGGTTGGTCCCCGACGTGGCCCTCCATTGGGGGAGGCATCGCTGGCGGAGGCAAGGCCGGTGCGCCGCCCCGTCCCCCTCTTCCCCGAGCGCCACGGCGACCTCGGCCTCGCCCCCTCCCCCTCCTCTCATGGCCGGCTCCGCCGCCGTGAGCTCTTGGGGAGGAGGGACGCGTTGTCGAGCAGAGACCCTCGCCGCCACCGTTGAAGGGCCGGCGCCCCCTCTCGCCATGGCAGATGGAAGAAAGGAGCCGAAGTGGAAGGACATGGACGATGGAAGAATGTGGGATGCCATCCCCCTCCCCCTTCTTATAAAGGGGCGGGGTCGGGGCTCGGCCGCTCCACTTAACCAATCTGACATTCGAGGGCGCAAGGAATCAAGACCGACCCGCTGCTCCAATCAGCGACGGCCCGGTTTCCCGCCTCCACCACCTGCCACCATAGGGGCATGGGGGACACGTCGTGAGCAAGCAGGAACTGAGGGGATGGGTGAGGCGGCCGTTCTCCACCCCATGATCGTGGGGCGCAAATGCCTTGAAGACCACGACCTGAGTCCACTCAGTAAATGAGCTGTGCCTCTGTGTTTTCCTCTTTTTATGGGGAGGGCGCGAGCCGCCTCTTTACCATGAAGTGACGCATGCGTGCGGGAATCATCCCACGCATGCCCCCCATGTCACACACGACCCTCCACGACGTGCATTCGACGCGGGTCATGGGGAAGCGCAAGAGAGCGAAGGAGTTACTGCGGTAAAATCCGCCCCGCCTGCCCGAGCACCGTTTTGGGCCCGGCCCAACAACGCGTCACGCTTATGTGTGGCCCAGGCTCGGGGGCTCCTGTCGGTGTACAAAAGTAGGGGCTCTCATTTTGACCCATTTACTTGTGCACGGGCAGTCAGAGACGCGCCCGCAGCCACACTTGGCAGGGCAGAGGAGGGAAGCCGGAGCACAAGACGGCCAAGGCAACGCCAAGGCAGAGACACAAAGAGCAGAAGGGCGAGGTGGGCTCACGGCAAGGCCCCTTGCCGGGCGGCCTCAGAGTCTCCGGCAAGAGCCTTGTCGGGGCAGCTTGCCCGATGCCAGCAGAGTGCGCCACCCTTGAGCCAAGGGTTCTAACGCCATCAACCACATTGGGACCAAGGCTCGGGAGGCACATCTGTGGTGGCATGCAGATCTTTGTGAAGATCAAAAGCATACAAGATCAGATGAGGACCAGAAGACGACGATCCTCGGCTGGATCCTAGCCAAGGAAATCCACGAGAGCCCCGGCAAGATCCTTGCCGGGGACGACCACGACGCCGCGGCAAGACCCTTGTCGGTGCCCCGGCAAGGCCCTTGCCGAAGATGCCTACGAGGCCACAACCAGGCCCGCGTCCGCCAAAACTCCACCGCCGTTCCCATACAGCTGCCAGCCCAACCAGCTGGGCAGGCACCTGCGTGGCAGCGTGCAGCTTCCAGGCCAGCTCAGCAAGCACCTGCGTGGTGGCATGCAGATCTTCGTGAAGATCCTACCACCACGCCATCTCAGCAGCCTGCCAGCCTACATGGCGCTGCATGCGTCGTTAGCCTGGACGCGCGGCGGAGCGAGGCAGAGCGGCGATGGACGGGACGGGCTTCGTCGCCATCCCCGATAAAGTAGCAGGACACCTAAGGGGCGCATTTAAAGCGTTTTGTCCCGTAATGACAGGCGATAAGCTTGCACACTGTACACCTTTCCACCTCCTGTGTGCCACTGTGGCAACCCCTTTTGCCTATAAAAGGAGGCCCGAGGCGTCCAGGAGGAGGATTCGGATCTTTTGGGCAACACACACACCGTAGCTAGCTCAAGAGCTCAAGAACACTCAAATAGATACACCAAAGCAGGACTAGGGTATTACGCATCTTCGCGGCCCGAACCTGGGTAAACAATCCGTGTGCTGACCGCCAGACCCGCTCTTTGCACAACCCCGCGCCCGCCAACCGTAGAAGGGATCCAAGTGATTCCATAGGTGTCGTTTCCCCGACAGTTGGAGAATATGTTCTTTTGTACCACTCTCATTTCAGTTTCTTTACAGGCAAACTCCTCTCCAAATGGGAAGGACCCTATGTTATCGAGGAGGTTTATCGATCTGGAGCCATCAAAATAAATAATGCCGAGGGTACTAACCCGAAGGTTCTTAATGGGCAACGAATAAAACATTATATCTCTGGTACGCCCATTAATGTTGAAAGCAATATTATCCAAACTCTGACACCGGAAGAACACATAAAAGAAACCTTCCGAAACACTCCAGAATCATGAAAAAGAAGAGGTACGTGATACGGTAAGTATACGGACTCCGAAAAATCAGCAAAAATTATTTTTGTGGGTTTTGGAATATAACAAAAATTAGGAAAATAAGAAACAACCACGAAGGTCACCTTGGTGGGCACAAGACATCGGGGCGCGCCTGGCAAGCGTGCCCAGATGGGTTGTGCCCACCTGGGGTACCTTCCAGACTCCATTTTTCTTCCGTTTGCTTGTTTCCCAAGATAAAAATCTTTATATACCCCCCGAACCCATTAACCTCCGTATCACGGAGAAATCTTCTCTTCTCTTTTCTTACTGTTTTCTATCATATTTGTCAGGCTAGGTACCGTGGATTCTCCATTCTCCAACTATGAAGAAGGTGATGCTTGGGTGCCACATGGGGAGCTAAGGAGAGAAGGAGTTGAGGAGGTTGTCATGGGGGAAGATGAAGAAAGCTCTACTGGAATTCACTCTCCGGCCTCCGAGAGGGGCACATTGGCTGGCATCTCCACTCGTCCTAATCCTCACCAGGCCATAAGATCATCAAACAATCAAGAGAACCTTGAAGTTCAAGAATAACTCCCACCAAGGAAGCCTTTGCACAGGTTACGTCATAACAATTTGATTCACAATTATGGGTTCGAAAATACTCCTTGTGTGCATATACCTTCCAATTGGGACATATCTCGTCCAAGAGAAATTGATGCAGGAACAAGTTCTTGGAGGCCTGAGAATAAACATATTATGGTTGAAGTGGAGAAAAACATGGAGTTGCTTCATAAAGCCCTTCGTGGGATTCAAGGCTTGAAGGAGGCACTCATGGATATATTGAGAGCTATACCACCACCACCTCCTTCTTCATCACCAAAAGAAAATTGAGTATCGGGTATGGGCACTCCCCTTGGCTTTCGCCAAGCTTGGGGGAGGTGCCACGGTATCGTATCACCTCCACTATCTTTTTCCTTTACTTACCTTAGTTCGATCCATAGTTAATGTGAATAAAAGTTTTAGTTCGATCCTTTATTTTTGAGAATTTTCTTAGTGGTCTATCCTTGTAATCATGTGCGAGATATATAATAAAGTTTAGTTTGAGTTTTGCTTTCTTTACTTTCATGTTTCAATAAAAAGAAAGGAAATAAATGAAAAAGATCATATGCTAATCTTATGGTGAGTAATGACATTACATAAGGAAAAGTATAAGCAGAAAATTTTATTGTAGATTGACAAACATAGCATTGGTCAATGATGCAATTCATGAAAGAATTAATAAGGGAAGAGAAGATTCATATGCAAATACACTATCTTGGAAATCTTTTGTGATTGTGAGCCTCCATCAAAATATTATATGCCAAAATTGTTGACGTTGGACAAGGAAGACAACGTAATGATTTATGTTTGTTCATATTGACATAGAAGTTATATTGTCATAGATCCTTCAACATGTGGTGCTTGCCCCCCATCTTTGCTAGCCAAAAATTCTGCACCAAGTAGAGATACTACTTGTGCATCCAAAAACCCTCAAACCCAAATCTTATTTTCAAGAGTCCACCATACCTAACTAAGGATTGAGTAAGATCCTTCAAGTAAGTTGTCATCGGTGCAATAAGCCAATAAAAATTGCTTCTAAAAGTGTGAGATCATTTAGTGTAAGAGAAAATTGAGCATTCTATGAACTTGTAATGGTAAAGAATAAAAGCGACAGACTGCATAATAAAGGTTGTCATCACACGGGGCAATATAGTGTGACATTCTCTTGCACTAAGGGATTGAGCATACAAATAAAAAGCGCATGGCAACCTCTACTTCCCTCTGTGAAGGGCCTATCTTTTACTTCTATGTATTTACTTTCATGCAAGAGTCAAAGTTTTTCTCTCTATTCATTTTTATTTTCTCTTTTGGCAATCATCATGTGGTGAGGAAAGATCTAGGCACATATATCCAGTTGGATATGGATAGCATGAGTTATTATTGTTGACATCACCCTTGAGGTGAATACGTTGGGAGGCGAAATTATAAGCCCCTATCTTTCTATGTGTCTAGTTGAAACGTTTTGCTCATGTGTATGTGGTGAGTGTTAGCAATCATAGAAGACTACATGATGGTTGAGTATGTGGACTTGCCTAAAGGCTCCGATACGCGAACATTCCTGAAAAGATAATGAATTGTAGTTGCAAAGTTGACTGAGAACATAGTTTGTTGGTTTCCAATAGAGTTCATGCTTTATACTTCAATGTTGTGATGAATTGTTACTTATTCATGGGAAGTCTATGATAAAAGTTCTATGATAAAAGTTTTATGTTAAAGTTTGTTGTTGTTATAATGATTTACATGATGCTTCTATGTCCGTATTTGTTTTTATCGACACCTCTCTCTCTCTAAGCATGTGGACATGTTTTTCGATTTCGGTTTTCGCTTGAGGATAAGCGAGGTCTAAGATAGGGGGAGTTGACACGTCCATTTTGCATCATGTTTACCTACTGTTATTTATAATGTTTTTATGCATAACAATGCTTTTTGGAGTAATTCTAATGCATTTTCTCTCATAATATGCAAGGTTCACACGAAGAGGGAGAATTCAGGCAGCTATAAATCTGGACCTGAAAAGGCTACGTTAGGCTACCTATTCTGCACAACTCCAAATGAGCTGAAACTTCATGAGGAATTTTATGGAATAAATAAGAAATACTGGAGCAAATAACTACAGGAGGGGGCCACCTGGTGAGCACAAGACACCAGGGCGCGCCAGGCCCCCCAGGCGCGCCCTGGTGGGTTGTGCTCAGCCCAGCCCACCTCTGGTATATAAGTCAACTTGACCTAGAAAAAATAAGGGGAGGACTTTCAGGATGGAGCGCCGCCGTCTCGAGGCAAAACTTGGGCAGGAGCACTTTTGCCCTCCGGTGGATCGATTCCGTCGGGGGAACTTCCCTCCTGGAGGGGGAAATCATAGTCATCATCATCACCAACAACTCTGCCATCTTGGGGAGGGAATTCAACAACAACTTCAACAGCACCATCTCCTCTCAAACCCTAGTTCATCTCTTGTGTTCAATCTTCGTACCGAAACTATAGATTGGTGCTTGTGGGTGACTAGTAGTGTTGATTACATCTTGTAGTTGATTACTATATGGTTTATTTGGTGGAAGATTATATGTTCAGATCCATTATGCTATTTAATACCCCTATTATCTTGAGCATGATTATTATTTATGAGTAGTCACTTTTGTTCTTGAGGTCACGGGAGAAATCTTGTTGCAAGTAATCATGTGAACTTGATATGTGTTCGATATTTTGATAGTATGTATGTTGTAATTCCCTTAGTGGTGTCATGTGAACGTCGACTACATGATACTTCACCATATTTAGTCCTAAGGGAGTGGATTGTGGAGTAGTTATTAGATGATGGGTTGCGAGAGTGACAGAAGCTTAAACCTTAGTTTATGCGCTATTCCGTAAGGGACCGATTGGATCCAAAAGTTTAATGCTATGGTTAGAATTAATTCTTAATACTTTTCTCATAGTTGCAGATGCTTGCGAGTGGGTTAATCATAAGTAGGAGGTTTGTTCAAGTAAGAACAACACCTAAGCACTGGTCCACCCACATATCAAATTATCAATGTAGTGAACACAAATCAAACCAACATGATGAAAGTGACTAGATGAAATTCCCGTGTACCCTCAAGAACGCTTTGCCTATTATAAGAGACCGCTTTGGCCTGTCCTTTGCCTCAAAAGGATTTGGGTACCTTGCTGCACTTTTGTTACTATTACCGGTACTTGCTTGTTACAAATTATCTTACTATCAAACTACTCTGTTACTTACAATTTCAGCACTTGCAGACATTACCTTGCTGAAAACCACTTGTCATTCCTGCTCCTCAATGGGTTCGACACTCTTACTCATCGAAAAGGCTACAATTGATCCCATATACTTGTGGGTCATCAGCCCCCCACCCCCCCCCCCCACGGGTCTATTCTTTATCATATTTTCCTTTGAGATATATTTTTATTTGCTTTTATTTTCAGATCTGTTATTCTAAAAACCCAAAGATACCTTGCTGCACTAATTATTTGCATCTTTTATTTCGTGTTTGTTCAAGATCTATTTATCCAATCTATCACAATTTTATCCCTTCAACTTGACAAATTCCTACGCCATACCCGTAAGAGGGATTGACAACCCCTCATAAGCGTCGGGTTGCAAGTATTTATTCTTTGTTTGCATGTACTGTTTACATAGTGTTGCTTGGTAATCCTACTGGATTGATACCTTGGTTTCATAACTGAGGGAAATACCTACCATAGTTGTGCTGCATCATCCCTTCCTCTTTGGGAAAAACCGACGTAGTTCAAGCGACATCAGGGCGGTCTGATGTCGATCTCGCGCTGAGACGTGCCTCGGGCCACGAGAGTGGGCGCCGAGTCGGCCAGCCCCGGGCTCCCGTCCAATGCTGCTAGATCTTCTGAGACCCCTGCTGCGGCCGGAGGGGCGGAGCAGATCCCTGGCCGATCGCTGGATCTTGCGCGTGGTCGGGGTGCCGCCCGGCTCGGCTTTCTTCAGAGCGCGAGGGACGCACTGGACCGGCTTGAGGCAGAGCTTGGCGACGTCGACGCCCACCTTGAGGCCGAACATCAGAGCTTGGCGCGCGAGTGGCGCCAGCTCGAAGTGTTTGTGAACTTTAGCCACCTCTAGCACGAAGCCCGCGAAGGACGAGGCGTCCACTACCGCAGCAAGAGAGGCTCGCGACCGCGCCTTCGAGGAGGCCGAGGCCGCGGACCGGCGGCGCGAGGCCGCCAAGAGGCGCGAGCAGGAGCTCTTGGCTTATATCGCGTTCCTAGAGTGGCAAGCCTAAGAGAGTGGGGTCACCATGCTCAACCCTGCAAATGGGATGCCGAGCCGCAAGGCAGAACTCCGCGCCCTAGGGGAGGCGTTGGAGCTGGTGGCATCGGAGCAGAACCTAGAGCGCGGCCGGCTGGAGATGATAGAGCGCCAAGTGATGACCACCGAGGCCGCCCTAGCCTCTCGCGAGGCGAGGACCCAGGAGGAAGCCAAAGAGAGGGTCGCGGGGGTCCGACGAGCCCTCTCCCAGGACTATCGCGTGAGGCTGAATCTTCAGGAGTCCCGTTTTTGAAAACGGCGCGACGAGCTGATGGGAGAGGCCGACGAGCCCAAGAAGAAGTTAGCCGAAGCAGACCGGTGTGAGAAAGCCACGCTGGACACCCAGGCCGCAGCTGAAACGGAGTTGTCTTGTCTCTACGAGTGGGTGGCGGACATCACCTCCCTCGTGGAGTGGGTGTCGGACAAGGCGAACCAAGCCGGGGGACTACAGTACACGCACTCCCAGATGTTCCAGGTCCTTGAGTAGAGGGCCAGCCGGGCCCTGAGTAGCATCTGCTACAAGAGCGTCTCCAGCCTGCCCGTTGTTGATGGCGCCGGCTACCACGACTTCTTCACCAGGGTAGTGGAGCGTCCTGAAGGTGGGGCTGAGAAGATGCGCCAGCTCATCAAAGAGAAGAGCCACAATATTCTTGCGCGAGCGTCCTCGCACGTCTTCAGCCACCTCCTTGCTTCGACCCCGACTTCGACTTTGAGGCCATGACGGCCCCCGTGTTCGCGGTGATTCAGGGCACCTTGGGAGGCTGGGTGGAGGACCACGTGAATGACCTGATCGCGGGGTTCACTTCCGCAGGTGGCGAAGGCTAGCCCGAGGTTGAGGGGCGCGAGACCGACCGTGGTGACGGTGATAGCAGCGATGGCGATGGCAGCGACGACAACAACAGTGATGGTGACCGCATGTCTCCCTATGGTGTCTTTTTCCTGTCTCCTGTCAAGGTTTTGAACATGACCCCATGGGGATCAAAGACTATTTTGGGAGAGACCCCCTTGCGATGCATGTACGAAGGAACAATATACTCCCTTAAGCCGCCTTTCCCTTGTTTACTGCCCATCCGTGGCTCCTGAGTAGGGGTAGCTCATTAACGTTACAATGGGCCGCGATGTCCGGACAGGACCATGAGACGGGTGCTCGTCAAGGATCATGGGCAAGGTTCGCCTACTGGCTCGCCAGAGAGCGTCACGCGAGGACTCAGGTACCAACGCGTTGGTGAGGTGTGCGTATAGGCAGGCCCGCGGCAGAACAGTCGTGCTTGGCAGACTTAGACACAGGCACCAGCCCAGCCCCCACTCGCGGGGCAATTGGTAGGCGGGCGAGTAGGCAGCCGTTGCTGCTCTTAGGAGAAAACTCGAGGAACAACAAATGATGCAGAAAACCCCCCATTCCATTGCGAATAAAGAAGCAAGGACTTCAAATTTCATTCCAAAAAGTGGCAGATTGGTTACAAGAGAAAGCAAAGAATAGCCGCGTCCAGCACCTATGCTAGTCTTCCCACCAGCGTGGAGTATGGGACCTCCACTTGGGCGTGGGCATAGTCGTTGTTTGACCATGTCGTCTGCCAGCACGGAGCATGGGGATTCCATTTGGGCGTGCGCATAGTCATTGTTTGGCCGTGTTGTCCGCCAGCGCGGAGCATGGGGCTTCCACTTGGGCGCGGGTGGGAGACTCCGGGGCATGTACAACCCCACTCATTATTAAGTGAGAGTGTCACAGGTAGATATTGAAGAGGCGCAGGGTGCTCCCTGCCTCCTGGACGGTGACCCCGCCCCTCGCCTCCAGGCACAGTCGGCAATCCTGAGGTGTGGGCGATCTTGGGAGAGCCCTCCAACATGGGCGAGAACCCACAAGCGCCCTCACCAGGGAGGGCCCGCTTTAGGGCGGGGTCTCCGACCTCGCAGCCGCTAGCGGGTGGTGCAATGTACCGCCATACGGGTCGTAGCTCGCCTAGCCAGCTCGCTCCGCAAGCTTCCACACTCCTCCTGAGTCTTTTGGTCTCGGGGCCCCCGGCGTCGAGCGGTGACGACTCAGGAGGCCCTGGAGCATCGCGAGCCTCCTAGGCCTCGCGGGTCCCCCGAGCCCCCGGAGCCCCCTGGGGCTCCATCTCAGTTCGAGACGCCGTCACGCGCCTGGTGTGCTCTGGCCCGCTTGGTCCAGCCGCCGCTTCGCGGATGTTCTGAAGATATTTGCTGTAGCGGGGGGACGTTGTTGCCAATGGTGCGGTCGGGGCACTGCGTCGGCTCGCGAGGAACCCCTGGGCCTCATGAGGCCTTGACGATCTTAATGACCGAGCTGGCTGGGATCTGTCTTTCGTCAGCCCCCGGTTCTTCCATCTTGTCGATCGCCACTGGCGCCGATGGGTCATCACGGCCATGAGGTGGCCCGCCGTGGCGCCTCCCGTGGAGGGTCACCTACCCTGCCTGAAGCCTAGGGGAGCATCTCTTGGGCCGGAGAGGAGATCCCATTTGCCCCCTCTCCGCCGCGGGGCCCTCCGGGTCTTCTCCAGAAGAACGAATATACGCAGCAGGGGCATGCACGGGCCCGTAGCGAGGGTCATGACACGGGAGGCGGACAAAAAGGCTCCATGCCCCCGCAAGCGGCGTCAAGCAGTTCTGCGACCCGGTCAAGCCAAGCATCGTAATCACCGTCGGCGGGGCGGTAGCGCAGCAACTCATGCGCCATGAGGACAGCTGTGCTTGGGCTGACTTAGACGCAGGCACCAGCCTAGCCCCGCTCGCGGGGCGATCGATAGGCGGGCGAGCAGGCAGCCGTTGCTGCTCTTAAGAGAAAACTCGAGGAACAAAAAATGCTGCAGAAAAAACCCCATTCCCTTGAGAATAAAGAAGCAAGAACTTCAAATTTCATTCCAAAAAGTGTCAAATTGGTTACAAGATAAAGCAAAGAGCAACCGCGTCCAGCACCTAAGCTAGTGTCCCTACCAGCGCGGAGCCTAGGGCCTCCACTTGGGCTTGGCATAGTCGCTGTTTGACCGTGTCGTAAGTTAGCGCGGAGCATGGGGCTTCCACTTGGGCGTGGGTGGGAGCCCCCGTGAGGCCGGGGGCCGGCACACAGGGAGACTCCGGGGCATGTACGACCCCACTCATTATTACGTGAGAGTGCCACGGGTAGAGATTGAAGAGGCGCAGGGTGCTCCCAGCCTCTTGGACGGGGACCCCGCCCCTCTCCTTTAGGAACACATCGGCAAGCCTGGGGAGCGGGCGATCCTGGGAGGGCCCTCCAACATGGGTGAAAACCCACAAGCGCCCTCGCTGGGGAGGGCCTGCTTTAGGGCGGGGTCGCCGACCTCGCAGCCGCTAGCGGGCGGCGCAATGAACCGCCATACGGACCGTAGCTTGCCTAGCCAGCTCCCGCCGCAAGCTTCCAGACTCCCCCTGAGTCTTTTGGTCTTGGGCCCCCCGGCGTCGAGCGGTGACGACTCAGGAGGTCCTAGACCCTCACAAGCCTCCTAGGACTCGCGGGTCCCCCGAGCCCCGGAGCCCCCTGGCCTCCACCTCAGTTCGGGGCGCCCTCACACTCCTGGTGTGCTCCGACACGCTTGGTCTGGCCGCCGCTTCGCGGATGTGCTATCGAAGCATGATTCACATGTGTTCCCAGGTTAGCATAATATGTTTCGAAGATATGGGTTATAGGGGGGGTTTTGTTGTTGCCAATGGTGCGGTTGAGGCACTGCGCCGGCTCGCGAGGAACCTCTGGGCCTTGTGAGGCCTTGACGATCTTGATGACCGAGCTGGCGGGGGACTATCTTCCGTCAGCCCCCGGTTCTTCCATCTTGTCGATCGCCACTACCACCGACGGGTCACGATGGCCACGAGGTGGCCCGCCGTGGCACCTCTCGTGGAGGGCCACCTACCCTGCCTAAAGCCTGGGGGAGCACCTCCTGGGCCAGAGGGGAGATCCCGTTCGCTCCGTCTCTGCTGCAGGGCCCTCCGGGTCTTCTCCAGAAGGACGAACATACGCAACAGGGGCATGCGCGGGCCCATGGCGAGGGTCGCCACATGGGCGGGGGACAAAAAGGCTCCATGCCCCCGCAAGCGGTGTCGAGCAGCTCAGCGACCAGGTCAAGCCAAGTGTCGTAATCACCGTCGGCGGGGCGGTAGAAAGCAAGGGCGAGAGAAAAGGGGGAAACCGTTCTGAGAAAATGGTGGTAGTTTTCCTTTTATAAGCCGCTATAACACCAAGAGTCCCTTTACTACGCTGTAGGCCTCGTTGCTTCCCTATATAATCATGACGTTATGCGTGAGAGGGATTATCAGAATCATTGATCACATCCCTTAAAAAAAGGAGCACGGTCGCCCTATTGATGGAACGCGCCAATAGGGGAACTCCCTCGAAGCGTGAATCAAGTTCTCACAACGGTTCAATGTTTATGACCGGTTGTGGCCTTTCGCCAAAAGTTGTCAGGCAAGGTCACTATTCACACTTGGGCGGTTGGCCTTCGAGGCTAAGTAATGTTTACAATTCGGGCTCCGGACATGATCCAGATAACACACAGCCGAACTTGGTTAAAGGGAGATGGGTCCGAACACAGAAAGGGTGACTCGCTGAGGGAGTCCTGAACTAAGGGGTCCTCGGGCGTCCGGCCTGCTATCCGTGGGCCGGACTGATGGGCTGTGAAGACATGAAGACCGAAGACCATACTCGTGTCCGGATTGGACGTTCCTTGGCGTGGAAGGCAAGCTAGGCGACCAGCCGTGAAGATTCCTTCTTATGTAACCGACTCCATGTAACCCTAGATCTCTCCGGTGTCTATATAAACCGGAGAGCATAGTCCGGATAAGGGAGATTCATTACCATATTCATAGGCTAGGCTTTTAGGGTTTAGCCATTACGATCACGTGGTAGATCAACTCTTGTAATACTCATATTCATCAAGATCAATCAAGCAGGAAGTAGGGTATTACCTCCATAGAGAGGGACCAAACCTGGGTAAACATCGTGTCCCCCGTCTCCTGTTACCATCGATCCTAGACGCATAGTTCGGGACCCCCTACCCGAGATCCGCCGGTTTTGACACCAACATTGGTGCTTTCATTGACAGTTCCACTGTGTTGTCGTCAAAAGGTTTGATGGCCCCTTCAATCGTCGATGGCGACGCTGTCCAAGGAGAAACCTTTCTCCCCGGACAGATCTTCGTGTTTGGCGGCTTTGTACTGTGGGCCAACTCGCTTGGTCATCTGGAGCAGATCGACAGCTAAGCCCCTGGCCATCAGGTCAGATTCGGAAGCTTGAACTACGTTGCGGACATCCGTGGAGTCTTCACCTTTGACGGATTCGAGACCGCGGCAATCGCTCGCCGCTGCCCCGATGGACATGGCTTAAACCTGTCATCGGACCGCATCCAGGAGAGAGCTCCTGCAGCAACTCTGGCCTTAGATCCGGAGCAGATCAAGTCCCCCGAAGATGGGAAGCTGAACCCCATCACGAGGGCTACCAATTTTGCGGCGTTGGAGCCGCTCGCAGATTCCACTGCATATGGCATCTGCATCAACGGAACTCCGGACTCTTCTCCGGCGACGAGTTCCGAACCATGCGAGCCCGCGGATACCGAACTCGATCGGTTATCGATCTTCAAGTTCAGCGCCGCAGATGTCTTCCAACACTCGCCCATGGGCGGCCTACTAAACTCATTAAAAAACCTATCCCTGGCAGATGGCTCGTCACTGAACTATATTCGGTTCGAACTTACGGCGGATAATGGAGAATTTTGCTTCCCACCCGCCACCCACTTTATAGCCACCGTCTAAGACCCAACCAACACGCTCGACCCCCGCTCCGAAAACATCATCGGTATGGACGACGATGAGGGGCAGGGCCAGAGCTCGCTACCCGCTAGACACGGGATGGCCACTTCCTGGTATGATGTGTGTATGATAGACACACCCAATGATGAGAAGGATCCAGTCGAGAATAAACCTCCTGGTACACAGTCCGAACACCGGCGCCCATGGCGCCGCTCCAAGCCACATCGCCCAAGAGAAAACACTGCCAGCACCAGTAAAGACAACACTCCGGACAATGAAGACCCTGTTGAGGTAGAATCCGAATAGGAGGAACAGGAAAGCGGGCGAGACAGCCCTGATGAACAGGCCACATATGGAGACTCGGAGGACAGAAATTATCTCCCACCCTCCAAGGAACCTCTCGAGCAGGAGTGTTTCAAACGCCGGCTTATAGCCACTGCAAGGAGCTTAAGCGAGAAGCAGCTACAACTTCAAGCAAGCCAAGATTTGCTCAATGACAGATGGACCAAGGTCTTTGCCGCCAAAGAATACGGCCTTAGTAGCCCAGGCAAAAGCCACCCAAAGGGTAGGTGGCTCCCTCAATACGATGGCAGGGCGCTGGAGCCCACACCACCATCGAACAATGCGGCGGGCCGGCCACAGTTCGGTCCAGACAAAGCAGCAGCCCAAACAGAGCAACATACCAACCCATCCGGCCGTCAAATCAAGAGCAAAACAGCTCGAGGGAACACTCGCGACATCAACCAAGACCCGGAGGATAGAGCGGGGCGCACAAGATCGATGTACAGATCATGGAGATACACCCCGACCGACTATGATGGTCACCCATTCGGACACAACAGAGTCGACCACGCCCGGTCCAAACTCCGTAAGCGGAGTCCGCCGGAGGTGCTTCACACTGTGGCCCAACATAGAGGAGTCGCACACCCTCTCTGCTTCACCGACGAGGTAATGGAGCACGAATTCCCAGACGGGTTCAAACCCATTAACATCGAATCATACGATGGAACAACAGATCCCGCGGTATGGATTGAGGATTACCTCCTCCATATTTACATGGCTCGTGGAGATGACCTTCAGGCCATTAAATACATACCTCTCAAGCTTAAGGGGCCAGCCCGCTACTGGCTAAATAGTTTACCAGAAAATTCTATTGGTAGCTGGGAAGACTTGGAAGACGCCTTTCGAGACAACTTCCAAGGAACATATGTCCGGCCTCTAGATGCCGACGACTTAAGACATATTGTCCAAAAGCCCGACGAGTCAGTCAGGGAGCTCTGGACTAGGTTCTTAGTCAAAAAGAACCAAATTGTCGACTGTCCGGACGCAGAAGCCCTGGCAGCTTTCAAACATGGCGTCCGGGATGAATGGCTAGCGTGTCACCTTGGCCAGGAAGGACCCAAGTCCATGACAGCCCTTACCGCTCTAATGACTCGCTTTTGTGCGGGAGAAGACAACTGGCTCGCTCGTGAAAGCAACAACACCAGCGACCCGGGCACTTCCAAAATTCGAGACGGCAACGGTAAGCCACGACGAACCGAACACAACAGTCGCAGTAATACTCGCGACACAGCGGTGAATGCCGGATTTCACAATCCGAAGCCCGGTCAATGGAAGAAGCCACTAAAGGCAAACCAGGATGGACCATCCACCCTTGACAGGATATTGGACCGACCTTGTCAGATTCACGGTCACCCTGATAGGCCATCTAACCATACCAATAGAAACTGTTGGGTCCTCAAGCAGGCAGGCAAGCTCAACGCCGATCACAAGGGGAGGAGGCCACCAGGCGATAGAGACGACGGATCAGCTCGCCAGCCGAACACCAGGGGCCAGAAACACTTTCCCTCTAAAGTTCGACCACTCCCAGAACGGAAATAGCAGTTCGGCTTCCGCCGCCCACCTACTGTACTGGCAAAGTTCACACCACGCGTACATCACTATGCACTCAAGATACCATGGGCATCGGCGGAAGCACAATATGGACAACCCTGCAAGAATCCCCGTAACGTTCTTATCTGTCTTTCTTATTTTTCTGTATCATTTCTTAAAAACAGGTGACCATCAGGACGGCATCTACATCGGACTCTCTCGAAGTTCGGACCCGCACACTCACCTACGGGGCCACTCCCGTTAAGGATTCCCCTCCCCGAGGACGGGTGGCGCAGACGTGCGACAGGAGGTCCAAAATAAGCTTCTATAGACCGCACTCTTTCTTTTGAGCCTGTACCATGTCCTTTTCCTCTGTTCCCAACCCCGAGCATGTCAAATAGCTGGGTTGTGGTTTTTACACTTTTTATATATTTATCATTGGCATATTGCTCCGCTCCCAGTAAACTTTATCCAAACTAATCTTTTATGCTCTTTCTACAATGAGTCCGGCCGTAACGGCTGCCTTACAAGACGCGCCTCGGCATAACTGGCCAGGGGCCCGGTATGGGAACAAACGAGCCGCCAATAAAAGTCCGAACAGCCCTATGGCGTACTTCGGCGTCGCAAGTTCGGCCTTATATGCATCATCTCCGAATCATTGTCTTTGGTCAATAGTTGGGTTGCCCGGCTCCTGTGCTTGCTACCCAACGTTCCGCTCTATCGGCTAGGGTAGTAAAGGGAGAACTACTGCGATTGTGCCCTGGCCTAGACCGGATGAGCACCTCAGTAGAGAAAGCCGAAAACTGACTGTCATGATGCAGCGAGAGCTGGTCAACCACTTGACACTTATTCGAATCCTTAGTGATTCTCCATGTCACACGAGGGATCTTTTTTAGATCAACATATGTAAAGCACTATGCGACGTATACATACCAGGGGCTATGTCGTAGCCCCACCATAAAACTCCTATGGCTAAGTGAAAGTGTTAACGCCCTATTGTCCGATTGCCTGGTTTGCCGCATTATCACCTCCTTTATGGACCAAGATGTTGGATAAAGAGTGATTATGCTTTTCCGAACACCCCCGTACTTCCTACGAGGGGGCTAAAGCCGACGATTGGAAAACTTTCAGATTATACTAAAATGACCACAGAGGAGGAATTCAAGCTTTTGAGCAAAATATAAATAGATTAACTATAAAGTTGTCTATTACATCATTATATAAATCACCCGAACATTATATCTTTCGAGTATTGACCCTCTATCAAGCGGGCGGCATCCAAGATGTCCTCAAAATGGTGCTCCGGCTCATTACGGTCCTGGCCCTTGGGTGGACTCCTCACCGCAACATCTATGGCCTTCATCTTTCCCCAAAATGTTTTGACTCGGGTAAAGGCCATCCGTGCACCCTCAATACACGCCGACCGCTTCACAGCGTCGATATGTGGCACCGCGTCACAAAGCCGCCGCACCAGGCCAAAATAACTACTCGGAATAGGCTCACTTGGCCACAACTGTATTATGACGTTCTTCATGGCGTCGCCAGATATCCTATGAAGCTCGGCCCACTAGGACATCTGTTCATTGAGCAACAGAGGGCGCTTAGACGCACCGAATTGTGACCAGAAAAGCTTCGCCGTTGCATACCCATCTTGTGCATGGTAAAATCGCGCCGCATCGGAAGAACTCTTCGCCAAGTCCAAAAATTTAGCCGGAGAACTCCAGACCTGGTTTAGCTGAGCATAGTCTAGATCGCCAAACTTGGTCTGAAGCAGAAAGGGCTTACCGGCCGCTATCTCCTTAGCCTGCCGAATCTCTTCACGAGCTGCCCTAGATTCAGACCGAGCTTCACTCGCCTCTCATACGGCCTTATCAAGCTCAGCCATTTTGGCTTTATTCTCCTTCTCAAGGAATTCACATTGGCTAGCAGTTTTCTTCAATTCAAGCGCCAGTGTGGATATTTTCTCTTCACTTTGGCGCTGAGCTGCCTGTTCGGCTCTTAGATCAGCCGATGCCTTCTCGGTAGCCGCATCACTACGACGGGACTGCTCCTTGGCCCGGGCTAGCTCCGCCCGAAGAGCTTCAACGGCGGCAGCTCCATCTGCAATCATGCACATTTCATATAAACCCTTTTCGGCATCAGGCCTACATTATAAGCACATTGGTGTAAGGAATGCTCGACATATATACCTTGAGAGTCGTCAAGACGCCTGTTGATCAATGCAATGTCATCTTCCGCAATATCCAGCTTCCGCTGCAGTTCGGCCACCTCCGTATTTCGGGTAGCCGCAGGAGGGGAGGCAACATGTATTCCAAGTTAAATCAATGTTAGCAACTGAGCATATCTTTTTGATCCTCCGTTCGCTTCCGTCGGAAGGCAATCCAAGTCTCAGGGGCTACTGCATATACAACGGGTGCATTCTGTCAATATTATTCAATTGGCAAAACTACATCACAAACCTCAAAACCCCTTAGGAGGCTCGTGAAGGCCTCGTTCAACCCGCTCTTCGCAGATAGAACCTTTTCGACCACCGTAACCATCAAGGCACGGCGTTCCTCCAAAACGGACGCTTGTCGCAGCATGTCCGTCAGCATTTCCGGCACTTCTGGGTCTTCGGAAGCCGCCGTCGGAGTACGGTATTCCTTTGAAGGAATCCACCCACTCGCCCCCGGGATCGTCTCCGGCTCTAAACCGGATAGGGCGGGGCCGCCAGGCTTGATTCCCGAACCCTGAGTGACAGAGACACCACCTTCGGGTAATGCCCTCTTCGTTCCCTGCACTGCTTGTCGACAAGGAGGAGCCCCCCAGGACAATACCTCAGAATCATCCGCCCTATTGGGCGAGGGGGCCGGAGAAGGCGTGTCACTCTCCATCATCTCTGGAAGAAGGTCTCCCGAGGAGGAGGAGGATTGGGAAACCCCGGGCGTTAACCTGCGAGGACATACGTATATCGGAGGATTACTTCAGTAATAAGAAAGGAAGGAGGTATGGCTAAAGTACACTGCTGCAGTTACGGTTTGGTCAGAGGTTTATCCTCGTCATAAAGCTCCACGTCAACATCGCTTGCTCGGCCCAGGCCACCCGTCGATGGAGTTTTCCCTTTCTTGGAAGGTTTCCCCTCCTGACCTTCAGGAGCGGCCCTCTTCTTGCCATGGAAGGCCTCCTCTGCACCTTTGCCCTCGGGCAAGAGGGTTTCGGTTTCCCCGAACACAGCGTCTGATTTATCCTTGGGGCAGAGACCACCTCCGGCCTCCCTGTTCTCGCCCTCCCTCGCAGACACCTGGTACGGTGTCGGAGTCAGCATCCTCGTTAGTAGGGCGTTGATGACCCACAAGTATAGGGGATCTATCGTAGTCCTTTCGATAAGTAAGAGTGTCGAACCCAACGAGGAGCAGAAGGAAATGATAAGCGGTTTTCAGCATGTATTCTCTGCAAGTACTGAAATAATAGGTAACAGATGGTTTTGTGATAAGATAATTTGTAACGAGCAACAAGTAACAAAAGTAAATAAAATGCAGCAAGGTGGTCCAATCCTTTTTGTAGCAAAGGACAAGCCTGGACAAACTCTTATATAAGGAAAAGTGCTCCCGAGGACACATGGGAATTATCGTCAAGCTAGTTTTCATCACGTTCATATGATTCGCGTTCGGTACTTTGATAATTTGATATGTGGGTGGACCGGTGCTTGGGTGCTGCCCTTACTTGGACAAGCATCCCACTTATGATTAACCCATATTGCAAGCATCCGCAACTACAAAAGAAGTATTAAGGTAAACCTAACCATAGCATGAAACATGTGGATCCAAATCAGCCCCTTACGAAGCAACGCATAAACTAGGGTTTAAGCTTCTGTCACTCTAGCAACCCATAATCTACTTATTACTCCCCAATGCCTTCCCCTAGGCCCAAATATGGTGAAGTGTTATGTAGTCGACGTTCACATAACACCACTAGAGGAGAGACAACATACATCTCATCAAAATATCGAACGAATACCAAATTCACATGACTACTAATAGCAAGACTTCTCCCATGTCCTCGGGAACAAACGTAACTACTCACAAAGCATATTCATGTTCATAATCAGAGGGGTATTAATATGCATAAAGGATCTGAACATATGATCTTCCACCAAATAAACCAACTAGCATCAACTACAAGGAGTAATCAACACTACTAGCAACCTACTAGTACCAATCCCGGACTTAGAGACAAGAATTGGATACAAGAGATGAACTAGGGTTTTGAGAGGAGATGGTGCTGGTGAAGATGTTGATGGAGATTGGCTCTCTCCTGATGAGAGGGGCGTTGGTGATGACGAAGGCGATGATTTCCCCCTCCCGGAGGGAAGTGTCCCCGGCAGAACAGCTCTGCCGGAGCCCTAGATTGGTTCCGCCAAGGTCCCGCCTTGTGGCGGCGGAGTCTCGTCCCGAAAGCTTTTTTCTGGTTTTTCTTCGGACGAAAGACTTCGTATAGCAGAAGATGGGCATCGGAGGGCCAACAGGGGGCCCACGAGGCTGGGGGGGCGCGCCCAGGGGGGTAGGGTGCGCCGCCCACCCTCGTGGCCAGGGTGTGGGCCCCCTCAGGTATTTCTTCCGCTCAATATTTTTATTATTTCTAAAAAATACTTTCGTGGAGTTTCAGGACTTTTGGAGTTGTGCAGAATAGGTATCTAATATTTTCTCCTTTTTCAGCCAAGAATTCCAGCTGTCGACATTCTCCCTCCTTATGTAAACCTTGTAAAATAAGAGAAAATAGGCATAAGTATTGTGACATAATGTGTAATAACAGCCCATAATGCAATAAATATCAATATAAAAGCATGATGCAAAATGGACGTCTCAACAACCCCAAGCTTAGACCTCGCTTGTCCTCAAGCGGAAGCCGTTAACGATAAATATGTCCACGTGTTTAGAGGTAGAGGTGTCGATAAAATAAAATACGGACATGAAGGCATCATGATTATTCTTATAACAGCAACATATATGGATATTGTCATATGATCTCTTATGCTTAAGTAATAATCTATTCACAATGCAAAGTATGAATCAGAAACTTTATTGAGAACCAACAAACTATAATCTCAGTCATTGAAGCAATTGCAATTTATCGTAACATTAGAAAGAGTCTATGTCAGAGCCTTTTAGCAAGTCCACATACTCAAGCATCATTTAACCTTTCGTAATTGCTAACACTCACGCAATACTTGTGGTTACGGAGTTTTAATGGAACCTGAGAGAAAGATAGGGCTTATAGTTTCGCCTCCCAACCTTTTTACCTCAAGGGTAATGTCAAAAATAATAACTCATGCTAACTTACATCCAATTAGATATATATATATATATATATATATATATATATATATATATATATATATATATATATATATATATATATATATATCGTGATCTTTCCAACATACTGTGCTTGCCAAAGGATAAAATGTAAAAAGGAAAGGTGAAGATCACCATGACTCTTGCATAAGGTAGAAGATAAAAGTAAAAGATAGGCCCTTCGCAGAGGGAAGCAGAGGTTGCCATGCTCTTTTAGGGTTGGATGCACAAAATCTTAATGCGAAAGAACGTCACTTTATATTGCCACTTGTGATATGAACCTTTATTATGCAGTCTGTCGCTTTTATTTCTTCCACATCACAAGATCGTATAAAGCTTATTTCCTCCACACCAATCAATTATACATATTTAGAGAGCAATTTTATTGCTTGCACCGATGACAACTTACTTGAAGGATCTTACTCAATCCATATGTAGATATGGTGGACTCTCATGGCAAAACTGGGTTTAAGGGTATTTGGAAGCACAAGTAGTATCTCTACTTGGTGCAAAGAATTTGGCAAGCATGAGGGGGAAAGACAAGCTCAACATGTTGGATGATCCATGACAACATACTTTATCTCAGATATAAGAAAACATAACCCATTACGTTGTCTTCCTTGTCCAACATCAACTCTTTAGCATTTCATATTTTAATGAGTGCTCCCAATCATAAAAGATGTCCATGATAGTATGTTTATATGTGAAACCTCTCTTTCCTTATTACTTCCTATTAATTGCAACGATGACCAAAACTAAATTTGTCAACTCTCAACAATTTTTAATCATCATACTCTTTCTATGTGAATTCATTACTCTCCATAAGATCAATATGATCTCTTTGTTTCTTTTTATTATTTTCTCATTTCTTTTATTCACTCAAGATCATGGCAAAATAATCAAGCCCTTGACTCAACACTAAACTTTATTATATAGCTCACGGACTCGATTACATAGAAGGATCATAAAGCAAAACTCAAAACTAGATCATACTAAAACTTTATTCTACTAGATCAAGATACTACTAATATGATCAAACTAAGAAAACGGTAAAGATAGGAGATGTGATGGTGATACGATACCGGGGCACCTCCCCCAAGCTTGGCAGTTTCCAAGGGGAGTGCCCATACCCATGTGATTATATCTCCTTTGTTGGTGAAGAATATGGTGGAGTTGATGATGATGGGTAGTCGCACATCGAGCGCAAGAGATCCTCCAACTTGCGAATAATGCCCTTGAGTGCGACGATATGCTCCTTCAACAAAATATTTTCACGTGTGAGATACTTGTTTTGTATACGAGCTAACTCAATCATCTTGAAAGCTTCGATCTCAGTTGGGGTAAGAATATTGTGATCAAGTTGAAGGGTGTCTTCTGCTGCTGGGACTTGGTCCTCCGTGGCCTTCTTGATCCCTTCATCCTTGTTGATCTCCACGGGTTCTTCCCTCTTCAGCTCTATCTTCATTAGCCAAGCATCGTTGTCACCATTGTTGGAGGAGGGGGACGACATGATGCCTGGCCTTGACAACCCTCGCAGAAAACAGCTCGAAACAAGAACAGAAGATAATTGCGTGATACAAGAGTCAAAACCTTCAGGAGAATATATAATGATTTTTTACCGACCAAAATACGTATCGTGCAAGAAAACGGAGTTCGGAGAGCGCACGAGGTGCCCACTAGGTAGGGGGGGCGCCCAGGGGGTAGGGCGCTCCCTCCACCCTCGTGGAGGCCTCGTGTCCTTCCCGGACTGCTTCTTATTTTTCTATTTTTCTAAATATTCCAAAACGGAGAAAAATTGCCATTAGAACTGTTTTGGAGTCGGTTTACTTACCGTACCACATACCTATTCCTTTTCGGAGTCTGAAACGTTCCGAAAAGTGTCTCTTATGTATTCCTCCAGGGTCACGGTTTCAATAACATTGGTTTCAACATTTATAGGATTACCTGAGATATAGTGTTTGATTCTTTGACCATTTACCACCTTCGGATTTGTGCCTTCGAAGTTGTTGATTTTTATGGCACCGGAGCAATAGACCTCCTCGATAATGTAAGGACCTTCCCATTTAGAGAGAAGTTTTCCTGCAAAAAATCTTAAACGAGAGTTGTATAGCAATACATAATCACCTACATTAAACTCACGCTTTTGTATTCTTTTGTCATGCCATCTTTTAACTTTTTCTTTAAACAATTTGGCAGTTTCATAGGCCTGGGTTCTCCATTCATCAAGTGAGCTAATGTCAAATAACCTCTTCTCACCGGAAAGTTTGAAATCATAATTGAGCTCTTTAATGGCCCAATATGCCTTATGTTCTAGTTCGAGAGGTAAGTGACATGCTTTTCCATAAACCATTTTATACGGAGACATACCCATAGGATTTTTATATGCATTTCTATAGGCCCATGATGCATCATCAAGTTTCTTGGACCAATTCTTTCTAGATCTATTAACAGTCTTCTGCAAAATTAATTTGAGTTCTCTGTTACTCAATTCTACTTGACCACTAGACTGCGGGTGATAAGGAGATGCAATTCTATGATTAACATCATATTTAGCAAGCATTTTACGGAAAGCATCATGAATAAAGTGTGAACCACCATCAGTCATTAAGTATCTAGGGACTCCAAACCTCGGAAAAATAACTTCTTTAAGCATCTTAATAGAGGTGTTATGATCAGCACTACTAGTTGGAATAGCTTCTACCCACTTAGTAACGTAATCAACGGCAACTAAAATATGTGTATATCCATTAGAGGCAGGAAAAGGTCCCATATAATCAAAGCCCCAAACATCAAATGGTTCGATAACAAGTGAATAATTCATAGGCATTTCCTGACGTCTACTAATATTACCAATCCTTTGACATTCATCACAAGACAAGACAAACTTACGGGCGTCAGGCCAATAAAAACCAGATTGCAATACCTTATGTGCAATTCTAACTCCAGCGTGCTGTCCTCCATAAGCTTCGGAGTGACACTTGCGTAGGATCTGTTCCTGTTCAAGCTCAGGTACACAACGTCTAATAACACCATCTACTCCTTCTTTATAAAGATGTGGGTCATCCCAAAAGTAATGTCTCAAATCATAGAAGAACTTTTTCTTTTGTTGGTATGTGAAACTAGGTGGAATAAATTTAGCAACAATGTAATTAGCATAATCAGCATACCATGGAGCAGTACGAGAAGCATTTATGACATTTAATTGTTCATCAGGAAAGCTATCATCAATAGGTAGTGGGTCATCAAGAACATTTTCTAACCTAGACAAGTTGCCTGCAACGAGGTTCTCAGCTCCCTTTCTATCAATAATATGCAAATCAAATTCTTGTAACAAGAGAACCCATCTAATAAGTCTAGGTTTAGCATCTTTCTTTTCCATAAGATACTTGATAGCAGCATGATCCGTGTGAATAGTTACTTTAGAATCAACAATATAAGGTCTAAACTTATCACATGCAAATACAACTGCTAAGAATTCTTTTTCAGTAGTAGCATAATTTCTCTGGGCATTGTCTAAAATTTTACTAGCATATTGAATAACATTTAATTTCTTATCAACTCTTTGCCCTAGAACAGCACCTACGGCATAATCACTAGCATCACACATAATTTCAAAGGGTAAATTCCAATCAGGTGGCTGAACTATTGGTGCAGAGATCAATGCTTTCTTAAGTATTTCAAATGCTTCTACACAATCATCATCAAAGACAAATGGTATATCTTTTTGTAACAAATTAGTCAGAGGCCGATAAATTTTTAAGAAATCCTTAATGAACCTCCTATAAAAACTGGCATGACCAAGGAAACTTCTTATACCTTTGATGTCCTTGGGACATGGCATCTTTTCAATAGCATCAACCTTGGTTTTATCAACTTCAATACCTCTTTCAGAAATTTTATGCCCCAAGACAATGCCTTCATTAACCATAAAGTGGCACTTTTCCCAGTTCAAGACAAGGTTGGTGTCTTCACATCTCTGCAAAACTCGATCAAGGTTGCTCAGGCAATCACCAAGAGAGGATCCATAGACGGAGAAATCGTCCATGAAAACCTCACAAATCTTTTCACAAAAGTCAGAGAATATAGCCATCATGCATCTTTGAAAGGTAGCAGGTGCATTACATAAACCAAAATGCATACGTCTATAAGCAAAAGTACCGAAAGGGCAAGTAAAAGTGGTCTTTGATTGATCATCAGCTGACACAGGTATTTGAGAGAAACCAGAATAACCATCTAGAAAGCAAAAATGTGTATGTTTGGATAATCTTTCTAGCATTTGATCAATAAAAGGTAAGGGGTAATGATCCTTTTTAGTGGCCTTATTTAATTTGCGGAAATCAATTACCATCCTATATCCTGTAATAATTCTTTGCGGAATCAATTCATCTTTATCATTAGGAAAGACAGTAATACCTCCCTTTTTAGGGACACAATGGACATGACTTACCCATTCACTATCAGCAACGGGATAAATAATACCTGCCTCAAGAAGCTTTAGTATTTCCTTTCTTACCACTTCCTTCATCTTAGGATTAAGCCGTCGTTGATGATCACGAACTGGTTTGGCATCTTTCTCCAAATTTATTTTGTGTTGGCATAAAGTGGGACTAATGCCATCAAGAGTATATCCAATAGCAGCGCGGTGCTTCTTCAGAGTTTTCAATAATCTCTCTTCTTCATGCTCTGAAAGGTTAGCACTAATAATAACAGGATATATCTTTTTCTCATCAAGATAAGCATACTTAAGAGTATCAGGTAACGGTTTGAGCTCAAACACGGGATCACCCTTGGGTGGAGGAGGATCCCTTAGGATTTCAACAGGCAAGTTCTGTTTCAGGATGGGTTCCTGTTTAAAGAATACTTCATCTATCTCCCTTCTTTCATTCATAAACATATCATTTTCATGGTCTAGCAAATATTGTTCTGAAGGATCACTAGGAGGTACGGCAATAGAAGCAAGACCAATAATTTCATCCTTACTAGGCAATTCCTCTTCACGGTGTTGTCTACGAAATTTAGAAAAGTTGAACTCATGAGTCATATCACCTAGACCAATAGTAACAACATCCTTCTCGCAGTCTATCCTAGCATTAACAGTGTTCAAGAAGGGTCTACCAAAAATAATGGGACAAAAGCTATCTTGTGGGGAACCAAGAACAAGAAAATCAGTAGGATATTTAGTTTTCCCACACAAGACTTCAACATCTCTAACAATTCCCATGGGTAAAATAGTATCTCTATTGGCAAGTTTAATTGTGACATCAATATCTTCTAACCCAGTAGGTGCAATATCATGCATAATTTCTTTGTATAAGTCAATAGGTATTGCATTAGCACTGGCACCCATATCACATAAGCCATGATAGCAATGATATCCTATTTTAACAGAAATAACAGGCATGCCTACCACAGGTCTATGTTTATCTTTAGCACAAGGTTTGGCAATTCTAGCAGTTTCATTAGAGAAATGAATAACATGCCCATCAATATTATCAGACAAGAGATCTTTAACAATAGCAATATTAGGTTCAACTTTAACTTGCTCAGGAGGTGTATAATTTCTAATATTGCTTTTACGAACCACAGTTGAAGCTTTAGCATGATCCTTTATTCTAACAGG
Source organism: Aegilops bicornis (assembly GCA_021605145.1). NCBI lineage: Eukaryota > Viridiplantae > Streptophyta > Magnoliopsida > Poales > Poaceae > Aegilops > Aegilops bicornis. The sequence goes on from CM038675.1 coordinate 537,315,090, forward strand.
GAAAGGTGGTTTCTCAATATAAGCAGTAGGAACAATAGGATCATTATAAGTGATAGTCTTTTCTTCAACTTTAATAGGTGCATCTACTTTTACTTCTATGGGATGATGATATTTAAAACCACTTCTGTTTAGGGAGATCAACATGAGTAGCAAAAGATTCACCAAAGGAAGCTACTATCTCAGAGTCAAGTCCATATTTAGTGCTAAATTTACGGAAAACATCGGTATCCATAAAAGATTTAACACAATCAAACTTAGGTGTCATACATGACTCCTTACCTTCGTCGAGATCCCAATCTTCAGAGTTGCGTTTAATTATTTCCAATAAATTCCATTTGAATTCAATAGTCTTCATCATAAAAGAGCCAGCACAAGAAGTATCAAGCATGGTGCGATTGTTATCAGAAAGCTGAGCATAAATTTTTTGAATAATTATTTCTCTTGGAAGCTCATGATTGGGTGGACCGCTGCTGTCCTTACTTGGACAAGCATCCCACTTATGATTAACCCCTATTGCAAGCATCCGCAACTACAAAAGAAGTATTAAGGTAAACCTAACCACAGCATGAAACATGTGGATCCAAATCAGCCCCTTATGAAGCAACGCATAAACTAGGGTTTAAGCTTCTATCACTCTAGCAACCCATCATCTACTTATTACTCCCCAATGCCTTCCCCTAGGCCCAAATAATGGTGAAGTGTTATGTAGTCGACGTTCACATAACACCACTAGAGGAGAGACAACATACATCTCATCAAAATATCGAACGAATACCAAATTCACATGACTACTAATAGCAAGACTTCTCCCATGTCCTCATGAACAAACGTAACTACTCACAAAGCATATTCATGTTCATAATCAGAGGGGTATTAATATGCATAAAGGATCTAAACATATGATCTTCCACCAAATAAACCAACTAGCATCAACTACAAGGAGTAATCAACACTACTAGCAACCTACTAGTACCAATCCCGGACTTAGAGACAAGAATTGGATACAAGAGATGAACTAGGGTTTTGAGAGGAGATGGTGCTGGTGAAGATGTTGATGGAGATTGGCCCTCTCCCAATGAGAGGGGCGTTGGTGATGACGAAGGCGATGATTTCCCCCTCCCGGAGGGAAGTGTCCCCGGCAGAATAGCTCTGCTGGAGCCCTAGATTGGTTCCGCCAAGGTTCCGCCTCGTGGCGGCGGAGACTCGTCCCGAAAGCTTTTTTCTGATTTTCTTCGGACGAAAGACTTCATTTAGCAGAAGATGGGCATCGGAGGGCCAACAGGGGGCCCACGAGGCAGGGGCACACCTAGGGGGTAGGGCGCGCCCCCCATCCTCGTCGCCAGGGTGTGGGCCCCCTCGGGTATTTCTTCCGCTCAGTATTTTTTATTATTTCTGAAAATAACTTTCGTGGAGTTTCAGGACTTTTGGAGTTGTGCAGAATAGGTCTCTAATATTTGCTCCTTTTTCAGCCCAGAATTCCAGCTGCCGGCATTCTCCCTCCTTATGTAAACCTTGTAAAATAAGAGAAAATAGGCATAAGTATTGTGACATAATGTGTAATAACAGCCCATAATGCAATAAATATCAATATAAAAGCATGATGCAAAATGGACGTATCAGGCGTTCGCAGAGTCTTCGGGAAGGGGCGCCGGACACCAGATCAATACCGCTTTCTTTATCCAGTCATGTGAAGGGACGGATTGTTCAATATCTTACCAAGAGATACTCAAATAAAGTGTGTGCGGAGATCGAATACTTACCACGGTGTCCGGATGATTGCAGTCGAGGCCAACATCTTCGGTGGTGTCCGGCCATTGCCCTCGTTCCCCGAAATATAGTTTCCACATTCCCTCGTGCGTAGTGCCGAAGAAGTGTTAAGAGTCCGCCGTCCTTCGGGATTAAACTCCCACATACGGAGAGGCCGCCGCTAACATGGCAAGGTCCGGCGGAATAGCATTACTTGAACGATGTTCACAAGGCCGACGCCCTTCTCGGTAAGGCTTCGGAGGCGACCTTGCAGAGTCTGCACTTCATTGACGGATCCCCAGTCCAGTCCCTTATTGATCCATGAAGAAAGATGAATTGGAGGGCCGGGTCGGAATGCAGGCGTAGCCGCCCACTTGGAGCCCCGCGGCTCGTTGGTATAAAACCACCCCTGCTGCCATAGGTCGGAGGACTTGGTGAAAGATCCTTCAAACCAAACCGCGCTGGCAAGCTTGCCTATGGCGACGCTGGCGCACTCTGCCTGCTCCTCCTCTGTCACCTGCGGCCTCACGTCAAAGGTCTTGAGCCACAAACCAAAGTGCGGAGGAGTCCGGAGGAAGGCCTCACATGTGACGATAAATGTTGAGATGAGGAGAATAGAGTCCGGGGCCAGATCGTGAAAGTCTAGCCCATAGTAAAACATGAGCCCCCGGATGAAGGGGTTAAGCGCGAACCCTAACCCATGGAGTAAGTGGGACACAAACACTACCCTCTCGACGGATTTGGGGGTAGGAACGACCAACCCCTGGGCAAGAAGCCGATGGAGGATTTCCGGGGTCAGATACCTTGATGCGCGGAGCTTCGCAATATCCTCCTCTGTGACAGAAGAAGCCACCCACCAGTCTGGACAGCTGGATCCGGACATGATTGGGGCTGGTGGTGATGGGACCCGAGGGTTGGAACTTGGGGAAGCTAGGGTTGAGGAAGAAGCGAGCGCAAGGGAAAAAGACGAGTCTGGGACCCTATATAAAGACCCCAAGTACTAAGCGTATCCACCTGGGTCTCGAAACTTACCAATCTCCAGAGAGTTGTACCCGGGGGACGGTTGGGTTACCCACGCCTGCATTAATGAAAATCCCGTGAATAAGGGAACACGATCTCTGCCTTGGCAAGACAAGCCAGTAAAACCGCGTCCCGAGACGTGGGGCGACGCGCCAGCCAACGGTTGGAAATAGTGACCGGGCAGGCGTGATGTCATAAACAGTTACCAATAAATTAGGCTCGTATATTTTCTGCAACTATATATACAGGTCCGGATATATCTACTACATCCGAAGACTATCTTGGAGTTCGGAGAAAGGGGAACCCGCCTTGCAATGCTGAAGACAATCTGCACGCCAGACTCCTCGTCATTGAAGCCAGGTTCAGGGGCTACTGAGGGAGTCCTGGACTAAGGGGTCCTCGGGTGTCCGGCCAGCTATCCATGGGCCGGACTGATGGGCTGTGAAGACATGAAGACCGAAGACCATACTCGTGTCCGGATTGGACTTTCCTTGGCGTGGAAGGCAAGCTAGGCGACCAGCCGTGAAGATTCCTTCTTATGTAACCGACTTCATGTAACCCTAGATCTCTCCGGTGTCTATATAAACCGGAGAGCATAGTCCGGATAAGGGAGATTCGTTACCATATTCATAGGCTAGGCTTTTAGGGTTTAGCCATTACGATCTCGTGGTAGATCAACTCTTGTAATACTCATATTCATCAAGATCAATCAAGCAGGAAGTAGGGTATTACCTCCATAGAGAGGGCCCGAACCTGGGTAAACATCGTGTCCCCCGTATCCTGTTACCATCGATCCTAGACGCATAGTTCGGGACCCCCTACCCGAGATCCGCCGGTTTTGACACCGATACTCGCCCCGCAAGCCGGAGACTTTGGACGCGTGAAGACTCCAGGAATTATGGACACCGGCGTTGGAAGCTAGTTCGGGGGCTACTGAGGGAGTCCTAGACTAAGGGGTCCTCGGGCTGCCGGCCTATCTTCGATGGGCTGGACTGGTGGGCTGCTCTACAACCACTTGAAGGCCGAGCTATAAGGTGACTCCGTATCCAGACAAGAAACCTTCGGAGCCTTGGCGAGTCCTCGAGGACAAGACGAGAGATTCGACATGTTTATTCCTCCATCATAACCGACCATATGTAACCCTAGTACCCCTGGTGTCTATATAAATCAGAGGGTTTAGTCCGTGGAGGTTAGGGGAACAATTATCATCCTACTCACCTAGGGTTTAGTTCATATGACCTCGTGGTAGATCGACTCTATAGTCATCTGATACGTCTCCAACGTATCTATAATTTTTATTGTTCCATGCTATTATATATTCTGTTTTGGATGTTTTATGGGATTTATTATACACTTTTATATTATTTTTGGGACTAACCTATTAATCGGAGGCCCAACCCAAATTGCTGTTTTTTTTTGCCTATTTCAGTGTTTCGCAGGAAAGGAATATCAAACGGAGTCCAAACGGAATAAAACCTTCGGGAACATGATTTTTGGAACAAACGTGATCCAGAGGACTTGGAGTGGACGTCAAGCAACAGACGAGGAAGCCACGAGGTAGGGGGCGTGCCTACCCCCCCAGGGCGCGCCCTCCACCCTCGTGGGCCCATCGTGGCTCCACCGACCTACTTCTTCCTCCTATATATACCTACGTACCCCCAAACCATCAGAAGCGACCACGAAAACCTAATTCCACCGCCGCAACCTTCTGTACCCGTGACATCCCATCTTGGGGCCTTTTCCGGCGTCCTGTCAGAGGGGGTATTGACACCATAGCCTCTCCGATGATGTGTGAGTAGTTAACTCAGACTTTTGGGTCAAAAGTTATTAGCTAGGCTTCTTCTCTCTCTTTGGATCTCAATACAAAGTTCTCCTCGATTCTCTTGGAGATCTATTTGATGTAACTCTTCTTTTGTGGTGTGTTTGTCGAGATCCGATGAATTGTGCGTTCATAATCAAGATTATCTATGAACAATATTTGAATCTTCTCTGAATTCTTTTATGTATGATTGGTTATCTTTGCAAGTCTCTTCGAATTATCACTTTGGTTTGGCCTACTAGATTGATCTTTTTTGCAATGGGAGAAGTGCTTAGCTTTGGGTTCAATCTTGTGATGTCCTTTCCCAAAGGATGTTAGGGCAGCAAGGCATGTATTGTATTGTTGCCATCGAGGATAAAAAGATGGGGTTTATATCATATTGCATGAGTTTATCCCTCTACATCAAGTCATCTTGCTTAAAGCATTACTCTGTTCTTATGAACTTAATAATCTAGATGCATGCTAGATAGCGGTCGATGTGTGGAGTAATAGTAGTAGATGCAGAATCGTTTTGGTCTACTTGTCACGGACGTGATGCCGATATACATGATCATACCTAGATATTCTCATAACTATGCTCAATTCTATCAATTGCTCGACAGTAATTCGTTTACCCACCGTAATACTTATGCTATCTTGAGAGAAGCCACTAGTGAAACCTATGGCCCCCGGGTCTATTTTCCATCATATTAATCTCCCAACAACAAGCTATTTCTATTACCGTTTATTTTGCTTTCTTTACTTTTAGTCTTTATCATAACAATACCAAAAATATTATCTTATCATCTCTATCAGATCTCACTCTCGTAAGTGACCGTGAAGGGATTGACAACCCCTTTGTCGCGTTGGTTGCGAGGTTCTTATTTGTTTGTGTAGGTGCGTGGGACTCGAGCGTAGTCTCCTACTGGATTGATACCTTGGTTCTCAAAAACTGAGGGAAATACTTACGCTACTTTACTGCATCACCCTTTGCTCTTCAAGGGAAAACCAACGCAGTGCTCAAGAGGTAGCATCATCTTATACACTTCAATATAATCAAGCAGGACATAGTGTTTTACCTCTTCAAGAGGGCCCGGACCTGGGTAAATATCGGCTCCTGTTCCCCATTGATCCAAGATCCACAGCTTGGGCCCCCCCTACCCGAGATCCATCAGTTTTGACACAAACACCCCCCTCCCCCGCCACTCACAAACTTAGTAACGCTAAGGGGTGACGACGTCATCGTTGGACCGTTACTACTACATGGCCTACTCAGGTCATTGTATCCCTACCACATCACTCTTATATAAGGTGAGGCTATGTGAGAATCTAGACACGATCAACAGGATTTGAGAAGATCAACAACATACCATTGTATCCAAAATCCTCACATGAGGCTTGTAAGAGTAGGGTATTACCTCTTGCACACATAACCCGAATTTGAGTAAAATCCCCCATGTCAAATCCCGTACCTAGACCGTCCACGTGCGTTGTGCTTTAGAAAAATCTTCCCCACGACACATTTTTCTCATGGGCCTTTATTGTTATTATTATTATTATTATTATTATTATTATTATTATTATTATTATTATTATTGAGAAATGCAGAATTCTCAAAAGGCAGAAAATAGGAAAAAAACATGATTGTGGTGTTATGTTGTTCTCAATCCTATATGATCAGAAAGACATATGGAAGAGTGTTGGATTCGGGGCTCCGCAGACTCAAGAAGGTTTGAACTCAGGGGCGTGTGCAAAGATCTCAACCAGCTCAAGCCTCAAGCTTGCCACCCCATGGCCTAGCCTCATCGAGTTCGTGTGAGCGAGGAAGAAGATGAACACAGCAGTTTACCTAGGTTCGGGCCACCTTGCGGTGTAAAACCCTACTCCTGCTTTGTGGTGGATTGGCCTCACGAGGAGGCTGAGGATGAACTAGTACAGTGGATGAGCATCCTCGCGAGGGCTCGGGTGGTGAACGTGGAATCGATCCGGCCTGGCCGCAATCCTCCTCTACGGTGGAGACTAGCCTATATTTATCGTGGACTTGGTCCTCTTCCCTCATAACTTAGGCGGGAAGTGATCCCACAACAGCCAATTCAAAAGGGGACAAGAGGTACGCCCTATCCTGACGAAAGGTGGTCTTCGCCTGCAAAGCTTTCGGTCGTGACGCAGAGGTGGGCTCGGCGATGACATCCGCCCTGCCGAGCATGGTCTTGGTCCCGTTGCCCCGAAATGGAAACCTTTGGGGGATTCCTTGGGAACCCACGTTCGTCCTTGCCTCCTTAGCACCAAAGGTGGAACTGTCCTCCTCTGCGCCCACTGGCGCCCGCTTGGCCTTGGTCGTCATGGCTTACGTCACCAAGACCCTCGTGAGGCAGGGTACCTGCATAGAAATCTCCGCTCCTCGGGAGGTAGGCTCGGAGAGCTGCCGCTCGGAAGGTCTTGGCGTCACTCTCCTCGCGAGGGTCTTGACTTGGGGTGTCCTGCAGCTGGGCCGTGCCAGGCCGCCGAAATAGCCACGCCATGGGCCGTAGGTAGGCAGATTTGGGTACCCCGATCCGAGAACACCGACAAAGAGTGTTTGATAGCACATGAAAAGGAAACGAATTCTACCAAAAGATTTCCGTGGATGGGAATTTTCCTCCCAGACATAGTACAAATGTATTCTAAGGAAATATTCTTACGGATTCTAATATCGTGAATCAAACAACCTGTGAAGAACTAGGTTAAGCGTGTGCCAGCTTAGGCAGGGACGCGTACGTGTTAAATAGGGCTCTAGGCCAAAGAGATACAAGGCGCAGGAGGTTAGAGGAGGTTAGGATCGATCTCATTATCTATAGGATAACTACAACGAGAGTAGATCGATCCTACCATCCCAACAACCTGACTTGATACACACGACGACACATTATTACGGGCGTGATATACACGGTTTATACATACACCGTGTATATACGCAAAATACAATGTTTAACACTCCCCCTCAATTATAACTCTCCAAGTTGAGATTGCGCCTGAATGCCTTCAACCGGTGCAAAGTAAGCGGCTTAGTGAATCCATCTGCAACTTGATCACCAGTGGGTATAAACCTTATATTCAACAATTTTTCAGCCACCCGTTCACAAACAAAATGATAGTCAATTTCAACATGTTTTGTCCTGGCATGAAATATAGTATTAGCAGATAGATATGTGGCACCAAGATTATCACACCAAAGTGATGCAGCTTTTGGATGATGAACACCCAGTTCTGTCAGCAAATTTTGGACCCAAATAATTTCAGCAGTAGCATTGGCTAATGCCTTGTACTCAGCTTCTCAGATGGACCGAGAAACAAGAGGTTGCTTATGAGCGCACCAGGATATCAAGTTACCTCCAAGAAATACTGCAAAGCCTCCTGTGGACCTCCTGTCATCGTGACAGCCTGCCTTGATCTGCATCTGAAAAGGGACTGACTAGCATAGAATCTGACTTTCCAAATTTTAAACCATGACCTTTGGTTCCTTGAAGGTATCTAAGTATCCTTTTGACAGCTGTCCAATGGACACTAGTAGGAGCATGTAAAAATTGACAAACTTTGTTTACTGAGTATGAAATATCTGGCCTAGTCAAAGTCAAGTATTGAAATGCTCCTACAATACTTCTATACCTGGTGACATCCTCTGCCCCAAGCGCCTCTCCATCATGAAGGGACAACATTTCAGAGACAGACAAAGGTGTAGGTGATGGCTTACATGTCTTCATGCCCATCCTCTGAAGTATTTCTTGTACATATTTTTCCTGTGACAACACAATTCCACTTGGTACATGTTTTACCTCAATGCCAAGAAAGAAATGCAGACTGCCCAGATCCTTTAGTGCAAAGTCCTATCTCAAGTCCATGAGGAGAGCTTCAACTGCTTGAGATGAGGAACTTGTAACAACAATATCATCAACATAAATGAGCATAAAAATGGTTATCCCATGCCTATGATAAAAGAACAACGAGGTGTCTCCCTTAGATGGAGAGAACCCCAGAGATTGCAACTTTGAACATAACCGAGAGTGCCAAGCTCTAGGTGTCTGTTTCAGCCCATACAATGCCTTTTCAAGCTTACAAACATGACGTGGAAATCTGGAGTTTTCATACCCAGGAGGTTGCTTCATGAACACTTCCTCTTCAAGAACACCATGCAAGAACGCATTCTTGACATCTAGCTGTCGAATGCACCAGTTTCTAGAGACTGCAACTGAAAGAATTATTCTGATAGTAGCTGCTTTTACTACAGGACTAAATGTGTCCTCGTAATCAAGCCCATATGTGACGCCCGGGTAATTAAACTACAGTAACCCTCTACTAAGGATGCCACGTCACCTCGGTTACTGTTGATAAACTCGAGTTAGTTCAAAAACGATTCAAATTTAAATCCTAAATAAGTCAAACGACAAAAGTTTTCAAATATTAAAATAAAAATGTTTGGGCTATGTCAATTATTGCATCGGTAATTATGGTGAAGTAAACACATTTTTATAAAATACCTAAATACTTTTAAATGAATTAAAACGGAAAAGAAATAAGAAAAGAAAATACAAAAGCAAAAGACAAAACAAAACAAACGAAAAAAGGCCCTCGGCTAATCGGGCAGACGGCTCACCACCGCCAGCCGCCCACTGCCCACCCGGCCGACACGCTGCCTTATCCCCACGAGGGGAAACCCTAACCCACCCGTCGCCCCACTTCGACGCCACCTCTTCCCCTCCCGATCCAGATTGGATCGGATCGACCCACCCGCCTCGACGACGCGCGCCTCGACCTCCACCTGCCGAACGCCTCCCGCTCCTCCTCGGCCCCTGTGTTGCATCCGGGATCGACCCCATCGCGCTGGCTCCACCTCGCTGAGCCACGCCGCCCGCCACGCCATCACCATCGCTTTGCACCTCGGCGTCGCCCGGACCGCCCGGCGTCTTGGTGCCGCTTAACTGACGACCCCAACCTCCTCCGCCGACGCCCTTTCTTTGCTAGACGCCGTCGCCTCGCCGGAGCAACATCATCGGTCTGCCTCCTCTCTGTCGTTGCCTCGTCCCCGTCCTCCCCCACGTCGGACTACATCGAGCCACGTCGACCCCCGGGGCCACTGACCAAATGACCCCACGGCCCAAAACGGTTTTAAAAAAGAATAAAAAAATAATAATATAAAAATAAAATAAAAATTGAAATATAATCAATTAATTAAGTTAATTAATCATGTTTAATTAACCTGTTAGTTAAATAAACAGTAATTAGTTTAACCTAATCCCTAATTAGCCTAACAGTGAATGACAGGTGGGTCCCACACGCCGGTTACCAAATAACACCTTCATTGATCTGCCGACGTCATGATGACATCGGCAAGCAACATTGCGGATAATGTTGTTTTAAAATAATTAAATAAATCCTAAAAATGATTTAAATCTTTTAAAATTAATATAAAATAAACCGTAGCTCAGATGAAAATACTTTCTACATGAAAGTTGCTCAGAACAACGAGGCGAATCCGGATAGGCAGCCCGTTCTTCCGCCACACACCCCTAACATATCAAACTCGCAACTTTCCCCCTCCGGCTCCTCTGCCCAAAAACGCGAAACAACGGGGATACTTTCCCGGATGTTTTCTCCCTTCACCGGTATCACCTCATACCGCGTTAGGGCACGCCTAGCATCACGCTTTGCTTTGTCATGCATCTTCATACATATGTTTGCATTGTGTTCATTGTTTCTTCCCCCCTCTTCTTCCACTAGACACCGAGACCGACGCCGCTGCTACCCAGTATGACTACGGAGTTGACGACCCCTCTCTCTTGCCAGAGCAACCAGTGCAAGCCCCCCTTTGATCACCAGATATCGCCTACTCTTGTCTATACCGCTTGCATTAGAGTAGTGTAGCATGTTATCGCTCCGGTTAATCCTATTACGATGCATAGCCCGTCATTGTTGCTACTGATTGTTCCCCTTACCGCTATCCTACCGCTTAGTATAGGATGCTAGTGTTTCATCGGTGGCCCTACATTCTTGTCCGTCTGCCATGCTATACTATCGGGCCGTGATCACTAGGGAGGTGATCACGGGTATATACTATATACTTTATACATGACACATGTGGTGACTAAAGTCGGGTCAACTCGTTGAGTACCCGCAAGTGATTCTGATGAGGGGGCTGAAAGGACAGGTGGCTCCATCCCGGTAGAGGTGGGCCTGGGTTCCTGACGGCCCCCGATCGTTACTTTGTGGCGGAGGCGGCAGGGGAAGGTTGAGACCACCTAGGAGAGAGGTGGGCACTGGCCTGGTCGGCATTCGCGGATACTTAACACGCTTAACGAGATCTTGGTATTTGATCCGAGTGCGCCATTTGGTCTATACGCACTAACCAACTACGTGGGAAAGTTATGGGCACTCGACGTCGTGGTATCAGCCGAAGCCTTCGTGACGTCAGCGACTAAGCGGCGCGCGCCGGATTGGACTGGAACGCCTGCTAGGCTAGGTCTGCTTCCGCCGTTGCTTGGTAACGCAGGTGTGCTAAGGGCGATGACCCTGTGCGCTTAGGTTTAGACCGGCGTGTTGACCTCTCTGTTGGCCTAGGTGGGGCTGCGACGTGTTGATCTTCCGCGGCCGGGCATGACCCAGGAAATTGTGTCCGGCCAAATGGGATCAAGCGTGATGGGTTATGTCTTGCACCCAGTAGGGAAGTTAATCTATTCGAATAGCCACGATCTTGATAATGTGACGACTTGGAGTTGTACCTTGACCTTATGACAACTAGAACCGGATACTTAATAAAACACATCCTTCCAAGTGCGAGATACAACCCGGTGATCGCTCTCTAACAGGCGACGAGGAGGGATCGCCGGGTAGGATTATGCTATGTGATGCTACTTGGAGGACTTGATCTACTCTCTTCTACATGCTTTGCAAGGCGGAGGCTGCTGTAAGCGTTGTCTTCGATGTGATTAGTTATCCCCTCTTATTACGGCATTCTCAGTTCACCCACCGATTTGGCCCTTTACACATATACCCATGCATATGTAGTGTAGCTCCTTGCTTGCGAGTACTTTGGATGAGTACTCACGGTTGCTTTCTCCCTCCTTTTCCCCCTTTCCTTTCTACCTGGTTGTCGCAACCAAATGTCGGAGCCCATGAGCCAGACGCGACCGTCGATGACGACTACTACACTGGAGGTGCCTACTACTACGTGCAGGCCCACGACGACGAAGGAGTAGTTAGGAGGATCCCAGTGGGAGGCCTGCGCCTCTTTCAATCTGTATCCCGCTTTGTGCTAGCCTTCTTAAGGCAAACTTGTTTAACTTATGTCTCAGATTCATATATTGTTGCTTCCGCTGACTTCGTCTATGATCGAGCACTTGTATTCGAGCCCTCGAGGCCCCCGGCTTGTATTATGATGCTTGTATGACTTATTTATGTTTTAGAGTTGTGTTGTGATATCTTCCGTGAGTCCTCGATCTTGATCGTACACGTTTGCTTGTATGATTAGTGTATGATTGAATCGGGGCGTCACAAGTTGGTATCGAGAGCCATTTGTAGGGAATCTCCCTTCCACACTCCTTGGCAGAAGTCGAGTCTAGACGTTGCAAAAACTTTTACTAACATGGCTGTGTGTCTTACGGGCACACGTCGCCATTGGGTGGTAGTAGGATCTTCTATTCCTCGACCTATACTCTGGGACTCTGACATCTCTTCTATTCGGGTTAAACGATTTTACTAACTCGGACTCTAGGTTCTCGATAATACTTCCTATCAGAGAGCCCCTTCAGTCCAAATGATCGCCGGCTGCACCAGAAGATTTCGAAGATACTCTCTGATTTTCTCTCGAGACCTTGTGCCCAAGCATTTTGCAATTCCCTTCCAATCGAAATATCCCTATGGATAAATACTTACACCTGTCGTGCTTACTTTTATTCCCAGTCAATCTTGTTATTACAAGATACCCCGAGAATATTTTGTGCCTACTGCCTTGCAGTTCTTTGCCACCTGAATACCCCTAAGAATAATTTCTTGCACTTTCCGAGTATCCGCTCATCCCCAGTTGTTCAGATGTTTCACAAAAGTCTTTGAAATACTTCCTCCGAAAATCCTTAGCAGCTTTATTGCTCTGCAAATACTTGTCTACTTGCATTATGGATGCTTCCCATATATCTGGCAATATTCACTAGTATCTTTTGACACCGTCATTTTGATCCTATTGATTCAACATGTGTGCGAATGCACACAATCACTATCAACCCTTCTAAATTATCTTTCCGGCTCAGACATCATTTTCGAACATGAGCTGGTTCTCGACCAAACTATTTGTCGTTAATTGTGCCTCTGGTCTATCCAACTTATCCATCCTTGATCAAAGCGACTGCTTCTGATCCCTTGTTTTGGAATCGAAATTCCTTTGTTATCTAAGCATCGAATTATTCAGATGTTTTATAATATGATGCCCGTGCATTCTTCTTCCTCTGGTTGAGTACCGATGCTCACCTCAGATCCCTTGTGGACCATCGATTCCTTTGTTGGATTTTATCCGACAGTGTCCTTCATATTGAATAACCTTGAGAGCCTTTCCATGGGTATATAATGCCTTTGGTAAATTGTATCATCTGCTTTTGAACAATGCTCTACTTTCGAGCTTGTATTATTTACCCCAAGTTTGTGGTATATGTTCGTAAGATGCCCCGATGGGTTGAACCTATGCCTTCCTTACTATGTGTGAACTCGGAAGTTTTCACGGGTCATACTCATCCGGTATTTCACCGGTAAAACTTTCAACACTAATGCCATTATCGAAGCGAGAAGTGAATGTAAGGTTATGCTTTGGAGAAGTGGGAGTCGACCTTGAACTTTGTGTTCATGCCCATGGACCCGAGGTGGAACTTATCATGGAAGCTTCTCGTAGTGATAATAATCCCTTGTTATAACTTCTTCTCTTATCTATGCTTGGTCTTTTGCACCGTGGTTTCGACCATATTGTTCTTCTTTGATCCCATTTCTTGGACAAGTTTAAGTGCCCGCCTATACGCAAATGTTTTCACTTGTCCAACCTCTATCCCGCTCTACCCTTGAGTATACCCTCTGGTACTGCGAGAATATCATGGAACTACATAACTTCTTATGGGTTCTTCATCAACTGTTATTTCTCACTGATTCCAATTTTCCTGGGTTCTGGGTTGTCGTCAACCGAGAACACCGATAAGTGAATCAATTCCGCACTTTGATTCAATAACTCTAAGTATTCCTCATTGCTTATGAGTTTATTAATCCTTCAAGTCATTGCTAGCCTGATCGGCTATATCATTATTGTGAATCTTAACTGTGCTACCTGGTCCTTCTTCTCGAAACACACTTTTTGACACTGAGCTAAGCTTACGTCGATTTTCCTTGTCATATATTATTGTCTTGAACAACAATACTTGATTCCGAGGTTGTGCCGTTTCCGTGGTTCCAGTGGTCTTTTGCTTCACCATTCCTTTTGCTTGATGTCATCGTTATTCAATGGCAGCCTCATGGAATCTTCCGACAAAGGTGTCGTGATCATCAACATTCTGAGCCCTTCCAAAATATCTATTGAATTCTTGATGGGGAATACCATCCTTGCCCTCGATGATTTGTATTATCATTGGCAACGTTAATGCCCTCCCTCCAACACAAACTTGCTCATGTTTTGTGTATTACCTTGAGTTCCTTTCTACCCAACTTGTGTTATGTTCTACCTTGGAATACTACCATCTTTTATGTCAAGGATGTCGTGGGAATTTCACCAGTTCTTGAGAATTCTTGATATAAGTGATACTTATCACCATCACCATTCTTTTCTTGGTCCCCTGTTGTTCCTAACAGAAATACCGACAAATGGACTAGTAATTTTAAAAAAACTTCTAGCAACCTTATTGCTTTGAAGTTAATGGTTGACATTTCATTCTTAGACTGTTGATTATTGAATCACCATTCTGACATTGGTCGTGCAACCAAACCCATATTTCGGGTGCACCTTTCAACCAATATTTAATTGTGTATGTTTTCCTCGAGCACACCTCATTATATCACTTAATCTGACAAATGTTATGTCCTTGTTCTCATAATTGTGGCAATCCATCTTTTTGGAAATCTCAATGAATGATCGCTGAGTCCATCAGCCACCTCCTCATCCTCTCGTTGGTTTATCGATGAACTCTTGTTTCGAACTTGCTCCCGTGGTTCGTTTCGAGAATCTTAAAATGTCCTTACGTTAATTTGTGTTACACCTTTTCTTCTCGGGCATCCACGAGTCTGAGGTATCCTGGCACATATGATGGTTGGAACATTTTCCAAGAGTCATAGCATTGGTCTTTCTATAACCCAATAAGGTGATGTCATGACTAGCACACCTGGCCGGAGGACCTAGGGTTATAGTTTCCTTTTTAACAAAGTTAACCATTCTTCCATGAGGAAATTGAATGACTTTTTTTATAAGTTTTTCCTGATGGATCCTTTGTGTATCCAAGGTCTGATCTTTGCTTGAAGACCTTGTCAATGCTATCTCGAAGCATGTTTGTGATACTCCGATCTTCGATAAGAACATTTGACACAAAATGTTATGTTTTCTTCATCAATTATCCAAAACACCGTTGTATGGGTTTTGTCATCAAATTCCTCTCCCCTTACCTAAATGGTTTCTACTTTCTACCCCGTCGTGGATATCTTGCTCTGCTTGTCCTTGGGAAGGGTATACCCCTGATATATGTGTCAAACACATTTTCCTTTCCATTGTTCTGTCTGATTTGATGATCACATTTTCCTTTCCTTGTGATCCATAGGATCTAAGCAGTAAAATTCTTCTGCTTATGTAAACACCTTGGTGTACAACCGTGTCAGTAAGACCCCGTTGAAATTGTCGATAGCATTCCGGTCACCACCGATGGGCGAGAACTTTGCCTATTGGTCCGCCTCGTTCAACGAAAGGTGAAAATGGTTCTCCCTCGCCCTTGGTACCGACATTTTTGCCGACATAACTGATAGGCTACCCTCTGACATGCCTTGCTATTGTGACCGTGCGAGATGTCACCGCTCCTATTTTTAACCCACTTGGTGGGCCCATAACCCACAGTTCCACAGGATCGAAACCTGACTCTCCTGTACACCCTGTCGTCAAAGTTATTCCTCGCGCTTGACTTTGTAGGTAATTCACGGGCCACCTGCCTGTTGATCTATTCAGGTATCAGATGCAATGCTTATTTACATTGCTCTAAACCCCTTCAACACTTCGTTTCAGGAATCGAACGATTGCTTGCCCGCTCGAAACTTCCAATGATACCTCCTTACTTTACTCTCAGTTTTTTCGTAAGTTTTAATTCGAGAGTTACTTTCCGCCACCTTCCCCGATGTTAACTACCAGGTAACCAACCTTGCAGAGGTCCGTTCTTATAAAATAACCACCCCTTGTCCTTTCGTAAGTACGATGAAGATCTCGAAGAAAGGATGCCGACTTCATCATAAGGACCTGAAGCAGAGAAATGAAGACATCAATGTATTGGACCGGTTCTCTTCGAGAAGAGCAAGCCAGAATGAGAAGACCCGCTAGATTCGTAACCAAACATTCCCCCGTTCACTACCTCTTAAATCTCGGGATGAGATTTCTTGTAGTGGATGAGAATTGTGACGCCTGGTAATTAAACTACAGTAACCCTCTACTAAGGATGCCACGTCACCTCGGTTACTGTTGATAAACTCGAGTTAGTTCAAAAACGATCCAAATTTAAATCCTAAATAAGTCAAACGACAAAAGTTTTCAAATATTAAAATAAAAATGTTCGGGCTATGTCAATTATTGCATCGGTAATTATGGTGAAGTAAACACATTTTTATAAAATGCCTAAATACTTTTAAATGAATTAAAACAGAAAAGAAATAAGAAAAGAAAATACAAAAGCAAAAGACAAAACAAAACAAACGAAAAAATGCCCCTGGCTAATCGGGCCAGATGGCTCACCACCGGCTAGGCTGCCCACTGCCCAGCCGGCCGACACGCCCCAGCCTTATCCCCACGAGGGGGAAACCCTAACCCACCCCGTCGCCCCACTTCCCCCACCCCCGACGCCACCTCTTCCCCCTCCCGATCCAGATTGGATCGGGATCGACCCACCCCGCCTCCCTGACGATGCCCACCTCGCGGACCTCCACCCCGTCGAACGCCTCGCCTCCTCAAATTTCGAGGTTGCATCCGGGGATCGACCCCATCGCGCCTGGCTCCACCTCGCCTGAGCCCTGCCGCCCGCCACGCCGTCTCCATCGCCTGCACCTCGACGTCGCCCCGGACCGCCCCGACGTCGTCGGTGCCGCCTTGCTGGACGACCCCAACCTCCTCCGCCGACGCCCGCGCCTGCTGCTAGACGTCGTCGCCTCGCCAGAGCAACGTCGCCGGTCTGCCTCCTCTCCGTCGTTGCCTCGTCCCCGTCCTCCCCCACGTCGGACTACATCGAGCCACGCCGACCCCCCTTCCCTCCAATGCTCGTGAGCACCTTCCCTCTTCCCTCCTCGTCCCCGTCGTGCGTCGTCACCGCACTCACCACGCCGCCCGCCCCGCTCTCCGGCGTCTGGCCGCGTCGGCTGCGCCCACATGATCGCGGCCTCGCCCTCCCCCGTCCTCATGGCCCCACTCCGCCGTTGCGCCTATTGGTCGGGCCTCTCTCGCCGACTCCCTGCGGCTACTCCACTTGGTATCGTGGCGGCCGGTGCGTGCGCCGAAGGCCTCTAACCCGTTGCTCCGTCGGCCGTTGCCCGCGCTGCTCGCGGTGCCCGACCCTCCTTGCCCGACGATCTGGCGAACGCCCGATCAGGCCATAACGCCCGACCCGCCCGTTAGTGCCCGGTAGCCGATAGGCCCAGACCCTTGACCAAATGACCCCACGGCCCAGAACGGTTTAAAAAAAGAATAAAAATAATAATAATATAAAAATAAAATAAAAATTGAAATATAATTAATTAATTAAGTTAATTAATCATGTTTAATTAATCTAATTAACATGTTAGTTAAATAAACAGTAATTAGTTTAACCTAATCCCTAATTAGCCTAACCGTGAATGACAGGTGGGTCCCACATGTCAGTTTACCAGTCAACACCTCTGTTGACTGCTGACATCATGCTGACGTCATGATGACGTCAGCAAGCACTGTTCTGGATAATGTTGTTTTAAAATAATTAAATAAATCCTAAAAATGATTTAAATCTTTTAAAATTAATATAAAATAAACCGTAGCTCAGATGAAAATACTTTCTACATGAAAGTTGCTCAGAACAACGAGGCGAATCCGGATACGCAGCCCGTTAAATCCGCCACACACCCCTAACATATCAAACTCGCAACTTTCCCTCCGCTCTTCCGCTTAAAAACGCGAAACACCGGGGATACTTTCCCGGATGTTTTCTCCCTTCACCAGTATCACCTCATACCGCGTTAGGGCATGCCTAGCATCACACTTTGCTTTGTCATGCATCGTCATGCATATGTTTGCATTGTATTCATTGTTTCTTCCCCCTCTTCTTCCGCTAGACACCGAGACCGATGTCGCTGCTACTCAAAGACGACTCACGGAGTTGACGACCCTCTCTCTTGCCAGAGCAACAGTGCAAGCCCCCTTTGAGCACGGATATCGCCTACTCTTCTCTATCTGCTTGCATTAGAGTAGTGTAGCATGTTCTCGCTTTCGGTTAATCCTATTCTGATGCATAGCCTGTCATTGTTGCTATAGTTGTTCCCCTTGCCTGCTATCCTACTACTTAGTATAGGATGCTAGTGTTTCATCAGTGGCCCTACATTCTTGTCCGTCTGCCATGC
The DNA here is from genome assembly GCA_021605145.1 of Aegilops bicornis. Taxonomy (NCBI): domain Eukaryota; kingdom Viridiplantae; phylum Streptophyta; class Magnoliopsida; order Poales; family Poaceae; genus Aegilops; species Aegilops bicornis. The sequence continues at coordinate 537,333,478 of CM038675.1, forward strand.
TATATTATCGGGTCGTGATCACTAGGGAGGTGATCACGGGTATATACTATATACTTTATACATGACACATGTGGTGACTAAAGTCGGGTCAGCTCGTTGAGTACCCGCAAGTGATTCTGATGAGAAATTTGAAAGGACAGGTGGCTCCATCCAGACAGGTGGGCATGGGTTCCCGACGGCCCCATTTGTTACTTTGTGGCGGAGCGACGGGCAGGTTGAGACCACCTAGGAGAGAGGTGGGCTCGGCCTGGTCGGCATTCGCGGATACTTAACACGCTTAACGAGATCTTGGTATTTGATCCGAGTCCGCCATTTGGTCTATACGCACTAACCAACTACGTGGGAAAGTTATGGGCACTCGACGCCGTGGTATCACCAAGCCTTCGTGGACGTCGTCGGCCGAGCGGCGGCGCCGATTGACTGGAACGCTCGCTAGGCTAGGTCTGCCGCTTCGCCGCGTTCATAGCGTCTTGGTGTGCTAAGGCGATGGGCCTGCACCTCTGGCGCTTAGGTTTAGACCGCGTGATGACCTCTCTATTGGCCTAGGTGGGGCTGTGGCGTGTTGATCATCCGCGCCGGGCATGACCCAGAGAGTGTGTCCGCCAAATGGGATCAAGCGTGTTGGGTTATGTGGTGCACCCTCAGAGGGAAGTTAATCTATTCGAATAGCCACGATCTTCGGTAACAGGACGACTTGGATTTGTACCTTGACCTTATGACAACTAGAACCGGATACTTAATAAAACACACCCTTCCAAGTGCCAGATACAACCCGGTGATCGCTCTCTAACAGGGCGACGAGGAGGGATCGCCGGGTAGGATTATGCTATGCGATGCTACTTGGAGGACTTCAGTCTACTCTCTTCTACATGCTGCAAGACGGAGGCTGCCAGAAGCGTAGTCATACAGGATTAGTTATCCCCCTCTTATTCTGGCATTCTGCAGTTCAGTCCACTGATATGGCCCTTTACACATATACCCATGCATATGTAGTGTAGCTCCTTGCTTGCGAGTACTTTGGATGAGTACTCATGGTTGCTTTCTCCCTCCTTTTACCCCTTTCCATTCTACCTGGTTGTCGCAACCAGATGTCGGAGCCCAGGAGCCAGACACGACCGTCGACGACGACTACTACACTGGAGGTGCCTACTACTACGTGCAGCCACCGACGGCGACACTGTGAATAGTTAGGAGGATCCCGGCAGGAGGCCTGCGCCTCTTTCGATCTGTATCCCGGTTTGTGCTAGCCTTCTTAAGGCAAACTTGTTTAACTTATGTACGTATTCAGATATTGTTGCTTCCGCTGACTTCGTCTATGATCGAGCACTTGTATTCGAGCCCTCGAGGCCCCTGGCTTGTATTATGATGCTTGTATGACTTATTTATGTTTTAGAGTTGTGTTGTGATATCTTCCCGTGAGTCCCTGATCTTGATCGTACACGTTTGTGTGTATGATTAGTGTATGATTAAATCGGGGGCGTCAACATACCTCTGCTTGAAACCTTTGGCAACTAAACGTGCCTTGTACCTGTCAATAGTGCCATCAGATTTGCGCTTGACCTTATAGACCCACTTGCAGTCAATAAGATTCCTCCCCTTGACAGGTGGAACCAAACGCCACGTCTTGTTTTTCATAAAAGCATCATATTCCTCATCCATGGCCTCCTTCCATCGGCGTTCACCTAATGCTTCTCCCAGACTCTGCGGTTCTCCTGTGGCACAAAAAGAACCCCAACGAACACAACCATCTTTATAGATTTTAGGCTGAACAATACCACTTTGGGACCTGGTATGGGAGCGGGCAGGTGGCGGCGGAGCAGGTTGCAAATCACGTTCTTTGGAGTCGATTGGAGGAAGAAGACACAGCCGATCCGGAGTCCACAGAAGATCGAAGGAACTCCTGCGGCTCTGGGGCAGCAGCGAATCAGCAGACAAGGAAGGAGCCGCCTCCCCGAAGCGGCCACTTGGCGCGTCTGGGCTGGGCTCCAGCAGCTGGTCGGGCGGCAGCCAACCGGAGCCGCACGCAGAGGGCCCGCCTGGCCCCGCCACGGGTGCGACCCGGGGATGCGACAAAGGCTGACCAGGGCCATGTGCGCCTGGCCCACCAGATTCGGCCGCAGGTGCAGCGCGCCTGGCTGACACCGTCGCGAATCCCAGAGGCGATGCGCATGGCCCGCCTGGGACGCCTGACGAGGCTGATCCCGAGGAGATCCTGCCCAGATCAGCTCCGGGATCACCGTCCGGATCTTCTGCGGCGTGTGTTGTAGCGGCGGATCCTGACATAAAATCATACGAGTTTCCTCCTGTTGCTTCATTATATTCCTGCACACTTTCAGCAGAGTTTTGATCAATGGAGTCATGAGACATTGACACATGGTCAGCCGGATCCACTACACCCCCGGGGATAAAGTTTGGCGATGGGAGGAGATGGGCGGGTAGAAGAACAAGCTCTTTGCGAAGTTGAGCGCCGGCATTGGGGTGAAGTTTGGCAAAAGGAAACACTTGTTCATCAAAAACCACATCGCGAGAAACATAGACACGTCCAGTAGCAACATCCAAGCACTTGTAGCCCTTATGAAGGCTACTGTACCCCAGAAATACACACTGTTTCGAACGAAACTCGAGCTTGTGCTTATTAAAAGGACGTAGATTTGGCCAGACTGCACAACCAAAAATGCAAAGGAATGTGTAATTTGATTTGGTGCCAAAGAGACGTTCAAGGGGGGGGGGGTTTGATTATTAATGACTCTGCTAGGAACACGATTGATGAGATACACGGCTGTGAGGAACGCTTCGTCCCAAAACTTAAGTGGCATGTAGGCATGCGCAAGAAGGGAGAGACCCACCTCCACTAAGTGCCTATGTTTTCTTTCAGCGGAGCCGTTCTGTTGGTGAGCGTGTGGACAGGAAACATGATGAGTGATACCTATGCGCTCAAATAAAGAGTGGAGTTTTTGGTATTCACCACCCCAGTCCGTTTGCATGGCAAGAATTTTGCGATCAAAGAGCCTTTCAACATGTTGCTGGAAAAGGTGAAACTTGGCAAATACATTAGACTTATTTTTAAGCAAATAGATCCAACTAAACTTGCTGAAATCATCAATGAAGCTAACATAGTACTTTTGTCTGCCAACAGAAACGGGTCCAGGACCCCACACATCTGAAAAAACTAGCTCTAAAGGAGCCTTTGATTCACTAGTAGAACGAGAATAAGGGAGTTGATTACTCTTGGCCATCTGACATGAATCACACACAAGGAGATGATCCTTTTTATTGGAAACCGGAAGACTAAAATCTCAAAGAACTTTCTGGACCACCGGAAAGGCAGGATGCCCTAGGCGCTTGTGCCATCTTGAGGTAGAGGGCTTGATCACACTGAGAGCTTAACAAGAAGGAGCATCATGGCGGCCAGAAACAGGGAACAAACGGCCCCTACTCTTGCTTTGAAGAACGGTTCTCCGGGTGGCTCGGTCCTTAACAAAGAAAATTTCAGGGTAAACTTCAAGAAAGACATGGTTATCATGACTAAGCTTGTAGGAAGAAAGTAAACTTTGATCTGATTCTGGTGCATGGATGATGTTATTTAGTTTGAGAGAGCCATGAGGGGTAGTAAGAACCGAATGACCGATGTGAGCAATGTCCATACCTTGACCACTCGCGGTGTGGATTTGTTCAGTGCCAGTGTACTCGATCCCGAACAGCAAGCTTTTCAAACTCTCCTGTCATGTGATCGGTTGCTCCGGTGTCGAGGTGCCAATTTGTGTCCACTCCATAGGAGTGAACAGCATTGGCCGAACGGTTTCCTCCACCACCACCTCCGCCCGCAGGGTTGCGGACGTTGTTGTTGTAGTTGCGATCATAGCGCCTTTTGCAGCGCCAAGCTCCATGCCCCTCAAGCTTGCAGATCTGACACTTCTCGCGGTCACCGCGGTCACCGCCACCTTGTCGCGGCTCGCCGTTGCCAGAGTTGTCGGGGTAGCGCTGGCCACCCGCGTAGTTGTTGTTGGAGCCGCGGGAGCCACCGCTGTTGCCGCCACCAGGGCGGATGTAGTTGCCGGCGCCGCGGCCACCACCCCTGGCCACAAGGTTCGCGGAGTAGGAGGCGGTCTGGGCGGTGATGCGGGCCCCCGCTGAGAGCAGCAGTGAGAAGAGCTCGTTGAGGCTGATCGGCTGCTTGGTCGTCGTGCGCGTGGAGATGGCAGAGACGAACCCACTGTAGTCGGGCTCATGAAGAAGGCCTTGGATGATGTGGTCGACCACATCGTCCTCATCAAGCGGCTTGCCGGCGGCTGCAAGTTCGTCGGCGATGCCGTTCATCTTGGTGAAGTAGGCCACCGCCGAAAGGTCGCCCTTGCGGGTATGCTCGAGCTGTGAGCGGAGCTGGATCACCCGTGCCCTGGATTGTGATGAGAAGCTCTGCAGGAGCGCAGCCCAGAGCGTCGCCGCGGTAGTGCATGTGCTGACCTGCATCAATACTTCTCGAGACAACGATGCAATCAAAAAAGTGAGAACCTGCTGGTCCTGGGTGACCCATATGGCGTGCTCGGGGTTGGCCACGGCGGTGACCACCTTCTTGCCGGCGACTTCTTTCTTCGTGGTGATCTCAGCGGCGGGCTCCTTGATGGAGCCGTCGATGTAGCCGGTCATCCCTGCCGCCTTGATGTGCGGCAGGACTTGCGCCCTCCACACGAGAAAGTTCTCGCGCGTGAGCTTCTCGGTGATGGTGTGGCCGAGAGCAGCGATTGAGGGTGCAGTCATGGCGACGGAAGACGAAGAACTCGACATGGCTAGATGCGGTGAAGAGGGATGGCTCTGTATACCATGTGAAAAACTAGGTTAAGCGTGTGCCAGCTTAGGCAGGGACGCGTACGTGTTAAATAGGGCTCTAGGCCAAAGAGATACAACGCGCAGGAGGTTAGAGGAGGTTAGGATCGATCTTATTATCTACAGGATAACTACAACGAGAGGAGATCGATCCTACGAGCCCAACAACCTGACTTGATACACACGAACGCACACATACGGCGTGATATACACGGTTTATACATACACTGTGTATATACGCAAAATACAATGTTTAACACAACCAACATATAGAAAATAAATATCTAAGGGTCCAAAATCAATAATATTCACTTGTTAAAAAGATCGCCTCTTGAGGCTGTTTTCCTCTCTTACCTGGCGGCTGCAACCCTAGCCTCCGCCAAAGGCCGATCTTCCAACGCCGTTCTCCGGCGGCTCCCCTCCGCCGGCAACCTCGGTCGTCGATGGTGAGGGGGGTCGCCGGATCCACGCGTGTGGATTGTTTTTACTCATCCGTAGTCTAGGTTTTTAGGTTGTTCATCGCCTTTGCTTCGGCGGCGACGATGACGACGCTGAATAAATATTCTCCGGATCCTTTCCTGACGAAGCCATCGGTCCTATGGTTGGGGATGGATCTGGAAATCAGTCTGTTCAAGCAAGGATGGCGTGGTGGCGGCGGCATCCTCGTGGTGGACCTGTGTCCTCGGGCTCCGTCGTTACGACGACGTTTGCTCCAGCGTCGGCGTGGAGCTTGGGAGGTAGTCCAGAAGCGGATGCAGATTGTGGTCTGCATCGACGACATCTGGAAGACGGAACGTGTGCTGGGTTTGTGGTTCGTGGATGGCAGGTATGGTTTTCTCCTTCGGCATCTTAGTCGTGGTGGGGTGCCAGATCTGGAGTTCGATGGCGTGTCCGGGTGTTGCCCCGGTCTGGTTCGTTCAACGGCAATGGCTTCACTTTTGGTGAGCCACCTTGGAGGTCATAAAGTTGCATATCGGCGATGGAGCCGCGTCGAGCTCGGGTGAGGAGGTGATCCGCTATTCTTTTCTTGGTGGGCTCTTTGTGGTGGTGCGGAGGCGGTGTGGCCAGGCGTTAGTGTCAAGCTCAGAGATGTTCTGCTATCTTTTCAGTTTTGTCATGCCGGTTCTTACGTAACTTGTATTTTGTTATTTATGATATGAATGAGACACGTATTACCATGCAAAAAAAATAAGGGTCCAAAATCATCCAAAAAGGAGAATTCTTTTGAATAAAAAAAAGGTACACCCACTTCTACAATCCTGTGCCCATCACGTTGCGACCCCATCGTTTTCCGAGAGACTCCAGGTTACATTTCCAAAGGTCAGCGCGAGCAAGTATGCTAGAGAATTGAGGTGCGCGCTCCGGATCGCAGAATAGTTAAGCATGGCGACGGAGGATTCTGCCCCGGTCCGCGGTCGTCTCCCGCCGCATGGTGCGCCCGTCTTCGGGCGGCGTGGCGACCTGCTCAGCGGAGCATGCGGCCGAGATGGTGCACCTTGCGCCGTGGGACCTCCAGATGCTGACCATGGACTACATCCAGAAGGGCATCCTCCTGCCTAAGCCCCCCGCCGGAGACGGCGGCGAGCGCCTCGTCGGGAGCCTTGCGTCGTCCTTCGCCCGCGCTCTGGGACGCTTCTATCCCTTCGCCGGCCGCCTCGCAGCCGAGGAGCAGCTGGAGGACGGCGGCGTCACCGTCTCTCTGCGATGCACCAGCGAGGGCGCAGAGTTCGTCCACGCGGTGGCGCCCGGCGTCACGGTGGCCGATGTCGCGGCGTCGCTGTACATCCCCCGTGTGGTCTGGTCTTTTTTCCCACTCGACGGGCTGGTCGGCGCGGATGCCGTGGCCGGATCGCGCCCCGTCCTTGCCGCGCAGGTCACCGAACTTGCCGACGGCGTGTTTGTCGCCATGTCGCTCAGCCACGCCGTTGCCGATGGCACTGCCTTCTGGCACCTCTTCAACACCTGGTCCGAGATGAGCCGGAGTGGCGGCGCCGACGCAGAGATGTTCACGCCGCCGCCGGTGCTCGAGCGCTGGTTCCCCGATGCCTGCCCTGTACCGGTCCCTCTGCCGTTCGCCAAGCTGGAGCATATGATCCGGCGGTTCGATTGCCCGCCGGTGGAGGAGTGCTTCTTCCATTTCTCCGCGGAGAGCATCAAGAAGCTGAAGGCCAGAGCGAACGCCGAGGTGGACAGCGCCGGCGTCGGCTCGGCGACCTCCACTCCAATCCTCTCGTCCCTCCAGTCCCTGCTCGCTCACGTCTGGCGCTCAGTCTGTCGCGCCCGGCGCCTGCCACCGGTAGAAGAGACGACGTACACCGTGCTCGTCGGGTGCCGCGACCGTGTCAAGCGAGTACCACAAACCTACGCAGGGAACGCCGTGGTGCGCGCCACGGCGAGGTCCACGGCCGGCGAGATCCTGGACAGGGGACTGGGGTGGACGGCGAGGCTGCTGAACAGCGCCATCGCGTCGCTCGACGAGGCAGCGCTGGTGGGCTCGCTAACTTCGTGGCACCAGAACCTGAGGTTCGCGTACCAGGCGGGGTTCTGGAACCCGGCGATGGTGGTGACCGGGAACTCGCCGCGGTTCGACACGTACGGGAACGACTTCGGGTGGGGACGGCCGGTGGCCGTGCGGAGCGGTGGTGCGAACAAGGTGAACGGGAGGGTGACGGTGTACGAGGGCCGCGGGGGCGGTGGGAGCATGGGGCTGGAGGTGTGCCTCGCGCCGGAGGTGCTCGCGCGGCTAGCTGCAGACGATGAGTTCATCTGTCACGACTGACGTACAATAGTTTTCCCAGTTTGTGTGCCTACATCCATTTCAACAAGGGTTTATTTGCTGGATTTCTAAATCATGGAAAATTAAAAATTTGAGGCATGTCCTTGGAAAATTCTCACGAGTCATGAGGTATCACCTAATGCTAGTGGTCATGGTGGTCTTGAAATCTTGAAATAACTAGATGATTTCCCGCGCGTTGCTGCGGGAAATTTTGCCTAAATTTGATGCTATGCGTTGTTAAGGAAGATCAACCCTCCTACTTATATCATTCAAGTTTAGACAAAGAGACGATCAATTACCGCGGAACCAACCTGTTAAAGTTTTCCAATATACGCTACCATTGAGCTGCTGCCAAGCTTTCGAATAAAAAATAGCTTCCTAATTCTCATGTTTTCATCCATTCTTTAAAAGAGAATTTGAAACAACGTGAGTAATAGAGAAATTTTGAAAGACCGCACTTGTCTGAAATTCTAAATCTCATAATATGTATAATCATTTCCATGTACATCTTCATCCATGCTTGAGTGGAAAACTGTCAAGTTGAACTTGTTGCATGTTAGGAAACTACATAATCAAGACAAAAGCAACATGTGAACATCAAGATACTTTTGTTATTTAGAGAAGATACATTTATCTTGCATTAAAATCAATTAGTATTGGAATAACTTTTGGATTTCACAAAGTAATTTCACCAGACATCTTTAGCAATATACGATAGTAAGATGTTGGAAAATGTGATCCTAAAAAGGGAATGGAAGAATACGAGTTGCGAGTGGCATTGCCTTCCCCAATGGCTCAGTAACACGGCTGATAACATCTATGATTTTGCGCAAATCGACTCTCAGGGGAAATTAGATCAAACGATAACATTTTTGTAGGTCTTAGTTGATTTTTTTAGGATTATGGGTGTACCTAGATAGTCGTTACACTGGTATCTTTGTGAAACTCTTTCAGCGTGGCTGACCAAATAAAATGAGCAAATGTAGTGCAGAATGTTCAACAAAGTTTAACCATAATGTTCATAATTCCTGTTCCCACAAAACTTCATAATTTAGGGAGCACTATATAGTTTTAGTGATCTGTGATCGACCATGCTAAAGATGAAATTGTAGAATAATTTATTTATGCATCCATACTATATACCCTTTTCCTAACATCTACATGGAACACTTATAGAAAGGGAAGTACAGAGAAAATTATTGTGGAATTCATTGAAAAAAGGAAGCAAGCCATCATGATCTCCAGTAAAACATTTATATGACTTACCTCAGAAACATAAATATGCATATACCTTCAGACTATTGCATGTATTGGAAGTAACCTTCAGAAAGAGAATGTAAATTAGAAAAAAGTTAAGAGTTAGACCGCAGCAAGTAAGACATCACTTTGAAATTGCTTCAGTTATTTTGTTTACCAGTTATTCCGGAAAAATGATTACCAGCTAGCACACAGTATATAATTTGTCCTCCAAAAGCATGAAAGAAGACGACGACTTCAGTACCCTTTTCAGGAAAGAAGCAAGATAATTTATGATGCTTTATGTACATATCAAGATCTTTAACAAAAATAGATTGAGATAGATAGATATGGCACTTACAGATGGTGCTACTGGAGGGCCCGTAGAAGCTGAAAATCAATGGGAATAACTTGCTTCTTGTTAACTTAAGACATGAAAAGATTTTTTTAACCATACGCGAGAACTGAATGTGTTGAATCAACATTAATAAAAGTACAAACGACCTTAAAACCTTACAGCGCTGAACAACCGGGGGAACAAACAACAACTAATGCACATACTAACCAAGCACACTACACTGACTATAGTAAGGAAACAACAGTAAATGAAAACTTTAGCAACTCACCCAACCACGTGAAATAGGAGAATGACCCGACTGTATAAATAGCCATGAAAATGTGCAGCGGTTATAGAATTCCTAGAATTTTGTATATAACCTACAGAAGTTTCAAGCAAACATATTCGTTCAGATCACCAAGATGGGAAAGGCCATGCTACTGCTGCATGGCAGCTACTTTTCCGTGTGTATACCTAGTATCGTACCTGAAAGAAGCAGGCTTCGCAGCAAAGTCCTGTAGCGGTGCATAATGCACACCATCATGCTTCTTCCCTCTCATATCCTCAAGACTTATATCATTTTAAAACAGGTTGAATCAAGCCAACCCAAATTGAAGCATTTATTTTAGCTCGTCCTTCTGTACCATCCAAAATTCGGAGAGTCACCAAAACAGCTATCAGCTATCAAAAACACCAAGAGTCATCTAATCAGCCTGTAATCACAAGGAGAAAGATGTCGTGCTTGCTCACAGATGCCCATACCTTAGCATCAGCTTGGAAAAGCAATTCCACCATTGTTGTAGTATAATATGTTCTGTGAATTAGCCGGGGCGGAACCTGCGGGAGGAGATGGATCTATCGCCCCTCCAAACCGTCGCTCTGAACAGAGCCCTGCCCGGCCTCACCACCAGCCCGGCCCTGGGAGGACCAGCACCACGGGCATCTGTTACCCGCGTTCAGGCAGAACACCGGCGGTTTCTCCGGCAGGGGCAGCGCGATAGCTACCACATGACCTATCCTTCTCATCTCTTCGACCGGTAGGTGGAAGGAGTCGAGCAGCCACCCGGCTGTTGGGCGTAGGTACATGTGCTAGCGGCGACTGGATGGGAGAGATTAGGAGGTCTCAGGGAGGAAGATTTGTTTGGGGGGCCAAGAAGGTAGACCGGTGGAGGCAGAGGACGGGTTGGGAATTAAAGGAGGAAGTGGAAGTGGAATGGGGAAGGGGGACGTTTTGTGTGGCTTGCGAGAGCACCGAATCAGAGTGAAAGGGTGCTCGTGAGAACATATTGTAGTGGGACCTTAGCAGTAACTGAAGGCTTATGTGGCAGGGTAGCTGCATTGGTTGGTCCCGTATGTAAGTCCCTAACAAAACGCTGATGTGGCAAGTGTGCTTAGGTGGATAGGCTGCATGTTGAGAGAAATAGCTTAGTGGGGATGAACTATTTAGGTATTATAGATTTGTATTATGTTTGAGGTATTTTATACTTTCCATGAACTTTTATATTAGATCTAGATATTTTCGCAAAAGTAAAATAAAATCAGTATGAAAACAATTTCTTTAGAATGAAGTCTCAAGAAGAGACCGGCTTTGAATTAACAAAGCCATCAACCGACCAGGAATTATAAGATACATGGATGTTGAAAGCAAATTACAACACAACACACACGGCAAACAAGCGTAAAAAATGAAGAAAATGAAGAGCTGTTAAACCATGGAGTTGCCCTACAAACTAGAACTCTAAAAAGATAGACCGGTGTCACACCCTGATTTTCATGCCACAACACTTAGGCTCATAAATCATGATAAAATGTGGTCCGACAAAAACTTTTGAGTGTTTTTTCTTTGCTTTGATTGAATGTTTGACTGCTGTTTGCAAGTGCTCTAAAAATCAAATAAATTCTCCAACTCTTATACTCCTTCTCCTTGATCCAAAACCTTGCCCAATGATCATGCCATGTGTATAGGACATAAAAATAATTTCTTACAAAAATGATTCGGCCAAATAGTATTTTCAAAATTTAGTTTTCCAAAAACCCATGAATTGAAGTTTGCACAGCAAGTACTTGATTTGGGGTGTGAAAAATCTTTCAAAAGGTATATTTGAATCATGTTAGATATAGGACTTCCATAAACAACAAAAATATAATTTTAAAAGTTGTTTTCCTATTTTATTTAAAGACTTTTTCTTTAGGCTAGAAATGGTCTTTAATAGGGAAAAATATTTTATTGTTTCAAAAATATTTGTCAAAAATCAGGTAAACTCATTGGACATATATCGTCCATATATAATAGTTTCAACACATGGTCATGTTCAAAATATTAGACAAAACCCTCCTAAACCATTTATGTCCATTTCAAGTATTTGAGATATTTATATAAGAAATATTTTCAAATAAATCCAAGAAAATTCTAGCAAGTCACATATCCATAATATGATGACATTGCAAAGTTTCAGCTCAATCCAAACTGTTTTGGTTCACAAAAGTGTCCCAAAACCCTCTCTGACCAGAATCAAATTTGAACAACTTTGTACTACCAACTTTCTCTCCATGACCCCGACTTTTGTGAGCACGTTCACATGACCAAATGAGGCCACTACACCAAGTGGTGCATCAAGGGGAAGTGATTTGCTCAACTAGATCTACACAAGTTCATTTCTACTAATTTCTAGGGTTTACAAAAGTTGCATTGGCAACTTTGCCGAAATAAGCTCCAAATTGGTGGAAGGCCCTAATTATATATGTCATTTCACCCTGTAGAGTCTCATGGAAAATGGAAATCATCTACTAGCCCAAACTATTATCAAACACCTTCCGACACTTTTCCAAAATGCCATTTTTTGACCTCTTCCACTAATCTCCATGGGCTCAACTTTGTACCACAGCTGCTCCTGACCCTCTTCTACCTCCAGTAACTCTTCCTTGGCCTCAACTCAATGTCTGAGGGGTGAAACACCCCCATTTACCTCTCTGGACAGCCACAACACCTCTCTCTCTCAACCCCACTCCTCTCCTACTGGCTCCCAGGGCATCCAAGGCCACAACCAACTTGTTTACTTCCCCCTAGAGCTACCAGACACCTTTGGATGCGCCCACATTGCATAGAAAATGGCCATGCCGGCCATTTTGGCGCTCTGGGCCTTCTGAGGCGCTCAAGACCTTGTAGCCGCCGCCAAGCACCTCCGGCCACCTCGGGCCTCCCAGTAGCCTGACGATGCTCCTCGGCGTCCTCAACACGCCACGGCCTGGTACCCCTCCTCCTTCTCCTCCTCCACCTGCTTTCCTTGCCTTGTATGCCTGTCCGCTCAAGTGCACCAAAGGAGCAAGCTCACATGCGCGGTGCCCCTGGCCCCTCTGCTCTCTCTCTCTCTCTTCTATCCCCTAGCCCTGGACCGAATCCAGGAACGCCCCAGACACACCGCGACGAGCTCCCGTGACCCGTGGTGGACGGTAACGAAGCTTCGCAAGACGAGTCCTCGGTGGACCGTCGCCCGCCTATTTAAAGGCCACCTCGAGCCCTCTCTCGTCTCCAAGCTGCGCTCTTCCCTCCCTCGACCCCCGGACCGCGCCATTCTTCCTCCCGTGCCCCCCGTCCACCTCCAAGGCCGAAACCGAGCCGCCGTCCATCGCCAAAATTCGCGTCGTCCCGACTCCCTCCTCTCCCTATAACCGCATCACAGGACCCCCCCAGAACCTGAGGAACTCGACCGCACCCTTCTTTCTCCTCCGGCGAGCCGCTAGGCCATCTCCACTCTCGCCCGACGCCACCGTCCGCCGCGGGCGAAGCCCTGCTCCCATCTGGTGAAGCAGGCACTCGTGGTGGGGTCTCCCTGGTTCGTCTCTCTCCGCTGAGCACGCCGGTGGGCGGATCATCGCGAAGATGCCCTGTAGCGCCGGCGGTCGGCGTCGAACGCCTCCTCTGTCTCCCTTCACGCTCGCGCGGGAGGTTGAGGACGAACCTGCAGGCGGGCCCAGCCACCGGGCCACGCTGGCAAGTGGAGGCGCGTTCGGCTTCTCCCGTGTCCCCGTAGCGAAGGCGTACTCCGGCTGGGTGCCTTCGACGTCGTCCGCATGGCCTAGCCGCTGGGCCGGGCCAGTGCGCTGCGGCGCTATGCTAGGTATAACCCCCACTTCCTTTGTCTTTTTCTTTTTCCAGAAATTTGTAAAATCTCCCAAATATTCATATTAACTCCAAATTGAATGATTCAAATTTTTGGTGACTCCATAAATCATGCTCTACCTGTTGGTGCAGCATGCACATTTTTCTAGAACATCTCTCTTCACACAAATCCAATAAAACCCCATTTTCCAATTTTGTGATGAACTTTAGAAAATCACAGAGAGCTCAAAATTGATCCAAATGCCATGATTCAAAATCCTTGATACTTCTAAGTTCATAACTTACTTTTTCAACATTTTTCCTAATACTTTATGTGCCACACAAAATAATGAGCCATTTCTTCATATTAGCCAACTTTGCAAATTCATAGGAAATTCATTTGAACTCCAAATCCAAAGTGAAACCAACTCCTAGATGCTTCTAAAATTATTCCTTGTTAAATGGATGCCTTTGATCATTTTTCAAATAGTTCTTCTATACACTTCTTGCAAATCCATAAACCCCTTGATTCCATCATATCGAAATGTTTAGAAATATCCATTGATCCACTTCTAATGAAATCACCTTGGTCATTCCTCATATGACCAGAGGTATCCTAGAAAAGTCCAACTCGCATTTTTAGAGCACTTTTATTTTTGCCTTGTCGTGTTGCTTATTGTGATTGTTTCCGTCGTTAGTTGGCGAAGTAGACGGAGTACTTGGAGATGGACCAGAAGGTTTGAAAACTCTGAAGGACAAGGCAAGCAGCCCTTTGACCATGTCTAAGAAACCCTTTTTGTGCATGTCATATGGCACTTTTATTGCTTGCATCGAAGTCATGATAAAATGGTGGCCACTTGAGGTGGTGCCTCCGTTGCTTTTCTCGTTGACACTTGCATGATGCATGACCCTACCTTTCTATGAGGGTTATGTCGGTGGGAGTAGATAGGATGCTAAAGTAGTTGCTACGCAAAAAGGGACGGGAATATGCATGGTGATGGAGACAAAGTATTTCCAAAAGACTTTTTGAAAACCCCGTCGGGTGCCACTTATGCCCGAGGGAGATAGGCATTATTGATTACCTATGCCGATACTAGCTTGAAGCCTGCATTACTAGTGACGGGGGAGAGTTGGTGCTCTCTCTCGGGACGGGGTCGTGCCAGGTAGGGCGGCCATGACTGTTTTTACAGGGCACCGGACACACCGTTGGTACCCCGTGCTTGTGGTATATGATGAATATGGGAGCGAGGCTCCACAATTTGAAGATGTGAAATGTTGGGCACGGGGGTTACTACCAATCGAGTGGACTCTATGTTAGTGTCGTCTAGGGAAAGATAGTGATTGGGTGCTTACCCCGAGTACTTGAGGTACCGCGGGTCGTGGATGACACGGAAGTTCCCCGGATCTTGTGGGTAAAGTGTGCAACCTCTGCAGAGTGTAAAACTATTCGAATAGCCGTGTCCACGGTCAAGGACAGTTGGGCGGTGTTGCTTAAACTACGTCCAGAGTTTTACAAACCGCGCGCGTGTGTGTGTGTGTGTGTGTTGATAAAACTATTTGGGTTAAGTCAGATGGCTTGACACGATGATCAAGTTGGATTGGTGTCCAAATCCGCTTATGTTGATATCTGTAACTTGTTCATACGGACATCTGTACTCTCATGATGCATACTTTACAGGTTGATAGATCATGTCATTGCACTCAAAACTAGCTTTCTGCAAACTACCTACTTAGTGCTATATCATTGCATTATTGTGCCTTGTTCCAATGATGGGTTGCTTGTGAGTACATTCAAAGTACTCATTGGCTTGCCACTGGTTATTTTATTGGCGAGGCATGAAAGAACAGGATATAATGAAGAGTACCTTGGTGACGAACATGCGAGCTAGGACGCTTCTCAGTCAGAATGCCTGTAGGGTTAAGGCAGATGGCATGGGTCCAAGTTGTTATTGAAGATTTCCGCTGCGATGATACACTCAAGACTTGACCATAATGGTCCTACTTGTGTAAGACGGTATATATGGATGTAAGACTCTTGTTATTCAGCTTCTGTGTGTTCAGTGAGCATTGATCTCTGGGATCACTGTACACGTGCATTCGGTGATCTCGACTTATGAGTCGAGGTCCCCACAACCAGACCAGCCTCTAGGAGTAGCCCATGCTGCAGAAGACACACTCACCGGCGAGATTGGCTAAGGTAGGATGTACACCACAATCCTCCTTGTCCTTCGTCGAAGAGGGGTCCTACCCCCTCGTCCAGGTTCATGGACGCCGCACCGTCGGCTGGAACTACATCCATTTCAACAAGGGCTTATTTGCTTGACTGGATTTCTAAATCATGGAATGTCCTTGGAAAATTCTCATGAGGTTTCACCTAATGCTAGTGGTCGTGGTGATCTTCATATCTTATTGTATTTTTGTTATGTTATTAAGGGTTAATTAGGTTTGAATTGTAGGGGATTCCAATAAAAATCTGTGCGTAACAGGTATCCCCTAAAAATCTTCTAAAAAGTTACAAACCAGTCGAGTCTAATTGTACACTCGATTTCGTCAATGTGGAATAATTCTTAAGTGTACATTAGACAGACCAGTGCAGGCGAACCAATCTGTATTTGGATGGTTAGGTGGACAGTGGTATCCCCAGCCCACCAAGGTTCAAGTCCTGGTACTCGTATTTATTCTCAGGATGATATGCCGGTTTAGTCTCCCAGAGGTGATTATAGGGTGCGTATGTGCGTTTATAGGAGTGAGTATATACGTGTATATATGAGCGCCTGCGTGTCGGGACCCCGATCCTAAGTCACACCGATCTAGCATGTAACACATCATATCACTTTGCGGCCTCACGCACGGTATTCCCACGGGTGTCGCCTTACCATGGCCCGGGACCGTTTGCGTCTTTTGGCTCACGTATATGATAGTGTCGCTAGCATTCATATGACAAAGAACCGGGCCGACATGGCTAGTCGTGAACCCAAAGCGGCGCTTAACCTATGGGAACAGGCATACATGAATCACATCGAGCATGTCGGTCATCAACGTATGAATTCGGGCTGTAGCTCTGGGCTATCAGGACTCCGGTATCCCGGGCTGTAGCAGGCTAGGCAGGACTCCGAATAACACGTGTGACATTTCCCGAAGGACGGACATAGGAACGAAGTGAAACACATGCCGCCGATCAAGTGTCCAAGCGGTAGTCTTTGGGCTAGCAGGACTCCGGTGAACCGGGCTGTAGCGGACTACTATCGCCGGAAGCACGAGACTACATTTCCCATAAGAGAGGCTACCAAGGATAAACAACTAGGTTGTCGGATCCCACATAGCAGGTACAAGTTACACGTCGCATAACATGCAAGTATGTGCTGTACAACATGGCATCACAACATAACGCAAACTCATATAGATAAAGGCTCAGAAGAGCCACATAGCAATAAATACAAACAGGGGTCACATGACCCATCATTCAGAGCATACAAGCAACAAGCGGAAGCATTACATGTCTGCGTACAGACATCTACAAAAGAAAAAGGCTGAGAAGCCTGACTATCTACAAGACCCTCCCAAGGGTACAAGATCGTAGCTGAGGTAACAAGCTACTCATCGAAGTCCAAGCGGAACTACTAGTAAGACCGAAGTCTCCGCTGCAAAAACATAAATAAAGCAACGTGAGTACAAAGGTACTCAAAGAAGACTTACATCAGATCCTATCATACATGCATTAGAGTCAAAAGGTAATGTGGAGTTTAGTTGCAGCAAGCCAGCTTTGACTATTTGGCTAACCTGTTCTACGACTACAAGAAACACTTGAGGTGAGACAACGAACACGAGTCCACTAATCACCACATCAATACACTACTACGGATTCATTCCCGTTTCCATACGGGGAGGCCATCCATAGCACTCACACTTGTCTTGAGCATTTCAGAGTATCCACTTCAAGTTGTCTATGTACCACGTAAGCATCCAAGAAGTCCATAACCGAGGACACGGCTATTCGAATAGATCATGATAACCTGCGCAGGGTGTACTTCTTCACACACGCTCTCGCCACTTACCACCATGTACACGTCATGTATCTCGGCAACCTTCAAGCGGAAGCCTGGCGAGGGAGTCAGCCACGACCTGACTAACCACACAAGACTCTAGTCCAAGTTTATCGCCTATTCGGGTTCCATCCGCAAGGAGATCCGGCCGGGGTGTCGCTCACGGCCCCAAACGATGTGAGCAGGGTTCCCAAGCCCACCATCCGGGTGCCACTTGGTACACCGTGCCACCTGTGCCTAGTCTGTCCCAAGCCCACCTCACGGGTGCCACTCGTAGAAAAATAGCACTACCTACAAACACGAGAGACTAGTTGCGACTCTCGGATGAGATCAAGTCGGTTAATAAGTCGAGAGGGCTTGGAGCGCCCGGAGCCCAATGTGTGGTAGTATCGAGTCATTGGACAACATACATAGAACTCAAAGTGCTTAAGGACGGTTCCAGTTGAGACAACCCACCATGTACTCCTACATGGCCTCTCACCGCTACCTTTACCAAATCGTGTTCACACACTTCACTCTCACATCGTAACATAGAACTGTACTCCAATTCATTCCCAATGAATCAGACCGACACAACTCTAAGCAATAGCAGGCATAGCATGGTAGG
This sequence comes from Aegilops bicornis, assembly GCA_021605145.1. Lineage (NCBI taxonomy): Eukaryota > Viridiplantae > Streptophyta > Magnoliopsida > Poales > Poaceae > Aegilops > Aegilops bicornis. The sequence continues at coordinate 537,351,400 of CM038675.1, forward strand.
AACACAACATGGCTCAATCAACTCCTACACATGCTAGTGGGTTTTCAACTATTTTCTGTGGCAATGACAGGTCATGCAGAGGAATGGGTTCAACTACCGCAGCACAAAGTAGCAGATGAATCGTTGTTGTCCTAATGCAATAACTGAGAGCAGGAGCGAGAGAGTAGGATTGTATCGGAATGAACAAGGGGATTTGCTTGCCTGGTAGATCAACAAGGGAGGCACCGCTTCATAGACAGTGTACTGAACGCCTCCTGAGCGGGACCTATCGAGAAGGAACAGTGCGGCAATCAATACACAATCATATGCAACAATATGATGCATGAACATGGTATGTAGATGTGATGCTGTTTGAGCTAATGCAACTGGTATTCAATTTGAATGAAGTCCATTTGAACCAAAGGTTCAAATGCAATTCAAAAGTAAGCTCTTATAAATGCCATTTTAGAGTTTCACTTATACAGCATGTATAAGTTGGTTTGTCATGCATGAAACTAGCACAGATGGATAGATTGAATTTTTCTGATAATTTTTCATATATAAATTATCTCAATCTGAGCTACGGTTGAATTTCTATGAATTTTTGAAGTTTTGAATATATTACTGGAATTTCCTGATTTAATTAAATCCAGAAAATATAATATTGCGTCAAGACCTTCGCAAGCATGACGTCAGCAGGTCAATCATGCTGGCTGGGTCAAACCTGATGTGGGGGGCCACACGCCGCTGACACGGGTTAAACAGGTTATTTTAATCCTAATTAGCAGTTAGTGGCGCTGGGCCCATCGTCAGAGAGACAACTAATTAGCGAGTTAATTAGCGCTAACTAAACTAACACCTAAACTAAATAGGGCATGGCCCACGCTGTCGATGACCACGGGGGTCAATCCTCGTGTCAAACAAGTCAAACCCGCCGGCGGTTAGTCGCCGGCGAGATCCGCGGCGTACTTGTGCCCCGGGTTTCCTCTGTGGTGCTCCAAATGACGCGCGGCTAGGCGCGTTGGAGAGCCAGCTCGATGGCGCGTCGGCCGGTGGCCGTGGCTCGGGCTCGGGATGGCCGGAGTCAACGCGGCGAAGCTTCGCGGCGTCACGGAGTTCGGCGAGAGGAAGAGAGGGCTACGGTGCCTGGCGAAGCGGCAGGGTGTGTGCGTTAGGCTCCGAGGACGACTTGAATGCGGTGGTGCGCTCGGACGCGTGTTTGCGGCCGTAGCCACGACGGGCGACATGGCGGCGGCGGCGCTTCGGGATCGAAGGGCGGTGGCTACGCTGTATGTCGAGCACGGGAGGTAGGGGATAGGTAGAGGAGCTCACGACGGATCCAGAGAGCTGGTTGGCGGCCTTGGGGAAGCACGGACGGCAGCGAACGACGGTGGCGATCTCCGGTGGCCGGAGATGGAGAAGATGGCGATGGCGTCGCAGTGGTGCCTCCGGGCTCGCGTGGCTGACAGGAGGGCGAGGTCGACGACGCGAGCTTCGGGACGTCTCAGATGCTCCTGGGGTGCGGTGGCTACGGCCACGGCAGCAGCGGCATGGTATGCCTGGTCCGCGAGAGCGAGGAGAGGAGAGAGGAGAGGACCATGGAGAGGGAGCGGTCGGGCGGCGCGTGGCGCTGCTCTGTGGTCATCCAGAGCGGCGAGGGGAGGAAGGGAGGTGGCGGGAGACGTGTCTCACTGGACGCGTGGTCACAAGGCCACAGGCCTCTGCCCTCCCGGGCGCGAGGAAGGGGAGGCGCTGGTCACCGGCCACTGGGTCATTGGCTGTGCCAAAGCCGCATGTGAGCCGGGCCATGTAAGGTAGGTCAGGTAAGGGTTTTTTTCCTATTCTGTTTCTTTTCTAATATTCTGACATTTGTTTGATTTATTTAAAATACCAGATCACTTTATTTAATTATGCCAATTTTTATATGAGCTAGTGGTAATATTCCAGAGCTCTTCAACAAAAGGCACAATTATTGGACAATATTTTATATATATCATAATATATATCCAATGCAATTAGGTATGCATTAATTCCAAATGCCCAAATATAAATACTTAGGAACCCCCAAAATATTGGTTTGATTATTATCTCTGTCCAATATTTTCAGAGGGCCACATGAGCATTTTCCTGGACCCTTTGGAGCAATTTTTATTTTTGGGTCATTTCCAAAATTATTCTGAGGGTTTCACAAATCCCCATTTCAAAATTAAATGGAATTTTAAACATGATGCACAATGACTAGCTAGCCTTGAGCATACCAGAACTAGGGATGTGACACTGCATCTGTACATGAAGTTCATTTTCGGTTGCTTATGATGGTCTTTATGTGATGTTTGGGACGAACTAGCGTATTTCTGGTACATCTTCCCCAGAATGATTATTTGGGTGTGTCTAACTCTCATCTAGGTGAGAAATAACTATGTCTTATTTGATTCTTACACCCTTCAATTTTATGTGAGGATTTTTCTTTTATTAATCAAATACTGTAGGAGTTAGGCAAGACTTTGTTAATTCTCACCTAGATGAGAATTGGTTATCTCTCAATTTCTTTATTGTACTATTTATACCATCAAGATTTGTGTTTTTTTATATCGACTGGGCGTGCAGCTGCTATGGCCCGGCGCATTGTTCCATTGTGCTTCTTGTATTATTATTTTTACCCCGCCTGGCCATTGCCACGTCTGTATTTCTACTAGCAAAAGAGTTCATGTGTTATAATAAAAAAAGACCACACTCACCTAACCCAAAAATCCTCGTGCTTACCCATGTTGACGGTGGCCTCAATGCTCACACAATCACAACACATTTGAATGTTGTCAATCCTAAGGCGTCTATCTCTCGGCATAAGATGAGAATTCTGCTTTTTTCCAATGAGGTTTTGGCGAGGTGTTTATGCATCATTATAGATGATTTCTTTCGTCTTCAATCCTGATTTTGTTGAGGTGTTCATTTCCATTCTGAATCGACATAATATGAAAGAAAGACGAATCATACGCTATTGATTAAGGTTGCAGCATAAATAATATTTTTGAAATGGTTAACATGTAAAAATAACATCATATCCAGATTCTGCACAGTTTTTTAATCAAATTTCATATATAATATGTTAAATTTGGAGTTAGGTTTAAAAGATACGGATATTTTTAAAAAGCATTTGATATGTATTGCGGGTCGATTAACCCAATTATCAGGGGGTTTTCTGCAAAAGAGAAATCTAACTTAAAACTGACCTGCAAGTTGATTATCAAAAACATCAACGGGGTTATGCGAAAGCGAAAATCTAAATTAAAACTAGATTGCGGGTTGATTACCAGAAACATCAAGGCGTTTTCTGCGAAAGCAGAAATCGAACTTAAAGATAAACTAAGGGTTAATTATCAGAAACATCAGGAATGAAATTAAAATATATTTTAAATTTGGATTGTTGGTTGACTATAAAAAAGGTCGGAGAATTTCTGCAAAATGTTGTATGTGTAACTTTGACACACAAGCTTGTTTGGTCCTTTGATATGCAATTTATCCGATTAAGAACCAATTGCATGTCCGTCCATGAGATGCAACTCACCCGATCTAGTTATATGTTCATCCTTTACACTTAGTTTAGCATTAACATTGCATGTCCATTCTTGACATTTAGTTAGCCCCGATCTAGTTGCATGTCCACCCTTAACAATTCTCCAATTGTATGTCCACCCTTCACATGTAACTTGAATGTAACTAACCCAGTTGCATGCTCATCTTGGACCTGAAGCTTCAGTTGCATGTCCACGCTCAACACGCAATTTGTCTTAACCTTAATCCAATTGCATGTTCACCTCCTACACACAACTTGCCTGAGCCCAACCCAGTTGCATGTCCACCCTTGACATGCAACTCAATCTACCAAGTTGCATGTCCACCCACGACATGCAACTCGCTCGACCTATTTGCAAGTCCATCACAACACGCAACTCACACGCGAGACCCAGTTGCACGTCCATCATCGACCCAAGGCGATCAATTGGTGAGTGTGCGGCCCTAGATTTCCTAAAAGGAAGCTGTCTCCATACCAAACTAATGATGACTGCTAAAAATACCAAACTAACAGTGAGCTTGAAGTTGTTTCTCAGCTTGACCAATCGCGGGTGAAACCTTCCAAGGTTATCATGGACGAGCATTGCCTAGGGGCTAGGGGCTAGGGTCTGAAGTCGACAATAGAACAATCATTATGACATGCCATCATCGACCGCGTCGACTTCATGATCTAATGAAAACAACAAGGCGCAAACTGTCGCTGCACATCCCCATCCTGGGAGATGGGACAGAGGAGTTGGAGCGGGTAGAACGGGCCACAAGTCGCTAGATCTGTCGCCTCTCACCTTTCTCATCATCAACACAAAAACTAGATTCATCGCAAAAAAAAAAACACAAAAACTAGATACGGCTTCACAATTCCACATCAGAATTTTTGTGAGGCTATCTTTCTCTTTGGAAAGATAGAGAAACAAAGCCGAAAACTTTTCGCGCATTGTTGTGGGAACTTTATGCGTAAATTCTCGATAAAGAAATAACTAAAAGTAAACGTAAGAGTTTTCTCGATTGGTTTAGAATGATCCAGCTCCTAGTTAGGCTTTGGATTCCTTTGTTCTTTTTTCTTTTTCTTTTTTTGCGGCTGCATTCCTTTGGTTTTTTTTTTCTGCAGGTCGATTCCTTTGTTCATTGGTTCAATGCAAGGTATGTAGACCGTCATGCACTACTTGCCAACGTGGGAGGCTACATGGATTAGAAAAATAGTTAGTGGGTCAATAAAATAGAAAACTTCAACAAATTAATTTAATTTTCCAGAAAAAATATTTAGATTTTAGTACGCTTACAAAGAAAAAACTATGTCCTTTGTAGATGCCATGTTGCCATCATGAATACTACGTGAAGCCATTGCGTGTTTGATCAAACACACGAGCATACGTATCCTCAAGATCGGACATGCAGGATATATCATGTAAATTGGACTTTTCATGGTTGGAACTTGGAAGTCGACAGCTGACGACTGCTACTGGGTCTGGGTGGCTGCCAGTGCCAAGCTCCAACCTTTAGTCCAACCAGTGGATTTCATACTCAGACAATCTCCTTTTAACCACCACCATCTGTGCTTAAAATCATATCATTCTCCTGAACAACACAGCACACTAAGCCAGCTCCATGATACTTCCTGTATAAACTAATATATGATCGTTTAGATCACTACCAAACTAATTCACTTAAAGGCCTCAATTTTTTTCAACTACAGATAGTCTATTCCTTAGAGAGAATTTTTGTCAAGAAAAGGTACTACATCACACTAATTCAACACCCCGGCTGCCATTTCTGATTTCCGATGGAACAAGTCTAAGAAACCACGCGACAGTCTGGCGGGCATCACGGATGCTTCCAGCGCCCGTCTTTCCCGTGAACGGCTAGCTAGCTTGGCAGTACCGGCGAAACTTTGTTCCTTCCGGCAGGATGACGTGGCAATCGGGCTAATTCTCCGAAAAGATTTGCCCGCGAGGATCGTGACCGGGGAGCATGAATCGCATATTCATCAGCTTCCACGACTGTGATGTGTACGCCTACTTTTCCACGCACCCGAGCATATCTGAATATCTGATGCCACCAGCCAGTCCTTCTGGTTATGCTCCTCGCTTCTCCTTCGTCGCGTCGTCTTCGTCCCCTTTCTGTCGAACGAGTTATAGTATTATATAGACAGCTACCTTGGGTGGCTCCTCAAAGAGCTGAGCGTCTCAGGGTGCGGTGTTCAGGTCCAGGTACTTTCTCATTCCCCTCCTCCTATGTAGGCGGTTCTCAGTGCACGGATGCATTCTTGGTTTGTTTCAAGTCTGATGAGTAATTCCGTTCTTCGAGTTGTTGACCATGTTGTATGTGTTCCAGTCGAGTTAGCTCCTTCATCGGTTTCTGAACATGGGAAGTTCAGAGTTTGAGCAAGCGAAGGTATCTCCTGACCTGAAACAGCTCCTTCCATTTCTTTGGCTTCTCCTTAATCTTATTACGGTTTTAAATTTTTGTTCAGTTGTTTCCTTGGATGATTTTCTAATTTAGATGCCCCTGATTGCTTCAGTCCTTTGTATGTCTTGAGCCAGCAAACTGTTCTGACATGGTTGTTGTTGCTTCAGGCACACTTGCACGTCGACTGTGCTCAGCCACCAGCAATAACTTGGCAGAGGAAATTCGACGATGAAGGCAAGAAGGTTGCTATGCTTAGCATGACCACTGATATCTTGACAGTTGTAAGCAAGCATGTCAACACGGACTGTACCTTTTAAATTTTGCATCCAGAACCAAAGAATGCATGCTACCTATGCTACATAAACACTGACCATGGTCATGGTTGTGCTGCAGATACCCTTGATTTTTAAAATGCTTCGACTGCACGTCGAAGGAATCACGAAAAACCAAGTGAGTCCCTCTTCTGTCACTGAACATTCAGCTAATCTATCTTCCAGCATGCTGAACATGTAGTTGAAATGCCGGTGCAAATTATTCTGCCTAGTCAGTACTCAGTAGCCAGTGAAATTGCTGAACAATTATTATCTTGTTTCGCCAAGGTTGCGGTCTATGATCCGCTCAGGAAATGGATGGACAACTGCTACCGCGGGGTACCCCTCGGCGGACTAGGGTAAGTACTTTCGATGTTTCAGGCCTTGATTTTGCCCTGGGACTTGCTTTGGTTCTGTTGTGACATTCATGCATGGCTCTGCAGCTGACTGAACTTCAGATGACAGTTTTATTCAAAGTGCAATCTCTTCTCCTTTGCAGTTCAGGAAGCATAGGGAGAAGCTACAGAGGGTACTTTCAGCAGTTTCAATTATTCCCCAGGATATATGAAGAGAAGCCTATCCTCGCCAACCAGTTCTCAGTAATAATAAATTTACACTTGCTTTCATGAGCTGCAATGCTCAATTCATGGTACAAAAAAGTCTTATATTCTCCACTATTTTCTCCTGTCTAGGCATTCATTTCGCGTTCCGGCGGGAAGAGCTACTCCACGGTGTTGTCCGCCCCGAATGCTCATCTCCTCAAGTAAGCAGTGAAAGCATCAGAAATTCACCTGCATTTCATTCATCTAATTATGCCAGACAGAGATACCATATAAAAAATTGTGCACATTTGCAGGGGAATAGATAATAAAGCCGGTATCGGATCTTGGGACTGGAAGCTGAAAGAGAAGAATTGCAACTACCATGGCTTGTTCCCAAGATCTTGGACTGTATATGATGGTACATTCCTGACCCGACAGCGATATTTGTCGCCAAGAACAATGTCGATTAAGTTTGTCGGGCAGAGCCTTCTAATCTTTTTTTCAATAAAGGATGGATTTTATTGACTCAAAATGAAGCATCAAGAGGATTCAAACATAGAGAACCTACTAATCTATGTTGCACAATGGCAATGTAGGTGAGCCTGACCCTGAAATCAAGATCACCTGCCGTCAGATATCGCCCTTCATCCCTCACAACTACAAGAAGAGCAGCTTTCCCATCGCGGTTTTCACTTTTACGGTACATATTCTTCTTCAGCAAATCAAACAAATGATGCCACATGAGTGATTCAGCCCTTAATTTTGATCCCTGATGCTTGTACCAGGTGCAAAATTCTGGGAGCACACCTGCAGATGTCACATTGCTCTTCACATGGGCTGTAAGTGCAAAGCCAACACTCTGCTCTTCAGAACAGACACAACATCTTTGTAGCAAGGATTTGACCTTAATTTTGCTTGTTCATCCGTGTAGAATTCCGTGGGTGGAAAATCAGAACTGACGGGGAATCACAACAACTCCAGAATCAAGTAACGAGCACGACAAAATTCGCTTGGTGCGATGTGGTAATAGGCAGCAGACTCTCTGACAATGACAATGTCTTGCGTGCAGAGCGCGCGACGGCGTCCATGGCGTCCTTCTACGCCACAGGACGGCGGAGGGGAACCCTCCGGTGACGTTCGCGATCGCGTCGCAGGAGACCGGCGACGTCCGCGTCACCTGCTGCCCGTCCTTCGCGATGGGCCCGTACAGCCCCGGCGGCCGCGAGCAGTTCACTGCCAAGGACATGTGGGACGAGGTCAAGAAGCATGGTTCCTTTGGCGAGGCCGCCGGCGGGGTGCCGACTGCGTCGTCGAGGCTTGGATCGTCCATCGGGGCGGCGGTGGCGGCGACGACGAAAGTGCCGGCGGGGGGCACGCGCGTGGTGTCGTTCGCGCTCTCGTGGTCGTGCCCCGAGGTGAAGTTCCCCTCCGGGAGGACCTACCACCGTAGGTACACCAAGTTCCTCGGCCTGGATCGAGACGCCGCCGCAGAACAATTGGCTCACGACGCCCTTCTTGGTGAGATTTCCAAGGGTTCTTGGTTGATGAAGATTTCCGAATCTCTCTGAAGATTAACATTTCTCAATATTTGTTGTGTTTGCGTGTAGAACACATGGATTGGGAGTCGAAAATCGACGAGTGGCAGAGGCCTATCCTGCAGGACAAGAGGCTGCCTGAATGGTAAGAAATTCAGATTAAGCTCAGTGTCAATCACTGACTTATTTTTCCCCATTAAACTGCCAAATTATTGAATTGGTCATAGTTTGATTCCAGAACAGAACAGGTGATGACATGATTGTTTTTCAGGTATCCGGTTGTACTGTTCAACGAGCTTTACTATCTCAACGCTGGAGGCACCATTTGGACAGGTAGATCTATCTGAACTCTGAAGTCACAAATTTATCTTCGGCAATGGTCCGAAACAGAAAGGTGTGGCTACTCTCGGGTGTACTACACCCGAGTTTCAAAAACTTGAAAAAAAAACGCGGTCAAACAATCTCCAAAAAATCTGAAACTATGAGACATCAAACTTGATCAAATGTTTGAGCTTCCTGCAAAATTTCAGCCAAAGAAAACATCTGAGCTGTCACCGAAAAAACAAAATCACTTCTCAAACAGTGCACCAAACTTTGAAGATTGATTTTATCTTTTTTGATGAGAGCTCCTCTGATGTTATTTCTGGCTGAAATTTGGCAGTTAGCTCGAACATTTGATAAAGTTTGATGTCTCAGAGTTACAGATTTTTTCGAGTTAGTTTGATCACGTTTTTTTTCCAAATTTTTGAAATTCGGGTGTAGTACACCCGAGAGTATAAAATCCAGTCTCGGTCCGAAATCTGAAATTTTCATTTGTCACAGATGGGCTGCCTCCGAAGAAGACCAGCTTTGCGTCGTCAAAGTACGGGTCGACGACAGAGTCCTTCACTCTCGACGGGTTCCGCGCAGGTGATCTCGCTGTGGACGGTATCCTGAGCGCAATGTCGACGGCGGAGGAGCGGCTGGAATCATCGTCGGCGTTCGGCGCGGCCCTGCTCGGCGACGGCGAGGAGAACGTGGGGCAATTCTTGTACCTGGAGGGGATGGAGTACCACATGTGGAACACCTACGACGTCCACTTCTACTCCTCCTTCGCGCTGCTCTCCCTCTTCCCGGAGATCGAGCTGAGCCTCCAGCGGGACTTCGCCCGCGCCGTCCTCCTCCACGACCCGCGCCCCATGCGCACCCTCGACGGCGTCTACGTCCCACGCAAGGTGCTCGGCGCCGTGCCGCACGACATCGGCCTGGCCGATCCCTGGTTCGAGGTGAACGCGTACATGATCCATGACCCGTCGCGGTGGAAGGACCTCAACCCCAAGTTCGTCCTCCAGGTGTACCGCGACGTCGCCGCCACCGGGAATGTTGCGTTCGCGTCGGCGGCGTGGCCGGCGGTGTACCTGGCCATGGCGTACATGGACCAGTTCGACCGTGACGGGGACGGTATGGTGGAGAACGAGGGCCGCCCCGACCAGACGTTCGACCTGTGGTCCGTCTCCGGGGTCAGCGCGTACACCGGCGGTCTCTGGGTCGCGGCCCTTCAGGCGGCGGCCGCCATGGCGCGCATCGTCGGCGACCGGGGCGCGGAGGGGTACTTCCTCGAGCGGTACAAAAGGGCGCAGCGCGTGTACGACGGCGAGCTCTGGAACGGCTCCTACTTCGACTACGACAACAGCGGCGGCGCGACCAGCAAGTCCATCATGGCCGACCAGCTCGCCGGGCAGTGGTATGCGCGCGCGTGCGGGCTGGAGCCGATCGTGGAGGAGGAGAAGGCTCGTAGCGCGCTGGGGACGGTGCTGGACTACAACGTGATGCGCGTGCAGGGCGGCGCCGTGGGGGCCGTGAACGGGATGCGGCCGGACGGCGCCGTGGACGCGTCGTCGCTGCAGTCCAAGGAGGTGTGGGTCGGGGTCACCTACGGCGTGGCCGCCGTCATGCTCCACGAGGGCATGCCGGAGGCGGCGTTCCGGACGGCGAAGGGCGCGCACGACGCCGGGTGGGGCAGGGACGGGTTCGGGTACGCGTTCCAGACGCCGGAGGCGTGGACGTCCGACGCCGGCGGCGGGTACCGGTCGCTACACTACATGCGGCCCCTCTCGATCTGGGCGATGCAGTGGGCGCTATCTCCGCCGGAGCTCCATAGGGACCTCCGGGTGGTTCCGGGTTCGGTGTCCGCTGTAGCGTCGCCGGCGGAGGTGGACCTGGCGCGGGGGAAGTTCGGGAAGGTGGCGAGCATGCTGAGGCTGCCGGAGGAAGTGCAGAACAAGGGGTATCTCAGAGCTATCTACCAGGTACTCCGGCAGATGCTGCTCCCGGAATCCTGATTCTCACGGGTGGAACTTCCAACTTCAGCCCTGAAACATTCCGTCGTAAGGTCGACAATATCGTAGAGAAGCGTCTTGATAAAGCACTCCGTCTGGAATATCATTTGTGGGATCTTTTGATTAGCACGATTCTTAAAGCAAGCCTATGGGGAAAAATACGTATTAAGATCGATAATCCTACACTCATGGGCTGTTTAAAGGCGCTTTACAAAACCTTCCAGTTTTTTTTAGCATCACAAAACCTTCCAATTAATCTTCAATCCCCCATTGAATTTCACTGGGGTGGGCCCCAACCCTCTTTCTGTCTTCCAATCGTTTTGTTCAACGACAGGATGTCCGTTGAATCTGTGACCATCCATTCCTTCCCATGCGTGTAGCATTGCCTTAAAATGAATGGTAGAAATGCAAATTTCAAAAATAAAAAACACAAAGTTGTAGTGTAGCTCGAGTTTCATGGTACCCCATGACCAAATATCTTGTGTGCTTGTAAATTTTAGTGTCCATACGACAACCAACGAGCTAAAAAAAACCCTGCTCAACAACGCACACAAGTTTAAGCACCAATTTTGTTATTTTCTCTATGAGCTCTTAGAATATTGTTTGGACACAAAAAATTGCAAGCGCCTACAACATTTCGTCATAATCCACCCCACAAAGTTCAGAATTTTTGGTTTTTTACTATTTTTTATTTTACTGTTTATGAAGGTATCATGGAGCTCTTGCTATGAAAAACGGCTCTCAATGGAAGTGGCACTTTGATTTTTTGACTGGGAGCACACTGTTTAATTGTGCACGTACCCGCCACCTCTCTGGAAAAATTTTAGAGTTTCTTTGCCTCCCACCATCGCAGGCTCGCCTCATCTCCGGTGGCCCAAGGACCATGGAGGCACGGCGGAATGTGGCTCTTGCCAGCGGGAGGGATCTTGCTCTGTTTTTAGTTGTTTTTGTCAGTTCGTTTAGGTTTTGTATCCTACTTGGGAAGATGAGGGGTTGGCGGCTCCCTGAAGATGGAACAAGGTTCTCCCCTCCAAGCCCCGTTTCGGTGACGTATTTAGCGTGGTGTTGGTCTTTGGTGGATCCATTACTGCAGGATGCTGCTAATGCGACACTACAATCAGAGACCCTTTGACGAAACTGTGTGCGATGCATTAATCGCAAATAGTGATGTAATAAAACCGTCCAAAATGATATAAAACCTTTGTGATGGCGGAGATATCAAACACGGTTTGGATTATAGTTGCGATGAGGCAACACAACAGAAACGGTCAGCCGGATAAAGGTGTATGCGATGTGCGGCATACAGTTCAGTCAGATGAACTGTTTGTGATTAGGCAACACAACAGAAACGGCAATCCAGATCAAGGTGTGTGCGATAGAGGACATATAGTTCACTCTTATGAACTGTTTGAGTTGAGCCAAGAGAACAGAAACGGTTCAACTTAATAAGATGTGTGTGATACGCGGCAAACAGGTCTGTAATCAGAAATGTGTGCACCGGCTAATTGTCTGGGAAGACCGATAATAACACAGACATTTCTAAATAATAAGTTGTGTGTGATCTTGGCAAACGACGCTTGCTGGTAAATTATTGTCTGCCATTCTTGAAATCATCATCGACATGTTCCTTAGTTTAATCATTTGCCATGATTTGCTCAGTCTGCACAACATCCACACTCTCTGTGTACAGAACAATATTCTTTACTGTGAATAGTGTGCTCTGTTGGACACACAAGTATATGGATCATAGCCTTGGGCGAGCAATAATGTGCCCGCACGCGTCGTGCTAGCTCGCAGTTCCTCCTATGGGCTCTACTCGCGCCACCGACCTAGCCTCGGCGCCGCCCTCTGTTGGCTCCGACGAGCTTCTCCATGAGCCGAGCCGCTACCTCCCTGTGACCCGCTCGCCCATGAGCGCCACGACCAAGCCCTCGCCGACGACTATCACCCCATGCCCAACTGTTTGATGGAATGCCTCACAAGATAAGAAGAAGGTTTGGGGAGAGATAAGGGTGCTGATGGGTGGGCCCTTCGTCCAATCTAACAATCAACAAACTGTGTTGACCATCTTGTGCTAGATCAATGCTTACTAGTGGACCCAACATGCCAGAAATCGAATTAATTCAGTCCATCTCATAAGTGTTTATTAAGAAAATTAATTAAAAAATGATAGATTTGGTCGCGCCTGAGGAATATGATAGCAAACCAGAAATTGAACTCGAAATGTGATAGTTTTTGCTATTCTCTCTAGCCCGCGCATGGAATAACATTTGCAAAGACACTGACAGAGAAATACAACCTCAAAACTGAAGTGAGGTAGTGTGTGGAAACTCTGAGTCAGATTCTAACACATCAGCTTTGTCACTCAATCCCTACCATTCCCATTAGTTAGCTCCTCGATGCAATGGCTTCCATTTGGATTCTAAGGGCATCTCTAATGCCGATGCTTAAAATGGACACACTATTTGTCTGCAGAACTGGTCTAGACAAGTCCGTGGACATGGATGTGTGAGCTCACCATTGCATCCCCTAAACATCCACCCAGGTTTAGTCAGTTTCATTTCAAGTGCATAGAAATATGAGAGCAATTTGAAGTGCGGTTTTCATAGTGGTTAATACAAACAAAAAGAGGTGGATGTTCATAGTATTGACATGTGTCCGATCACAAAAGTATCGGCCTGCCAGTTTATGCAAAAAAGGGAAATTTTACCTGCCTGACCAGCTATTTGAGCCTTCGCGCTCACTCTGCTACCGCCTCCTCCTCACCATTCAGCTCCTTCTCGATCGCCTTCGGCTTGGCCGCCAAGTACTTAAATCTTCACACGGAAGGCATGCACGATCATCGCTGCATCGTCATCCAAGTTGTCCATCTTCATGGTCAACATCTTCGTACGTATCCTATAAAGTGGCCATGATGTCAACCCACATCTCTTCGAGCTTTGTCTTCTTCTCTTCGAGGTTGAGCTTCTTCTCGGTCGCCTCCATCAAGATGTTAAACCTATAGGCCTTCTTTTCTTCCTTCAATCCGGAGTTCTTGACACATGACTCGTCTTTCTTTGTCGAGATGTCCTCTAACCTCTCCGTCGTCTTGTCCGCCGCCCTTCTCGCTTCTCCTTCTCGTCCTCTCACTTCTTTCTCCGGAACTCTCTTTGAACCTTCTTAGGTGGCTCTTTTGTTGGGTTGGTTGGATCACCCGCTTCTTCATCGGTACCGATGTCAGGGTTCTTGATGGATTTGGTAACGGATAGTTGTCGTATGGGTGTCCCATTCAACTTTCAACCAACAATGGATCAGGACAAAGCTCCTCTTCTCCACCTTCAAGAACAAGTTGCACGCACGGGAGGGCTAGAAAGAAAAATATTGTCAACAAGTTGCATATCCTGCCAAATGACCAACACATAGAGTATATTTGGCTAACAAGTTGCATATCTAGACAAATAACCAATACATACAATAACTTGCTCGGTGATTAGCGCACCACTTGGCCAATGACTAATTGATTTTTCAAATAGCCGCAATATCTACTCATGGCCTCTTTGATGGTGGACCATCGATGTTGAGCCACTTTGTCCCACGATTGTGGATGAGTTGGTTGCTGTAGGGCTCAAATTCTTGTGCTCATGGAACAAAGTATGAATGTTGGCCCAAAATGTTGCTCCCTTTTGTTGTGCGTCATGGATTGGATCAATGCTAGTGGCCAATCACGCATCACAAAAAAATTCGTCCTCCTTCTTGTTGAAACTTTCTCCTCTACCCGTCATTGGATCTTCTTTGGATCGTCCAGCCATTCCTCTGGATCAAGGTCTTCATCACCGTCCTGCTCTGGTTGGCGGGTGTACAAATCTGGTTGCTAGGTGTACGTGCCTGGTTGTGTGTACGTGTTCGGTTGGGTGTATGTGCCTGGTTACTTGGTGTGCACCTCCGACTCCGAGTCATCCACTTGCCCATCCCATAGCAACCTCCGCCTCCATCGTGGATCATCTCCAAAATTTGCATGTTCATGCCATCATACATCGTCTTGTCCAGTTGAGACATACCGGTGAACAGAGACACCTAGTTGGTCCACACCAGGCGTATGCAACCGGACAAGCTGCAATAATGTCGAGTTGACGAAATGGAGCGGCGCTGCATTAAAGATGCAATACGACATGTACCGAGCGACAGAGGCAGGGGGTGTCGATCAACCTGTTTGGCGGCGTAGAAGTAGGGAGTCTAATATTGCTTTGGACAAGACGACGTGTGCATGGACGGCGACCACGACAATGCCCCGGGTTCCAGGCCCGCCCGCCCTTGCACCCTGTCCCAGTCCTCGTCCGCCTCACCCTTCGTCCTTTCTTTTGTCGTCTGCCCCATCTTTGCCTTCGCTTTCTGGCGGCGGGCTTGATGTGTCGCCGAGTTGATCTTCCGGGTAACCACCTTCTCCGAATCCTCCATCGTCTCCGGTAGCTTTTCGTACGGGTCCATGCGATATTGGCTGCAAAATGGGTGGGACTTAGGGTGGAGAGCGATGGGATGGTAGCTGAAATGGTGGAGAAAGGGGGGTTTGTCGTGGAAATAGTGCATATTGCCCCAAATGTGCGGGCTCGGCCTCGATTTTGGGTGGGCCGGGGGTGTCGATGACCTACGTGGCGGCTTTCCGTGAAGGAAATATGCCCTAGAGGCAATAATAAAGTTATTATTTATATTTCCTTATATCATGATAAATGTTTATTATTCATGCTAGAATTGTATTAACCGGAAATTTGATACATGTGTGAATACATAGAGAAGACAAAGTGTCCCTAATATGCCTCTACTTGACTAGCTTGTTTATCAAAGATGGTTATGTTTCCTAGCCATAGACATGTGTTGTCATTTGATGAACGGGACCACATCATTAGAGAATGATGTGATGGATAAGACCCATCCGTTAGCTTAGCACTATGATCATTTAGTTTATTGCTATTGCTTTCTTCATAACTTATACATGTTCCTCTGACTATGAGATTATGCAACTCCCCAATACCGGAGAAACACTTAGTGTGCTATCAAACGTCACAACGTAACTGGGTGATTATAAAGATGCTCTATAGGTGTCTCCGATGGTGTTTGTTGAGTTGGCTGATAACCCGCAAGTATAGGGGATCGCATCCGTTTTCCAGGGTAGAGTATTCAACCCAAATTCGGTAACAGTGCAAAAAGTAACAGTGGCAACGGTAAAGTAACTAAGCAAAGAACAATATGTGAAAAGCTCGTAGGCATTGGATCAGTGATGGATAATTATGTCGGATGCGATTCCTCATGCAATAGTTATAACATAGGGTGACACAGAACTAGCTCCAGTTCATCAATGTAATGTAGGCATATATTCCGAATATAGTCATGCGTGCTTATGGAAAAGAACTTGCATGACATCTTTTGTAAATGCCCTCCGTGGCAGCGGGGTCCTATCGGAAACTAAGGGATATTAAGGCCTCCTTTTAATAGAGTACCTGGCCAAAGCATTAACACTTAGTGAATACATGAACTCCTCAAACTACGATCATCACCGGTAAGTATCCCGATTATTGTCACTTCGGGGTTAACCGATCATAAAACATAATAGGTGACTATAGACTTGCAAGATAGGATCAAGAACTCACATATATTCATGAAAACATAATAGGTTCAGATCTGAAATCATGGCACTCGGGCCCTAGTGACAAGCATTAAGCATAGCAAACTCATAGCAACATCAATCTCGAACATAATGGATACTAGGGATCAAACCCTAACAAAACTAACTCGATTACATGATAAATCTCATCCAACCCATCACCGTCCGGCAAGCCTACGGTGGAATTACTCACGCACGGTGGTGAGCATCATGAAATTGGTGATGGAGGATGGTTGATGATGACGACGACGATGAATTGCCCTCTTCGGAGCCCTGAACAGACTCCAGATCAGCCCTCTCGAGAGAGATTAGGGCTTGCGGCGGTGCCGTATCGTAAAACGTGATGAATCCCTCTCTCTGATTTTTTTTCTCCCCGAACATGAATATATAGAGTCGGAGTTGAGGTCGGTGGAGCATCAGGGGGCCCACGAGGCAGGGGGCACGCCCTCCACCCTCATGGACAGGGTGTGGGCCCCTGGTGTGGATTCTTTCACCAGTATTTTTTATTAATTCCAAAAATATTCTCCGTGAAGTTTCAGGTCATTCTAAGAACTTTTATTTCTCCAAAAAAATAACACCATGGCAATTCTGCTGAAAACAGCGTCAGTCTGGGTTAGTTCCATTCAAATCATGCAAGTTAGAGTCCAAAACAAGGGCAAAAGTGTTTGGAAAAGTAGATACGACGGAGACGTATCATTGGCATTGATCGAGATTAGGATTTGTTGCTCCGATTGTCGGAGAGGTATCTCTGGGCCCTCTCGGCAATGCACATCACAATAAGCCTTGCAAGCAATATGATTAATGAGTTAGTTGCGGAATGATGCATTACGGAACGAGTAAAGAGACTTGCCGGTAACGAGATTGAACTAGGTATGGTGATACCGACAATCGAATCTCGGGCAAGTAACATACCGATGTCAAAAGCAACAACGTATGTTGTTATTCGGTTTGATCGATAAAGATCTTCATAGAATATGTAGGAGCCAATATGATCATCTAGGTTCCGCTATTGGTTATTGACCGGAGATGTGTCTCGGTCATGTCTACATAATTCTCGAACACGTAGGGTCCGCACGCTTAACGTTCGATGACGATTCGTATTATGAGTTTATGTGATTTGATGTACCTAAGGTTGTTCGGAGTCCCTGATGTGATCACGAACATGACGAGGAGTCTCAAAATGGTCGAGAGGTAAAGATCGATATATTTGAAGGCTATATTCGGACATCGGAAAGGTTCCGAGTGATTCGGGTATTTTTCGGAGTACCAGAGAGTTACGGGAATTTGCCTGGGGGAGTAGTGGGCCTTAATGGGCCATACGGGAAAGGAGAGAAGGGCCTCAAGGGGTGGCCGCGCGCCCCCCCATGCCAAGTCCGAATTGGACTAGGGAGCGGGCGGCGCCGCCCTGTCTTTCCTTCTCCCTCTCCTACTCCTTCCCTCTCTCCCCTCTTGGAAAAGGAAGGGGACTCCAACTAGGATTGGGAATCCTAGTTGGACCCCCCCTATAGGCGCGCCCCTCCTAGGCCGGCCTCCTCTTCCTCCCTCCTTTATATACGTGGGCAGGGGGCACTCCAAAGACACACTAAGCCTTCTCTTAGCCGTGTGCGGTGCCCCCGTCCATAGTTACACACCTCGGTCATATCATCGTAGTGCTTAGGCGAAGGCCTACACCGGTAACTTCATCATCACTGTCGCCACGCCATCGTGCTGACGGAACTCTCCTTCGGCCTCAACTGGATCAAGAGTTCGAGGGACATCATCGAGCTAAACGTATGCT
Source organism: Aegilops bicornis (assembly GCA_021605145.1). NCBI lineage: Eukaryota > Viridiplantae > Streptophyta > Magnoliopsida > Poales > Poaceae > Aegilops > Aegilops bicornis. The sequence continues at coordinate 537,369,476 of CM038675.1, forward strand.
GATCGCGGAGGCGTCGTTCGTTCGGTACTTGGATCGGTTGGATCACGAAGACGTTCGGCAACATCAACCGCGTTACTAAACACTTCCGCTTTCGGTCTACGAGGGTACGTAGACACACTCTCCCCGCTCGTTGCTATGCTTTTCCTAGATAGATCTTGCGTGATCGTAGGAAATTTTTGAAATACTACGTTCCCCAACATTGGCATCCGAGCTAGGTCTATGCGTAGATGTTATATGCACGAGTAGAACACAAAGAGTTGTGGGCGATAATAGTCATACTGCTTACCATCATGTCATACTTTTATTCGGCGGTATTTTTGGATGAAGCGGCCCAGACCGACATTACATGACCGTGTTCATAAGACTGGTTCTACTGTCGTGCTTCACACACAGATGGCCAGTGGGTGTCTGTTTCTCCAACTTTAGTTGAATCTAGTGTGACTACGCCCGGTTCTTGTTGAAGACTAAAACAACACACTTGATGAAAAATCGTTGTGGTTTTGATGTGTAGGTAAGAACGGTTCTTGCTAGAAGCCCGTAGCAGCCACGTAAAACTTGCGACAACAAAGTAGAGGACGTCTAACTTGTTTTTGCAGGGCATGTTGTGATGTGATATGGTCAAGACATGATGTGATATAATTTGTTGTATGAGATGATCATGTTTTGTTAAAGTTATGGGCAACTGGCAGGAGCCTTGTGGTTGTTTCTTTATTGCATAAGATGCAAGTGCCATATAATTGCTTTACTTTATCGTTGTGCGATAGCAATAGTGCAAAAGCAATAGTTGGCGAGACAACCATGTGACGACACGTTGATAGAGATCAAGATGATGGAAATCATGTTGTCATGCCGGTGACAATGGAGATCATGACGGTACTTTAGAGATGGAGATCAAAGGCACAAGATGATGATGGCCATATCATGTCACATATTTTGATTGCATGTGATGTTTATCTTTTATGCATCTTATTATGCTTAGTATGGCGGTAGCATTATAAGATGATCCCTCACTAAATTTCAAGGTATAAGTGTTCTCCCTGAGTATGCAGCGTTGCGACGGTTAAATCGTCTTAGAGACACCACGTGATGATCGGGTGTGATAAGCTCTACGTTCACATACAACAGGTGCAAGCCAGTTTTGCACACGCAGAATACTTGGGTTAAACTTGACGAGCCTAGCATATGCAGATATGGCCTCAGAACACTGAGACCGAAAGGTCGAACATGAATCCTATAGTAGATATGATCAACATAGTGATGTTCACCATTGAAAACTTCTCCATCTCACGTGATGATCGGACATGGTTTAGTTGATATGGATCACGTGATCATTTAGATGACTGGAGAGATGTCTATCTAAGTGGGAGTTCTTAAGTAATATGATTAATCGAACTTTAATTTATCATGAACTTAGTCCTGATAGTATTTGCATAACTATGTTGTAGATAAATAGCTCGCGATGTAGATCCCCGTTTATTTTTTATATGTTCCTAGAGAAAAATAAGTTGAAAGATGATAGTAGCAATGATGCGGACTTGGTCCGTGATCTGAGGATTATCCTCATTGCTGCACAGAAGAATTATGTCCTTAATGCACCGCTAGGTGACGGCCTATTGTAGGAGCAAATGCAGACATTATGAAAGTTTGGCAAGATCGGTATGATGACTACTTGATAGTTTAGTGCGCCATGCTTTACGGCTTAGAACCGGGACTTCAAAAATGTTTTGAAATGCCATGGAGCATATGATATTTTCCAAGAGTTGAAATTGGTATTTCAGACTCATGCCCGAGTCAAGAGGTATGAGACCTCTGGCAAGTATTTTTTGGCCTACAAGATGGAGGAGAATAGCTCAACCAGTGAGCATGTGCTCAGAATGTCTGAGTACTACAATCTCTTGAATCAAGTGAGAGTTAATCTTCCAGATAAGATAGTGATTGACAGTGTTCTCTAGTCACTATCACCAAGTTACTGGAACTTCGTGATGAACTATAGTATGCAAGGGATGACGAAAACGAATCCCCGAGCTCTTCGCGATGCTAAAATCGGCGAAGATAGAAATCAAGAAAAGCATCAAGTGTTGATGGTTGACAAGACCACTAGTTTCAAGTAAAAAGGGCAAGGGAAAGAAAGGGAACTTCAAGAAGAATGACAAGCAAGTTTCCACTCCCGTGAAGAAATCCAAAGCTAAACCCAAGCCTGAAACTAAGTGCTTCTACTGCAAACGAAATTGTCACTGGAAGCGGAACTGCCCCAAATACTTGGCGGATAAGAAGGATGGCAAAGTGAACAAAAGTATATATGATATACATGTTATTGATGTGTAATTTACTAGTATTCATAGTAGCCCCTGGGTATTTGATACTGGTTCAGTTGATTAGTAACTTGAAACAGGAATTACAAAATAAACAGAGACAAGTTGAGGGCAAGGTGACGATGTGTGTTTGAAGTGATTCCAAGGTTGATAAGATCACCATCGCACACTCCCTTTTTCCTTCGGGATTAGTATTGGAACTAAATAAATGTTATTTGGTGTTTGCGTTGAGCATAAATATGATTGGATCATGTTTATAGCGATACAGTTATTCATTTAAGTCAGCGAATAATTGTTGTTCTGTTTACATGAATAAAACCTTCTATGGTCTTACATCCAATGTAAATGGTTTACTGAATCTCGATCGTAGTGATACACATATTTATTGATGCCAAAAGATGCAAAGTTGATAATGATAGTGCAACATATTTGTGGCACTGCCGTTTAGGTCATATTGGTGTGAAGCGCATGAAGAAACTCCATGCGGATGGACTTTTGGAATCACTTAATTATAAATCATTTGATGCTTGCGAACAATGGAGCGAGATGAGTAAGTCTCCGTTCTCAAGAACAATGGAGCAGATATGGGTATATCTACTTGATGAAACACAAGTCTGAAACATTTGAAAAAAGTTCAAAGAATATCAGAGTGAAGTGGAAAATCATCGTAACAAGAAAATAAAGTTTATACAATCGGATCGCGGAGGCAAATATTTGAGTTACGAGTTTGGCCTTCATTTAAAACTGTGGAATAGTTTCACAACTCACGCCACCTGGAACACCATAGCGTAATGGTGTGTCTGAATGTCGTAATCGTACTTTATTAGATATGGTGCAATTTATGATGTCTCTTACCGATTTACCACTATCCTTTTGGGGTTATGCATTAGAGACAGCTGCATTCACGTTAAATAGGGAACCATCTAAATCCGTTGAGACGACACCATATGAACTGTGGTTTAGCAAGAAACCTAAGCTGTTGTTTCTTAAAGTTTGGGTTGTGATGCTTATGTGAAAAAGTTTCAACCTGATAAGCTCGAACCCAAATTGAAGAAATGCGTCTTCATAGGATACCCAAAGGAAACTGTTGGGTACACCTTCTATCACATATCCGAAGGCAATATATTCGTTGCTAAGAATGGATCCTTACTAGGGAAGAAGTTTCTCTCGAAAGAAGTGAGTGGGAGGAAAGTAGAACTTGATGAGGTAATTGTACCTTCTCCCAAATTGGAAAGTAGTTCATCACAGAAATCAGTTCCAGTGATGCCTACACCAATTAGTGAGGAATTTAATGATGATGATCATGAAACTTCAGATCAACTTACTACCGAACCTCGTAGGTCAAACAGAATATGTTCCGCACCAGAGTGGTACGGTAATCCTATTCTGGGAGTCATGTTACTAGATCATGACGAACCTAGAACTATGAGGAAGCGATGATGAGCCCAGATTCCGCGAAATGGTTTAAGGCCGTGAAATCTGAGATGGGATCTATGTACGAGAACAAAGTATGGACTTTGGTTGACTTGCCCGATAATCGGTGAGCCGTTAAGAATAAATGGATCTTCAAGAGGAAGACGGATGCTGATAGTAGTGTTACTATCTACAAAGCTCCAATTGTCGCAAAAGGTTATCGAGAAGTTCAAGGTGTTGTCTATGATGAGATTTTCTCACTCGTATCGATGCTTAGAGACTGTCCGAATCATGTTAGCAATTGCCGCATTTTATGAAATTTGGCAAATGGATGTCAAAACTGCATTCCTTAATGGATATCTCAAAGAAGAGTTGTATATGATGCAACCGGAAGGTTTTGTCGATCCTAAAGGTGCTAACAAAGTGTGCAAGCTCCAGCGATCCATTTATGGACTGGTGCAAGCCTCTCGAAGTTGGAATATACGCTTTGATAGTATGATCAAGGCATATGGTTTTATACAGACTTGTGGTGAAGCCTGTATTTACAAGAAAGTGAGTGGGAGCACTACAGCCTTTCTGATAAGTATATGTGAATGACATATTGTTGATCGAAAATGATGTAGAATTTTCTGGAAAGCATAAAGGAGTGTTTGAAAGGAGTTTTTCAAAGAAAGACCTCAGTGAAGCTGCTTACATATTGAGCATCAAGATCTATAGAGATAGATCAAGACGCTTGATAAGATTTTCCAATAAGTACATACCTTGATAAGATTTTGAAGTAGTTCAAAATGGAACAGTCAAAGAAGGAGTTCTTGCCTGTGTTGCAAGGTGTGAAGTTGAGTAAGACTCAAAAACCCGACCACGACAGAAAATAGAAAGAGAATGAAAGTCATAGGTTCTATAAAGTATGCTATGCTGTGTACCAGACCTATTGTGTACCTCGCCATGAGTTTGGCAAGAGGGTACAATAGTGATCTAGGAGTGGATCACTGGACATCGGTCAAAATTATCCTTAGTGGAATAAAGATATGTTTCTCGGTTATGAAGGTGATAAAGAGTTCGTCGCAAAGAGCTACATCGATGCAAGCTTTGACATCGATCTGGATGAATCTAAGTCTCGATCTAGATACATACTGAAAGTGGGAGCAATTAGCTAGAGTAGATTGTTGTAGAGCATTGTAAACATAGAAATTTGCAAAATACATACAGCTCTGAATGTGGCAGATCCGTTGACTAAATTTATCTCACAAGCAAAACATGATCACACCTTAGTGCTCTTGGGTGTTAATCACATAGCGATGTGAACTAGATTATTGACTCTAGTAAACCATTTGAGTGTTGGTCACATGCCGATGTGAACTATGGCTATTAATCACATGGTGATGTGAACTATTGATTTTAAATCACATGGCGATGTGAACTAGATTATTGACTCTAGTGCAAGTGGGAGACTGGAGGAAATATGCCCTAGATGCAATAATAAAGTTATTATTTATATTTCTTTATATCATGATAAATGTTTATTATTCATGCTAGAATTGTATTAAGCGAAAACTTGATACATGTGTTAATACATAGACAAAACAGAGTGTCCCTAGTATGCCTCTACTTGACTAGCTTGTCTATCAAAGATGGTTATGTTTCCTAGCCATAGACATGTGTTGTCATTTGATGAACGGGATCACATCATTAGAGAATGATGTGATGGACAAGACCCATCCGTTAGCTTAGCACCATGATCGTTTAGTTTATTGCTATTGCTTTCTTCATGACTTATACATGTTCCTCTGACTATGAGATTATGCAACTCCCAAATACCGGAGGAACACTTAGTGTGCTATCAAATGTCACAACGTAACTGGGTGATTATAAAGATTCTCTACAGGTGTCTCTGATGGTGTTTGTTGAGTTGGCATAGATCGAGATTAGGATTTGTCACTCCGATTGTCGGAAAGGTATTTCTGGGCCCTCTCGGTAATGCACATCACAATAAGCCTTGCAAGCAATGTGACTAATGAGTTAGTTGCGGGATGATGCATTAAGGAATGAGTAAAGAGACTTGCCGGTAACGATATTGAACTAGGTATGGTGATACCGACGATCGAATCTCGGGCAAGTAACATACCGATGACAAAGGGAACAACGTATGTTGTTATGCGGTTTGACCAATAACGATCTTCGTAGAATATGTAGGAGCCAATATGAGCATCCAGGTTCCGCTATTGGTTATTGACCGGAGATGTGTCTCGGTCATGTCTACATAGTTCTCGAACCCGTAGGGTCCGCACGCTTAACGTTCGATGACAATTCGTATTATGAGTTTATGTGATTTGATGTACCGAAGGTTGTTCGGAGTCCCGGATGAGATCATGGACATGACGAGGAGTCTCGAAATGGTCGAGAGGTAAAAATCGATATATTGGAAGGCTAAATTCGGACATCGGAAAGGTTCCGAGTGATTCGGGTATTTTTTGGAGTACCGGAGAGTTACGGGAATTCGCCGGGGGAAGTAGTGGGCCTTAATGGGCCATACGGGAAGGGAGAGAAGGGCCTAAAGGGGTGGCCGCGCCCCCCACCCCCATGGCAAGTACGAATTGGACTAGGGAGGGGGCGGCGCCCCCCTCTCTTTCCTTGTCCTCTCCTACTCCTTCCCTCTCTCCCCTCTTGGAAAAGGAAGGGGACTCCAACTAGGATTGGGAATCCTAGTTGGACTCCCCCTATAGGCGCGCCCCTCCTAGGCCGGCCTCCTCTTCCTCCCTCCTTTATATACATGGGCAGGGGGCACCCCAAAGACACACCAAGCCTTCTCTTAGCCGTGTGCGGTGCCCCCGTCCATAGTTACACACCTCGGTCATATCGTCGTAGTGCTTAGGCGAAGGCCTATGCCGGTAACTTCATCATCGTTGTCGCCACACCGTCATGCTGATGGAACTCTCCTTCGGCCTCAACTGGATCAAGAGTTCGAGGGACATCATCGAGCTGAACGTGTCCTGATCGCAGAGGTGCCGTGCGTTCAGTACTTGGATCGGTTGGATCGCGAAGACGTTCGACTACATCAACCGCGTTACTAAACGCTTCCGCTTTCGGTCTAAGAGGGTACGTAGACACACTCTCCCCGCTCGTTGCTATGCTTTTCCTAGATAGATCTTGCGTGATCGTAGGAAATTTTTGAAATACTACGTTCCCCAACAGTGGCATCCGAGCCAGGTCTATGCGTAGATGTTATATGCATGAGTAGAACACAAAGAGTTGTGGGCGATAATAGTCATACTGCTTACCAGCATGTCATACTTTGATTCGGCGGTATTGTTGGATGAAGCGGCCCAGACCGACATTACATGACCGTGTTCCTGAGACTGGTTCTACCGGCGTGCTTCGCACACAAGTGGCTAGTGGGTGTCTGTTTCTCCAACTTTAGATGAATCGAGTGTGACTACGCCCGGTTCTTGTTGAAGGTTAAAACAGCACACTTGATGAAAAATCGTTGTGGTTTTGATGCGTAGGTAAGAACGGTTCTTGCTAGAAGCCCGTAGCAGCCACGTAAAACTTGCAACAACATAATAGAGGACGTCTAACTTGTTTTTGACGGGCATGTTGTGATGTGATATGGTCAAGACATGATGTGATATAATTTGTTGTATGAGATGATCATGTTTTGTTAAAGTTATAGGCAACTGGTAGGAGCCTTGCGGTTGTTTCTTTATTGCATAAGATGCAAGCGCCATATAATTGCTTTACTTTATCGCTGTCACGATAGCAATAGTTGCAAAAGCAATAGTTGGCGAGACAACCATGTGACGACACGTTGATAGAGATCAAGAGGATGGAGATCATGGTGTCATGCCGGTGACGATGGAGATCATGACGGTACTTTGGAGATGGAGATCAAAGGCACAAGATGATGATGGCCATATCATGTCACACATTTTGATAACATGTGATGTTTATCTTTTATGCATCTTATTTTGCTTAGTACGGCGGTAGCATTATAAGATGATCCCTCACTAAATTTCAAGGTATAAGTGTTTTCCCTGAGTATGCACCGTTGCGACAGTTCGTCATGCCGAGACACCACGTGATGATCGGGTGTGATAAGCTCTACGTTCACATACAATGGGTGCAAGCCAGTTTTGCACACGCAGAATACTTGAGTTAAACTTGACGAGCCTAGCATATGCAGATATGCCCTCGGAACATTGAGAACGAAAGGTCGAGCGCGAATCATATAGTAGATATGATCAACATAGTGATGTTCACCATTAAAAACTAGGGAGGGGGCGGCGCCCCCCTCTCTTTCCTTTTCCCTCTCCTACTCCTTCCCTCTCTCCCCTTTTGGAAAAGGAAGGGGACTCCAACTAGGATTGGGAATCCTAGTTGGACTCCCCCTATAGGCGCACCCCTCCTTGGCCGGCCTCCTCTTCCTCCCTCCTTTATATACGTGGGCAGGGGGCACCCCAAAGACACACCTAGCCTTCTCTTAGCCGTGTGCGGTGCCCCCGTCCACAGTTACACACCTCGGTCATATCGTCGTAGTGCTTAGGCGAAGCCCTGCGCCGGTAACTTCATCATCCCCGTCGCCACGCCATCATGCTGACGGAACTCTCCTTCGGCCTCAACTGGATCAAGAGTTCGAGGGACATCATCGAGCTGAACGTATGCTGATCGCGGAGGTGCCGTGCGTTCGGTACTTGGATCGGTTGGATCGCGAAGACGTTCGACTACATCAATCGCGTTACTAAACGCTTCCTCTTTCAGTCTACGAGGGTACGTAGACACACTCTCCCCGCTCGTTGCTATGCTCTTATTCGGCGGTAATAGTCATACTGCTTACCAGCATGTCATACTTTTATTCGGCGGTATTTTTGGATGAAGCGGCCCAGACCGACATTACATGACCGTGTTCATAAGACTGGTGCTACCGTCGTGCTTAACACACAGATGGCTAGTGGGTGTCTGTTTCTCCAACTTTAGTTGAATCGAGTGTGGCTACGCCCCGTTCTTGTTGAAGGTTAAAACAACACACTTGATGAAAAATCGTTGTGCTTTTGATGCATAGGTAAGAACAGTTCTTGCTAGAAGCCCGTAGCAGCCACGTAAAACTTGCAAGAACAAAGTAGAGGACGTCTAACTTGTTTTTGCAGGGCATGTTGTGATGTGATATGGTCAAGACATGATGTGATATAATTTGTTGTATGAGATGATCATGTTTTGTTAAAGCTATCAGCAACTGGTAGGAGCCTTGTGGTTGTTTCTTTATTGCATAAGATGCAAGCGCCATATAATTTCTTTACTTTATCGCTATGCGATAGCAGTAGTTGCAAAAGCAATAGTTGGCGAGACAACCATGTGACGACATGTTGATAGAGATCAAGAGGATGGAGATCATGGTTTCATGCCGGTGACGATGGAGATCATGACGGTACTTTGGAGATGGAGATCAAAGGCACAAGATGATGATGGCCATATCATGTCACACATTTTGATTGCATGTGATGTTTATCTTTTATGCATCTGATTTTGCTTAGTACGGCGGTAGCATTATAAGATGATCCCTCACTAAATATCAAGGTATAAGTGTTTTCCCTGAGTATGCACCGTTGCGACAGTTCGTCATGCCGAGACACCACGTGATGATCGGGTGTGATAAGCTCTACGTTCACATACAATGGGTGCAAGCCAGTTTTGCACACGCAGAATACTTGGGTTAAACTTGACGAGCCTAGCATATGCAGATATGGCTACGGAACAATGAGAACGAAAGGTCGAGCGCGAATCATATAGTAGATATGATCAACATAGTGATGTTCACCATTTAAAACTAGGGAGGGGCGGCGCCCCCCCATGGCAAGTCCGAATTGGTCTATGGAGGGGGCAGTGCCCCCCTCTCTTTCCTTCTCCCTCTCCTACTCCTTCCCTCTCTCCCCTCTTGGAAAAGGAAGGGGACTCCAACTAGGATTGGGAATCCTAGTTGTACTCCCCCTATAGGTGCGCCCCTCCTTGGCCGGCCTCCTCTTCCTCCCTTCTTTATATATGTGGGCAGGGGGCATCCCAAAGACACACCAAGCCTTCTCTTAGCCGTGTGCGGTGCCCCCGTCCACAGCTACACACCTCGGTCATATCGTCGTAGTGCTTAGGCGAAGCCCTGCATCGGTAACTTCATCATCACCGTCGCCACACCATCGTGCTGACGGAACTCTCCTTCGTCCTCAACTGGATCAAGAGTTCGAGGGACATCATCGAGCTGAACGTATGCTGATCGCGGAGGTGCCGTGCGTTCGGTACTTGGATCGGTTGGATCGCGAAGACGTTCGACTACATCAACCGCGTTACTAAACGCTTCCGCTTTCGGTCTACGAGGGTACGTAGACACACTCTCCCGGCTCGTTGCTATGCTTTTCCTAGATAGATCTTGCGTGATCGTAGGAAGTTTTCGAAATACTACGTTCCCCAACAATGTGTAGATAGATCTTGCCAGGTCTATGCGTAGATGTTATATGCACGAGTAGAACACAAAGAGTTGTGGGCGATAATAGTCATACTGCTTACCAGCATGTCATACTTTGATTCGGCGGTATTGCTGGATGAAGCGGCCCAGACCGACATTACATGACCGTGTTCATGAGACTGGTTCTACCGGCGTGCTTCGCACACAAGTGGCTAGTGGGTGTCTGTTTCTCCAACTTTAGTTGAATCGAGTGTGACTACGCCCGGTTCTTGTTGAAGGTTAAAACAATACACTTGATGAAAAATCGTTGTGGTTTTGATGCGTAGGTAAGAACGGTTCTTGCTAGAAGCCCGTAGTAGCCACGTAAAACTTGCAACAACATAGTAGAGGACGTCTAACTTGTTTTTGCAGGGCATGTTGTGATGTGATATGGTCAAGACATGATGTGATATAATTTGTTGTATGAGATGATCATGTTTTGTTAAAGTTATAGGCAACTGGTAGGAGCCTTGCGGTTGTTTCTTTATTGCATAAGATGCAAGCGCCCTGTAATTGCTTTACTTTATCGCTATGCGATAGCAATAGTTGCAAAAGCAATAGTTGGCGAGACAACCATGTGACGACACGTTGATAGAGATCAAGAGGATGGAGATCATGGTGTCATGCCGGTGACGATGGAGATCATGACGGTACTTTGGAGATGGAGATCAAAGGCACAAGATGATGATGGCCATATCATGTCACACATTTTGATTGCATGTGATGTTTATCTTTTATGCATCTTATTTTGCTTAGTACGGTGGTAGCATTATAAGATGATCCCTCACTAAATTTCAAGGTATAAGTGTTTTCCTTGAGTATGCACCGTTGCGACAGTTCATCATGCCGAGACACCACGTGATGATCGGGTGTGATAAGCTCTACGTTCACATACAATGGGCGCAAGCCAGTTTTGCCTACTGAGAATACTTGGGTTAAACTTGACGAGCCTAGCATATGCAGATATGGCCTCGGAACACTGAGAGAATGAAAGGTCGCCTTGAATCATATAGTAGAGATATGATCAACATAGTTATTTTCACAATTGAAAACGAGGGTGGGGGCGGCGCCCCCCCATGGAAAGTCCGAATTGGTCTATGGAGGCGGTGCCCCTCTCTTCCTTCTCCCTCTCCTACTCCTTCCCTCTCTCCCCTCTTGGAAAAGGAAGGGGACTCCAACTAGGATTGGGAATCCTAGTTGGACTCCCCCTATAGGCGCGCCCCTCCTTGGCCGGCCTCCTCTTCCTCCCTCCTTTATATACGTGGGCACGGGGCACCCCAAAGTCACACCAAGCCTTCTCTTAGCCGTGTGTGGTTCCCTCGTCCATAGTTACACACCTCGGTCATATCATCGTAGTGCTTAGGCGAAGCCCTGCGCCGGTAACTTCATCATCGCCGTCGCCACGCCATCGTGCTGACGGAACTCTCCTTCGGGCTCAACTGGATCAAGAGTTCGAGGGACATCGTCGAGCTGAACATATGCTGATCGCGGAGGTGGCGTGCGTTTGGTACTTGGATCGGTTGGATCGCAAAGACGTTCGACTACATCAACCGCGTTACTAAACGCTTCCGCTTTTGGTCTACGAGGGTACGTAGACACACTCTCCCCGCTCGTTGCTATGATTTTCCTAGATAGATCTTGCGTGATCGTAGGAAAATTTTAAAATACTGCGTTCCCCAACAGTGGCATCCGAGCCAGGTCTATGCGTAGATGTTATATGCACGAGTAGAACACAAAGAGTTGTGGGCGATAATAGTCATACTGCTTACCAGCATGTCATACTTTGATTCGGCGGTATTGTTGGATGAAGCGGCCCAGACCGACATTACATGACCGTGATCATGAGACTGGTTCTACCGGCGTGCTTCGCACACAAGTGGGTAGTGGGTGTCTGTTTCTCCAACTTTAGTTGAATCGAGTGTGACTACGCCCCGTTCTTGTTGAAGGTTAAAACAACACACTTGATGAAAACTCATTGTGGTTTTGATGCGTAGGTAAGAACGGCTCTTGCTAGACGCCCGTAGCAGCCACGTAAAACTTGCAACAACAAAGTAGAGGACGTCTATCTTTTTTTTGAAGGCAGGTTGTGATGTGATATGGTCAAGACATGATGTCATATAATTTGTTGTATGAGATGATCATGTTTTGTTAAAGTTATCGGCAACTGGTAGGAGCCTTGTGGTTGTTTCTTTATTGCATAAGATGCAAGCGCCATATAATTGCTTTACTTTATCGCTATGCGATAGCAATAGTTGCAAAAGCAATAGTTGGCGAGACAACCATGTGACGACACGTTGATAGAGATCAAGAGGATGGAGATCATGGTGTCATGCCGGTGACGATGGAGATCATGACGGTACTTTGGAGATGGAGATCAAAGGCACAAGATGATGATGGCCATATCATGTCACACATTTTGATTGCATGTGATGTTTATCTTTTATGCATCTTATTTTGCTTAGTATGGCGGTAGCATTATAAGATGATCCCTCACTAAATTTCAAGGTATAAGTGTTTTCCCTGAGTATGCACCGTTGCGACAGTTCGTCATGCCGAGACACAACGTGATGATTGATACGTCTCCAACGTATCTATAATTTTTGATTGCTCCATGCTACTTTATCTATTGTTTTGGACTATAATGGGCTTTATTTTCCACTTTTATATTATTTTTGGGACTAACCTATTAACCGGAGGCCCAGCCCGTAATTGCTATTTTTTGCCTATTTCGGTGTTTCAAGAAGCGGAATATCAAACGGAGTCCAAACGGAATGAAACCTTCGGGAACGTGATCTTCTCACGAACGTGATACAGGGAGACTTGGACCCTACTCCAAGAAGTGCCAGAGGCGGTCACGAGGTGGGGGCGCGCCCTCCCCTGGCGCGCCCCTACCTCGTGGGCCCCGATGCTCCACCGACGTACTCCTTCCTCCTATATATACCTCGTACCCCGACCGATCAAAGACGGAGCCAAAACCTAATTCCACCGCCAGAACTTCCTCAGTATCCATGAGACCCATCTTGGGGCCTGTTAGGAACTCACGGAGGGGGCATCTACCACGAAGGGCTTCTACATCATCACCATAGCCCCTCCGATGAAGTGTGAGTAGTTTACTTCAGACCTTCGGGTCCATAGTTAGTAGCTAGATGGCTTCTTCTCTCTTTTTGGATCTCAATACAATGTTCTCCCCTTCTCTCGTGGAGATCTACTTGGTTAATTATTCTCAATGGCATACTGAAAGATCTACTAATAAAAAAGTGCATGCTATAGAAGAAATCAATGTTTTGAGTGGAAAGATGGATGAACTTATGAATTTATTTGCTAAGAGTGTTTCTTGATCCCAATAATATGCCTTTATGTACCTTGATTGAGAATAATAATGAATCTATGGATGTGAATTTTGTTGGTAGGAATAGTTTTGGAAACAACGCGTATAGAGGGAATTTTAATCCTAGGCCTTATCCTAGTAATCCTTCTAATAATTATGGAAATTCCTACAACAACTCTTATGGAAATTTTAATAAGATGCCCTCTGAATTTGAGAGTAGTGTTAGAGAGTTTATGAATTCACAAAAGAATTTTAATGCTTTGCTTGAAGAGAAATTACTTCAGGTTGATGATTTTGGCTAGGAACGTTGATAGAATTTCTCTTGATGTTGATTCTTTAAAGCTTAGATCTATTCCTCCTAAGCATGATATCAATGAGTCTCTCAAAACTATGAGAATTCCATTGATGTGTGCAAAGAAAGAACCGCTAGGATGCGTGCTTCCAAAGATGCCTTTATTAAAGCGTGTTCTTCTAATTCCTATGAAAATCAAGATGAAGATCTAAAAGTTATTGATACGTCCCCTATTAAATCTTTGTTTTGCAATATGAATCTTGATGAAACTGAATATGATCTTCCTTTACCTAGAAGGCGTTCTAAGAATTCGGAGTTTTTAGATCTTAATGATGAAATTGATGAAAGTGGGGTTGAAAGAAATAGAAATCTAGATGTTGCTAAACCCACTATATTGGATCTCAAGGAATTTAATTATGAAAATTTCTCTTTAATTGATTGTATTTCCTTGTTGCAATCCGTGCTAAATTCTCCTCATGCTTATAGTCAAAATAAGGCTTTTACCGAACACATTGTTGATGCCTTGATGCAATCTTATGAAGAAAAGCTTGAGTTGAAAATTTCTATTCCTAGGAAACTCCATGATGAGTGGGAACCTACTATTAAAATTAAAATTAAAAAATTATGAGTTTCATGCTTTGTGTGATTTGGGTGCTAGTGTCTCTACTATTCCCAAAACTTTGTGTGATTTGCTAGATTTCCGTGATTTTGATGATTGCTCTCTAAACTTGCATCTTGCGGATTCCACTATTAAAAAGCCTATGGGAAGAATTAATGATGTTATTATTGTTGCAAATAGGAATTATGTGCCCGTAGATTTTATCGTTCTTGATATAGATTGCAATCCTTCATGTCCTATTATTCTTGGTAGACCTTTGCTTAGAACGATTGGTGCAATTATTGATATGAAGGAAGGAAATATTAGATTCCAATTCCCTTTAAAGAAGGGCATGGAACACTTTCCTAGAAAGAAAATAAAATTACCATATGAATCTATCATGAGAGCCAGTTATGGATTGCCTACCAAAGATGGCAATACCTAGATCTATCCTTGCTTTTATGCCTAGCTAGGGCGTTAAGCGATAGCGCTTGTTGGGAGGCAACCCAATTTTATTTTGTGTTTTTTGTTTTGGTTTTGGTTAGGAATAAATAATCCATCTAGCCTCTGTTTAGATGTGGTTTTATCTTTTAATTAGTGTTTGTGCCAAGTTGGACCTATTGGATCTTCTTGGATGATAGTTATTTGATCTTGCTGTAATTTCCAGAATCTTTGTGCTCAGTGCCCGAATTGTTAAAAATCACCAGAACGAGATAAAATACTTATTCCAATTGATGCTGATCAATAAACAAATTTTCCAGGTCTTCTAATTTTGGTAGAATTTGTTGGGTTCCAGAAGTTTGCGTTAGTTACATATTACTACAGACTGTTCTGTTTTTGACAGATTCTGTTTTGCGTGTGTTGTTTGCTTATTTTGATGAATCTATGGTCAGTAAAATAGTTTATGATCCATAGAGAAGTTGGAATACATTAGGTTTAACACCAATATAAATAAATAATGAGTTCATTACAGCACCTTAAAGTAGTCTTTTGTTTCCTTTCTCTAACGGAGCTCACGAGATTTCTATTGAGTTTTGTGTTGTGAAGTTTTCAAGTTTTGGGTGAATTCTTTTGATGGATTAAGGAACAAGGAGTGGCAAGAGCCTAAGCTTGGGGATGCCCATGGAACCCCCAAGATAATCCAAGGACACCAAAAAGTCAAAGCTTGGTATTCCCCGGAAGGCATCCCCTCTTTCGTCCACTTCCATCGGTAATTTACTTGGAGCTATATTTTTATTCACCAACATGATATGTGTTTTGCTTGGAGCGTCTTGTATTATTTGAGTGTTTGCTTGTTAGTTTACCACAATCATCCTTGCTGTACACACCTTTTGAGAGAGCCATAGATGATTTGGAATTTGATAGAATACTCTATGTGCTTCACTTATATCTTTTTGAGCGTGATTTTTTTTTTGCTCTAGTACTTCACTTAGATCTTTTAGAGCACGGTGGTGGATTTGTTTTAAAGAAACTTGATCTCTCATGCTTCACTTAGATTATTTTGAGAGACTTTAATAGCATGGTAATTTGCTTAATGTTAATATACTTGGTGTTCAAGATATGTGAAACTTTCTTTTGAGTGAATTGAATACTAAGATAAGTTTGATGCTTGATAATTGTTTTGAGATATGGAGGTGATAATATCAAAATCGTGCTAGTTGAGTATTGTGAATTTGAAAAATACTTGTGTTGAAGTTTGCAAGTCCCATAGCATGCACGTATGGTTAAAGTTGTGTAACAATTTTGAAACATGAAGTGTACCTGGCTTGTGCATCCTTATGAGTGGCGGTCGGGGACGAGCGATGGTCTTTTCCTACCAATCTATCCCCCTCGGAGCATGCGCGTAGTACTTAATTTTTGATGACTTCTCAATTTTTGCAATAAGTATATGAGTTCTTTTGACTAATGTCGAGTCCATGGATTATACGCACTTTTACCTTTCCGCCATTGCTAGCCTCTTGATGCCGTGCATTGCCCTTTCTCACATTGAGAGTTGGCGCAAACTTCGCCGGTGCATCCAAACTCCGTGATACGATACGCTCTATCACACATAAACCTCCCTATTTCTTCCTCAAAATAGACACCATACCTACCTATTATGGCATTTCCATAGCCATTCCGAGATATATTGCCATGCAACTTTCCACCGTTCCGTTCATCATTATTATGACATACATTACTTTTGTCATATTGCCATTGCATGATCATGTAGTTGACATCGTATTTGTGGCAAAGCCACCATGCATTATTTTTCATACATGTCACTCTTGATTCATCGCACCATCCCGATACACCATGGGAGGCATTCATATAGAGTCATACCTAGTTCTAGTTTCGAGTTGTAATCCTCATGTTGTAATCAATAGAAGTGTGATAATCATCATTATTAGAGCATTGCCCAAAAAAAAGAGAAAGGCCAAAAAAAAGAAAAGAAAAGGGCAATGCTACTATCTCTTTTTCCACACTTGTGCTTCAAAGTAGCACCTCGTTCTTCATGTAGTGAATCTCATATATTGTGCTTCAAAGTAGCACCATGTTTTTCATATAGTGAGTCTCATAAGTTGTCTTTTTCATACTAGTGGAAATTTTTCATTATAGAACTTGGCTTGTATATTCCTACGATGGGCTTCCTCAAATGCCCTAGGTTTTCATGAGCAAGCAAGTTGGATGCACACCCACTAGTTTTCTTTTGTTGAGCATTCATAGCTCTAGTGCATCTGTTGCATTGTAATCCCTACTCCTCATGTTGACATCAATTGATGGGCATCTCCATAGCCCGTTGATTATCCTTGTCAATGTGATACTTTCTCCTTTTTTGTCTTCTCCACACAATCCCCATCATCATATTCTATTCCACCCATAGTGCTATATGCATGGCTCACGCTCATGTATTGCGTGAAGGTTGAAAAAGTTTGAGATTATTTAAGTATGAAACAATTGCTTGGCTTGTCATCGGGTATAGAAGTTGGGAACATCTTTGTGTGACGAAAATGAAGCATAGCCTAACTATATGATTTTGTAGGGATGAACTTTCTTTGGCCATGTTATTTTGAGATGACATAATTATTTTGATTAGTGTGCTTGAAGTATTATTATTTTTATGTTAATATGAACTTTTGTCTTGAATCTTTCGGATCTGAATATTCATATCACAATTAAGAAGATTTACATTGAAATTATGCCAAAGTATCACTCCGCATCAAAAATTCTCTTTTTATCATTTACCTACTCGAGGACGAGCAGGAATTAAGCTTGGAGATGCGATACGTCTCCAACGTATCTATAATTTTGATTGCTCCATGCTACTTTATCTATTGTTTTGGACTATAATGGGCTTTATTTTCCACTTTTATATTATTTTTGGGACTAACCTATTAACCGGAGGCCCAGCCAGTAATTGCTATTTTTTGCCTATTTCAGTGTTTGAAGAAAGCGAAATATCCTGAGTCCAAACGGAATGAAACCTTCGAACGTGATCTTCTCACCGAGCGTGATACGGAGACTTGGACCCTACTCCAAGAAGTGCAGGCGGTCACGAGGTGGGCGCGCCCTCCCCCCTGGGCGCGCCCCCTACCTCGTGGGCCCCCTGATGCTCCACCGACGTACTCCTTCCTCCTATATATACCTACGTACCCCCGACCGATCAAAGACGGAGCCAAAAACCTAATTCCACCGCCGTAACTTCCTGTATCCACGAGACCCATCTTGGGGCCTGTTCCGGAACTCCGCCGGAGGGGGCATCTACCACGGAGGGCTTCTACATCATCACCATAGCCCCTCCGATGAAGTGTGAGTAGTTTACTTCAGACCTTCGGGTCCATAGTTAGTAGCTAGATGGCTTCTTCTCTTTTTGGATCTCAATACAATGTTCTCCCCTTCTCTCGTGGAGATCTATTTGATGTAATCTTCTTTTTGCGGTGTGTTTGTTGAGACCGATGAATTGTGGGTTTATGATCCAACTTATCTATGGAAAATATTTGATTCTTCTCTGAATTCTTTTATGTCTGATTAAGTTATCTTTGCAAGTCTCTTCGTATTATCCGTTTGGTTTGGCCAACTAGATTGGTAGTTCTTGCAATGGGAGAAGTGCTTAGCTTTGGGTTCAATCTTTCGGTGACCTTACCCAAAGGATGTAAAGGGTTACAAGGCACGTATTGTATTGTTGCCATCGAGGATAACAAGATGGGGTATTTATCATATTGCATGAATTTATTCCTCTACATCATGTCATCTTGCTTAAGGCGTTACTCTGTTTTAACTTAATACTCTAGATGCATCTTTGGATAGCGGTCGATGAGTGGAGTAATAGTAGTAGATGCAGAATCGTTTCGGTCTACTTGTCACGGACGTGATGCCTATATACATGATCATTGCTGGATAACCTCATAACTATGCTCAATTCATCAATTGCTCAACATAATTTGTTCACCCAAGTAGAATACTTATGCTCTTGAGAGAAGCCACTAGTGAAACCTATGGCCCCCGGGTCTATTCTCATCATATCAATCTCCATCACTTTATTTACTTGCTTTGCTTTTACTTTTTTACTTTGCATCTTTATACCAAAAAAATTATCTCTATCAGATCTCACCCTCGTAATTGACCGTGAAGGGATTGACAACCCCTAAGCGTTGGTTGCGAGTAGCTATCGTTTTGTGCAGGTACGAGGGACTTTGGCGTGGTCTCCTCTTGGATTGATACCTTGGTTCTCAAAAACCGTGGGAAATAATTACGCTCTTGTCTTGCATCATCCTCTCCTCTTCGGGAAATCCAACGCAAGCTCGAGACGTAGCAAGAAGAATTGCTGGCGCCGTTGCCGGGGAGGCTTACACAAAAGTCAACATACCAAGTACCCATCACAATCCCTATCTCTCGCATTACATTATTTGCCATTTGCCTCTCGTTTTCCTCTCCCCCACTTCACCTTTGCCGTTTTATTCGCCCTCTCTTTCCCAATCTCCTCCTCTTTTTCCCTTTGCCTTTTGTTTGCTCGTGTGTTAGTTTGCTTGTTAAATCGTGATGGCTCAAGATGCCACCAAATTGTGTGACTTCACCAATACCAATAATAATGATTTCCTTAGCACTCCGATTGGTCCTCTTGCCAATACCGAATCTTGTGAAATCAATCGCCTTGTTGAATCTTGTTATGAAAGATCAATTCGCGGCCTTCTTAGCGAAGATGCCGCTACTCATCTGAATGGCCGTTGATTTATGTGATATGCAAAAGAAAAAAGATGTCGATAATGATGTCGTTAAATTGAAGCTATTTCCTTTTTCCCTTAGAGATCGTGCTAAAGCGTGGTTTTCATCTTTGCCTAAAAATAGTATTGATTCTTGGAACAAGTGCAAAGATGCTTTTATCTCTAAGTATTTTCCTCCCGCTAAGATTATCTCTCTTAGGAACGATATTATGAATTTTAAGCAACTTGATCATGAACATGTTGCACAAGCTTGGGAGAGAATGAAATTAATGCTACGTAATTGTCCTACTCATGGTTTGAACTTATGGATGATCATTCAAAAATTTATGCTGGATTGAATTTTGCTTCTAGAAATCTTTTAGATTCGGCCATGGGAGGCACTTTTATGGAAATCACTTTAGGAGATGCTACTAAACTCCTAGATAATATTATGGTTAATTATTCTCAATGGCATCTTGAAAGATCTACTAATAAAAAGTGCATGCTATAGAAGAAATCAATGTTTTGAGTGGAAAGATGGATGAACTTATGAATTTATTTGCTAAGAGTGTTTCTTGATCCCAATAATATGCCTTTATGTACCTTGATTGAGAATAATAATGAATCTATGGATGTGAATTTTGTTGGTAGGAATAGTTTTGGAAACAACGCAGCGTATAGAGGGAATTTTAATCCTAGGCCTTATCCTAGTAATCCTTCTAATAATTATGGAAATTCCTACAACAACTCTTATGGAAATTTTAATAAGATGCCCTCTGAATTTTAGAGTAGTGTTAGAGAGTTTATGAATTCACAAAAGAATTTTAGTGCTTTGCTTGAAGAGAAATTACTTAAGGTTGATGATTTGGCTAGGAACGTTGATAGAATTTCTCTTGATGTTGATTCTTTAAAGCTTAGATCTATTCCTCCTAAGCATGATATCAATGAGTCTCCCAAAACTATGAGAATTTCCATTGGTGAGTGCAAAGAAAGAACCGCTAGGATGCGTGCTTCCAAAGATGCCTTTATTAAAGCGTGTTCTTCTAATTCCTATGAAAATCAAGATGAAGATCTAAAAGTTATTGATACGTCCCTATTAAATCTTTGTTTTGCAATATGAATCTTGATGAAACTGAATATGATCTTCCTTTACCTAGAAGGCGTTCTAAGAATTCGGAGTTTTTAGATCTTAATGATGAAATTGATGAAAGTGGGGTTGAAAGAAATAGAAATCATAGATGTTGCTAAACCCACTATATTGGATCTCAAGGAATTTAATTATGAAAATTGCTCTTTAATTGATTGTATTTCCTTGTGGCAATCCGTGCTAAATTCTCCTCATGCTTATAGTCAAAATAAGGCTTTTACCGAACACATTGTTGATGCCTTGATGCAATCTTATGAAGAAAAGCTTGAGTTGAAAATTTCTATTCCTAGGAAACTCCATGATGAGTGGGAACCTACTATTAAAATTAAAATTAAAAATTATGAGTTTCATGCTTTGTGTGATTTGGGTGCTAGTGTCTCTACTATTCCCAAAACTTTGTGTGATTTGCTAGATTTCCGTGATTTTGATGATTGCTCTCTAAACTTGCATCTTGCAGTTCCACTACTAAAAAGCCTATGGGAAGAATTAATGATGTTATTATTGTTGCAAATAGGAATTATGTGCCCGTAGATTTTATCGTTCTTGATATAGATTGCAATCCTTCATGTCCTATTATTCTTGGTAGACCTTTGCTTAGAACGATTGGTGCAATTATTGATATGAAGGAAGGAAATATTAGATTCCAATTCCCTTTAAAGAAGGGATGGAACACTTTCCTAGAAATAAAATAAAATTACCATATGAATCTATCATGAGAGCCACTTATGGATTGCCTACCAAAGATGGCAATACCTAGATCTATCCTTGCTTTTATGCCTAGCTAGGCGTTAAGCGATAGCGCTTGTTGGGAGGCAACCCAATTTTATTTTGTGTTTTTGTTTTTGGTTTTGGTTAGGAATAAATAATCCATCTAGCCTCTGTTTAGATGTGGTTTTATCTTTTAATTAGTGTTTGTGCCAAGTTGGACCTATTGGATCTTCTTGGATGATAGTTATTTGATCTTGCTGTAATTTCCAGAATCTTTGTGCTCAGTGCCCGAATTGTTAAAAATCACCAGAACGTGATAAAATACTGATTCCAATTGCTTATGATCAATAAACAAATTTTCCAGGCCTTATAATTTTGGTAGAATTTTTTGGGTTCCAGAAGTTTGCGTTAGTTACATATTACTACAGACTGTTCTGTTTTTGACAGATTCTGTTTTGCGTGTGTTGTTTGCTTATTTTGATAAATCTATGGTTAGTAAAATAGTTTATGATCCATAGAGAAGTTGGAATACAGTAGGTTTAACACCAATATAAATAAAGAATGAGTTCATTACAGCACCTTAAAGTAGTCTTTTGTTTCCTTTCTCTAACGGAGCTCACGAGATTTCTATTGAGTTTTGTGTTGTGAAGTTTTCAAGTTTTGGGTGAATTCTTTTGATGGATTAAGGAACAAGGAGTGGCAAGAGCCTAAGCTTGGGGATGCCCATGGCACCCCCAAGATAATCCAAGGACACCAAAAGTCAAAGCTTGGGGATTCCCGGAAGGCATCCCTCTTTCGTCCACTTCCATCGGTAATTTACTTGGAGCTATATTTTTATTCACCAACATGATATGTGTTTTGCTTGGAGCGTCTTGTATTATTTGAGTCTTTGATTGTTAGTTTACCACAATCATCCTTGCTGTACACACCTTTTGAGAGAGCCATACATGATTTGGAATTTGATAGAATACTCTATGTGCTTCACTTATATCTTTTTGAGCGTGATAATTTTTTTTGCTCTAGTAGAGCACGGTGGTGGATTTGTTTTAAAGAAATTTGATCTCTCATGCTTCACTTAGGTTATTTTGAGAGACTTTAATAGCATGGTAATTTGATTAATGTTAATATACTTGGTGTTCAAGATATGTGAAACTTTCTTTTGAGTGAATTGAATACTAAGATAAGTTTGATGCTTGATAATTGTTTTGAGATATGGAGGTGATAATATCAAAATCGTGCTAGTTGAGTAGTTGTGAATTTGAAAAATACTTGTGTTGAAGTTTGCAAGTCCCGTAGCATGCACGTATGGTTAAAGTTGGGTAACAATTTTGAAACATGAAGTGTACCTGGCTTGTGCATCCTTATGAGTGGCAGTCGGGGAGGAGCGATGGTCTTTTCCTACCAATCTATCCCCCTAGGAGCATGCGCGTAGTACTTGATTTTTGATGACTTCTAAATTTTTGCAATAAGTATATGAGTTCTTTTGACTAATGTCGAGTCCATGGATTATACGCACTTTTACCTTTCCGCCATTGCTAGCCTCTTCGGTACCGTGCATTGCCCTTTCTCACATTGAGAGTTGGCGCAAACTTAGCGGTGCATCCAAACTCCGTGATACGATACGCTCTATCACACATAAACCTCCCTATTTCTTCCTCAAAACAGCCACCATACCTACCTATTATGGCATTTCCATAGCCATTCGAGATATATTGCCATGCAACTTTCCACCGTTCCGTTCATCATTATTATGACATACATTACTTTTGTCATATTGCCATTGCATGATCATGTAGTTGACATCGTATTTGTGGCAAAGCCACCATGCATTATTTTTCATACATGTCACTCTTGATTCATTGCACCATCCCGGTACACCGCCGGAGGCATTCATATAGAGTCATACCTAGTTCTAGTTTCGAGTTGTAATCCTCATGTTGTAATCAATAGAAGTGTGATAATCATCATTATTAGAGCATTGCCCAAAAAAAAGAGAAAGGCCAAAAAAAAGAAAAGAAAAGGGCAATGCTACTATCTCTTTTCCACACTTGTGCTTCAAAGTAGCACCTCGTTCTTCATGTAGTGAATCTCATATATTGTGCTTCAAAGTAGCACCATGTTTTTCATATAGTGAGTCTCATAAGTTGTCTTTTTCATACTAGTGGGAATTTTTCATTATAGAACTTGGCTTGTATATTCCTACGATGGGCTTCCTCAAATGCCCTAGGTCTTCATGAGCAAGCAAGTTGGATGCACACCCACTAGTTTTCTTTTGTTGAGCATTCATAGCTCTAGTGCATCCGTTGCATTGTAATCCCTACTCCTCATGTTGACATCAATTGATGGGCATCTCCATAGCCGTTGATTATCCTTGTCAATGTGATACTTTCTCCTTTTTTGTCTTCTCCACACAATCCCCATCATCATATTCTATTCCACCCATAGTGCTATATGCATGGCTCAAGCTCATGTATTGCGTGAAGGTTGAAAAAGTTTGAGATTATTTAAGTATGAAACAATTGCTTGGCTTGTCATCGGGGGTATAGAAGTTCGGAACATCTTTGTGTGACGAAAATGAAGCATAGCCTAACTATATGATGTAAGTGCATCTAGTGCCCCTTAGTGATTTTGGTGGATTTAAGACTTATAGGTTAAGGAACTAATGCGCCTGTGAGTGTACACAGGTCTATAAGTCTATGAGGAGTTTGATATTCTGAGAGAAAGTCGACCCCTAAAAATGAAGTTCTTATTTGAAGACTTTGATATTACGAAGACTTTACGAAGACTTTGAAAGTGAAGAAATTGGTGTGACCTTGAAGACTTGGTATTTATTTGAGGAACATGAAGCGTGAAGACTTTTGTTTTCATAGTTTCGTTTTCTCTTTCTTGAGTCATAGGAAACACCGTCTTTGTTAAAGGGGGTCGAGGAAATACTAAGGAAAAATTTCCATGTGATGCTCAACTCAAAATCCTACACCTACCAATCCCTTGAGTGAAGCCTTTGGAAATCTCATACGATTCAGTCAATTTCTTCAAAGGATGAGACGAAGTTCTTACGGTGTTGAGAATTTGTCCCGACCGAGGAGTTAGGAATTCGCCGGTCTGGATTGCCTACGATGAGGAACATGATAGCCCTGAGGAATTTGAGAGTCAAATTTCCGACCGTTGCTGTGCTGCGCGCCACCTGTCCCAAAATATCTTATCCACCTAACGGTCATATCATTGAAGGGCATTTATGTCTTATCATGTCGGGCTGCTCCCTAGGCTATAAATAGCCGCCCCCTACAACCACTAGCTGGTTGGCTGCTCCGAGAGAACTTGACACTTGTCATTTGAGAGCAACCCATCCTCCGAGGACTTTGAGCGAAAATCATCAAGTGAGGAAAAAC
The DNA here is from genome assembly GCA_021605145.1 of Aegilops bicornis. Taxonomy (NCBI): domain Eukaryota; kingdom Viridiplantae; phylum Streptophyta; class Magnoliopsida; order Poales; family Poaceae; genus Aegilops; species Aegilops bicornis. The sequence goes on from CM038675.1 coordinate 537,394,327, forward strand.
CCCAAAACCAAACCCCTTCAAACCCAAAGTGATTGAGCATCACTGAAGAAATTGATCCTGCATGGATCCGACGCTTGTTACCTTTGAAGACTGTGCTTCTTCCAGACGGTTAGGCGTCATGGTCTAGAAACATCCAAGAGGAATTGTGGATCGCCGAGTGACCAAGTCTGTGAAGGTTTGGAAGTCGCTGAAGACTTACCACGAGTGATTGGATGAGGTCTGTGTGACCTTAGTTCAAGGAGAATCTGGTGAGGACTTGGTGTCTGAGCTGCGTGCTTTCGGCCGACCGGGTGTCCGGGGCTGTGTGTCCTCGAGTTTAAATACTCGGCCGCTCCAACAGACGTACAACCGAGACAACAGTTGGAACTGGTCTACCAAATCATTGTCTTCACCAACCTAACTGGTTCTATTTCCTCAACCCTTTCATTTCCTCATTCTTGTGTTGAGTGTTTGTTCATATCATGTTTGAAGACTTTGTTGAAGACTTTCTCAATTTCCTCAGTTCAATTTCTTGATGCATTTTGTCTTCATCTTGTGTTATCCTGTGATTACGCTTTACGTACTCTGTGCTTGTCTTCATTTCATCATGATGACCATGCGTGTATTCTGTTATGCTTACTTCGAGTACTTATTCGGCGCAAGTAGTTCTTCGCTAAGGAATTTCCTCACCGACAAATTCCTCGATGAAGAATTCATAAAATCGCCTATTCACCCCCTCTAGTCGATATATCGCACTTTCAATTGGTATCGAGCAAGGTACTCCCTTGTTACGTGTGATTTTAGTTTAACCACCGGAGTTTTAGTTATATGGGCCGCAGGTATGATCAAGGTCTCAATGAGGTGTCCTACCTTTGATGGGACGGACTACCCCTCTTGGAAGAACAAGATGCGAATGCATCTTGAAGCAATTGACAACGATCTACGGTATGTTGTGGAAAATGGTGTTCCCTCGGTCACACCTTCTCACGAATCTTTGGCGGCGTGAAGAGATTCAAGCAACTCGATTCTCAAGCGAAGAATATCATATGTGTCCATCTGAGCAAAGGTCAATATGGAAGAGTGAGTGCTTTGGAAACTACCAAGCTCATCTGGGACAGGCTGTCCAAAGTGAATGAAGGAGTCTCAACTCAGCGTGACTCTCGAGTTGATGTTCTTCAGAATCTCTTCAACCTCTTCAAAAGACTCGACAATGAAAATGTTCAACAAACCTTCGATCGCCTCACTGACATCTCAAATGAGCTTCAAGCTCTTGGCGCCACTGACATCACCGACCATGAGGTGGTGAAGAAATTGTTAAGATCGCTTGATTCCTCATTTGATACTCCGCACCGATGATACAAGAGCGTCTTGACTACAAGTCACTTGATCCTGCTGATATCCTCGAGAGGCTAAATACTCATGAGTTCCACTTTGAAAAGAGAGATCTATATGGTTCTAGCTATGGAAAAACACGTGCCACGAAGGCCAAGGTCGTATGCGAATCTGAGTGTGAAGACTACGGTAGTAGCCTTGGAGATCCTGAAGAATTAGGCCAGGAGCTAGCACGGCCGTGAAGAAATTCGAAGTTCACAAGGCGTGGTCGCTTTGGAAAATCTTCAAGAAGCAGTGATTCCTCATCCGGTGACTATAAGAGAAGACTTTGTCACAAATGCAAGAAACCTGGTCACTACATCCAAGATTGTCCTCAGTGGGAAAAGGAATTAAAGAAGAAGAAACACAAGGATTACAGTTCTGATGACGCGAAGAAGAAGAAGAAATCATCGAAATCTTCATCAAAATCCTCAAAGCTTTCTTCTCACAAGAAGGGCAGCTCCAAAAAGGCTCGAGCATTCATTGGCAAGGAAATGGACTCTGAAGATGAATCTGAGGAACATGAGGAAGAGGAGGCATCGTAAGAATCTGAGTCCGGTGTGGCGAGTCTAGCTCTCGCTCGCTTTCGTCGACAAGTCCATCTTCAACTCTGAAGAAAATGACCTCACCAACAATGCTGATGAAGATAGTGATGACTACACTCCCACCTATTGCTTCATGGCAAAGGGTGCCAAGGTACTCAACTATACCTCCTCCGAATCTAGTGAAAATGAATCGATGAAGATCTAAAGCCCGATTACTCAAAACTTCTGAAATTGCTGTAAAACAACAAAGGGCTTTGGAAAAGGTTCAAAACATGCTAGATAAGAGTGATGATATGTTAGGTGAAGAAATGGATCGCACTAAAGCCCCGATTGAAAATCTTGAGACTTGGTCTAGGTTTGATAGCCCTCAAGGTCATCATAACACTCTCTTATCTAATCATGAGAAACTTTCTTATGAATTTCTTCAAAGAAAGCAAGACCTTGAGAAGCTAAGAGTGAGTTATGAAGATCTTCAGAAGGAGCGCGATTCATTACTTGCTCAACAAATCAGCGCTTCTCAAGAAGAATTTGTTCCTCCATGCTTAAAGTGCATTGAACGTGAATCTGCTAATTCTTCACCTGAATGTTCAAATGCTTCAACTGTTATAAATTCTTCACCTATCTCTGCTATCACTAATTCCTCATCTAAGGACATTGCTAGTATCACTGACGATGCAGAGCTGAAGGAATTGTATATGACAGGCATGTACAAAAGTCTCAAAGGGCATCAGACTCTCTGTGATGTGCTTAAAAGGCAGATCCTCAACAGGAACCCTAGGAAAGAGGGTATTGCCTTTGAGAGGAAACTCAATCTTGATGGAACATATTGGAAGCCCGAGCGGTATCCCAAAACCTCATGGGTTGCTGCAAAGGGTCCTCGATTGATCCATCTAACTTATCTGGCTTTACATGCGAATCTCCTCATTCTTCCGATGAGTCATTTGACTCCAACTATAAACTGTTCAAAAATCAGAATGGTGAAGTATTTGCTAGATATGTTGGCACTAATCGCGAGAGGCAGTTTACCCTATGAAGAAAATCTGGGTTCCCAAAAAGTGCCTTGAAAGTCTTCAGGTGAATGTCCTCATGACGCCACTTGTGAAGAATAGGAACCCCAGATCAAATTCTTCATATGGACCAAATTCTTCATATGGATCCAAGTCCTCATACGGACCAAATTCCTCACGTGGATCAAATTCCTCAAAAGGATCAAAATCCTCATATGATTATCATCGTGCTAACAACTCTGTTTCGCAGGGTAGAGCTAAGGGCTATGAATATGTTCATTATTCTTCAAACCAATATGTTCATAAGTCCTCGAAGAATTTCTCTGCTTATTCATATGCTTACCCTAACCCCTCTTATGTGAAACGAAATGGTTTGGCTTCTATGCCACCATTCTCGTATGGTGCTCGCAGAGTGATGAACTCTTTACCACCCCTTCAGATGTGGGTGGTGAAGAAAAAGAACTAATCTTTTCTGCAGGGTCAGGTCTCCAGACGTGCCTTAACGTCTGAAGAATTTGCTGGGGACCTGACGAAATGCCTGAAAGGACGCAGGCTAATCATGATGAAATGACCTTTCATTTCACACGTCCTCATACTGCTTATCTGTTAATACTGACTGATGAAATTCATCTGATGAACTTGATATCATATTCTTCACTGATGAAGTATATGAGATCGTAAGTTGTACTAATTCATCTGCAGGATGATCAACCCAAAGCCACTGAGTGGGTTCTCGATAGTGGTTGTACAAATCACATGACTGGTGACAAGAATCTATTGATGGATGCTCCCTTATCACCGTCACATCTGAAGCATATCATCTTTCCGACAAAGGCAAAAGTCGGTGTATTGGGCCTCGGTAAGGTTGCGATCTCTAAGGACATACACATGGACAATGTCATGCTTGTTGAGTCCTTAGGATACAACCTCATGTCAGTCTCAATGCTTTGTGATCTTGATATGGTAGTTATCTTTGGCAAGTATCGTTGTGTTGTGATTATGGAAGCTGACAATTCCAAAGTCTTCGAAGGCTTTAGGAGAGGAGACTTGTATATTGTTGACTTCTCTACAGGACCACAACCAGCCGTGTGTCTACTTGCAAAAGCTTCGAGAAAGGCTGGCTATGGCATCGACGACTTGGTCACGCAGGCATGAGGAATTTGCACACGCTTGCGAAGAAGAAGCATGTCATTGGCATTGAGAATGTCAAATTCCTCAAGAATCACTTGTGCGGAACTGTGAAGCTGGAAAAATGACCAAGGCCAAGCATCCAATGAAGACTATCATGACCACTACTCGTCCCTTCAGATTGCTTCACATGGACCTCTTTGGTCCCAATCATTACTCATTTGTCGTTAATGATGCATCTCTATATGGCTTTGTTATTGTTGATGATTACTCTCGTTACACATGGGTACACATTGTTACTTACAAAAATCAAGTGCAGGAAGTCTTCAAACGATTTTCCTCGAGGGCTTCAACCAACTTTGGTGTGAAGATCAAGCACATCGGGAGTGACAATGGAACTGAGTTCAAGAATTCGGTTTTGATGCATATCTTGATGAACTTGGTATTACTCATGAGTTATCTGCTCCTTATACTCCTCGGCAAAATGGCGTCGTGGAGCGCAAGAACAGAACTCTTGTTGAGATGGCTCGCACTATGCTTGATGAATACAAAACGCCTAGTCGGTTTTGGATTGATGCAATTGATACTGCGTGCCACATCATCAACAGAGTATATCTTTACAAATCCTTCAAGAAGACTGCCTATGAACTCCTCACTGACAAGAAACCCAATGTAAGTTATTTCAAAGTCTTCGGTGCTAAATGTTGGATTAGAGATCCTCATCACAATTCTAAATTTGCACCGAAAGCACATGAAGGTTTTATGCCTGGTTACGGAAAGGACTCGCACACCTACAGGGTCTTCAACATCGCTCTTCACAAGATTGTTGACCTTGTAGATGTGCGATTCGATGAAACTAATGGCTCGCAAAGAGAGCACCTACCTTATGTGTTAGATGAACCGGCACTGAGGAATCTATCAAGTTCAAGGCAACCGAGGATGTCATTCCCTCTTGAAGAAGCTCTTTGAAGAATTCATTCCTGTTCGTGAAGAATGTCGAGATGATGAATCAAGATAATATCAAGACAATGGTGCCGAGGAAAATGATCAAATTCCTCGGCGACAACCAGCTCATCCTCGCGTTGCAAAAAGAAGTACAAGTGGAGAAGATCATCGATGACATTAAAAGCGCCAGTCCTCTCACTCGCTCAAAAGCTTCACATTTATCTAACTTTTGTGGGCACTATGCTTTCGTCTCTATCACAGAGCCCACTAAGGTAGATGAAGCATTTCGAGCCGGAGTTGATTCAGGCCATGCAAGAAGAATTACATCAGTTCGAGCTCAACAATGTCTGGAAACTGGTCAAACGTCCAGATCCTCGCAAGCATAATATCATTGGCACAAAGTGGATCTACCGCAACAAACAAGATGAAAATGGCCTTGTGGTGAGGAATAAGGCACGACTAGTAGCTCAAGGCTACACACAAGTTGAAGGAATTGATTTCGATGAAACTTTTGCATCTGTTGCTAGACTTGAGTCTATTCGCATATTACTCGCCTATGCTAACCATCACAATATCACTTTATATCAAATGGATGTGAAAAGTGCATTCCTCAATGGTAAGCTTGAGGAAGAAGTATATGTTGCTCAACCCCCAGGTTTTGAAGATCCAAAGAATCCTGACAAAGTCTTCAGACTTAATAAGGCCCTCTATGGTCTCAAACAAGCCCCAAGGGCGTGGTATGATACTTTGAAGGAATTCTTCGTGAAGAATGGCTTCACACCCAGTTCACTCGACCCTACTCTCTTTACTAAATCTTATGATGGTGAACTGTTTGTGTGCCAAATATATGTTGATGACCTTATCTTTGGCTGTACTGACCAACGTTATAGTGATGAATTTGCCTATATGATGAGTGAAGAATATCAAATGTCTATGATGGGAGAGTTGAAATTCTTCTTAGGTCTTCAGATTCGTTAACAACACAATGGCATACTCATATCTCGGAGAAATACCTCAAAGATGTCCTGAAGAAATTCGGCATGCAAGATTGCAAAGGTGTCAAAATTCCTATGCCCACAAATGGCCATCTATGCACCGATGAAAATGGTATTGACTTGATCACAAGGTATACCGCTCCATGATTGGTTTGTTATTGTACTTATGTGCATCTAGGCCAGATATAATGCTTAGTGTTTGCATGTGTGCCCGATTTCAAGCTACACAAGGAATCACACCATAAGGTGTGAAGCATATTCTTCGATATCTAGCTCACACACCAACACTAGGATTATGGTACCCCAAGGGCTCTGCTTTTGATCTCATTGGATATTCGACTCGACTATGCTTTGGTGACCGTGTGGATCGTAAGTCAACTTCGGCACTTGTCATTTCCTGACGATCTTTGGTGCATTGGTCCTCGAAGAAAGCGTAACCGGCCGTATCACCGCTTCATCGCGGAAGCTGAATACATTGCTCTTGGCTCGTGTTGTGCTCAATTGCTGTGGATGAAGCAAACTCTCAAGGACTACGGCATCAATATGAAGAATGTGCCTCTCTCGTGACAATGAGAGTGCCATCAAGATTGCTCACAACCCAGTTCAGCACTTTCGAAGACAAAGCACATTCAAATTCGTCATCATTTCTTCGTGATCATGTGTTGAAGGCGACATCTCTATCGAAAGCACATGAAGACTGAAGAACAGCTAGCCGATATCTTCACTAAGCCCTTGGATGAGAAGAGATTTAGCAAGTTGCGGTGTGAGCTAAATATCTTAGAATCTTCGAATGTTCTTTGAATAAGACACACATCCTAACACTTATGCAAAATTGATGACTTAGATGTGCAACACATGAAGAAACATTTTTCTTTAATCAATGAAGAATAACACTCTAAGTGTGAAGAAATTAATGAAGAATTTGATTCTCAGAACCCTACGACAATTGTACGTGTGTCTGAAATCATCATTCTTATACGGTGGGTCACGCCACCACCAAAGTTGAAAATCTTCAATTTGAGTTTTTCCTCAGTTTTGAAATTCTTCAGTTTTCAAATTCTTCAACTTTGCAAAATCTTCACTGTTTCCGTCGTCTTTCTTCATTGGCTATATATATATATATATATATATATATATATATATATATATATGGGTTTATGTCCTCTACAACATTCACTTATGGCTATTTCTTCAAGTCGCTTTTTCTGCTAAGTGAATGTGATCGGACCCTTCCCCCTCTATGCTATACTCAACCCACTCTATTCACAAATTCTTCATGTGCGTTCTATTTGAAACTCGTTCAAAATCTTCACTGCTTTCCTTGTCACCGAAGAAATTGCGGCGAAACTTTAAAACTGATCTTATCCAAATTTTCGGTTTTGCCGCTCAAACCGTTCCGCATCCCACGATGCATTATCTTACTCACCCACGATCGCATACGATCTCATCTACACAAAGACGTGGGTGATAATGTCGTGAGAAGGAGAATGGTCAGGGGCACGTTCGTCCTAAATCTTCGGGCGAACGGTTTTCACTGCCTCTATAAATACCCCTCTCCCCTTCCTCACTTCTTTTACCCCGCTCGATCTCTCTCTCTCCCGTTCGAGCTCCTCAAACCCTAGCGCCGCCGCTACTCCATCGTCGCCGGTGAGGAAGAGCTTCACTGCCTCGACCTCTTCGCCGTCAGATTCGCTACCGACCGCGGAATTCATCAGTCCGCCGTCGCCGTAGCTGTCTTCCTCCGCCAAGTTAGGGCGTGGAAGATCCGAACTGACGGACTTCCCAACTGTTCTTGTTAGTTCGTCGCGTTCTTCACTTCGGGTAATTAAAAGTTACTTTTATTACTCGCTTTGATTCTCAAACCTTCCTGAAAATCTTCAAAGGTGTTTATTCTTCAAATCTTCACACAGATGAACACCTCAAACAAAATATGCTCTTGATTCGTTTCTCTAAGCAATGATTTTCTTCAAGATTCCTCAATTGTGTGGATCCTCCATCTGTACAACTCTGGAACCTAAGAAAAAGAACGCTTAGTGAAATTCCTCAAGGCTCATCTGATCAAAATCCTCAAAACTTGTTCTTTTTGAAAAACCTTCTGAGAACGCATATGACCTCTCCAAATTCCTCGCAACTATACTGCTCATTCACGGTACACATGTCCGCCTTTGAATCACTAGGTTCTCATCAACTTAACTCATTTGCAGCGTTCCTCGAAGAAAAACTGCATACTTCTTCAGAGAACTCAATTGTTCAATTTCCTCAACTGAAGAAAATGGCAGACGGAAAGAAGCAACAGAAAGGAGGAAAGAAACCTATGGTTATGACTGCGTTTGAAATCCCTGAGGAAATCTATGCTGACTATTGCACACCTGATGAAGAAAGCAAAAATCAACGCAAGGTGCGCATTCAGAAGATTGAACGGAGATGGGCAAGGGAATGGAGGGAATATAGATATGTGACTCCAAAATACATGAAGAAATTCGCTCTCAATCCTCCATGCCCAAGAGCTCCATTGGCACCTGGCCAAGTAGCTGATCCCACAAGCATCAAACGTGGTGAGGACTTTCCTGAAGAATGGGCTAAGCGCCAAGCTAAATTGGCAAGACAAGCCAAGGATGCATTGAAGAAATTCAATGAGGATTACGCCATACGCTATCGCCATCGAGGCTTGATCAAACCGAGGAAATCCATGCCAAAGAAGTGCGCTCATAAGCCAAGTTCCACAAAGAAGCACCCTCACGGCAAATTCCTCACCTGCTACAGCTCCACCAAAGTCCTCAACAGCTCCGTCAAAGTCCTCAGCCCCTGTGCATCTGGCTACATGTCAAAGGACTGCTGGTTTCTCGATTGCCTCTGGTGTTTCTGCCAGTTCCTCAGTCGCACCAATTTCATCATCCGCCCGACTATCTTTGAAGATCAAAACAACAATTGACGTGGTCCTCGGCCAAGTCCAAAGAAGAAACAAGTTGCATTCCATGTGCCTTCGATGATGAAGCTTACGATGAAGAACTTGGAAATCATCGAAATCGCCAAGAAAGGGCCGCTAGAGCCAAAGGCACTTTTGTGCCACTTCTGTTGGATCCAAGAAAATCCTCGACTATATTGATCTACGGCACAAGGATCCCAATACCCCTATGCGACTTTAATCGACCCTGGACAAAGTCATATCTTGACCCATTTCATCAAGAGAAATGGAAGTTTGAAAAGGCAAGAGAAATCAAGAAGGCTCAATACTGAAAGGAGAAGTTTACGAAGAAAATGTTGTCAAAATGACACCGAGGAACTTCTCAAGGTCCAGATCGAAATTCAAGATCTCAAAGAAAAACTTCGATTCTTACTATGCTGATTGGCAAGGAGCCAAGGTCGATTAAATCAACCCGACGTAGAATCTCACAAATGTTGCAACCCTAACGCATAGCAGAAATTCCTCAGTCTGCAGCTTCGCTTTCTTTGAAGAACATGCCAAGACGACCGATGATTTTCAGCCCGCTGATGAAAATACAAGTTCAGGCTGATGACTCAATTCCGATCATTGAAGAAATTGCTGTGGCATCCTCTAGTGGTGCTCTGAAGAAATCGAAGAGATCAGGGCAAGCTGCATCGATTGCGCCTAAAGAAATTCATCCCGATTCCTCGGCTCCTCCTGCGCCAACACCAACTCCAATTCTTCCATCCGCCTCGATGTGAAGAAAACCAAGGCTGCAGAAGCGAGCTGCAGTGAAGAAAAGGAAGGCATCGGTGTGTCACATTCTTGGTTGCGAAGAAAATGAAGCAAATGACCAACTCATTTGAAAATCCAATTGATCTTGTTCCGATTTCCTCCAAGCCATCAAAGGACCTTGTTCCTTTTGGAGAAGACTATGAGATCCCAATCGGATCGATGAAGAACGTCATTCTGCCGCTTCGTCGAGCAGATTGATGAAGAAATTGAAGTGGATGCAATCCCTTCAACCCCGATCATTTCCTCACCTACGCCTCATTCCTTTCGAAGAGGCTGGTGTTGAGGAAATTCAAGATGAAGATGTGGATATTGGGTGCACCACACGGTGATGAATGATGACTTTTGGGAAAGTCTGCATCCCAATACTCCTCTCTTCACCCCGCTTCAACAGATTCCTCGGTCCCTCGCACAAACAGTCCAAATGGACTCAAGAAACTCAACCCACTTGCTGCGTGCATGAAGAAATTCCAGCCACTAGTCTTTGATGAACTTCTTCACGATCCTCGGTACTGTTGAGGAACAAGAAATTCCTCACCAAGAACTGAACTTGCGATTTACGAGGTGGTGATGCAACTCACTGACACCCCTCTGCCCAAGCAAAAGAACCCTTTCTCAACGAAGCAAAAGTTCAAGGCTGAAGATTTCTTTGGCGAGCACGTTTTCTTCACAGATTACAACCCATATGACTCTGCTTGCATAAGGAAAAGGCGTTTCTGGACTGCCAGCCAAGCCAATTTCTATTCCTCAGTGCTCTTCAACAAGGACAAAATCTTTGATCATGCTCATATTCCTCATGTGGACATGGAGTCTCTGCCAGGCTTTGAGCCAGTCCTCAGTGTTCTTCACGACGCAGGACTTCTGAATTTCTGCACTGATATATGTGACTGGAATGAAGAACTAATTCTTCAATTCTATGCAACACTGCACATCACCAGAGACGGCAAGACGTGAACTCATGGGTATTAGACCGGATGTGCGAAAATACTCACTACAAGGCACCAAAGAATCGAATTGCTTCGTGCTCTACCACTCAGTCCTCCCCTTGATGGTGCACGGTGTATCTACAACAAACCAGAACTTTCAAATCACTATATGCAAGTGCTGATGAAGCCTTTGAAGCCAAGGCAGGCTCCAAGAACCAAATTCCTCGTCAAGGAATTATTGTATGTGCCTCGGACTGTCTATCGGATTACAGCGAAGACAATGAGTCCTATCAAAGGCCACGACTTCGAATGATGAAGAAGTCGTTGGCATCATGAAGAACATGCTTTTCTACATCATCCATGGCGTTCCGTCAACTTCCATGATTTCTTCATGAGGACTCGGCAAACATCGCTATGTCACCATTTGAGCTGAAGCCTTATGCGCCTTGGATAATGAGATTCATCGGGACAAGGTCTTCACTCAATTACAAGGCTGATACTACGAACCACCGCAGCTACTTGCCCCAATTGAAGTCCTCAAACGGACATTTACCTCGAGATGATGACAAGGGCAAGGCTACTGCTGTGATCGATGAAGGCATTCGTCCATTATATGGACAGTTTAGCAAAGACATCCTACTCCACCAATGATGACTACGCCACCCATGACTCGCCAAATACCTCGGTCAAGCAAAGTCCTCAAGCTATCGCACCTGTGGTGATGGTGATCGTGAGTTACTCCTCAGTCTTCATCGGAAGGTTGATCGCAATCATAAATGGGTCAAGCGTCAGTTTGGTTCAATTCTTCACAACATGACCTCAACACACAATGCAGTGAAGAAAAACCACTACTACCTCCATGAAACCTTCAAACGCACCTGGGCTGTTGTTTCACATGTCTACGATGCAGAAGAACTGAAGACTATGGGACTCAAGGAAGAATTTGGTAGTACGCACCTCCTCCGAAGAAATACAAGAAGGTCAAAGTTCCTTCCTTGGTGGCCAGTTCCTATTCTTCATCGCGCGACACTGATGAAAATGAAGACTTGGACGACAACGCGGCAGGTCCTACTACAAAAACCGACCCCAACAACGCTGGCGCTCCTTCTTCAACTTGAAATTCTTCAGGAGCGTTAGTCCTCAGTTTCGATCCTTTTGGTCATTTGATGACAAAGGGGGAGAAATTTGAGTTAGTCTTCAAGCGGGTCTAGTTTATTGCCTATATATTTTTGTTAAGTTACAACTCTCGTTCTTTCAAAACTTTTATTGGATCGAGTTGTAATCTTAAACCCGATGGTGCTTCGATACTTTTGATGCATTATGCTCTTGCACTACGCTCTGATTCTCTTGAGCTCCATGAATATCTTCATAGCAAATCTATTTGAGCTCTGATACTCTTGATGCGTTATTTTGCATGCTTGTTCCTCATTAATGTTATCGCACGCATGCTGAATTACATCAAGCACCATATTTCATCATGCATTTCAAATTCTTCATATTATATGTCAAATGCGTGTATGAATTACAAGATATAGGGGGAGATCTCCATGATTCAACTCTTCAAATGTGCATTGCCTCAAAAGCAAATTCCTCACTATGCACATCTTCGTGGGGAGTTCTTCTATATCTTGCAATCAAATTCCTCATTATCAGATTTACACTTCATATGTTTATCCTCGTTGAAAACTTAACCTATATTGTCATCAATCACCAAAAGGGGAGATTGTAAGTGCATCTAGTGCCCCTTAGTGATTTTGGTGGATTGAAGACTTACAGGTTAAGGAACTAATGCGCTTGTGAGTGTACACAGGTCTATAAGTCTATAAGGAGTTTGATATTTACAGAGAAAGTTGACCCCTAAAAATGAAGTTCTAATTTGAAGACTTTGATATTACGAAGACTTTCTGAAGACTTTGAAAGTGAAGAAATTGGTGTGACCCTGAAGACTTGGTATTCATCGAGGAACATGAAGCGTGAAGACTTTTGTTTTCATAGTTTCATTTTCTCTTTCTTGAGTCATAGGAAACACCGTACTGTTAAAGGGGGTCGAGGAAATACTAAGGAAAAATTTCCATGTGATGCTCAACTCAAAATCCTACACCTACCAATCCCTTCGAGTGAAGCCTTTGGAAATCTCATACAATTCAGTCAATTTCTTGATGTGAGACGAAGTTCTTACGGGTTGAGGAATTTGTCCTGACCGAGGAGTTAGGAATTCGCCATGCGGATTGCCTACACAAATGAGGAACATGATAGCCCCGAGGAATTTGAGAGTCAAACTTCCGACCGTTCATCTTCTTGGCGCCACCTGTCCCAAAATATCTTATCCACCTAACGGTCATATCATTGAAGGGCATTTATGTCTTATCATGTCGGGCTGCTCCCTAGGCTATAAATAGCCGTCCCCTACAACCACTAGCTGGTTGGCTGCTCCGAGAGAACTTGACACTTGTCATTTGAGAGCAACCCATCCTCTGAGGACTTTGAGCGAAAATCATCAAGTGAGGAAAAACCCCAAAAACCAAACCCCTTCAAACCCAAAGTGATTGAGCATCACTGAAGAAATTGATCCTGCATGGATCCGACGCTTGTTACCTTTGAAGACTGTGCTTCTTCCAGACGGTTAGGCGTCATGGTCTAGAGCATCCAAGAGGAATTGTGGATCGCCGAGTGACCAAGTCTGTGAAGGTTTGGAAGTCGCTCAAGACTTACCACGAGTGATTGGACGAGGTCCGTGTGACCTTAGTTCAAGGAGAATACGGTGAGGACTTGGTGTCACGAGCTGCGTGCTTTCGACTGGGTGTCCGGACTGTGTCCTCGAGTTTAAATACTCGGCCGCTCCAACCAGACGCATAACCGAGACAGCGGTTGGAACTGGTCTACCAAATCATTGTCTTCACCAACCTAATCGGTTCTATTTCCTCAACCCTTTCATTTCCTCATTAATGTGTTGAGTGTTTGTTCATATCTGTGTTTGAAGACTTTGATCAAGACTTTCTCAATTTCCTCAGTTCAATTTCTTGATCGCTTTGTCTTCATCTTGTGTTATCCTGTGATTACGCTTCGTACTCTGTGCTTGTCTTCATTTCATCATGATGACCATGCGTGTGATTCTCGTTATGCTTACTTGAGTACTTATTCCGCTGCAAGTAGTTCTTCGCTAAGGAATTTCCTCACCAGCAAATTCCTCAGTGAAGAATTCATAAAAATCGCCTATTCACCCCCCCTCTAGTCGATATAACGCACTTTCATATGATTTTGTAGGGATGAACTTTCTTTGGCCATGTTATTTTGAGATGACATAATTATTTTGATTAGTGTGCTTGAAGTATTATTATTTTTATGTCAATATGAACTTTTGTCTTGAATCTTTCGGATCTGAATATTCATATCACAATTAAGAAGATTTACATTGAGATTATGCCAAAGTATCACTCTGCATCAAAAATTCTCTTTTTATCATTTACCTACTCGAGGACGGCAGGAATTAAGCTTGGAGATGCACGATACGTCTCCAACGTATCTATAATTTTGATTGCTCCATGCTACTTTATCTATTGTTTTGGACTATAATAGGCTTTATTTTCCACTTTTATATTATTTTTGGGACTAACCTATTAACCGGAGGCCCAGCCTGTAATTGCTATTTTTTGCCTATTTAGGTGTTTCAAGAAACGGAATATCAAACGGAGTCCAAACGGAATGAAAACTTCGAACGTGATCTTCTCACCGAACGTGATACGTGAGACTTGGACCCTACTCCAAGAAGTGCGAGGCGGTAGCGAGGTTGGGGGCGCCCTCCCCCCTGGGCGCGCCCCCCTACCTCGTGGGCCCCCTGATGGTCCACCGACGTACTCCTTCCTCCTATATATACCTACGTACCCCCGACCGATCAAATACGGAGCCAAAAACCCAATTCCACCGCCGTAACTTCCTGTATCCACGAGACCCATCTTGGGGCCTGTTAGGAACTCCGCGGAGGGCATCTACCACGGAGGGCTTCTACATCATCACCATAGCCCCTCCGATGAAGTGTGAGTAGTTTACTTCAGACCTTCAGGTCCATAGTTAGTAGCTAGATGGCTTCTTCTCTCTTTTTGGATCTCAATACAATGTTCTCCCCTTTTCTCGTGGAGATCTATTTGATGTAATCTTCTTTTTGCGGTGTGTTTGTTGAGACCGATGAATTGTGGGTTTATGATCCAGTTTATCTATGGAAAATATTTGATTCTTCTCTGAATTCTTTTATGTCTGATTAAGTTATCTTTGCAAGTCTCTTCGAATTATCCGTTTGGTTTGGCCAACTAGATTGGTAGTTCTTGCAATGGGAGAAGTGCTTAGCTTTGGGTTCAATCTTGCGGTGACCTTACCAAGTGATGAGAAAGGGTTACAAGGCACGTATTGTATTGTTGCCATCGAGGATAACAAGATGGGGTATTTATCATATTGCATGAATTTATTCCTCTACATCATGTCATCTTGCTTAAGGCGTTACTCTTTTTTAACTTAATACTCTAGATGCATGCTGGATAGCGGTCGATGAGTGGAGTAATAGTAGTAGATGCAGAATCGTTTCGGTCTACTTGTCACGGACGTGATGCCTATATACATGATCATTGCCTGGATAACCTCATAACTATGCTCAACTATGTCTATTGCTCAACAGTAATTTGTTCACCCACCGTAGAATACTTATGCTCTTGAGAGAAGCCACTAGTGAAACCTATGGCCCCCGGGTCTATTCTCATCATATCAATCTCCATCACTTTATTTACTTGCTTTGCTTTTACTTTTTACTTTGCATCTTTATACCAAAAATATTATCTCTATCAGATCTCACCCTCGTAAGTGACCGTGAAGGGATTGACAACCCCTAAGCGTTGGTTGCGAGTAGCTATCGTTTTGTGCAGGTACGAGGGACTTGCGCGTGGTCTCCTACTGGATTGATACCTTGGTTCTCAAAAACTGAGGGAAATGCTTACGCTACTATGCTGCATCATCCTCTCCTCTTCGGGGAAATCCAACGCAAGCTCGAGACGTAGCAATGATCGGGTGTGATAAGCTCTACGTTCACATACAATGGGTGCAAGCCAGTTTTGCAAACGCAGAATACTTGGGTTAAACTTGACGAGCCTAGCATATGCAGATATGGCCTCGGAACACTAAGAACGAAAGGTCGAGCGCGAATCATATAGTAGATATGATCAACATAGTGATGTTCACCATTGAAAACTAGGGAGGGGGCGGTGCCCACCCATGGCAAGTCCGAATTGGTCTATGGAGGGGGCGGCGCCCCCCTCTCTTTCCTTCTCCCTCTCCTACTCCTTCCCTCTCTCCCCTCTTGGAAAAGGAAGGGGACTCCAACTAGGATTGGGAATCCTAGTTGGACTCCACCTATAGGCGCGCCCCTCCTTGGCCGGCCTCCTCTTCCTCCCTCCTTTATATACATGGGCAGGGGGCACCCCAAAGACACACGAAGCCTTCTCTTAGCCGTGTGTGGTGCCCCCATCCACAGTTACACACCTCGGTCATATCGTCGTAGTGCTTAGGCGAAGCCCTGCGCCGGTAACTTCATCATCACCGTCACCACGCCATCGTGCTGACGGAACTCTCCTTCGGCCTCAACTGGATCAAGAGTTCGAGGGACATCATCGAGCGGAACTTATGCTGATCGCGGAGGTGCCGTGCGTTCGGTACTTGGATCGGTTGGATCGCGAAGACGTTCGACTACATCAACCGCGTTATTAAACGCTTCCGCTTTCGGTCTAAGAGGGTACGTAGACACACTCTCCCCGCTCGTTGCTATGCTTTTCCTAGATAGATCACGCATGATCGTAGGAAATTTTTGAAATACTACGTTCCCCAACAGTGGCATCCGAGCCAAGTCTATGCATAGATGTTATATGCACGAGTAGAACACAAAGAGTTGTGGGCGATAATAGTCATACTGCTTACCAGCATGTCATACTTTTATTCGGCGGTATTGTTTGATGAAGCGGCCCAGACCGACATTACATGACCGTGTTCATGAGACTGGTTCTACCGGCGTGCTTCGCACACAAGTGGCTAGTGGGTGTCTGTTTCTCCAACTTTAGTTGAATCCAGTGTGACTACGCCCGGTTCTTGTTGAAGGTTAAAACAACATACTTGATGAAAAATCGTTGTGGTTTTGATGCGTAGGTAAGAACGGCTCTTGGTAGAAGCCCGTAGTAGCCACGTAAAACTTGCAACAACAAAGTAGAGGACGTCTAACTTGTTTTTGCGGGGCATGTTGTGATGTGATATGGTCCAGACATGATGTGATATAATTTGTTGTATGAGATGATCATGTTTTGTTAAAGTTATCAGCAACTGATAGGAGCCTTGTGGTTGTTTCTTTATTGCATAAGATGCAAGCGCCATATAATTTCTTTAGTTTATCGCTATGCGATAGCAATAGTTGCAAAAGCAATAGTTGGCGAGACAACCATGTGACGACACGTTGATAGAGATCAAGAGGATGGAGATCATGGTGTCATGCCGGTGACGATGGAGATCATGATGGTACTTTGGAGATGGAGATCAAAGGCACAAGATGATGATGGCCATATCATGTCACACATTTTGATTGCATGTGATGTTTATCTTTTATGCATCTTATTTTGCTTAGTACGGCGGCAACATTATAAGATGATCCCTCACTAAACTTCAAGGTATAAGTGTTTTCCCTGAGTATGCACCGTTGCGACAGCTCGTCATGCCGAGACACCACGTGATGATCGGGTGTGATAAGCTCTACGTTCACCTACAACGGGTGCAAGCCAGTTTTGCACACTCAGAATACTTGGGTTAAACTTGACAAGCCTAGCATATGCAGATATGGCCTCGAAACATTGAGAACGAAAGGTCGAGCGCGAATCATATAGTAGATATGATCAACATAGTGATGTTCACCATTGAAAACTAGGGATGGGGCAGCGCCCCCCCATGGCAAGTCCGAATTGGTCTAGGGAGGGGGCGGCACCCCCCTCTCTTTCCTTCTCCCTCTCCTACTCCTTCCCTCTCTCCCCTCTTGGAAAAGGAAGGGGACTCCAACTAGGATTGGGAATCCTAGTTGGACTCCCCCTATAGGCGCGCCCCTCCTTGGTCGGCCTCCTCTTCCTCCCTCCTTTATATACGTGGGCAGGGGGCACCCCAAAGACACATCAAGCCTTCTCTTAGCCGTGTGCGGTGCCCCCCTCCACAGTTACACACCTCGGTCATATCGTCGTAGTGCTTAGGCGAAGCCCTGCGCTGGCAACTTCATCATCACCGTCGCCATGCCATCGTGCTGATGGAACTCTCCTTTGGCCTCAACTGGATCAAGAGTTCGAGGGACGTCATCGAGCTGAACGTGTGCTGATTGCGGAGGTGTCGTGCTTTCGGTACTTGGATCGGTTGGATCGCGAAGACGTTCGACTACATCAACCGCGTTACTAAACGCTTCCGCTTTTGGTCTATGTGGATACGTAGACACACTCTCCCCACTCGTTGCTACGCTTTTCCTAGATAGATCTTACGTCATCGTAGATTTTTTTTTGAAATACTACATTCCCCAACAGTCCAAACTCCTGCAAAGCCTCCCTAGTTTGCTTCCGGTTTGTGGCGAAACGGCCAGCCAGACTGGTCCACGGACAAATATGGGGCATCTTTGAATGGCTTGCATCGGACAGCTTGGTCCAAACATTTATTTGCGATTTCAAGGTTCGTGTTGGAAATTCCCTAACACAAGTCAAAGGGGACGATGCCTTTTTCCATGGAGAAAAGGGGTTGCTCATGATGCCTTTATGTGCCCCATTAGAGTGTGGAGCTAAGGAAATTCGCAGTTAGGCTAAAACAGGTCTACTCACTCTTCACTTCTTCTTTTGAGTCAAGAGAACAGTCGTTCTATAGTATTTTCCATACATAACTAAAATTAAAAAGAGTATTTGCATGCAAGAGAAAGAAGAAAGCAAAAAAGAAAACAAGAAACAAGGACCAATCACCCAATGCCTTCTCCCGAAAACATCAATGAAGATTAAGGACACCAATCAGAAATTCGCTTCAATCCACTGCTGCAAGATACTGGAGTAACTCTGCTTGATAAGATTCTCATGATGTTGAGATCATGCTGAAGTAAAACACTCTTCACTAATTGTTGCACTACCGGATTATAAACTAATTCGAACTTCCAAATTAGTCTTGATGAGGTGGATGCAACAATATTCAACATGACAGAACAAACCTTCCTAGATTGTGTATATTATAAAGACGGAACAAGGTCCATGACGTACATGTATCAGTTCAACTACTGTCCCTGACGTACATGAAAGCATGCACACAGCCACATCCGCTGCACTAGCCTGTATTTGCCGCGTGCATGCTCCAACCGGTCTCCAGTGTTACCCCTATTCATCTGGGTGATACGTTGTCACCCTTGTTTCTCTACACGAAGCTGCAGCCAAATGAATCACTCACCATGGGTGCGACTGGCCTCCGATGGCGGGTGTCCTACTATAGAAGATAGGTTGGTTGCAAATGCCGGTCCCTAGCCGCCACTGCCGGGTTGGAAGGTCACAACCAAGGAACTTATCAGAGCACCGCTTATTAGTTAGCATGTGCATGCGAAACCTCCTGTAATGAACCTGTTCCCGACACCTCTTAAGACGACGAGCTGCAAATTCTTTCGAAATTAATGGTCATGGTCCTTATCTGTGATACGCATCCTAGAAAGAAAGGGTCTTGATCTTGGCAAAGAATTTCCGTCTCTTTTCTTCTTGCGTTCTCTCATTAGTGTGGCACTATGTTTGCCCCAAGGTTCATGCCTCCATTTATAGCATGGTTCGGGTGGTGCTTGTATAGAATTTGTGAGTCACTGAATGAATGCTATAGATTTTGAGAACTAAAAGAAAATGAATGCTGATAATTCTTTTGTTCGGTCGCAGTATGGAGGACACATTTTATTAGGACCATTTTTCTTCTCTTGGTAATCTTCAATTAAGAAGTTATGTTTTCTTTCCTTGTATGAATGATTTCGAATTCTGAAAAATAGATGTGATTATCAACACCTAAACACAAATGAGCTTTCAAGAGAACTAGATTTGATAACGCCGTGACAAAAATAATTATGATACCCCCTCCGTACCAAAATTTAAGACATTTTTATGTAGCGACCCGACCTCAGATGTTCAAGTCTCTGTGCTTAAGTGTCATCCCTGGATCGGTATGCTGACACACATAGTACTCGAGGATTTATAACAGAGGTAAATCACATGTATAAAGTAACGTAAATACTATTACCTTAATCCACATAGCGGAAGTAACAACAAGGTTGTGGATTCTCATCAACACCAACGGCAAAGTTGAGTGTAGAAATCGTAAACCTAACGTATCACTTACCCGTCGTAAGAATCCTGCAACATGAGACGTTGCAGCCACAAAGGGTCAGTACATTGAATGTACTGGCAAATTCACACCATAGGATGACGATGAATAATAACTATCACTACATGCATATATGGCTGGTGGAGGCTCTATGGTTATCATGTTTTTGCAAAAAGCCAATTTTTCCCTACTGCAAAGGAATATATTTTATTTAACTACAAAGTTTGTTGAAAATATTGAGAAGGTTCCTCCAACTCAATCCCAATTAAAAGTTAACAACCCAACAAATTAATTAAGTAAAGTGATGAGATCAATATGATAATTCAAGAACCAAATAGTCAAGACATCCATAACCGGGGACACGGCTAATCATGATTAGTTTGTACACTCTGTAGAGGGTTGTGCACTTTTCCCCACAAGACTCGATCTCCTCCGTTGGATTTCTCGCACTACATGGTGTTTGAGAAACGGATGACCGAGACACAGTCTTTCTGAAGCATTAACTCTAACCCTGGGTAGAGAGTACCAACCTACATCCCCTACATCTGCTAGCCTACCACTGGAAGAGGTCATGCAACATACTCGACTATGCTAGAGCCCATAATAGCTTGTGGCTGCACACGGAAGTTTCTAGCATGAATAATCTTATGATCCCTTTGAGCCTGGGTGGCATTCCATAGGGTGATCACACGGGTCCTCCGGGATCCCCTTGGGCAAGCACTGGGTTCTCCAGGTGCCAGGGCAAACCACTGGGTGCTCCAGGGTGCCCCTACGATTCCACCCAAATGTGTATTAAAGTAGCCACCTTAAGTTAACCATTAATAATAACTCTCACATCTGTCATGAATCACTCAAGCCAAACCACGTCTATGACAATAGCATAGCAGTATAAGCATAACATAGTAGTAACTCCCAAGGTTTGAAATGCAGGACAATAGGTTCCTACCTCATCAACTACTTCCCAGTACCCACATGTTATCAAGTCCTAACCATGCAATGTTTGAGGATTGAAACTAATGCATAAAAACTGGGTAATGAAAAGGGATATGATCAAAGTGTGAACTTGCCTGTACTGATGATGAAAATGATTCGCACTCATAACTCCTGATAGTTCTACTCGTCACACTCCAGTCAATCTATCGTAAGCAAGCAATAGTACCACACATAAGCAATCAAGCAACATGATCGAAGAAAGGATCTCGGAAAACTTCAAAAACAGGAAAATAACTCTTGCAACAAAAAACAATTTCTAACAGTACCAAAATTAGATGAATTTGGCCTTATCAGAAAGTTTAGGTCAAGAGCTTCTATTTGCAAAAGGAATCAATTAAATCGGAGTTATAAAACTCGAGTTACGATCAAACGAAGTTCAAATACAAATTTGTTTGAATTCTAATTTGAAAACATTCAGAAATAGGTTTAAGTTGGTTATCTGGATAGATGAGATCATAACGAAGAAGTGGGCGTTGGTTTCGTCTAATTCCGACTAAAGAGCAAAAAGTAGTGATCGTTTTAAGATTAAGGACTAATCTAAAAAAACTATCTACAACTAAGTCCCTGGACACGTGTCGGAAAACGACAGGCCGAAAAAACGTTCGCTGCGGGGCTAATAGAACGAACGTTCACTAACTAAAGCATACCGGTTCAGAAATAAAAAACTAAACCTAATCTCAGCCCTAGATCTAGGATCGGACGGACGGAACGGAGTGACGGCTTACCGCGGTGGTGGGCGTCGACGTCGCCGGAGAAGAAGGTCGCAGCGGCTCGGTCGTGGTTGTGGCGCCCGCTCCGGTGGTCCTTCGTTGTGGGCACATGGTCGGGGAGAGACGACGCGTGGTGGCGAAGCCGATGGTGGTGGCGGCGGTCCTCGAAGTCCATGGGAAGGACCGGGGCTTTGACGGCAGAGCTCCGGCGGCTCCGGCGGATCTCGAAATTCCGGCGAGACGGTGCGGGACGTGGGAAGGGTCTTGGGCGTTGCGGGTTGAGGCAAAACGAGGCGGGGGGGGGGGGGATGGCTAAAAATAGGAGGGCTTCGTGGAGGAGGGGCAACATGAGGGGAGAAGTTCGAGTCGGTCACGGCGGCGGCCGGCGACGCGTGCTGGAGTTGGACCCCGGCTCGGTTGGGGAAGAAGAAGCAGACAGGTGGGGTCCACCTATCGGTAATTTGGCGAAGCGGCGTCCATGTGAGGAAGCGGCCAGGCGAGGCGTGGCTGTTCGAACCTGAGGAGGCTTTGGGCTGCTGGCCATTGGCTGGGCCGGCCCGATTCAATGAGGAAAGGTTTTTTAATCAAAATAGACAATACATAAAACGAAACCACAGAAAATAAAAATATAGTATAGGCATATTATATATCATAATTTTTAGAAAAATAATTTCTACAACATGAACATTTTTCTAGCATGAAATAGGATCCACAGAAATTTAAATAAAGCAAAGAGTGCTACAACTCTAATAAAATTCAATAAAAATCATTTTAAAAATACCAAAATGATTTCAATTTTATTTCTCTCCAATTTACTGATGTAGGAATCATTTTACCCTATTTTCCA
Source organism: Aegilops bicornis (assembly GCA_021605145.1). Lineage (NCBI taxonomy): Eukaryota > Viridiplantae > Streptophyta > Magnoliopsida > Poales > Poaceae > Aegilops > Aegilops bicornis. The sequence goes on from CM038675.1 coordinate 537,416,872, forward strand.
TATATTTTATTTTTGGAGAAAAATAATTTGAATAAAATCCAAGTAACTCCCAATTGAAAATAATTTCAATGGGGACTTTAAATTTCATTCTTTGAAACTTCCAACATATATTTCATATGATTTGAAGAAGTCATTTTATCTTCTCTTATGAAAATCATTGAGTTGCTTAAAGTTTCCGAATTTGAAAATAGTTCTAAATGAAATTAAAATATTTTCAAATACCCTTTTCATTTAATTAAATGGAAAAAGTCATGTCATCTTATCTCTAGGGTTTTGTATTCGAAAAGAATTTGAATTCACGGAGATCAAAATGCAAAATGAAGGTTTGGGAAAGTCCTTTTATTCCCTCTCATTTAACTTTCAAAAGGTTTCAAATTTCACTCAATTTCACACAATCAATCAAACAACAATCAAGCAAACAATCAATCTATCTATTTAATATAACATTCCAAAATTTAGAATTTTGGGATGTTACATTTTACAACTTGATTTAAACTACAAAAACATCTTATATTTTGATACAAAGGTAGTACATTCCACCGCTGAAAATGCATGATGTGCTTAGGTTGGTCTTAGTGTGGAGTAACTTATAAATCCCACTACTTCTATTTTCTTTTAAAATGCACTAACTATCCTCCCATGTCCGTCTGATTAGCACGCCACACATGATTTCGTGATTTATCGCTGGTCCTCTCGTGCAAGATTAGCATACCTTGCATAACTCACGAATTGATAAGATTTTTAAGAGACCATCCAAGTTCTCGTGAGTGCAACTGGCCTCCGACGCCGAGTCTCCTGCTGAAAGGGTCAAGGTTGTTGCAGGTGCCGGTCTCTAGCCACCACAGGCAGCTTGGGAGGCGGCATCCAAAGAACTTAGGAGAGCACCACTTGCTAGTTAGCAGGTACAACATGACACACATCTATAATGAACCCGTTCTTAACACCACTTAAGCCCAGAAGCTGCGAATATTTTTCCAATACTATTGAAATTAACGGTCTGCTAATATAGCGCATGTTTGTGACTATTCTAAAAAATGTCTGAAACATAGCCAAGAACTTATGTCTCTCTTCCTCCCACGTTCTCTATTTTGTCGTGGCACTACGTTTGCCCCACCGTTCATGCCGTCGTTTGTAACATGGTTCGGTCAGTGCACATTTACATCACGTGTCACTAAATGAATTCTAACGATCTACTAGAACTAAAACCTAATGAATGCTATTGTGACATCCCAAAATTCTAAATTTTGGAATGTTATAAACAAATAGATAGATTTGATTAATTGCTTGATTGATTGACTGAAAGTGAGTGATTTCGAAACTTCTTGAAAGTTAGATGAGAGGGAATAAAAGGACTTTCCCAAACTTTCATTTTCTTTTATGATCTTTGGGAATTCAAATTCTTTCATCACAAAAACCCTGGAGAGAAGATGACATGACTTCTTCCATTTATTTAAATGACAAGGGGTGTTGAAAATATTTGAATTTCATTTGGAAAACATTTGCAATTCTGAAACTTTATGCAACTCGATGATTTTCACGAGCGAAGATAAAATGACTTCTTCAAAACATATGAAATATGAGTTGGGAGTTTCAAAGAATTAAATTCAAAGTTCCTTTGAATTATTTCCAATTTGGAGTTATTTGAGTTTTATTCAAAATATTTTTCTCCAAAAACAAAATATATGGAAAATAGGGTAACATGATTCCCTACCTCGAAAAATTGGAGAGAAATTAATTTGAAGTCATTTTGGTATTTTCAAAATAATTTTTGTTGGATTTTATTAGAGCAATAGCACTCTTTGCTTTATTTGAATTTGTGTGGATTTTATTTGAAGCTAGAATAATGTTCATCATGTAGAAAATCTTTTTCTGAAAATTTTGATATATTATATGCCTATATAAAAAAATTTATTTGGTTTTATTATTTTTCTTTCGTCTGGAAATTTTTTTTTTTTAAAAAAGGAGCGCAGCGCCTTGGGGGGCCCAAGGCCGCCATAGCCACCGGCCGGCCGAAGGCCAAGGCCACGCACGCACCACGCACCTAGGGGAGCCAGGGAGCCCCAAGTTTCCTATTCTTTTACGATTCCTAGTAGAATTTGACCCCGTTTTGTTATTCCATCTTTTATTCCTAGGATTCTATCCTAATCTATTTCTTGTCCCCTACCCCAAGCAAAACCCTTCCCCTCCCCAATATAAATACCCAAGCACCCCCCCTCCAACACATCAAATCAACTCTCCTCTCCTCACTTGAAGCAGAAGTGCGCCGCCGCCATAGCAGCGCGCCGCCCACCAGCGCCGCCGCCCCTTGCCACCGCCGCCGCCACTTGCCGCCGCCGCAACTCGCCGCCGCCGCCGGAGCCCCTCGCCTCTTCGAGGTACTAGCCCCGCGCCGCGTCGCGTTTTCTAGATCCGTTTTCTAGATCGGTTTTCTAGATCGATTTCCGTTCCGTTTTCTAGATCGGTTTTCTAGATCGATTTCGGTTTCGTTTTCTAGATCGATTTTTCGTTTCGGTTTTCTTTCCGAAACCCTAGATCGGTTTTCTCGCCGGTTTTTCTTTCCGGTTTTGTTTAGCGAGCGTTCGCTCGATAGATTTTTCTTTTTATTTTTAATTTTCGTCATGGACCTATCCGTAGTCCCTAATCTTCAAACGTTCATAACTTTTTACTCGTGAAGTCGAATCCAACGAAACCAACGCCCACTTCTTCGTTATGATCTCCTCTATCCAAAGAATCCAACTCAAACATGTTTTTGAAATTTTAAAATTTGAATTAGATCAGATTTGAATTGAAGCTTCGCTTTGAGCATAACTTGAGTTTTATAACTCCGATTTAGTTGATTCTTTTTGCTAATCGAAGCTCTTGACCTAAACTTTCTGATAAGGCCAAATTCACATAATTTTGGTACTGTTAGAAATTGTTTTATGCTGCAAGAGTTATTTGATTTGGTTTTGACGTTTTCTGAATTGTTTTCTTTGATCCTTCCGATCTTTTGAGTGATTGCTTATGTGTGGTTACTATTGCTTGATTACGATAGATTGACCGGAGTGTGACGAGTAGATCTATCAAGAGTTTTGAGTGCGAATCATCTTCATCAACTTTGCGTGCAAGTAACACTTTGATCATACTCTTCTCATACCCAGTTTTTATGCATTAGATCTATTCCTCAAACACTTGCATAATTAGGATCTAATTAAATTGTGGGATGGGAAGTAGTTTGAGGTAGTACCTATTACTGCTTTATTATCAAACCCTTGGGAGTTACTTCTACGTTTGTTTATTACGCCATGCTATGCTCAGAGACGTGGATTGGGTTTGAGTGAATATCCATGACAGATGTGAGATTGTTAATTAATGGTTTATCTAAGGTGGCAACTTAAACACACATCCTGGGTGGAGTGAGGCACCTGGTTTCTATCAGGACTTGCTGTATTTCTTCGGACCGCCACCCAGGCCCAAAGGGATCATGAGATTATTCAAACTAGAAACTTCCGTGTGCAGCCACAAGCCATTATGGGCTCTGGCGTGGTGAGTAAGTTGTCTTGAACTCTTCTGAGCGGAGACTAGCGGATGTAGGGGATGTAGGTTGGTACGGTCTACCCACATGTAAGGTGCTAGCGCTTCTGAAAGACTATGTCTCGGTCACCTGTTTCTCAAACACCATGTAGTGCGAGAAACCAAACGGAGGCGATCGAATCTTGTGGGGAAAAGTGCGCAAACCTCTGCAGAGTGTACAAACTAATCATGGTTAGCCGTGTCCCCGGTTATGGACAATTTTGAGTATCTAGTACCTGGATATCCTGTTGATCTCATCACGTTACTTAATATAATTTGTTTGGGTTTAATGAGTACTTTTAATTGGGATTGAGAATGTCAACCATTCTCAATGTTTAACAACCACCATGATAATTAAATAAATTTATTCCTTTGCAAGAGGGAAAAAATTGGCTTTTCGCAAAACCTTATAACTATAGAGCTTTTCCACCAGCCATATATGCATGTAGTATAGGCTTATTTTTTATTACTCTCTATGTGTTACATTGCCAAAGATATTCCATGTCTTGAATTGTTTCGGGCTGCAACTTTTCATGTTGCAGACTTTTCAGACGACGAGTAAGTGATACGTTAGGGTTACGATTTCCTATACTCAACTTTGCCGTTGGTGTTGATGGGAATCCACAACCTTGTTGCTTCCGCTATATTTTGGATTGAGGTAATAGTTTTTTTTACGTTACTTTATACATGTGATTTACCTCTGTTATAAATCCTTCGAGTCTTGTGTGTCAAAGATACCGATCCGAGGATGACACGAAAACACGAAGACTTGATCCATTCGGTCGGGTCGCTACAAGATGGTATCGAGCACATGTTCTTGTAGGGCGTGACCCTAGAAACTGACAAGCCCATAGGAAAGATTTTTCTCTACAACTTCATTTTCAAAAAGATCTTTTACCTATCTTCTCTTCTGAGCTTATTCAAATATTCCCTTTTAGTGAGACCATACCCCTTTTCCCTTTTGACCACTCGAAGATTCGACCGATGAGACCACTCGAAGGAGACAAGATATCGGACAACTAAGACCATTTGGAATGAAGATGATTTTACCGTGTAAATGGAAACTACAACTGTTGAAGACTCCGAAGACTATGAGATTTTGAAGGCTCTAAGGTATTTCCAGATCCTTAAGACCTAGGAAGGTTACGCTTATGGAATTTGACGGACCATGGAAGTTATCAATTCCCGAGATCAAGGTGTATTGGATCCGAGTGTTACATCGAAAGTTAAGATGGACCCACAAGAAGCTAAATTTTGACAAGGAAGTATTTCATGAAGAACTCAGGATCCATAAGCTGAAAGTAGACAAGCTGAGGAGCAAAACCTTGAGACATCAAAGTTTTGTCAGGAACTGAAGGACAGTAGGATCATGGTTCATGCCAAGGATGTTGAAACCAGAAGTTTGGAATGCAACTGGGAATATTAAAGGACGTCACGAGAGACTCTGCGTCAACAGAGATGATTTGGCAAAAGAACTTGAGCGGAACAAGCATGATCAGAAGCAGCCATTAGAGACATGAACAAGACTTGAAGAGTGTGATGACTTTGAGATCTATTGACCTTTAGAAGACCAAACCCTTGTTACATACCTACGTTAGATGCGACGATTGTGAGCTGTCATTTGTTTGATGTTTTTCCGACAGCCACAATAAAATCTGTCTTTTCAAAAACCATTGTTGGTTTTGTGTGCATCCCTCTCGATCTCTCTTATCCCACCCCAAACCCATGGACCCGTTAGAGGAAGAATGGAGATGAGCTTGTATTCTCTGGACCGATGAGTCAATTGAAGACGGATCGATGGATTCAGAACATGAAGGATCACATGGGGAATAACCCTATAGCCGGAAAGTATATGAACCAGCATGCTCTTCAGTGCTTTGAAAGAGGTGCTGCTACTTGGTGGAGGATGTACCAAACCATCAATGGATTGCAAGGAGTAACCACTTGGAAAGAATTTAAGTTGACTTTGCCAAAGTCTCGTCTTGTGTCCTAGAAATTGAAGCCTGATGGAAGTGATATGAAGAAACCATGTGCATGCAAGATTTGTGGAGAAATAGGACACACCCATAAGGAACACAAGGACGAATACCCTCATAATCGGAGGATTATCAAAGGAGTTAGCCGAGGATTTTTAGGGAACTTTGATTGGAGATTATTCCCAAAAGGTTTTGTTGCATCAATGGAAGTTCAGTCTACATTGTTGGGAAAGATCCGTGAAGCTCGTGGAGGATGACAAAGAGATTTACGAGGTAAAAGAGAGGATGAGTAAAGGAAAGGCCAAAGGTTTTCGTAAGGATGAGCACGACACCTTATGGTTTGAGGACAAGGTACATATACCCAATAATGCGTAGATCGTGAAGTTAATGCTTCAGGAGGCTCATGACTCACCATACTTGATTCGCCTACGGAAACACCACGATGTATTCAGATTTGAAGGAGTGTTTACGGTGGACTGGTATGAAGAAGGATATTGCAGTATGTAGTCGTAGGGTGACGTATGTCGAGAGTGAAGGCAGAGCATCGAGAAGCTAGTCGAGTACTACAGCCTATGCTAATACGAATGGAAGCAGGATAAGCTTGGCATGGATTTCATTACCAGATTTCCCAGAACCCGAACGGGATATGATTCTATCTGGGTAGTAGTTTATTCGCTTGATCAAAGTGGCTCGCTTTATCCCAGTGAAAAACCACCTATACAAGTGCGAAGTTGGCCAAGATATATATTTGAGAAAGGATCGTATGTCTGCATGGAGTTCCGAGGACCATCGTAGAGGAACACAGTTTACCTCAAAGTTTTGGAAACAGGTGCACGGACTTTGGATACTAGGCTAGAGTTCAGACAGCCTTTCATCCGCAGTATGATGGATAAATCAAGAGAGTCAATCAGATACCGGAGGACATGTTGAGAGCGTGTGCGCTAAATTTTGGATCTAGTAGTGATGATAATCTACCTTACGCGGAGATTCTCATACAACAACAGTTACCCAGCCAGTTTGAAGATGGCCCCCTTTTGAAGCTTTGTATGGGAGAAGGAGCCAGACACCGTTGATGTGGAATGAAGTTGGAGACCGTCAGTTGTTTGGACCAAATATGATCAAGGAGTCAGAAGAGAATGTTAAGTTGATTCGAGATAGATCAAGATAGCTCAGTCAGTGTAAGAGTTATGCAGACTCAAAAATGCAAGGAGGTAGTCTATGAAATCGGAGATGAGCATATCTTTGTGTGCCACCTCTGCGAGGAGTTAAACGATTTGGAGTTAAGGGAAAGTTAGCCCGAGATTTGTAGGACCATACCGAAGTTTTGGAGCGTATGGGAGAATAGGCTAACAAGTTGAAGTCACCCGAAGGACTGTCGGAGTTCATGATGTGTTTCACGATTCCCGATTGAAGAAGTGTCATGCGAGAGATGGCCAATATTCCCATGTAAGGACGCTTGACCTGGAAGGGATAATGATGTTCATGAAGTGGAGTACGGACTTCATAAGTATAAGTTTTTATCTCGGTATGTGGGACATCCCACGAGGATGAAGAGATGAATTACTATTGGATATAAAGGAGGTATGATGTTGGAAATATGGATCAATGGAAATTCCATGATGAGTTTGAGTAATCACGTCCCAGTTTGGTACAAATAGAAGGAAGAAAGACATTACCATTGGATGGATTCTAAGTATACTAGGAAGTTGGAAGTTGGAATAAAGATCAGTTGCCCAGATGATGTGTTCAATGATTGCAAGTGATGAGATGGGCCATAACCCACAGGCCCCAGGACTTGCCAAGAAGCAAGCACACTCTTGCTGAAGGAAAAACCCTGGAAGAGTTATGATTTTCTCGATAGACGATTCTATAGGAGTTTACGCAAAACCTGAGAGTTGTTAAGGAACGATAGATGTTTTGTTTGGCTTGCGTAATCAATGGATTTTCGAACTTGGTTCGTCGACAAGAGAAGTTCTCGCAAAGCTTGTGAGGATGACCGAGTGTTAGAATGCGAGATTCGCTAAACCATGTACAAGGTAATGATTTGGGTGCAGGATGGATTGATCACCATACCGACTTACTCTTATTATTCGCTTGCTATATGGGATGGTAAATCTGAGTGACTTACCTGTAGTAGAGAGACGACGATCAAAACCCTGTTTAAACCTTAGAATGGTATAAGCATTTTTCCCCTTGTACAAGGCAGTTGATGCCAACCGCAGGTCATACGGTGAGGTTCAACCCAGACCCATTTTCTACAGGAGAAACCATAAATTTTTGACCACCATGAGATATCGATAGTTGTTTAGAATTGGCGCCAGACCTGTCAGCTAAGAAGACCCAGTCTTGGAATAACCTTACCCAGAGTAAAGGGCAAAAGAATTGAGGAAAAGAATATGCCACTACCAGTAGAGCCCAGAGAAGGAATTATCCTTAAGATCTAAGAAGACCGACACTGTCAGTAATAAGGATGGAGTATATAAGTTTTGATGGAACCGTAACCATGCTTCTAAGGGTGGTAGCACCTGAGACCCCGGAGACGATCGATGGATTTTGAGAAGACCCCCAAACCATAACCTATTTCTTTCTAGCCTCTCCGAATTCGAGGACGAGATTCATTTTAAGGGTGGTAGTTTGTAACATCCCAAAATTCTAAATTTTGGAATGTTATAAAAAAATAGATAGATTTGATTGATTGCTTGATTGATTGACTGAAATTGAGTGATTTCGAAACTTTTTGAAAGTTAGATGAGAGGGAATAAAAGGACTTTCCCAAACTTTCATTTTCTTTTATGATCTTCGGGAATTCAAATTCTTTCATCACAAAAACCCTGGAGAGAAGATGACATGACTTCTTCCATTTATTTAAATGACAAGGGGTGTTGAAAATATTTGAATTTCATTTGGAAAACATTTCCAATTCTGAAACTTTATGCAACTCGATGATTTTCACGAGCAAAGATAAAATGACTGCTTCAAAACATATGAAATATGAGTTGGGAGTTTCAAAGAATTAAATTCAAAGTTCCTTTGAATTATTTCCAATTTGGAGTTATTTGAGTTTTATTCAAAATATTTTTCTCCAAAAACAAAATATATGGAAAATAGGGTAACATGATTCCCTACCTCAGAAAATTGGAGAGAAATTAATTTGAAGTCATTTTGGTATTTTCAAAATAATTTTTGTTGGATTTTATTAGAGCAATAGCACTCTTTGCTTTATTTGAATTTGTGTGGATTTTATTTGAAGCTAGAATAATGTTCATCATGTAGGAAATCTTTTTCTGAAAATTTTGATATATTATATGCCTATATAAAAAATTTTATTTGGTTTTATTATTTTTCTTTCGTCTGGAAATTTTTTTTTAAAAAAAAGGAGCGCAGCGCCTTGGGCCAAAGGCCCAAGCCGCCATAGCCACCGGCCGGCCGAAGGCCAAGGCCACGCACGCACCACGCACCTAGGGGAGCCAGGGAGCCCCAAGTTTCCTATTCTTTTACGATTCCTAGTAGAATTTGACCCCGTTTTGTTATTCCGTCTTTTATTCCTAGGATTCTATCCTAATCTATTTCTTGTCCCCTACCCAAGCAAAACCCCTCCCCTTCCCAATATAAATACCCAAGCACCCCCCCCTCCAACACATCAAATCAACTCTCCTCTCCTCCGCAGCAGCAGCAGCAGCAGTGCCGCCGCCGCCATAGCCGCCACCGCGCCGCCGCCCCTTGCCACCGCCGCCGCCACTTGCCGCCGCCGCCGCCGGAGCCCCTCGCCTCTTCGAGGTACTAGCCCCGCGCCGCGTCGCGTTTTCTAGATCCGTTTTCTAGATCGGTTTTCTAGATCGATTTCCGTTCCGTTTTCTAGATCGGTTTTCTAGATCGATTTCGGTTTTGTTTTCTAGATCGATTTTTTGTTTCGGTTTTCTTTCCGAAACCCTAGATCGGTTTTCTCGCCGGTTTTTCTTTCCGGTTTTGTTTAGCGAGCGTCATTTCGATAGATTTTTCTTTTTATTTTTAATTTTCGTCATGGACCTATCCGTAGTCCCTAATCTTCAAACGTTCATAACTTTTTACTCGTAAGTCGGAATCCAACGAAACCAATGCCCACTTCTTCGTTATGATCTCCTCTATCCAGTAATCCAACTCAAACATGTTTTTGAAATTTTAAAATTTGAATTAGATCAGATTTGAATTCAAGCTTCGTTTGAGCATAACTTGAGTTTTATAACTCCGATTTAGTTGATTCTTTTTGCTAATCGAAGTTCTTGACCTAAACTTTCTGATAAAGCCAAATTCACATAATTTTGGTACTGTTAGAAATTGTTTTATGCTGCAAGAGTTATTTGATTTGGTTTTTACGTTTTCTGAATTGTTTTCTTCGATCCTTCCGATCTTTTGAGTGATTGCTTATGTGTGGTTACTATTGCTTGATTTCGATAGATTGACCGGAGTGTGACGAGTAGATCTATCAAGAGTTTTGAGTGCGAATCATCTTCATCAACTTTGCAGGCAAGTAACACTTTGATCATACTCTTCTCATACCCAGTTTTTATGCATTAGATCTATTCCTCAAACACTTGCATAATTAGGATCTAATTAAATTATGGGATGGGAAGTAGTTTGAGGTAGTACCTATTACCTGGTTTATTATCAAACCCTTGGGAGTTACTTCTACGTTTGCTTATTACGCCATGCTATGCTCGTAGACGTGGATTGGGTTTGAGTGAATATCCATGACAGATGTGAGATTGTTAATTAATGGTTTATCTAAGGTGGCAACTTAAACACACATCTGGGTGGAGTGAGGCACCTGGTTTCTATCAGGACTTGCCTGTATTTCTTCGGACCGCCACCCATGCCCAAAGGGATCATGAGATTATTCAAACTAGAAACTTCCGTGTGCAGCCACAAGCCATTATGGGCTCTGGCGTAGCTGAGTAAGTTGTCTTGAACTCTACGGGCAGACTAGCAGATGTAGGGGATGTAGGTTGGTACGGTCTACCCACATGTAAGGTGCTAGCGCTTACGAAAGACTATGTCTCGGTCATCCGCTTCTCAAACACCATGTAGTGCGAGAAACCAAACGGAGGCGATCGAGTCTTGTGGGGAAAAGTGCTAAACCTCTGCAGAGTGTACAAACTAATCATGGTTAGCCGTGTCCCCGGTTATGGACAATTTTGAGTATCTAGTACCTGGATATCCTGTTGATCTCATCACGTTACTTAATATAATTTGTTTGGGTTTAATGAGTACTTTTAATTGGGATTGAGAATGCTGTCAACCATTCTCAATGTTTAACAACCACCATGATAATTAAATAAATTTATTCCTTTGCAGTAGGGAAAAAATTGGCTTTTCGCAAAACCTTATAACTATAGAGCTTTTCCACCAGCCATATATGCATGTAGTATAGGCTTATTTTTTTATTACTCTCTATGTGTTACATTGCCAGCATATTCCATGTGCTGACCCGTTTTCGGGCTGCAACTTTTCATGTTGCAGACTTTTCAGACGACGAGTAAGTGATACGTTAGGGTTACGATTTCCTATACTCAACTTTGCCGTTGGTGTTGATGGGAATCCACAACCTTGTTGCTTCCGCTATATTTTGGATTGAGGTAATAGTTTTTACGTTACTTTATACATGTGATTTACCTCTGTTATAAATCCTTCGAGTACTGTGTGTGTCAGCATACCGATCCAGGGATGACACGAAAGCACAGAGACTTGATCCATTCGGGTCGGGTCGCTACAGCTATGATTCTTTTTTCTTTTTGATTGCGGCAGGGATGGTGCATTTAACTAGGACCACTTCTGTATTTTTTCTCAATTTTCGATTGCAACGATGGGATGCTTTGTATCCGATTTTCATATGGTGACGAGGATCTAATCAACCAGACTAGGAAAAAAATGCAGCACATAATTGGATTATGTGCCATACTAAGATCGGACCTGAGGTATCGTACATGTGGTAGTTTAGTTCTGATTATTAAACCCATATATATCTCCATTTGAAATTTTGAATAGCCGAAGTAATTCTCAACACCTAAGCACAAACGAGCTTTCAATATGCTATATTCGATAGTTTCAAGATAAAAATAGTTATGAAACATTCCGTTCAAACAAAAGCACAAACCCCACTTTACTGTAAAAACATAGGTCTTGACTCGTCGTAAGTTTTGGAAAACACTCCACCTCAAATCTTGTATCTCTTTTTTATCATGGGTTCCAAACAGGGCTTTAAATAGTCTTAATAGGATGCAACATTCAACATATAGAACAAATCTTTCTACTTTTTGTGTACATTGACCAGACATAGCAAAATCATCGTCACCATGCCACACCACATCTGAGCTCAACGCCTCCATGTTCCTTGGGTGCGGTTGAAGGACCTCAATGCTAACAAAGGGGACGGTGCATTTTTTTCACGGAGAAAAGGAGTTGCTCAAAGTGGACCTGTTTTAGCCATCTTGCATTCTCTCTTTACTGTGGCACTATGTTTGCTCCAAGGTTCATGCCGTCATTTATAGCAAGGTTCGGTTGGTGCACACTTAGAATTTGTGCGTCAATGAATGAATGCTATAGATTTTGAGAACTAAAAGAAAATGAATGCTGATGATTCTTTTGTTCGGTCGCAGTATGGAGGACACATTTTATTAGGACCATTTTTCTTCTCTTGCTAATCTTCGATTAAGAAGTTATGTTTCTTTTCCTTGTATGAATGATTTCGAATTCTGAATAATCGAAGTGATTCTCAACACCTAAACACAAACGAGCTTTCAAGGTACCTAGATTTGATAATGCCGTGACAAAACTAATTATGATACCCACTCTGTACCGAAATTTAAGACGCTTCTACAATTTAATTTAAAATACAAAAACATCATATATTTTGGTACAAAGGTAGTACATTTCACCGCTGAAAATGCATGATGTGCTTAGAGCATCTCTAGCAGACCTCGTATAATGTCAACCCGCAAAACTTGTTTACAGTTCACTGCAGATCTGATTTGCGGGACGAATTCGTGCACTATCGATCAGACCCCGTATATGAAACTGTAAAATTTACAAAAAGCATTTGCGGGAGAAACTTGCAACAACATTGGTCATACATAGTTCATCATCATACCACATTGATCATGCATAGTTCATCATTATACTACATTGTACTACTAGGGGGAATGGCCGTGCAGCGTACCCGAGCCTACGATACCAAAATCGACGAGCTCGCGGCGGCGACGACGCGGCAAAGGAGTCGGAGGAGCTTAGTCCTCGTTAGAGTCGAGGTCGATCCAGACCTTGGCATGCTCGGCCTTCATGACGCGCATGTCCGCCTCCTTGGACGCGTGCGCCTGCGACGTCGGGATGCCCTGCTTGAGGAAGATCTGCTCGTAGTCGAGCTCGCGGCGGCGGCGCGCGTTGGCCTCCTCCTCCTCCCTCGTTGAGCGCTCCATGATGACGCGCTCTAGGTACTCCTCCTGCCCCGGGGAGATAGTCTTGTGGGCCGATTACTCCTCGACACGGCCGCGCGTCGGCCTCGAGCATGACGACGAGCGGCCCGAGCTCCTCCGGTCTCTCTTGACCAGAGTGAGCTGCGAGCTCGAGGCGCCCGCAGACGAGCTCCCCGCGACAGAGGAGCTGGAGGAGGCGTGGCGGCGGACCGCGAGCTCGCGGCGTTCAAACGCCGGTGGCGGTCGGCTCCCGTGGTTGAGCCACCTCTGCCCCCTCCCCCCCCCGCGCGTGACCAGAGTGTGCTGCGAGCGCGAGGCGCCCGCCGACGCGCGCCCCCCGGCAGAGGAGCTGGAGGAGGCGGGGCGGCGGATCATGAGCTCAAGGGCGTTCAAACGCCGGTGGCGGTCGGCTCCGTGGTTGAGCCACCTCTGCCCCTCCCCCGCTTGCAGGCGGGCGGCGCTCTCCGCGTCATCCCTACCGTTTCCATAGCCATCCATGGGTCGCTAGGCCTTTTTTAGACTCGCCGGCAGCGAGAAATTGGAGCGGCGGAGCGGCGGCGGAGGTGTATAGGGTTTGACCCGCATCCGAGCGGTGAAACCGCATATATGGCGGTGGGGAGGGACTTTTTCCGGGCCACGGTAATTTTTTTACGGGTCGGGCCCAGGATACGGTGTCTATTCTGGCCAGAAAAACGGACCGAACCCGTATACTCGCTGGAATTATACGTGTTCGCCTCTTTTACTGGGTCTGCTACAGACGCTCTTAGGCTGGTCTTAGTGTGGAGTAACTTATAAATCGCACTACCTCTATTTTCTTTTAAAATGCACTATCCTCACATGTCCATCTGATTAGCACGCCACACACGATTTCGTGATTTACCGTCGGTACTCTCGTGCGAGATTAGCACACCTTGCATAACCCACGAATTGATGAGACTTTTAAGAGACCATCCAAGTTCTCGTGAGTGCGACTGGCCTCCGACGCTGAGTCTCCTGTTGAAGGGGTCAAGGTTGTTGCGAGTGCCGTTCTCTAGCCACCACAGGCAGGTTGGGAGGCGGCATCCAAGGAACTTAGGAGAGCACCACTTGATAGTGAGCAGGTACAACATGACACACGTCTATAATGAACCTGTTCTTAACACCACTTAAGCCCAGAGGCTGCGAATATTTTTCCGATACTATTGAAATTAACGGTCTGCTAATATAGCGCATGTTTGTGACTATTCTAAAAAATGTCTGAAACATAGCCAAGAACTTATGTCTCTCTTCCTCCCACGTTCTCTATTTTGTCGTGGCACTACGTTTGCTCCACCGTTCATGCCGTCGTTTGTAACATGGTTCGGCCAGTGCACATTTACATCACGTGTCACTAAATGAATTCTAAAGATCTACTAGTACTAAAACCTGATGAATGCTATTGATTCTTGCTTTTATTGCGGCAGGGAGGGTGCATTTAACTAGGACCACTTTTGTTTTTTTTTCTTCTCAATTTTCGATTGCAACGATGGGATGCTTTGTATCCGATTTTCATATGGTGACGAGGATCTAATCAACCAGACTAGGAAAAAATGCAGCACATAATTGGATTATGTGCCATACTAAGATCGGAACTGAGGTATCGTACATGTGGTAGTCTAGTTCTGATTATTAAACCCATATATATCTCCATTTGAAATTTTGAATAGCCGAAATGATTCTCAACACCTAAGCACAAACGAGCTTTCAATATGCTTTATTTGATAGTTTCAAGATAAAAATAGTTATGAAACATTCCGTTCAAACAGAAGCACACACTCCACCTTACTGTAAAAACATAGGTCTTGACTCCTCGTAAGTTTTGGAAAACACTCCACCTCAAATCTTGTATCTCTTTTCTTATCATGGGTTCTAAACGGGGCTTTAAATAGTCTTAATAAGATGCAAATTCAACATATAGAACACATCTTTCAATTTTTTTGTACATTGTCCAGACATAGTAAAATCATCGTCACCATGCCACACCACATCCAGGCTCAACGCCTCCATGATCCTTGGGGGCAGTCGAAGGACCTCAACGCTAATCCTATATACTTAAATAGTAGTTGATTGTCGTTACTATCTCTCAATATATGCACATCCCAACTCATCACACATTTTAACTCATAAATCTCTCTACTTATATTTCTCTCAAATCCAGGAAAATACCAAATATATATTTTCATGTACAACAGTACAAGTAACAAATAAGTCATATGACTTTTCAGTTTTCATTTTTCATATCCAGATTCTAGAATCAAATCTCTTCAAAATGTATCGTAACAAATTCGCACAACAACTCGCAGGATACCATCAAGTTAATTTAGTGGTGCAGGACAATCTCGAACAACAAAAAAATAGTGGTCCGAGTCTAGCAAGATTTCCCGGTCATCGGCGATGCTGCATCACCCGCCACGGCGCCGACTGTGTATCTGACCATAATATACGTGTACTAGCTCCACTACATAGGCCTGACACACACGAAAGCATATGAACCAGCCTCACCCGCTGCACTTGCTGACATCTGTTGCATCTTTGCTCTAGTGTTCCCCTGTCTCGCCCTTGCTCCACTGTGCGATGCCCCTGCTTCGCTCCGCGGCGCTGCAAACAGGTGAGTCACTCACCGTGCGAGTACCGCTGGCATCCGACTCCCCGACGCCGGGTCTCCTGCTGAAGTGTCCAAATACGTTGCGAGTGCCGGTCCCTAGCCGCCACAAAGAGGTTGGGAGGTGACAACCAAGGAACTTACAAGAGCACCACTAGTTAGGTAGTAGGTGAAACAAGACGCTTATGTAATGAACGGGTTCCCGACACCTCTTATGCCCACGAGCTGTGATTTTCTTTGGCTGCTACTGAAATTAGCCGGTCTTTAAAAATGTCCTCTAATCTACGATACGTTTAGTTGTGTGTGCTCTAGCAAAGAATGGTCTGAAACACAGGGCAAACGCTTGTATCTCTCTTCTTGCGTTCTCTCTTTGCCTCTATGTTTGCTCCACAGTCCATGCCGTCATTTTTTAACATGGTTCGGTCGGTGCACATTTACAATTTATGCGTCATCAAATGAATGTGAAAGATCTACTAGTACCAAAAGCAAATGAACGTTACTGATTCTCTTGTTTGGCCACGGCAGAGAGGAAGCATTTATTTGTAAATTTCTGATTAAAAAGTCATGCTTCCCTTTCCTTTAAAAATGATTAAGCAAGTTTAAAACTGAGAACAGTCAAAGTGATTCTCAACAGCAAAACATAAATGAGCTTTCAAGATACTAGATTTGATACTGCCATGGTAAAAATAGTTACACAACATTGCGTTCAAACAGAAGCACGCACTCCACTTTGCTGTAAAAAAACAGTTCTCACTTCTCTAGTTAATCACCACACAGCTTATTTTAATTGATGCTGCTGAAAAAAATGCATTACAGTTCCCATCGGAAGTATGCGAGACAGAGAGCTAAGAATTTACCCAAGGTATTTTTATTTCATATATCAATTGGTCCCTCATGTGTAATATGACCTAAGCGCATCTACAGTTGGTCGTTTCAAAGTCGTCTCAAACACCCGAGCGGGCGGACCGGTCACTGGCAGTCAAAAAACCAGACCCACCCGGGAGCCTCAAACTGGCGTCAAGCGCCCGGCCTGTCCGACGCCCCTCATATCCAGCCCAAATACGTAGGACGGACATGGGGCGGGTCCGCCATGTCAGCCCGACCCACCACCGACTCCACGCCGCCCCAAAAAAATCCTTGTCCCCTCTTCGAACCCTAACTCACTCCACTCTCCGTCCCCTCCTGTCCCTCCGCGATTTCGATCGAATCTGGCAAGATGTCGTGGTCTGGCAGCCATTCGGGCTCCGACCTCGACGTCGAGGAGGAGCTGGCCCTCTGCATTGCGCTGGAGCGGTCCAGGGTGGACGCGGGAGGGGGTGGGGGCGGCTCCGCATCTTCATCGTAGCCACTCCCGCACCGGCACAACGCGGACGCCGAAGTTGGCCCCTCCGGCCCATGCGCAGCTCCGCGAGGGTTGCGCAGTCCGCTCTGCGCCCATGTCGTCGCCTTCCCCTGTCGGCCGCTGCTCCGCTAGGAGAACGGTGGGTGCTAGTGCCCGCTCCGTCAGCCCGCACGCACTAGCCGGAATCGGAGATGTGCGCTGCCTGCCGTGAGAGGCCGCGGGCAAGGAAGAGGGACGCGGCGGACCAATCCATGTGATGTCGGCAGAGCCAGACGAGGATGAGCGGCTCCTCGCTTAGGTCTACTGCCAGTCACTAACGGCGGTGGAGATGAACGCTCGCCGCCTACGGAGGAAGAGCGCGAAGCGCTCCGGCTTGCCGTTGAGCAGTCGGAGCGCGAGCAGCAGAGGCAGTGTCGGAGGCGGCTCGACTGGCGAAGATGAAGCGGCAGCAGGACATGGGGCTCGTTGTCATGTTCGACTCCTCCTCCGACGATGGTGATGATGACGACCACAACTCCACCTCCGACGACTCTGAAGATCCACCACCTGCCGCAGAGACCTACAGCTGCGCTGGCGACCAGAAGTGTAAAGGCCCGGCGAGCCAGTGGTGAAGATCCTCGTCTCCCGCTTTAATTTCAAGATTTTAGTAATGTATTTTAAACTTCTCCGTCTTTATGTGGATTATGTGAACTTTGGCGATCTTTGGGAGATCCGTTGATGATTTTTTGATGATCAGAATGTGCACTTCTATGTTCGATTCTATGTTCATTTGATAATCCATGTAGTTTTATTCATGTTGTATGATTTAGTATGCATATAGGGTATCATATATGAGATACACGAATGTGGAGGACACAATTTAAGGCCCAGTCAGTGCCCACGGACGCGCCCGGCTGCGCCCGCGGACGTTTAAGGGGCCAAATTTGGTGACTGCACATGTAGATGCTAACTAGCTAGTCGATCCAACCGGCCAGGAAAAAAATTGCTTGTGTTGATGTTGAAGAGATTTGCCAAAGGTTCAAAATTACCATGTAGGGCATTGAAAAATCAGCTAGCTAGAGCAGCAACCATGCACCTGCTAGCTCCTACATCTGCATGGATGCCTGAATCTGCAGAACTCGGACAACATACAAAGTGTCTCAGAATTGCCCGGCGATACGTACTGTGGAACAGATTGATCGATCACCACCTCAGATCCATCCCGGCGAATGCGGTACTGCAGAACAGATCGATCGGTTACCATCTTAGATCCATCCCGGCATATGCACCGCCGCCGTCGCAAGCATGCTGGATCACGTGCAAGTCGTTGGGCGTGAAGTGGTTTTGCTCATGAAACAAATCATGCGTGTTTTGCCAAAAGGTCGAACCTCCTTGTCTTACGCCTTCAAGGTCCGTAGATACGACCTTCCACGCATTGCACATCAACTTATCCTCAATCACTGAGCACCCCGTCATCATGCTTAGTTACAAAGCAACATCTTGGTCTGTGAAGATGCGTTGTTAGGTGCTCCATTTTTCCATTGAGGACGAACCTCAACCTGTGGTTGAGAGATAGCTCTCCACACACTGATAAGGGATGTATGGATTCTCGAGAAGGGAGGAGCCATGGTGCCCCCTCCCAGACCGCCTGGATCCCACGAGTGAATATAAGGTTAGATCTACATGGGATCTCACCTGAATCGCCCCATCTATCCTCTTGTGGAGAGGTTTGTTTGGTTTCAAATTTCAATTCAAACATGAGGGGTACACCATGCAAATGTGCCTTGGATGATCCACATCTTCGGGTCAGGCGCTGATGAACACATTAAACTATCCTTGTGGCTCAGAGCCCTCACAGCCCAGGCACAACGACACAAAGAAAAAAGCGCACAATTGCATTTGACCAAACACCTGTCGGGCGTGGTGTCTATCCTTGGACGCCGTCGGTAGAGGGGCGAAGCGTACCTGGCCGTGGAGGGATCCTGAGTGAACACAACGTAGCCCAAAGTGGGTGGGTGCATGGGCGGGGGTTGCGGACGTCTGGCAATGCATGGGCGACGGCCGAAGAGGTACATCATCGGCGTCCATTGAGTAGGGTGCGGATGTCGACCAAGGGGGAACAGTGGCAGGATTGAAGAGAAGCGGTCGGAGAGGGGGTTGAGTGAGCCGGATTTATACGAGAAAAACATGGAACTGGAAAAATATTAATTAATTTATTAGTGCTGAAATTAATTAATATGTTACCTAATGAGAAACTGAGCAGGCAGCATTATAATAAACAAATTGTGAAGAACAATTTGAATAGTACTAAACTTTTTTAGTAACTTTTTTTGTGGTTTTTTAGTAACTTTAAGATGATATGTTCAGTAAAGTTCAGTTGGGAATAGTTGATTGCACAATACATAGGAAAAACCGTTCCACACAGTAGTATAATTTTAGGTTTGGTAATCTTCATAAACAAGTAAAGTGACAAAGTGGTAATGTAAAATTTCTGTGCGACCATTGAGTACAAATACTGGAGCTACAATGACTAGACGACAAATATGAAGGATGCATGAGGGCAGGCAACTTGCTGGTTTAATGCGTGAGGGCCCACACCTTGGCTGAATGCCCCTCTCCTGCCTTGCGGGCCATCTATTGCGCGTATCAGGTGCAAAAGACGTGGCTTTACCGAGTGGCTATACCGAATGGTATACGTGGGATTGAAATCCTTATACGGCTCACGCGTATTCAAGTTGCACGAATCACGCGAGGACATGCAGTGTGGATACCAGCCTCCTGTGGCCGCATGTCCACTCGCAATTACTCGAAGGTAAAGAGGACTATTTGCAATGCCTTGAGGCAAGCATAGATACGCCAGAAGGTGTCCGGGTCAGCGGTGTCGGCATTCCACGCATCGGTGAAAACCTGTTGGAACACTGGCTCGTGACCCCCCCTCCCTACTTGCGAACCAAAAATTACTACTATGTATACTCAGTGTTTGGTCCAGCCCATCAGTGAATAATACTCCTCCCAACCCAATTACTATTAGATGGCTTGCCTGGAACGATACCCCAATCTGTTCCTGCAAGCGTGGCAAGCAATCAGGGGGGGGGGGACAATTTTCCAACTAAAAGTTTTTTTCTTAAGAAAAGCCTAAAAGTAAAATTACAGTACTGTAATTGAATATATCTTGCTCCTTCCATCTTTTGGTAGCCCGACTCATTGACCGTCATCAGCTCATCGTCTTGGCGGTTGTGCACATAGCACGAGATAGTCGTGTAGACGCACTAGCAAGAAGCCGGTGAATCGATCTAATGGACATATGCAGCAGGCAATCTGTCTAATGCAGAAGCAAGCAGGAAGCTGATCAGAAATTCTCCTCAATCCACTCCTGCAAGATACTCAAGTATCTCTACTTGATACGATTGCTCATGATGTTGAGATCATGCTGAAGTAAAGTACTCTTCACGATTTGTTGCACTGTCAGATTATGAACTACTTCAAATTTTAAAAATAGTCTTGATGATGCTGATTTTGATCTCAATCAACCCATTGAACAACTTCCAGTTGAAGATTTCAACATTCCTGAAGCACCCTTGCTGCCTGCTGCTGAAGATATTAATTTGGTTGCTGTCAATCCTCCTCACCCTGAAATGGGAATGCCAGAGCAAGAGCCTTTACTGCACCAAAACTTGGAAAACTCTCCAACTATAACATTTGTTGCTGCTGCCCCAGTCATTGCTGCAGAAGGGGCAATTGCCAATGCTGCTGTTCCAGTCATTGCTACAGAAGAGTCAGTTACTGCTGTAGTGGAAGCTGCTGCTGCTATGGTTCCAATGATTTCTGCAGAGGAGGATGCTCCTCCTACCCAACTGGCAGACAAGGATTTAAGTTCTATTTTTCCAATACCTTTGGCCACTACAGAGGGGACATCTACTGCCACTCAGAGAGTTTCACCTTCATTAGATAACCCTGAGGCAGAAATCTCCAGCTTATCAGCAGGTAACAGTATGGATGCACCTCCAGGCTTCCCTTTCCCTATTTTCAATGCAAGTTTTTCTGCAGAAGATATCCAATTACCAACAACTGCATCTTCAGGGAAACATGAGGAGTTTTTATCCAAGGAAGGGCTGGAGATTTGGAGCACTCACTTTGCACCTGTGGCCCCAACAGATCAAGTTACTCAGGTACCTATTGAATGGTGTAAATTCATCACTTTTGCTCTGTTGACTGCTGATAATTTTGATTGGGCAAAATCTCTGCTTGCTTCACAATTATGGACTTACATCATTGAAGGCTCTGCAAGTAATAAAACATTGCCTTTTGTTATACCTGAAAAGTGTCAAAATGAACAGATTTTTTTCTGTAAACATTCAGTTATGGAACAAGAAGTTTCTTCTAATGCTAGTTTGACACCTCAGGCACAGAGCAAAGACAACACTCCCCCTCTACAAGCTGCCAGCACCTCAATTGCTCATGCTCAAAGGAAGAGAAAGGACAAATCGCCTATGGTTGAAACTGAGGTAAGAAGGAGTAATAGATTGCAAGAATTAAACAAAGGCTTCAGAAGGAAATCATGTTCGGACAAGAATTGTTTACCTTGTTCATCTGACCCTCCTGCTATTGCAGCTAAGATTGTTCAAAATCTCACTGTTCATTTTGTAAGGCTGCTGCAAAAGACTGCACTGATGAGATGCTACACCAGCCCAAGAAGAAGAAGGAGACCAGGGCTGCTACCAAGGGACCATCAAAAAAGGTTGTCTTCAAGCCTTAGTTAATTTCTCAGCTGCTAGCAATGTAAGCAATGATAGTTTTACTCCTAGGTCCTTGATACACTTTTGTGATATGTTACTAGTTGAACTTGTAAGAATCAATCCTTTTGTAATGATGTCTAAGTCTGAAGTGCTGAATTGTGGGGGTTGCTTTATGATCTACCTATGTGATATATATTTGACCTATCTTGAGAGACAACTGTGGTGTGATTGCTTGTGGTTATGGACTTCTGTTTATTTCCTCTATTTAGTTTGGCTTTGTTTGGCTGGTTTCTTCAGCAGAGCAGTTGCAGTCATAGACACTATACTGCCTTGATATGAATAGAAACTGGAACATTCTCAATTGGAACATCAGGGGCATTAACGATAGCAATAAATGGCTAGCACTCAGAAATAAGATTGAAGAGGCAAATGCAGATATCATCTGTCTGCAAGAGACAAAGAAAGAGCAGTTTGATTATAGATATCTCAAAAATTTCTGCCCAAAGATGATAAACTATTTTGATTTTCTTCCCTCAGTTGGAGCTTCTAGTGGTCTTTTTATTGCATAGAATGGCACTCTTTTTGAAGGAGAATCTCTCCTTCATAATGATTTCTCCCTCTCCATCAGATTCATTTCAAAGTTAACTGATGATTCCTGGATTCTAACCAACATTTATGGCCCATGTCAAGGTGAGGCTAGAGATGATTTCTCGAACTGGTTCAGAAATATTCAGATGCCTGATGATACCAAGTGGATGATCATGGGGGATTTTAACTACATCAGGTACCCAAACAACAGGAGCAAGTCGGGAGGCAATTTCTCTGATATGATGAAATTTAATGGTGCCATCAGTAGTCTAGCTTTGGTGGAAATACCACTCAAGGGGACGAGCTTCACTTGGAGCAATATGCAACAAGCCCCATTGCTTGAGAAGTTGGATTGGGTGTTCACTTCTGAAGCTTGGACTTCCCAATACCCTAACACTTTACTTTTGCCTTTGTCCAAACTTGTCTTAGATTACATACCTTGTCAGGTGCAGATTGGTACCCACATCCCCAAGGCTAAAATATTCAGGTTTGAAAAATTTTGGCTACAGATTGAGGGTTTCAAAGATATTGTCAAATAGAATTGGGAACAAGACATCCACATTTAGGATAGTGCAAAAAGAATAACCTCCAAATTCAAAAGGCTCGGGAAGTGTTTGAAAATTTGGTCAAAAACAATCTCTTAGCTCAGCATATCCATCAAAGACACCAATGAAGTCATTTTTTTCCTTGACTCTTTGGAAGAGTTCAGAACTCTCACTCTGACAGAATGGAATGGCAGGGAGATTCTCAAGCAACACCTTCTTAAACTTCTGGAGATGCAAAAGATCTATTGGTAACAAAGAGCTACAATTAGGTGGGTTATATTTGGAGAAGCCAACTCCAAGTATTCTCAGGCCAAAGCTACCATCAAGTACAGGGTTAATCACATTGCAAGTTTACATGATGCTTTGGGCAACACACATCAATGCCAAAGCCAATATTCTCCTAAAAGCTTTCAAACAAAGGCTGAACACTTCAGTGCCAACATTTAATCCTCTCAATTTGGGCAGCCTTCTTTGCAAAGATGTGGATCTCTCTCTGCTTGAAATACCCTTTTCCAAAGAAGAAATTGATGCAGTGGTAAAAAATCTGCCAAATGAGAAGGCACCAGGGCTAGATGGTTTCAATACAAACTTCATCAAGCACTGCTGGGATATTTTAGCACCTGATTTCTACAATTTGATTGATGATTTCTTTCATGGCAAAATTAGCCTGCAGAGCATCAACTCTTCATTCAGAACTCTCATTCCCAAGAAAGATGCCCCATCTTCACCAAATGACTTCAGACCTATCTCATTGCTAAATTGCTCAATTAAGATCATAACAAAGCTATTGGCAAATGATGGCCCACAAGTGTAGGGGATCTATCATAGTCCTTTCGATAAGTAAGAGTGTCGAACCCAACGAGGAGCAAAAGGAAATGACAAGCAGTTTTCAGTAAGGTATTCTCTGCAAGCACTGAAGTTATCGGTAACAGATAGTTTTGTGATAAGGTAATTTGTAACAGGTAACAAGTAATGAAAGTAAATAAGGTGCACCAAGATGGCCCAATCCTTTTTGTAGCAAAGGACAAGCCTGGACAAACTCTTATATGAAGGAAAACGCTCCCGAGGACACATGGGAATTATCGTTAAGCTAGTTTTCATCACGCTCATATGATTCACGTTCGTTACTTTGATAATTTGATATGTGGGTGGACCGGTGCTTGGGTGCTGCCCTTCCTTGGACAAGCATCCCACTTATGATTAACCCCTATTGCAAGCATCCGCAACTACAAAACAAGTATTAAGGTAAACCTAACTATAGCATGAAACATATGGATCCAAATCAGCCCCTTACGAAGCAACGCATAAACTAGGGTTTAAGCTTCTGTCACTCTAGCAACCCATCATCTACTTATTACTTCCCAATGCCTTCCTCTAGGCCCAAACAATGGTAAAGTGTCATGTAGTCGACGTTCACATAACACCACTAGAGGAAAGACAACATACATCTCATCAAAATATCGAACGAATACCAAATTCACATGACTACTTATAGCAAGACTTCTCCCATGTCCTCAGGAACAAATGTAACTACTCAGAAATCATATTCATGTTCATAATCAGAGGGGTATTAATATGCATAAAGTGTCAGGACCCCGATTCCAAGTCACATCGATCTAGCCGGTAACACCTCATATCACTTTGCGGCCTCACGCACGGTATTCCCACGGGTGTCGCCTTACCATGGCCCGGGACCATTTGCACCTTTTGGCTCACGTATATGATAGTGTCGCTAGCATCCATATGACAGAGAACCTGGGCCGACATGGCTAGTCGTGAACCCAAAGCGGCACTAACCCATGGGGACAGGCATACATGAATCAACTTCGAGCATGTCGGTCAGCAGCGTGTGAATCCGGGCTGTAGCACTCGGCTAACAGGACTCCGGGAACCCGGGCTGTAGCAGGCTAGGCAGGACTCCGGATGTCACCGCGTGACATTTCCCCGAAGGGACAGACACAGGAACAAACTGAAACACATGCCGGCGGTCAAGCGTCTTTGGCGGTAGTCTTTGGGCTAGCAAGACTCGGTGAACCGGGTCAGAAGCGGACTAGTATGGCTCATGGAAGCACTAGACTACATTTCCCCATAAGAGAGGCTGCCAAGGATAAACAACTAGATTGTCGGATCCCACACATACCAAGCATTTCAATCATACACACAATATGCTCGTTATGTGTAAATACAACATGGCATCACAACATAACTCTACGACCCAAGTATTTATTCATTAGGCTCCAAGGAGCGAGATATTACAAACATGGGTCTCCTGACCCAACATTCAAAGCATACAAGTCAAACACATGCGGAAGCTTAACATGTCTGAGTACAGACAACTATAAATGGAAAAGGCTGAGAAGCCTGACTATCTACAAGATCCTGTCGAGGGCACAAGATCGTAGCTGACGTAACAAGCTAAACGTCGATGTCCACGCAGAACTACTAGCGAGACTGAAGTCTCTCTGCAAAAACATAAATAGGAAAACGTGAGTACAAATGTACCCAGCAAGACTTACATCAGAACTAAATACATATGCATCGTTATCAATAAAGGGGGGTGGTGGAGTTTAACTGCAGCAAGCCAGCTTTGACTTAGTGGCTATCCTGAACTATGACTGCAAGTAACTCTTTTGAGGTGGCGCACACGAGTCCACAAATTCACCATATCAATACACCACTATGGATCCGCTTCCGTCTCCCTACGAGAACGCCATCCATAGCACTCACGCTTATCTTGCGTATTTTAGAGAATCCACTTTCACTTGTCTATGAACTGTACAAGCAACCCAGAAGTCCTTTACCGCGGACACGGCTATTCGAATAGATAATGTTAACCCTGCAGGGGTGTACTTCTTCACACACGCTCTCACCATTTATCGCCATTTACACGACATGTACTCGGCAACCTTCAAGCGGAAGCCCAGCAAGGGTGTCGGCCACGACCTGAGTAACCACACAAGTTTCTCGTCCAGGTTTATCACCTATTCGGGTTCCATCCGCAAGGAGATCCGGCCGGGGTGTCGCTCACGGCCCCAAACGATGTGTGCAGGGTTCCCAAGCCCACCTCGACGGATGGATCTACGCTTGGTATACCGTGCCACGGTGCCTAGTCTGTCCCAAGCCCACCTGTACCGGGTGCCACTTGGTAGACTACTAACACTACCTACAAACACCAGAAACTAGTTGCATCTCCTGGACAGAGATCAGTTTGGTTTATACGTCGAGAGTGATTGGAGCGGCCGGAGCCCAATGTGTGGTAGTAACTGTTCATGGATCACAAACACAGAACTCAGTTCCTGAGGACGGCTGCAATGAGACAACCCACCATGTACTCCTACATGGCCTCTCACCGCTACCCTTACCAAATCATGTTCACACACTTAGCTCTCACACAGTAGGACATGTTCACCACATTCCAATTCATCCCCGATGAATCAGACCTGACTCAACTCTAAGCAGTAGCAGGCATGACAACAAGCTTGAATGAGTAGGCACATCAGGGCTCAAACAACTCCTACTCATGCTAGTGGGTTTCATCTATTCTTCGTGGCAATGACAGGTCATGCAGAGGAAAGGGGTTCAACTACCGCAGCATGTAACAGTTGAATCGTTGTTGTCCTAATGCAGTAAAAGAGAGCAGGAGCGAGAGAGTGGGATTGTATCGGAATGAACAAGGGGGTTTTGCTTGCCTGGCACTTCTGAAGATAATATAACTCTTCATCGGTGTCATTGATCTCATCGTCGGAACCGCATCTACTAGGGTGAACAATTACCAGCAACAGAGAGGAAACACAATCAATGCAATGCAACAATATGATGCATGATCATGACATGGCAACATGCTGGTGTTTTGAGCTAATGCAACTAGCAACAAAGTTAAATGAACTTGGTTTGAACCAAAGGTTCAAATTCAAACTCCATATGTGATTATTCAAATGCCAAACATATAATTTGCCCTAGTCAGTAGCTATAAGTTGTTCTAACATGCATGAAAATGGTACAGATGGATAGATTGGATTTTTCTGATCATTTTTCATATATAATTTATCTTATTTGGAGTTATGGTTGAATTTCTATGATTTTTCGAAGTTAGCACTATTTTCTGGAATTTCCTGGATTATTTAGAATTAAACTAATTCCAGGAAATAGGCGTCAGCATGACGTCACAATGACGTCAGCAAGTCAACACGGTCAAACCTGATGCGTGGGACCAGCATGTCATTGAGACAGTGATAAACTACGGTTTAACCCCGCGATGACTCAATTTTGACCCGTCGTGGGGCCCGCTGTCAATGTCAGTGAGGGGGGTTATTTAGTGCTAATGGTGGAGTTAACCAGCGGCTAACCGGCGGCGCTAATCCGGCGCGGCGGCGATCGCCGGCCGGCCGTTTCCGGCCACGGCTGGACGCACCGAGGGCACGGGAGGCAAGCTTGTGGTCTCCCGCATCCAGGGGAGGTGTCAGAAGGTCGCGGGGTGGCCTAGTTCACCCACATCGAGCACTTGGGCGGCCGCCGGAGCTACGGGCTCGAGCGGGACGAGGCTAGGGTGCACGGAGGGAGGTTTGGGTGGTGGCGTTGGCTTTCTTGGGAGGTCCTGAGCATGTTCCAGTGCTTGGACGCAAGCGGCGGCGGCTGTGGCCACGACGGCATCGAGGCCAGCGGTGAGGAGCTCACGGCTCCAGCGGTTGGCGCGGTTAGAGGAAGAAAAACACGGCAGGGCTACGGGGAGATGAGTCAGGAGCTCACAGGGAGGCGATGCAGTAGGTCAGTGGGCTCGGGGACGTCCTTGACGGTGCGAATCGACGGAGAGGGCTCGGGTGCCCGAGGTTGAAGATGACCGCGATGGCGATGAAGCAGGGCCTCCTGGCGTCTCGTAGCTCGATTGGGAGGACGGGGAGGTTTCGGCGGTGCTTCTGGACTCGGCGGAAGGGTGAGGGGTGCACGATGGCCGTGGTGGTGCTCGTCGGCGCGACGACGGCGTTCTCGGGCGGCTGCGGGGAGAGAACCAGAGAGGGAGAGACGAGGGAGAGACGAAGGGGGAGAGTGAGGAGGTCAGGGGGTCCAGAGCGGCGTCGAGGAGGGGCTTCGAGGCGCCTCGGTGAGGCAGGCGAGCAGGGAGGAGGCGTGGCGCCTCGCGCGTGCGTGCGCTGTCTCCCTCCTCTGCCTACTGGCAGAGGTAGGTGATGACTGGCTCGGGCGATGTAGGCCCGCACAGCCTTGTAAGTGGCCCGTGGCCTTCCTCTCTCTCTCTCTCTCTCTCTCTCTCTCTCTCTCTCTCTCTTCTAATTAAATTCTGTTTTCTATTTTTTGTAACTTCTGAGCTTTATTAAAAATACCAAAACGTTTCCAAAAATCCTGAAAATAGTTGTGGGCTCTGTTAGAATTATTCCTAACAGCCCACACTTAAGTTCAGAATTAATTGAGCACTTAAAATAATAGACAGCAGTTAAATGCCCAACCGCAAATAGCATATGATTTAATTCAAAAATCCAAAATGGCCTAGAAAAATGTGCACCATTGTTGGGAGAGGTTCTAGACCAATTAAAAAATGATGAACTTTTGTGAAGGGCATTTTGGGTTCATTGAAATGTTTTTCAGTTGAACCTAGTATTTTCAGGGGGGGGTGCTGGGGTTTGTTGATCCCCATTTCAGGTTTAAGAGAAACTTAAACATGATGCAACACAAGACTAGCTAACCCAGAGCAAATCAGAACTAGGGATGTGACAACTCACCCCCACTAAACAAGAATCTCGTCCCGAGATTCAAGACTTGAGGTAAGAAGACAAAGGGGACACTAGCTAATACAATCTTCACGATCCAGATGTCTTTCTCGAGGAGGTTGATTCATTGCATCACCTTGATCTCGACGTCTTGCTTTGAGAACTACATCCAACATTACAACGAGAAGAAAGTGAGAATTTTAGAAGAATCGATCTTCTTGAGGTTTGAGCAAATTAGGATCAAATCACGGAATGAGACATGGCAACATCTCTCGAACTAAGAGGCAAAACATGCATGAGGAGTGACAGAAGAAACAATTTGACGAGGGTTTCAAAGTAGCGAGGAAATTGCCATGAATCCATAACGGGGCACCTTAGAGGAGGTGACTCGTAGAATTATTCCCTTAAGTGGCAAAAAAGAATTACTTTTGATACAAAGATCATTGAAATTCTTTATACCAGCCTAAGGCAATCACAAACGATCGTGTGAACGAATTCGAAAGAATGGCATACTCATACCAGAATAGATGATGTGGACTACCTTGTTGAAGACAACACAATGGATTATTTTGCTTATCATCAGAAATGGATGGGATCCTTGGTAGGACCACCTCTGAAGATGATTCTGAACAACAATTGCTGAGAAGGGCAATCCAAGGGGAACTGGTACAATGGCGGTGCAAGCCGAGAACAAAATGCAAGCATTGGAAATGTTCTAACCATCATATCTGCACGAGATTTAGATCTGGTTAGTAACAGGATTCTTCGGACTCAACATATACGCAAAGAAAGTTTGCAACACAATTCAACGAGATGATGTTTCAAGATTATCGTGAATTGAACTACGATAGCAAGCTCCAAAACATGAGCTGGTTTCGCTACATACATGTGAACACGTTGTCCCGGACAAGCATGACCACATAGTAGTCTTATAACAAAACACTATCGAGTTCCGGAGGGGAATCATTAGCGAGGGTAGCGAAGTCCTAGCATAAGTCATGATTCTTAAGAAGGAACTTCTTCACCTTGAACAAATCAATCAGTGGCTTGGTGTGCTAGGAACACATATGGAGTGGAGGTAATTAATCTACCAAACCATAGAATACTTCGCACGTATGCATGACTGAATTGAGATGATTCCAAGGGAAACAAAACAAACCTTTCTCAAATTCATGGCGGCAACTTACACCTAATGCACGTGAACTTGGAGAAAGTCACTTCTTTCATCCAAGCATAAGCTTCATGAACGGAACACGAAGGCATTGCTTACAAAGTTTCCAACACTAGGTTGATGTTCAACATGAATCATGGGGGAGACAAAATGCTGCTGATGGGCTCAACGGCAACTCATCGGAATTTCCATATCACTGGACTTCCACCATCATGTGAACACGGTGATAGCATTGATCAGACCAAAAGTTGTAACGGTGGTATGCTCGAGGGATCAACCACGAGTAAGACAACATTACGAACATCGTTGGTTCTGATTTGACTTGACAATAGCCCATACTCAAGTCAAAGTTTTGACAAGGCAATAGATCCAACAACTGATCACGAGGACCAATCAATGGAGATATCATCTTTCTTCAACACACACACACACACACACACACACAGAAGATATCCCTTAGAGATGAACTAAGTTAAGCAAAGCTTTATCTTCCAACTCTCCAAGTTGTTGTCTAGCTCAACCAACTAGCTCGGGGATATCCAACACAGATTCTTGGAGAATGGGTGGTTTAGAGGAAAACCAATATGATCACGAACTCAACATAGCGGTCAGGTGACAACCTGGTAACACTTCCGAGAAGATTTTCGGAACATCACGAACCACCGATATGTCTCTAAGCTCGAGAACAATCTTGCTTTTCAAGGCAAGACGACATGATCAGAAGAGTGAGGGATTGACACAGTCCTAACTCATTGATCGAAGAGTGCACCGGAAATAAGGACTAGGTAGCACAGTCTATCTTAGAATGACGATTCAATAACCAACACGCTAAGAAAGAAATTATTGTCCTTTAACTACCAAGCAACAAGGTTGCTAGGAGTATTGATTTCACACATCACGATTCACTTGTCGGCATTCCGGTTGCGACAACACGAAACCGAGGAATGAATAATGATGGCGAGAAGTATCACTGTGTCAAGAGTTCATAGGATGGTGTACAATTCCCATGACATTCTTGATATAAAGATGGTATTACTCCAAGGTGGAACAGAACAAAAACTAGACTAGTATTTGATCTGTGGAACACAACTGCTTTGACCCAATCCTGGATATGGATGAGGTACTGCAGTTTGTTTCTCCTAGTCATTCCCGAATAAAATGGCTTGACGGGCCACAAGAGTAGTGGCATCGATGAACACGAATGCATAACTACTCCTGACTATCAATCGATAGACGAGGGCCAGAAAACAACTAAAGAGGGACAACTCAAAGGAACACATGTTTTTTTGAGTTGTGGATGCATGGATTAGTATGCCGAACAAATTCAACATATTTCTTCCGGATAACCCATGCAGAAAGGTTGAACTGGCAGAGTCGCAAAATAGAATGGAGAACCCATCGAGAGCACTCTTGTCGTGATCTCTTGGTTCAAGGAACTTCTGCCAAGATTGGTTCATGGTATTTAGAAGAATGATGTACCACGGACCTCGAAGAATATCACAAAGATTACTAATATCCTAAAGGTACGAGCAACACTAACAACATGAAGTAAGTAGGGAAATCTTGGGTTCAGAAACCCAGAAGTAGAATACCTACTACTAAGTGGCATCACGGGATGCTTCCGAGAATGATGGCCAGAATCATTACACTGGGAACACAAAACATGGCTAGATTACTAGTTGAATCCCTAAAACACCTAGGGTCATAATACTAACTCCAACATATACGTCGAGGCAATAGAGTACCTCAACTCACCGATTAGTGTGCTTAATCTGACCCAAAAGGACATCAGGAACGGGAGGAAGGGATTTGCAAATGCATTAGCCTGTTTAGAAACCTGGGATGACTCGGACAGCATAACGGCTGTAAATGCTCAAAAACATTTGAGACATCATGCAAAGTGGTGGCATAACCACTCAACAACATCATATCAAGGTTCCGAGGCCAGCTATGAACATACGGAAGTAATAGAAACTGAACTGGGGCTTAAATCCAACAATCTTGCAGGTCTACAGATTAGTAACACGTGATCCTGATAGAAAGATGAGAAGCCTAATTCTTAACCCCGTAGGAAAGATATGATGACTCGGATCAGAAGGCCATAAGGTAAAGGAGTAAAAAGAGCCTTACGTTCCATCCCACAATCAATTCCCTTATATAACTAAAGAATTTCTAGACTCAACTTCGACCAGTTTGGGTTGGTAATCCTACCAAAGCTGTCAGGACCTCGATTCCAAGTCACATCGATCTAGCCGGTAACACCTCATATCACTTTGCGGCCTCACGCACGGTATTCCCACGGGTGTCGCCTTACCATGGCCCGGGACCATCTGTACCTTTTGGCTCACGTATATGATAGTGTCGCTAGCATCCATATGATGAAGAACCCGGGCCGACATGGCTAGTCGTGAACCCAAAGCGGCACTAACCCATGGGGACAGGCATACATGAATCAACCGAGCATGTCGATTGCCAGCTGCGTGTGAATCCGGCTGTAGCACCGGGCTAACAGGACTCCGGAACCCGGGCTGTAAAGGCTAGGCAGGACTCGGATGTCACCGCGTGACATTTCCCGAAGGACAGAACCACGAGAAGTGAAACACATGCCCGGCCAGTCAAGCGTCCCGGCGGTAGTCTTTGGGCTAGCAGGACTCGGTGAACTGGTCAGAAGGACTACTATGGCTCATGGAAGCACTAGACTACATTTCCCCATAAGAGAGGCTGCCAAGGATAAACAACTAGATTGTCGGATCCCACACATACCAAGCATTTCAATCATACACACAATATGCTCAATATGTGTAAATACAACATGGCATCACAACATAACTCTACGACCCAAGTATTTATTCATTAGGCTCCGAGGAGCGAGATATTACAAACATGGGTCTCATGACCCAACATTCAAAGCATACAAGTCAAACACATGCGGAAGCTTAACATGTCTGAGTATAGACAACTATAAATGGAAAAGGCTGAGAAGCCTGACTATCTACAAGATCCTACCGAGGGCACAAGATCGTAGCTGAGGTAACAAGCTAAACGTCGAAGTCCACGCGGAACTACTAGCGAGACTGAAGTCTCTCTGCAAAAACATAAATAGGCAAACATGAGTACAAATGTACCCAGCAAGACTTACATCAGAACTAACTACATATGCATCGGTATCAATGAAGGGGGGTGGTGGAGTTTAACTGCAGCAAGCCAGCTTTGACTCGGTGGCTTTCCTGAACTACGACTGCAAGTAACTCTTTTGAGGTGGCGCACACGAGTCCACAAATTCACCATATCAATACACCACTATGGATCCGCTTCCTTCTCCCTACGAGAACGCCATCCATAGCACTCATGCTTATCTTGCGTATTTTAGAGTATCCACTTTCACTTGTCAATGAACTGTACAGGCAACCCAGAAGTCCTTTACCGCGGACACGGCTATTCGAATAGATAATGTTAACCCTGCAGGGGTGTACTTCTTCACACACGCTCTCACCACTTATCGCCGTTTACACGACATGTACTCGGCAACCTTCAAGCGGAAGCCCAGCGAGGGTGTCGGCCACGACCGGACTAACCACACAAGTCCCTCGTCCAGGTTTATCGCCTATTCGGGTTCCATCCGCAAGGAGATCCGACCGGGGTGTCGCTCACGGCCCCAAACGATGTGTGCAGGGTTCCCAAGCCCACCTCGACGGATGGATCTACGCTTGGTACACCGTGCCATGGTGCCTAGTCTGTCACAAGCCCACCTGTACCGGGTTCCACTTGGTAGACTACTAACACTACCTACAAACACCAGAAACTAGTTGCAACTCCTGGACAGAGATCAGGTTGATTAATAAGTCGAGAGAGCTTGGAGCGCCCGGAGCCCAATGTGTGGTAGTAACTGTTCATGGATCAAAAACACAGAACTCAGTTCCTGAGGACGGTTGCAATGAGACAACCCACCATGTACTCCTACATGGCCTCTCACCGCTACCCTTACCAAATCGTGTTCACACACTTAGCTCTCACACAGTAGGACATGTTCACCACATTCCAATTCATCCCCGATGAATCGGACTGACTCAACTCTAAGCGATGGCAGGTGCATGACAACAAGCATGAATGAGTAGGCACATCAGGGCTCAAACAACTCCTACTCATGCTAGTGGGTTTGATCTATTTACTGTGGCAATGATAGGTCATGCAGAGGAAAGGGGTTCAACTACCGCAACATGTAACAGTTGAACCGTTGTTGTCCTAATGCAATGAAAGAGAGCAGGAGCGAGAGAGTGGGATTGTATTGGAATGAACAAGGGGGTTTTGCTTGCCTGGCACTTCTGAAGATAATATAGCTCTTCATCGGTGTCATTGATCTCATCGTCGGAACCGCATCTATTGAGGGGGAACAATTACCGGCAACAGAGAGGAAACACAATCAATGCAATGCAACAATATGATGCAAGATCATGACATGGCAACATGCTGGTGTTTTGAGCTAATGCAACTAGCAACAAAGTTAAATGAAGTTGGTTTGAACCAAAGGTTCAAATTCAAACTCCATATGTGATTATTCGAATGCCAAACATATAATTTTCCCTATTCAGTAGCTATAAGTTGTTCTCACATGCATGAAAATTGTACAGATGGATAGATTGGATTTTTTTGATCATTTTTCATATATAATTTATCTTATTTGGAGTTATGGTTGAATTTCTATGATTTTTCAAAGTTAGCACTATTTTCTGGAATTTCCTGGATTATTTAGAATTAAACTAATTCCAGGAAATAGTTCACTGCGTCAGCATGACGTCACAATGACGTCAGAAAGTCAACATGGTCAAACCTGATGCGTGGGACCAGCATGCCATTGAGACAATGATAAACTACGGTTTAACCCCGCGTTGACTCAGTTTTGACCCGTCATGGGGCCCACTGTCAATGTCAGTGAGGGGGTTAGTTAGTGCTAATGGTGGAGTTAACCAGCGGCTAACCGGTGGTGCTAATCCGGCGCGGCGGCGATCGCCGTCCGGCCGCATCGCCACTACCGGACGCACCGAGGGCACGGGAGGCAAGCTTGTGGTCTCCGCATCGAGGAGGTGTCAGAATGTCGCGGGGTGGCCTGGTTCGCCGACAGCGAGCACTTGGGCGGCTGCCGGAGCTACGGGCTCGAGCGGGATGAGGCTAGGGTGCACGGAGGGAGGTTTGGGTTGTGGCGTTGGGTTTCTTGGGAGGTCCTGAGCACGTTCCAGTGCTTGGACGCAAGCGGCGGCGGCTGTGGCCACGACGACATCGAGGCCAGCGGTGAGGAGCTCACGACTCCGGCGGTTGGCGCGGTTAGAGGAAGAAAAATACGGCGGGGCTAGGGGGAGATGAGTCAGGAGCTCACAGGGAGGCGGCGCAGTAGGTCAGTGGGCTCGGGGACGTCCTTGACGGCGCGAATCGACGGCGAGGGGCTCGGGTGCCCGAGGTTGAAGATGACCGCGATGGCGATGAAGCAGGGCCTCCTGGCGTCTCGTAGCTCGATTGGGAGGACGGGGAGGTTTCGGTGGTGCTTCTGGACTCGGCGGAAGGGTGAGGGGTGCACGATGGCCGTGGTGGTGCCCGTCGGCACGATGACGGCGTTCTCGAGCGGCTGCGGGGAGAGAACCAGAGAGGGAGAGACGGGGGAGAGACGAAGGGGGAGAGTGAGGAGGTCAGGGGGTCCAGAGCGGCGTCGAGGAGGGGCTTCGAGGCGCCTCGGTGAGGCAAAGTAGCAGGGGAGGAGGCATGGCGCCTCAAGGCGTCGTCTTGTCTCTCCTCCTCGCCTCTTGGCAGAGGTAGGTGATGACTGGCTCGGGCCAGGTAGGCCGGCCCAGCTAGGTAAGTGGCCCGTGGCCTTCCTCTCTCTCTCTCTCTCTCTCTCTCTCTCTCTCTCTCTCTCTCTTCTAATTAAATTCTGTTTTCTATTTTTCTGTAACTTCTGAGCTTTATTAAAAATACCAAAACATTTCCAAAAAACCTGAAAATAGTTGTGGGCTCTGTTAGAATTATTCCTAACAGCCCACACTTAAGTTCAGAATTAATTGAGCACTTAAAATAATATATAGCAGTTAAATGCCCAACCGCAAATAGCATACGATTTAATTCAAAAATCCAAAATGGCCTAGAAAAATGTGCACCATTTTTGGGAGAGGTTCTAGACCAATGAAGGGCATTTTGGGTTCATTGAAATGTTTTTCAGTTGAACCTGGTATTTTCAGGGGGGGGGGGGTGCTAGGGTTTTTTTTATCCCCATTTCAGGTTTAAGGGAAACTTAAACATGATGGAACACAAGACTAGCTAACCCAGAGCAAATCAGAACTAGGGATGTGACATAAAGGATCTGAACATATGATCTTCCACCAAATAAACCAACTAGCATCAACTACAAGGAGTAATCAACACTACTAGCAACCCATAGGTACCAATCTGAGGTTTTGGGACAAAGATTTGATACAAGAGATGAACTAGGGTTTGAGATGAGATGGTGCTGGTGAAGTTGTTGATGGAGATTGACCCCCTCCCGATGAGAGGGTCGATGGTGATGATTTCCCCCTCCCGGAGGGATGTATCCTCGGCAGAACAGCTCCGCCGAAGCCCTAGATTGGTTCCGCCTCGTGGCGGGGTGTTTCGTCCCAAAAGCTTCCTCCTGATTTTTTCCAGGGTAAAAGACTTCATATAGCAGAAGATGGGCACCGGAGGCCTTCCAGGGGGCCCACGATGTAGGGGGGCGCGCCCAGAGGGTTAGGGCGCGCCCCCCACCCTCATGGATGATGGGTGGCCCCCCTCTGGTTGATTCTTTCGCCAGTATTTTTTATTAATTCCAAAAACTGCCTCTGTGAAGTTTCAGGACTTTTGGAGCTGTGCAGAATAGGTCTCTAATATTTGCTCCTTTTCCAGCCCAGAATTCCAGCTGCCGACATTCTCCCTCTTCATGTAAAACTTGTAAAATAACAAAGAATAGGCATAAGTATTGTGACATAACGTATAATAACAGCCCATAATGCAATAAATATCGATATAAAAGCATGATGCAAAATGGACGTATCAGCAAACAGACTTCAAGATGTCATTCTGAAGCTGGTTCACACCAATCAATATGGTTTCTTAAAAGCAAGATCTATTCAGGACTGTCTAGCTTGGTCCTATGAATTCATTCATCAGTGTAAGATGTCTGGCAAGGAGATCATTGTCTTAAAACTGTATTTTGAGAAGGCTTTTGATCTTATTGAACATCAATCAATCAAAGATATTCTCATTGCTAGAGGCTTTGGCACCATGTGGCTAATGTGGATGGACATGCTTTTCTCCTCTGGTTATTCTGCTGTATTGCTTAATGGTGTACCTGGTAAACAGTTCCTGCTTAAGAGAGGAGTAAGGCAAGGGGACCCTCTATCTCCTTTGCTTTTCTTACTAGCTGCAGACCTATTACAGTCTATCATGAATGAGGCCATGCATAATAACCTAATCAAAAGGCCAATTGAAACTCATCATTGCCCTGATTTCCCAGTCATTCAGTATGCTAATGACACTGTGCTGATAATGCCAGCTTCTGAAACACAAGTGGAACAACTCAAAAACCTCATTCTCCACTTCACAGTATTTACTGGCGTGAGAGTTAACTCTGACAAATCTGCCATGGTGCCTATCAACACAGGAAATGAAATCATGCAAACTTTGGCTGCAAGACTAGAATGTTCTATTGGAAGCTTCCCTTTCAAATATCTAGGTCTGCCATTGTCCCTCTCCAAGCCTAAGATGGAAGACTTTTTCCCTGTTATAAAGAGGATTGACAAGAGATTGACTGGTTGCTCAACTTTTCTATCATATGGAGACAAGCTTACTTTGATCAAGTCTGTCTTTGCAAATCTACCAATTTTTTGCATGTGCACACTTGAATTGCCAAAGGGAATCATTGAGCAGATTAACAAGGCTTTGAAGCTTTGCTTCTGGAGGAAGTATGGCATGGAAGACAAAGGTACAACACTTATATCATGGGATAAGGTCTGCTTGCCCAAAGACCAAGGAGGATTGGGAGTTCTCAACATTGAAATGCACAATAAATTTCTTCTCATGAAACATCTGCATAAATTCCTACACAAGGAGAATCTTCCATGGGTAAAACTAATTTGGGAATCTTACTATCCTGAAGAAGTGATTACTGGTAGACCTGTTGGTCCCTTATGGTGGAAAATATCTTTAGGCTGCTATCTGAATTCAAAGTAGTGGCCAAAGGACATCTTGGAGTAGGTAACACTATTGATTTCTAGCTAGACAATTGGGGGCATGGAATTACAAGAGATAAATTTCCAGAACTTTTCTCTTTTGCCAGTAAGGATAGTTTAACCATCAAAGACTTTTTGCAAGCACCAGACATGAGTGAAAACTTCTTCCTCCCACTCTCAGCTCAACCTCATCAACAATTCCTTGAATTGCAAGACATCACTCAGTCACTTCAGGTCACCAATCAGGTTGACAAATGGACATATCCGTGGGGAAACACTTACTCTTCTATCAAAATGTATAAGGAGCTGACAAAGGGTGAATCGGCTACATCGATATTCAAAAAGCTCTAGAAGAATGCAGCTATGCTAATATAGAAGATATTTTTCTGGCTCTTACTGCATGACAGAGTCAATACAAGAAATATGCTCAAAAGAAGGACTTTTTACTTGCCATCCTATAATTGAGCTCTCTGTCCAACGAACACGGATGAAACATCTCAGCATCTTTTCTGGGATTGTGAATTCGCGATCAATTGTTGGCAGTCCATCTTGGGTCCTAGAAACAGAGGTATCTCAATTTTTGATGAAGTCTCGCTTGCCATTCAAGCACTGCATGTCCCCATTGCCATGGAAATCATGATTATGGGCTACTGGAATATCTGGAAGCAAAGAAATGGGAAAATATTCAAGGCAAAAGAGGCAACAGTCCAAGCTTGAAAAATCTTCCTCAAGACATACCTGCTTCTGCTTCTGCATAGAGTAAAGACTAAATACAGAGACCAGTTTTCTAGTTGGATTGAACAAAATTTGAATTAGTCTCTATGTTAGCCTCAGATTCAACAAAACGGGAGTGGGGTGAACATTTCAATGGGTTGACTCTGTATATATTGTACACTATTTTTAATGAAATTTCCGTAGAACGATTGTTCTACAGTTTTGGTTAAAAAAACATTCAACAGACACAACAAGCCTCGCTAGACTGTCTACATTGTAAAGAAGGAACAAGGTCCATGACGTATATGTATCAGTTCGACTGTTGACCCCTGACTTACATGAAAGTGGATGCACACAGCCACACCCGCTACACTAGCCTGTATTTGGGCATGCTCCCAGCGGTCTCTAGTGTCACCCCTGTTCATCTGCCTGACGCGCCATCGCCTTGTTTCTCTCAACGACGCCACAGCCAAGCGAGTCACTCGCCCTGGGTGCGACTGGCCTCCGATGACGGGTCTCCTACCGAAGAAGTGAGGCTAGTTGCGAGTGCCCCTTCCGTAGCCACCACAATCGGGTTGGAATGTCAGTCAAGGAATTTACCCGACCACCGCTTATTAGTTAGCAATGCGCAACTGGAGCCGGACGTAATGAATTTGTTCCCGGCACCTCTTAAGCCCATGGGCTGTGAATTCCATTGAAATTAATACTCATGGTCCTATGATCTGTTACACGCGTGTCTGTGATTATCCTTGAAAAAATTGGTCTGAAATTTGGCAAAGAACTTCAGTCTATCTTCTTGCATTCTCTCTTTCCCGTGGTGCAGCGTTTGCTCCATAGTCTATGCCTTCATTTATAGCATGGTACGGTAGGTGTACACTTACAATTTGTGTATCGTTAAATGAATGCTATAGATTTTGAGAACTACAAGCAAATAAATGTTGATCATCATTTGTTCGATCGGAACACAGGGAGGACCCATGTTATTAGGGCGATTTTTATTTTCTTATTAAGAAGTTATGTTTCCCTTTCCTTGTATACATGATTTCGCATGTTTGAAAGTCTTAATAATCGAAGTGATTCCCAACACCAAAACACAAACGAGCTTTCAAGATAACTAGATTTGATAATGTCGTGACAAAATAGTTATGAAACATTACACCATGAAACATTGAGGCGCTTCTATGATACTTTGCACTATGAAGGTAGTAAGAGCATCTACATACAGACTCCTCAAACGTACCTTATACGTTCGGACGGAAGGTCGGTCAGTGACTCGTCACCAAATCACGGCCAAGACGCAGCCCTCATACCAGCCCTATACGCCCGGGCTGAACAGCACCACTCATATCAAACCCATATCTGGGGCAGAATAGGGAGCCCCGGACGCATTCGGCACGTCTGATCCGATCCATGCTGGGCCACCCTGACTCCGCATATATTCCTCCCTATCCGCATCCCAAACAAAACCCTAGCCACTACACTCCACTTCACTTTGCCCCAAGCTCCTTTCCAGCGATGTCCGGCCTTCTCACTCATGGCAGGCGGCGGATATGACTCCGAGATCTCCAGATATGTTGACTGGGACATCGTCCCATGTTGGGACGAGGAAGAGATGGCCACCCACGTGGCTCTTTGCTGCTCCTGGGAGGAGTGCGCACGAGCACGGTCGGAGTCAATCTTGCGGGAATCTATTGCGTCCGTTGAAATGGCACTTGGATCTGTCGGGGTTGGTGGCTCGAGGCGAGTGATCGTAGTCTCGCCGGACGCGGCGACCATTGACTGGCGGTGCAACTCCAAGGTGGCGGCAATATCGGGCTCTGAGTCGGAGGCCAACACCTGCATGCGTCACGGTTTGTCCGCTGTGGACGTGTGGTGTGCCCGCTGTGGGAGTCAGAGGTCGCGGGAAGCCGCAGCAACCCCTGAGACTGAGGTCGCGGAGGCGGAGTCACATGTAGCTTTGGATGAGGAAGTCTTCTATGCCCGCATGATCGAGAAGCGCAAAGGAGGATAGCATGCACCCTTGCAAGGGAGCAAAGCCGTGCGGTCCGTGCCATGGCCGGACTGCTCCCCAAAGAAGAAAAGGAGGAAGCCAGTGACAGGTCGGACCGCAATGATCAGATCCGTCTTGATCCATTTTGCGTCTTCGACCGCTACTTTTGCGAGAAAAAAGACAAGGGCAATGACAAGGGCAGCCTTGGGTGAACTTCCTCCATAGTTTTAGTATGTAGAACATGCCAACTTTTGATAGTCTGATGGCATGTATGATGAAGTAGAACATGCCAATTTTTTATAGTCTGATGGCAATGCATGATGAAGTAGCCAGACACTATGTGTGGGATCCAGATGTATTTTAAGTGAGTTTACTTTACGTTGCATGTGATTGTACGGATTTGAGGATTTTCTAAGGAGATGCCCAATTGTGGACGCGGACATTTGAGGGGTAACCGGTCACTGTCTGGGACTGGCCCGGGCGCGTCCGCGGATGTTTAGGGAAGCGGATTAGCT
The DNA here is from genome assembly GCA_021605145.1 of Aegilops bicornis. Classification (NCBI taxonomy): domain Eukaryota; kingdom Viridiplantae; phylum Streptophyta; class Magnoliopsida; order Poales; family Poaceae; genus Aegilops; species Aegilops bicornis. Next base: position 537,457,993 of record CM038675.1, read on the forward strand.
AGGTCAGTATTAGATGGATGACACTAATCTAAGTTATTCCCCACTATGACTAGCCTAACTCGTAAATCCCACTAATATTTTCTTTCAAAATGCACCGATATGCTAAATGTGTTCTTTAAATATGTACAACAAAGTATTCTCCCATGTCCGGCCGATTAGCACGTCACATTTGATTTGGTGACTTGTCATCACTACTCTCGTGCGAGATTAGCACACCTTGCACCGTTGAGTGCGACTGGCCTCCGACACTCCTGCCGAAGAGGTCAGGGGTGTTGCCAGTGTCGGTCTCTAGCCACCACAGGCAGATTGGCAGGCGACATCCAAGGAACTTAGAGCATCTCCACCCCACCCCCACAACAGGCCCCCAAGGTGCCTTTTTTACCATCGGCGCAAAAAAAGCGCCTGGTCGCGCCCCAGGAGTCCAAATTTCGCCGGTTTGGACCTAAATTGGCGCGGACGTACCCAGGCCGAACCCAGCGCACTGGGGCGACCGGGGGCATCGGGGGAAAGAAAAATGGTGCAAAAACAAACCGCGCCAGATTCCCTCCTATGGGCCCGCCGAGTCAGCAACTATGTTCGTCGTCCTCATCGCCTCGCCTCAGCTCCCGTGCAATTCATTGCTGTCGCCGATCAGCCTTCTATTGATGAAGGACGACGCAGTGATGGCGAGCCACGCCCGCGTGTCCCCGCCCTTTCCCGTCGCGTCCCGTCCTTTCCCGCCAAGCGTCTAGACCGCTCCTGCCCTCTCGCCGCTATAAAATCCGACCTTCTCCGCTCGCCGCACACTCACCAACCATCTCTTCTCTTCGCCTACACCGCTCCAGCGCCAGCCAAATTTCTTCTCACCTTTCTCGCCCAAAAAAGCCAACCTTCACCGTCGCCCACACCCCTCGTCCTCTGGCTCCCGCTCCTCTGGGTCAACGCCGTCGGCACACGTCCTCGTCAAGCCTGAGCCGCAGCTCCGTCAGCGCAGCCTCGGCGGCAACCTCATTATAAACGAGGGCAGCCGCGTCTCTTCCCGTCCCCCCGGCCACATTCGCCTGTTGAAGCCGAAGACGAAGCCAGCTGCCGTGGTGAAGCAGGAGCATGAGGACATGGCCACCGACCTGGAGAGCGATCTCACCTGGTCGCACGCGGACTACGTGGCGTAGGAGAGGGAGCGCCAGCGCCGTGCTCTGGAAGAGATCGCCGAGCGGCGCCGCGGCCACGATGAGGGAGGCGTCATCATTGCGGTCGCGGCCGTTTTAAATTTTTTGGGTCGACACCGTTGCGGTCGCGGCTTGGAACCAGATGTTGGGGAGCGTAGTATTTCAAAAAATTTCCTACGATCACGCAAGATCTATCTAGGAGAAGCATAGCAATGAGCGGGGAGAGTGTGTCCACGTACCCTCGTGGACCGAAAGAGGAACCATTTAGTAACATGGTTGATGTAGTTGAACGTCTTCGCGATCCAACCGATCCAAGTACCGAACGCACGACACCTCTGTGATCTGCACACGTTCAGCTCAGTGACGTCCCTCGAGCTCTTGATCCAGTTGAGGCCGAGGGAGAGTTTTGTCAGAACGACCGCATGGTGACGGTGATGATGAAGTTCTCGGCGCAGGGCTTCGCCTAAGCACTACGACGATATGACTGAGGTGTGTTTCTGTTGAGGGGGGCACCACACACGGCTAAAAGATCAACTTGTGTGTCTATGGGGTGCCCCCTTCCCCCATATATAAAGGAGGGAGGGAGGAGGCCGGCCGGCCCCTAGAGGCGCGCCCCAAGGAGAGGAGTCCTACTAGGACTCCAAGTCCTAGTAGGATTCCACTTGGTGGAAGGGGGGAAAAAGGAAGGAGATGGAGAGGGAGAGGGAAAAAGGGGCCGCGCCCCCGTCCCCTAGTCCTATTCGGACTCCCCTTGGGGGGCGCCACCTCCTGGTTGCTGCCCTCTCTCTCTCCTAAGGCCCACTAAGGCTTCTCCAAAAGTCTGTATAAAACCATATGCTTTGATCACACTATGAAAATGTTTATTCCTACTCCGAGAGGCTTGCACCAGTCCATAAACGGATTGCTGGAGCTTGCACACTTTGTCAGCATCCTTTGAATCGACTAAACCTTCTGGTTGCATCATATAAAACTCTTCTTCTAGAAATCCATTCAGGAATGCAGTTTTGACGTCCATTTGCCAAATTTCATAATCATAAAATGCGGCAATTGCTAACATGATTCGGACAGACTTAAGCATCGCTACAGGTGAGTATCATCGTAGTCAACTCCTTGAACTTGTCGAAAACCTTTTGCAACAAGTCGAGCTTTGTAGATAGCAACATTACCGTCAGCGTCAGCCTTCTTCTTGAAGATCCATTTATTTTATATGGCTTGCCAATCATCGGGCAAGTCAGCCAAAGTCCATACTTTGTTCTCATATGTGGATCCCATCTCAGATTTCATGGCCTCAAGCCATTTCGCGGAATCTGGGCTCATCATTGCTTCCTCATAGTTCGTAGGTTCGTCATGGTCAAGTAACATGACGTCCAGAACAGGATTACCGTACCACTCTTGTGCGGATCTTACTCTAGTTGACCTACAAGGTTCGGTAGTAACTTGATCAGAAGCTTCATGATAGTCATCATTAGCTTCCTCACTAATTGGTGTAGGAATCACTGGAACTGATTTCTGTGATGAACTACTTTCCAATGAGGGAGCAGGTACAATTACCTCATTAAATTATACTTTCCTCCCACTCACTTTTTTCGAGAGAAACTCCTTCTCTAGAAAGGATCCATTCTTAGCAACGAATATTTTGCCTTCGGATCTGTGATAGAAGGTGTACCCAACAGTCTCCTTTTGGTATCCTATGAAGACACATTTCTTCAATTTGGGTTCGAGCTTATTAGGTTGAAGCTTTTTCACATAAGCATCGCAGCCCCAAACTTTAAGAAATGACAACTTTGGTTTCTTGCCAAACCATAGTTCATATGGTGTTGTCTCAACGGATTTAGATGGTGCCCTATTTAACGTGAATGCTAAATCAGTAAAGTGTGGTTACGACGTTCGGACACACCAAACGTCTGTAAAGCATAACCCAAAATAATAGTGCTAAATCAGTAAGAGACATCATAGATTGCACCATATCTAATAAAGTGTGGTTACGACGTTCGGACACACCATTATGCTGTGGTGTTCTGGGTGGCGTGACTTGCGAAACTATTCTGCATTGTTTCAAATGAAGACCAAACTCGTAACTCAAATATTCACCTCCACGATTAGATCATAGAAACTTTATTTTCTTGTTACGATGATTTTCCACTTCACTCTGAAATTCTTTGAACTTTTCAAATGTTTCAGACTTATGTTTCATCAAGTAGACATACCCATATCTGCTCAAATCATCTGTGAAGGTCAGAAAGTAACGATACCCGCCGTGAGCCTCAACACTCATCGGACCGCATACATCAGTATGTATTATTTCCAACAAGTCTGTTGCTCGCTCCATTGTTCCGGATAATGGAGTCTTAGTCATCTTGCCCATGGGGCATGGTTCGCAAGCATTAAATGATTCATAATCAAGTGATTCCAAAAGCCTATCAGTATGGAGTTTCTTCATGCGTTTTACACCAATATGACCTAAACGGAAATGCCACAAATAAGTTGCACTATCATTATTAAACTTATATCTTTTGGCTTCAATACTATGAATATGTGTATCACTACTATTGAGATTTAGTAAAAATAGACCACTCATCAAGGGTGCATGACCATCAAAGATATTACTCATATAAATAGAACAACCATTATTCTTTGATTTAAATGAATAACCGTCACGCATCGAACAAGATCCAGATATAATGTTCATGCTTAACGCTGGCACCAAATAACAATTATTCAGGTCTAAAACTAATCCCGAAGGTAGATGTAGAGGTAGCGTGCCGACGACGATCACATCGACTTTGGAACCATTTCCCACGCGCATCATCACCTCTTCCTTAGCCAATATTCGCTTAATCCGTAGCCCCTGTTTCGAGTTGCAAGTATGAGCAACAGAATTAGTATCAAATACCCAGGTGCTACTACGAGCATTAGTAAGGTACACATCAGTAACATGTATATCAAATATACATTTCACTTTGCCATCCTTCTTATCCGCCAAAATACTTGGGGCAGTTCCACTTCCAGTGACCAGTCCCTTTGCACTCGAAGCACTCAGTCTCAGGCCTACGTCCAGACTTGGGCTTCTTCACTTGAGCAGCAATTTGCTTGCCGTTCTTCTTGAAGTTCCCCTTCTTCCCTTTTCCCTTTTTCTTGAAACTAGTGGTCTTGTTAACCATCAACACTTGATGCTCCTTCTTGATTTCTACCTCCGCAACCTTTAGCATTGCGAAGAGCTCGGGAATTGTCTTATCCATCCCTTGCATATTATAGTTCATCACGAAGGTTTTATAGCTTGGTGGTAGTGATTGAAGAACTCTGTCAATGACACTATCAACCAGAAGATTTTAATTCCCAGTTGAGTCAAGTGATTGTGGTACCCAAACATTTTGAGTATATGTTCACTGACAGAACTATTCTCCTCCATTTTGCAGCTGTAGAACTTATTGGAGACTTCATATCTCTCAATCCGGGCATTTGCTTGAAATATTAACTTCAACTCCTGGAACATCTCATATGCTCCATGACGTTCAAAACGTCGTTGAAGTCCCAGTTCTAATCCGTAAAGCATGCAACACTGAACTATCGAGTAGTCATTAGCTTTGCTCTGCCAGGCGTTCATAACATTCGGCGTTGCTCCTGCAGCGGGTCTTCCACCTAGCGGTGCTTCCAGGATGTAATTCTTCTATGCAGCAATGAGGATAATCCTCAAGTTACGGACCCAGTCCGTGTAGTTGCTACCATCATCTTTCAACTTAGCTTTCTCTAGGAACGCATTAAAATTCAACGGAACAGTAGCACGGGCCATTTATCTACAACAACATAGACATGCAAAATACTACCAGGTACTAAGTTCAAGATAAATTAAAGTTCAATTAATCATATTACTTAAGAACTCCCACTTAGATAGACATCCCTCTAATCATCTAAGTGATCACGTGATCCATATCAACTAAACCATGTCTGATCATCACGTGAGATGGAGTAGTTTTCAATGGTGAACATCACTATCTTGATCATATCTACTATATGATTCACGCTTGACCTTTCGGTCTCAGTGTTCCAAGGCCATATCCGCATATGCTAGGCTCGTCAAGTTTAACCCGAGTATTCTGCATGTGCAAAACTGGTTTGCACCTGTTGTATGTGAACGTAGAGCTTATCACACCTGATCATCACGTGGTGTCTCAGCATGACGAACTGTAGCAATGGTGCATACTCAGGGAGAACACTTGTACCTTGAAATTTAGTGAGAGATCATCTTATAATGATACCGCCGTACTAAGTAAAATAAGATGCATAAAGGATAAACATCACATGCAATCAATATAAGTGATATGATATGGCCATCATCATCGTGTGCCTTTGATCTCCATCTCCAAAGCACCGTCATGATCACCATCGTCACCGGCTTGACACCTTGATCTCCATCGAAGCATCGTTGTCATCTTGCCAACTATTGCTTCTACGACTATCGCTACCGCTTAGTGATAAAGTAAAGCAATTACATGGCAATTGCATTTCATACAATAATGCGACAACCATAAAGCTCCTGCCAGTTGCCGATAACTTTTACAAAACATGATCATCTCATACAACAATTTATATATCATCATGTTTTGACCATATCACATCACAACCAGCCATGTAAAAACAAGTTAGACGTTCTCTACTTTGTTTTCGCAAGTTTTACGTGGCTGCTACGGGCTTAGCAAGAACCGTTCTTACCTACGCATCAAAACCACAACGATTTTTCGTCAAATGTGCTGTTTTAACCTTCAACAAGGACCGGGCGTAGTCACACTCGAGTCAACTAAAGTTGGAGAAACAGACACCCACTAGCCACCTATGTGCGAAGCACGACGGTAGAACTAGTCTCATGAACACGGTCTTGTAATGTCGGTCTGGGCCGCTTCATCCAACAATACTGCCGAATCAAAGTATGACATGCTGGTAAGCAGTATGACTATTATCGCCCGCAACTCTTTGTGTTCTACTCGTGCATATAACATCTATGCGTAGACCTGGCTCGGATGCCACTATTGGGAAACGTAGTATTTCAAAAAATTCCTACGATCATGCAAGATCTATCTAGGAGAAGCATAGCAACGACCGGGGAGAGTGTGTCAACGTACCCTTGTAGACCGAAAGCGGAAGTGTTTAGTAACGCGGTTGATGTAGTCAAACGTCTTCGCGATCCAACCGATCCAAGTACCGAATGCACGACACCTCCGTGATCTGCACACGTTCAGCTTGGTGACGTCCCTCAAACTCTTGATCCAGTTGAGGCCGAGGGAGAGTTTCGTCAGCACGACGATGTGGTGACGGTGATGAGGAAGTTACCGGCGCAGGGCTTCGCCTAAGCACTACGACGATATGACCGAGGTGTGTTTCTGTGGAGGGGGGCACCGCACACGGCTAAAAGATCAACTTGTGTGTCTATGGGATGCCTCCTTCCCCCGTATATAAAGGAGGGAGGGAGGAGTGATACGTCTCCGTCGTATCTACTTTTCCAAAAACTTTTGCCCTTGTTTTGGACTCTAACTTGCATGATTTGAATGGAACTAACCCGGACTGACACTGTTTCCAACAGACTATCCATGGTGTTATTTATGTGCAGAAACAAAAGTTCTCGGAATGACCTGAAACTCAATGGAACTTATTTTTGGAAAATATAAAAAATACTGGAAGAAGAATCCACGTCAGGGGGCCTCCACCTGTCCACGAGGGTGGGGGCGCGCCTGCCCCTGCCTCGTGGGCCCCCTGACGCTCCACCGACCTCAACTCTAACTCCATATATTCGTGCTCGGGGAGAAAAAATCAGGGAGAAAGATTCATCGCGTTTTACGATACGGAGCCGCCGCCAAGCCCTAAACTCTCTCGGGAGGGCTGATCTGGAGTCCGTTCGGGGCTCCGGAGAGGGGAATCCGTCGCCGTCGTCATCATCAACCATCCTCCATCACCAATTTCATGATGTTCACCGCCGTGCGTGAGTAATTCCATCATAGGCCTGCTGGGCGGTGATGGGTTGGATGATATTTATCATGTAATCGAGTTAGTTTTGTTAGGGTTTGATCCCTAGTATCCACTATGTTACGAGATTGATGTTGCTATGACTTTGCTATGCTTAATGCTTGTCACTAGGGCCCGAGTGCCATGATTTCAGATCTGAACCTATTATGTTTTCATGAATATATGTGAGTTCTTGATCCTATCTTGCAAGTCTATAATCACCTACTATGTGTTATGATCCGGCAACCCCGAAGTGACAATAATCGGGACCACTCCCGGTGATGGCCATAGTTTGAGGAGTTCATGTATTCACTATGTGTTAATGCTTTGGTCCGGTACTTTATTAAAAGGAGGCCTTAATATCCCTTAGTTTCCATTAGGACCCCACTGCCACGGAAGGGTAGGACAAAAGATGTCATGCAAGTTCTTTTCCATAAGCATGTATGACTATATTCGGAATACATGCCTACATTACATTGATGAATTGGAGCTAGTTCTGTGTCACCCTATGTTACGATTGTTACATGATGAACCGCATCCGGCATAATTCTCCATCATCGATCCAATGCCTACGAGCTTTTCACATATTGTTCGTCGCATATTTACTTTTCTGTTGCTACTGTTACAATTACTACAAAATCCAAAAATACTACTTTTGCTACTGTTACCGTTACTTCCATATTACTTTGCTACTAAATACTTTGCTGCAGATATTAAGTTATCCAGGTGTGGTTGAATTGGCAACTCAACTGCTAATACTTGAGAATATTCTTTGGCTCCCCTTGTGTCGAATCAATAAATTTGGGTTGAAATACTCTACCCTCGAAAACTGTTGCGATCCCCTATACTTGTGGGTTATGAAGGAGGCTGGCCAGCCCCTAGAGGCGCGCCCCAAGGAGAGGATTCCTACTAGGACTCCAAGTGCTAGTAGGATTCCACTTGGTGGAAGGGGAAAGAAGGAAGGAGAGGGAATGAGGGGCCGCGCCCCCCCTCTGACACGTCTCCAACGTATCTATAATTTTTGATTGTTCCATGCTGTTTTATTATCAATCTTGGATGTTTTATAATCATTTTATAGTAATTTTGTATCATTGTTGGTACTAACCTATTGACATAGTGTCAAGTGCCAGTTGTTGTTTCTTCCATGTTTTTCACATCGCAGGAAATCAATATCAGATGAAGTCCAAATGCCACGAAACTCCACGATGATTTTTTATGGGCCAGAAGGAAGGCAACGGGCCCTGGTTGCACCTGGGTGGTGCCCCGAGGGGGGCACAACCCACAAGGGAGAGCCAGGAGGCCCAGGCGCACCCTGGTGGGTTGTGCCCACCTCGGGTGCCCCCCGGACCGCCTCTTTGCTCTATAAATACACCAAAAATACCAGAACCCTAGAAGCGTCGACGAAATATTCATCCAGCTGCCGTAGAGTCCAGAACCACCAGATCCAATCTAGATACCGTGATACATCTCCGTCGTATCTACTTTTCCAAACACGGTTGCCCTTGTTTTGGACTCTAACTTGCATGGTTTGAATGGAACTAACCCGGACTGACGCTATTTTCAGCAAAATTGCCATGGTGTTATTTTTGTGCAGAAATAGAAGTTCTCGGAATGACCTGAAACTTCACGGAGAATATTTTTGGAATTAATAAAAAATACTGGCAAAAGAATCAAGGCCAGGGGGCCCACACCCTGTCCACGAGGGTGGGGGTGCGCCTACCCCCCCTGGGCGCGCCCCCTGCCTCGTGGGCCCCCTGGTGCTCCACCGACCTCAACTCCAACTCCATATATTCACGTTCGGGGAGAAAAAAATCAGAGAGAAGGATTCATCGCGTTTTACGATACGGAGCCGCCGCCAAGTGATGACCCACAAGTATAGGGGATCTATCATAGTCCTTTCGATAAGTAAGAGTGTCGAACCCAATGAGGAGCAGAAGGAAATGATAAGCGGTTTTCAGCAAGGTATTCTCTGCGAGTACTGAAACAAGTGGTAACAGATAGTTGTGTGATAGGATAATTTGTAACGAGCAACATGTAACAAAAGTAAATAAAGTGCAGCAAGGTGGCCCAATTATTTTTGTAGCAAAGGACAAGCCTGGACAAACTCTTATAATAGGAAAAGCGCTCCCGAGGACACATGGAAATATCGTCAAGCTAGTTTTCATCACGTTCAGATGATTCGCGTTCGGTACCTTGATAATTTGATATGTGGGTGGACCGGTGCTTGGGTGCTGTTCTTACTTGAACAAACATCCCACTTATGATTAACCTCTATTGCAAGCATCCGCAACTACAACAAAAGTATTAAGGTAAACCTAACCATAGCATGAAACAAATGGATCCAAATCAGCCCCTTACGAAGCAACGCATAAACTAGGGTTTAAGCTTATGTCACTCTAGCAACCCATCATCTACTTATTACTTCCCAATGCCTTCCTCTAGGCGCAAATAATGGTGAAGTGTTATGTAGTCGACGTTCACATAACACCACTAGATGCTAGACAACATACATATCATCAAAATATCGAACGAATACCAAATTCACATGACTACTAATAGCAAGACTTCTCCCATGTCCTCAGGAACAAACGTAATTACACGCAAAGCATATTCATGTTCATAATCAGAGGGGTATTAATATGCATAAAGGATCTGAACATATGATCTTCCACCAAATAAACCAACTAGCATCAACTACAAGGAGTAATCAACACTACTAGCAACCTACTAGTACCAATCCCGGACTTGGAGACAAGAATTGGATACAAGAGATGAACTAGGGTTTTGGGAGGAGATGGTGCCGGTGAAGATGTTGATGGAGATTGCCCTCTCCCGATGAGAGGAGCTTTGGTGATGACGTTGGTGATGATTTCCCCCTTCCGGAGGGAAGTGTCCCCGGCAGAACAGCTCTGCCGGAGCCCTAGATTGGTTCCGCCAAGGTTCCGCCTCGTGGCGGTGGAGTTTCGTCCCAAAAGGTTGCTTCTGATTTTTTTCTCGACGAAAGACCTCATATAGCAGAAGATGGGCATCGGAGAGCCACCAGGGGGCCCACGAGGTAGGGGGCGCGCCCAGGGGGGTAAGGGTGCCCCCACCCTCGTGGACAGGGTGTGTGCCCCCTGGCCTTCATCTTTGGTGAGGATTTTTTATTATTTATTGTAAGATATTCCGTGGAGTTTCTGGACTTTTGGAGTTGTGCAGAATAGGTCTCTAATATTTGCTCCTTTTCCGTTTCGAATTCCGGTGCCGCATTCTCCTCCTTATGTAAACCTTGTAAAATAAGAGAGAATAGGCATAAGTATTGTGACATAACGTGTAATAACAGCCCATAATGCAATAAATATCGATATAAAAGCATGATGCAAAATGGACGTATCAACTCCCCCAAGCTTAGACCTCGCTTGTCCTCAAGCGAAAGCCGATAATGATAAATATGTCCCCATGTTTAGAGGTAGAGGTGTCGATAAAAATAAAATACGGACATGAAGGCATCATGATTTTTCTCATAACAGCAACATACATAGGTATTGTCATATGATTTCTTATGTTCAAGTAATAATCCATTCACAATGCAGAGAACGAATCATAAACTTTATTGAGAACCAACAAACTATAATCTCAGTCATTGAAGCAATTGCAATTTATCATAACATCGAAAGAGTCTATGTCGAGCTTAATAGCAAGTCCACATACTCAACTATCATTTAGTCTTTCATAATTGCTAACACTCACGCGATACTTGTAGTTCTGAGTTTTAATCGGACACAGAGAAAGATAGGGGCTTATAGTTTCGCCTCCCAACCTTTTACCTCAAGGGTAATGTCAACAATAATAACTCATGCCCCCTACATCCAATTAGATATATCAATCAGGATCATTCCAACACATTGTGCTTGCCAACGGATAAAATGTAAAAAGGAAAGGTGAAGATCACCATGACTCTTGCATAAGGTAGAGGATAATAAATAAAAGATAGGCCCTTCGTAGAGGGAAGCAGAGGTTGCCATGCGCTTTTATGGTTGGATGCACAAAATCTTAATGCGAAAAACGTCACTTTATATTGCCCCTTGTGATATGAACCTTTATTATGCAGTCCGTCGCTTTTATTTCTTCCACATCACAAGATCGTATAAAGCTTATTTCCCCACACCAATCAATCATACATATTTAGAGAGCAATTTTTATTGCTTTGCACCGATGACAACTCACTTGAAGGATCTTACTCAATCCATAGGTAGATATGATGGACTCTCATGGCAAAACTGGTTTAAGGGTTTTTGGAAGCACAAGTAGTATCTCTACTTGGTGCTGAGAATTTGGCTAGCATGAGGGGGAAAGGCAAACTCAACATGTTGGAAGATCCATGACAATATAATTTATCTCAGATATAAGAAAACATAACCCATTACGTTGTCTTCCTTGTCCAACATCAACTCTTTAGCATGTCATATTTTAATGAGTGCTCACAATCATAAAAGAGGTCAATAATAGTATATCTATATGTGAAACCTCTCTTTCCTTATTACTTCCTATTAATTGCAACGATGACCAAAGCTATGTTTGCCAACTCCCAACAACTTTTAATCATCAGGCTCTTTCTATGTGAAGTCATCACTCTCAATAAGATAAATATGAACTCTTTATTTCTTTTTATTCTTTTTCTCTATTCTTTTATTCACTCAAGATCATGGCAAAACAATCAAGCCCTTGACTCAACACTAATCTTTATTATATAGCTCACGGACTCGATTACATTGAGAGATCATAAAGCAAAACTCAAAACTAGATCATGCCATAAACTTTATTCTGCTAGATCAAGATACTACTAATAGGATCGAACTAAGAAAAACGGTAAAGATAGGAGATGTGATTGTGATACGACATCGGGCATCTCCCCCAAGCTTGGCAGTTGCCACGGGGAGTGCCCATACCCATGTGATTATGTCTCCTTTGCTGGTGAAGAAGGTGGGGGTGTTGTTGATGATGCGGGCTTGTCGTCCATCTTCCAAGGCATGGGCTCACCATCATAGAAGGATGATCGAGTCTCCGAAATCCTCAAATCTGCAGCCAAACTCATCCTTTTGAATCTATATTCATACTCACAGTTTTGATTTGCAGGTCATAGATTTGGGCTTGAAGGTGCTCGATCTTCTCATGAAGCTTGAATATGGCCTCCCCGATATTGTCGGCATCCAACTTGTGGTTGCTAGTGAACTCCGCGATCATCATGTGGTTGGAGTTGAGTCCATGTTCCACCATCCCTTGACACTTGAAAACTTGTTGCTCCACTGCTTCGAGCCTCGTCCCCACGCTTCCGGTTCCTTTTGGTCCCTCTTCATCGCGGATGTGCAGCAACCCATCACGCAACTCAATGGTTTGAGGATGTCGCAGCACCTCCGCGAGGTAAGGGTTGATGACCTTCTCGAAGAACTTGTCCTTGGAAGCACTTGGGGACGTCATGATAATCTAGATCTGTCAGAAAAACAGCTCGAAACAAGAACGAGAGGAGATTTGCGTGATACGGAGTCAAAACCTTCGGGAGGTTATATAATGAATTTTACCGACCAAAATACGTATCGTGCAAGAAAAGCGGAGTCGGAAGGCACACAAGGTGCCCACGAGGTAGGGGGCGTGCCTGGGGGTAGGGCGCGCCTCCACCCTCGTGGAGCCCTCGTGTCCTTCCCGGACTGCTACTTATTTTTCTATTTTTCTAAATATTCCAAAACGGAGAAATATTGCCTTAAAAATTGTTTTGGAGTCGGTTTACTTACCGTACCACATACCTTTTCCTTTTCAGAGTCTGAAACATTCCGGAAAGTGTCCCTTATGTATTCCTCCGGGGTTACAGTTTCAATAACATTGGTTTCAACATTTATAAGATTACCTGAGATATAGTGTTTGATTCTTTGACCGTTTGCCACCTTCGCATTTGTGCCTTCGAAGTTGTTGATTTTTATGGCACCGGAACAATAGACCTCCTCGATAACGTAGGGGCCTTCCCATTTAGAGAGAAGTTTTCCTGCAAAAAATCTTAAATGAGAGTTGTATAGCAATACATAATCACCTACATTAAACTCACACTTTGTATCCTTTTGTCATGCCATCTTTTAACTTTTTCTTTAAACAACTTGGCATTTTCATAAGCTTGGGTTCTCCATTCATCAAGTGAGCTAATATCAAATAACCTCTTCTCACCATCAAGTTTCAAATCATAGTTGAGCTCTTTAATAGCCCAATAAGCCTTATGTACTAGTTCAAGAGGTAAGTGACATGCTTTCCCATAAACCATTTTATACGGAGACATACCCATAGGATTTTTATATGCAGTTCTATAGGCCCATAATGCATCGTCAAGTTTCTTGGACCAATTCTTTCTAGACCTATTGACAGTCTTTTGCAAAATTAATTTGAGCTCTCTATTGCTCAATTCTACTTGACCACTAGACTGTGGGTGATAAGGAGATGCAATTCTATGATTAACATCATACTTAGCAAGCATTTTACGGAAAGCACCATGAATAAAATGTGAACCACCATCAGTCATTAAATATCTAGGGACTCCAAACCTCGGAAAAATAACTTCTTTAAGCATTTTAATAGAGGTGTTATGATCAATACTACTAGTTGGAATAGCTTCTACCCACTTAGTAACGTAATCAACAACAACTAAAATATGTGTATATCCATTGGAGGCAGGAAAAGGTCCCATATAATCAAAGCCCCAAACATCAAATGGTTCAATAACAAGTGAATAATTCATAGGCATTTCTTGACGTCTACTAATATTACCAATTCTTTGACATTCATCACAAGATAAGACAAACTTACGACCATCCTTGAAGAGAGTGGGCCAAAAAAAACGGATTGCAATACCTTATGTGCAGTTCTATCTCCAGCGTGGTGTCCTCCATAAGCTTCAGAGTGACACTTGCGTAGGATCTGTTCCTGTTCATGCTCAGGTACACAACGCCTAATAACACCATCTACTCCTTCTTTATAAAGATGTGGGTCATCCCAAAAGTAATGTCTCAAATCATAGAAAAACTTTTTCTTTTGCTGGTATGTGAAACTAGGTGGTATAAATTTAGCAACAATGTAATTAGCATAATCAGCATACCATGGAGTACTACGAGAAGTATTTATGACATTTAATTGCTCATCAGGAAAGCTATCATCAATAGGTAGTGGGTCATCAAGAACATTTTCTAACCTAGACAAGTTGTCTGCAACGGGGTTCTCAGCTCCTTTCTATCAACAATATCCAAATCAAATTCTTGTAGCAAGAGAACCCATCTAATAAGTCTAGGTTTAGCATCTTTCTTTTCCATAAGATATTTAATAGCAGCATGATCAGTGTGAATAGTTACTTTAGAATCAACAATATAAGGTTTGAACTTATCACATGCAAATACAACTGCTAAGAATTCCTTTTCAGTAGTAGCATAATTTCTTTGAGCATTGTCTAGAGTCTTACTAGCATAATGGATAACATTTAATTTCTTATCAACTCTTTGCCCTAGAACATCACCTACAACATAGTCACTAGCATCACACATAATTTCAAAGGGTAAATTCCAATCAGGTGGCTGAACAATAGGTGTAGAGATCAATGCTTTCTTAAATATTTCATATGCTTCTACACAATCATCATCAAAGACAAATGATATACCTTTTTGTAATAAATTAGTCAGAGGCCGAGAAATTTTTGAGAAGTCCTTAATGAACCTCCTATAAAATCCGGCGTGACCAAGGAAACTTCTTATACCTTTAATGTCCTTGGGACATGGCATCTTTTCAATAGCATCAACCTTGGCTTTATCAACTTCAATACCTCTTTCAGAAACTTTATGCCCCAAGACAATACCTTCATTAACCATAAAGTGGCACTTTTCCCAATTCAAGACAAGATTAGTTTCTTCACGTCTCCGCAAAACTCGATCAAGATTGCTCAAGAAATCATCAAAAGAGGATCCATAGACGGAAAAGTCGTCCATGAAAACCTCACAAATCTTTTCACAAAAGTCAGAGAATATAGCCATCATGCATCTTTGAAAGGTAGCAGGTGCATTACATAAACCGAAAGGCATACATCTATAAGCAAAAGTACCAAAAGGGAATGTAAAAGTAGTCTTTGGTTGATCCTTAGCCGACACATGTATTCGAGAGAAACCAGAATAACCATCTAGAAAGCAATAATGTGTATGTTTGCATAATCTTTCTAGCATTTGATCGATAAAAGGTAAGGGGTAATGATCTTTCTTAGTAGCTTTATTTAATTTGCGGAAATCAATTACCATCCTATACACTACAAAAAAATAAACTTCCGTGATGATACGTGTTTGTCACAGTAGGTCGCGTTTTTGTCATGCATGTACATCCATGACAAATTTATGACAGAATCAAGATAGTCATACCTGTGCTGTCGTATAAGTGTTCCATGACATTACAAAAATTATCATCACGGAAGTGTCCACTTCCATGACGATAAATCGCGCGTCACAGAAGTGCTTTCGTCAAGGGTGACCGACACGTGGCATCCACCGTAACGGAATGCCGTTAAGCTACCGGGTCGGGTTTTGGATCCGATAACCCGTTAACAATCCCGACCAATGGGGATTTTCCACGTGTAAAATCATCATTGGCTGGAGGAAACACGTGTCGGCTCACCGCTGGGACAGATGTCATCCACTCATTGGACGTAAGGCGCCTATGATACGTCGACCGTGGCACGCACCCAACAGAGAGGCCCATTGCTGTGAGAAGGCCGGCCCGTTTGACTTGGTCAAAAGGTGGCGGGTCGGCCCATGGAAAGCCTGTTAACGGCCTGTTCGCATATAGCCCATTTACAGCCCGCTAACCCAAAGCCCGTTACGCCCTATTCGAATTAGGCCCAATAGCGTCATCCGAGCCATCTTCCAGCCCATTTCACTTCTGGCCCATGTATGGCCCATGACGTCTTTCGGCCCATATGAGGCCCTATCTAATTTTTGGCCTATTAACGGCCCGTGGTGAAACTGGCCCATAATGAACAGTGTATCACTTTACACCCATTAACGGCCCGTGGTGAAACTGGCCTGTATAGAACAGTGTATCACTTTATACCCATTAACGGCCCGTTATTCCGTTGGGCCGTTTCCAGCCCATGTTATCTTTCGGCCTTCTCAGAGCCCATTTATTATTGGGCTCATTTCTAGCATTCGTTTACTTACGGCCCGTTACTGTCATTTTCTGCTTGTGGGCCAAATTCAGCCCGTGGTTACAGTCGGCCCGTTTGTGGTCCGTTAATACGTTGGGCCGTTTTCATAGCGCCATCAAATATGGCCTATTAACAATGGCCCGTTATGGTCGCCCATGAACGGACGATTCCAACTCTAGCCCGTTTACGGCCAGAATGCGGTCTGTTTGGCCCATGTTTGGCCAATCGATCATACGGTCCGTATAAGGCCCATTGATGATACGGCCCGTAGAAGGCCCATTGTTTCTACGGCCTGTAGAAGGCCCATTGTTTCTGGCCCACTGTTTCTACGGCCCGTAGAAGGCCCACTGTTTCTACGGCCCGTAGAAGGCTGCTACATCTTGAGCTTGCGTTGGTTTTCCCCAATGAGGAGAGGATGATGCAGCACAGTAGCATAAGTATTTCCCTCAGTTTTTGAGAACCAAGGTATCAATCTAGTAGGAGGCCACGCGCAAGTCCCTCGTACCTACACAAAACGATAGCTACTCGCAACCAACGCGATTAGGGGTTGTCAATCCCTTCACGGTCACTTACGAGAGTGAGATCTGATATAGATAATATTTTTGGTATTTTTGGTATAAATATGCAAAGTGAAAAGTAAAAGGCAAAGTAAAACAAAGAAAGTATAAAAGTGATGGAGATTGATATGATGAGAATAGACCCGGGGGCCATAGGTTTCACTAGTGGCTTCTCTCAAGAGCATAAGTATTTTACGGTGGGTGAACAAAATCTTTGTTGAGCAATTGATGTAATTGAGCATAGTTATGAGGTTATCTAGGTATGATCATGTATATAGGCATCACGTCCGTGACAAGTAGATCGAAACGATTACGCATCTACTACTATACTCCACTCATCGACCGCTATCCAAAGATGCATCTAGAGTATTAAGTTAAAACAGAGTAACGCCTTAAGCAAGATGACATGATGTAGAGGAATAAATTCATGCAATATGATAAATACCCCATCTTGTTATCCTCGATGGCAACAATACAATACGTGCCTTGCAACCCTTTACATTCTTTGGGTAAGGACACTGCAAGATTGAACCCAAAGCCAAACACTTCTCCCATTGCAAGAACTACCAATCTAGTTGGCCAAACCAAACGGATAATTCGAAGAGACTTGCAAAGATAACTCAATCATACATAAAATAATTCACAAAAGATTCAAATATTATTCATAGATAAGCTGGATCATAAACCCACAATTCATCGGTCTCAACAAACACACCGCAAAAAGAAGATTACATCGAATAGATCTCCACGAGAGAGGGGGAGAACATTGTATTGAGATCAAAAAGAGAGAAGAAGCCATCTAGCTACTAGCTATGGACCCGAAGGTCTGAAGTAAACTACTCACACTTCATCGGAGAGGCTTTGATGATGATGTAGAAGCCCTCCGTGGTGGATGCCCCTCCGTGAGCTCCTAACAGGCCCCAAGATGGGATCTCGTGGATAAAGGAAGTTGCGGCGGTGGAATTAGGTTTTGGCTCCTATTACGATCGCTTGGGGTACGTAGGTATAGATAGGAGGAAGGAGTACGTCGGTGGAGCTTTGAGGGGCCCAAGAGGCAGGGGGCGCGCCCTAGGGGGGGTTCCCTCCACCCACGTGACCGCCTCGTGGCTTTCTTGACGGAGGGTCCAAGTCTCCTGGGTCTTATCTGATGAGAAAATCACGTTTCCGAAGATTTCATTCCGTTTGGACTCCGTTTGATATTATGTTTCTTCGAAATACTTTAAAAGGCAAAAAACAGCAATTCTGGGCTGGGCCTCCGGTTAATAGGTTAGTCCCAAAAATAATATAAAAGTGGAAAATAAAGCCCATAATAGTCCAAAACAATAGATAAAGTAGCATGGAGCAATAAAAAATTATAGATACGTTGGAGACGTATCAGGCATCCCCAAGCTTAATTCCTGCTCGTCCTCGAGTAGGTAATTGATAAAAAGAGAATTTTTGATGCGGAGTGATACTTTGGCCTAATTTCAATGTAAATCTTCTTAATCATGGTATGAATATTCAGATCCGAAAGATTCAAGACAAAAGTTCATATTGACATAAAAATAATAATACTTCAAGCATACTAATCAAAGTAATTATGTCTTCTCAAAATAGCATGGCAAAAGAAAGTTCATCCCTAGAAAATCATATAGTTAGGCTATGCTTCATTTTCGTCACACAAAGATGTTCCCAACTTCTATACCGCCGATGACAAGCCAAGCAATTGTTTCATACTTAAATAATGTCAAACTTTTTCAACCTTCACGCAATACATGAGGGTGAGCCATGGATATAGCACTATGGGTGGAATCGAATATGATGATGGGGATTGTGTGGAGAAGACAAAAAAGGAGAAAGTCTCACATTGACGAGGATAATCAACGGGCTATGGATATGCCCATCAATTGATGTCAACACGAGGAGTAGGGATTGCCATGCAACGGATGCACTAGAGCTATGAATGCTCAACAAAAGAAAACTAGTGGGTGTGCATCCAACTTGCTTGCTCATGAAGACCTAGGGCATTTTGAGGAAGCCCATCGTAGGAATATACAAGCCAAGTTCTATAATGAAAAATTCCCACTAGTATGAAAAAGACAACTTATGAGACTCACAATATGAAAAACATGGTGCTTCTTTGAAACACAATATATGAGACTCACTACATGAAGAATAAGGTGCTACTTTGAAGCACAATATATGAGACTCACTACATGAAGAATAAGGTGCTACTTTGATGCACAAGTGTGGAAAAAGAGATAGTAGCATTGCCCTTTTTTGGCCTTTCTTTTTTTCTTTTTGGCCTTTATCTTTTTTTTATTTGGGCAATGCTCTAATAATGATGATCATCACACTTCTATTGATTACAACATAAGGATTACAACTCGAAACTAGAACAAGATATGACTCTATATGAATGCCTCCGTGGTGTACTGGATGGTGCGATGAATCAAGAGTGACATGTATGAAAAATAATGCATGGTGGCTTTGCCACAAATACAATGTCAACTACATGATCATGCAATGGCAATATGACAAAAGTAAGGTATGTCATGATGATGATGAACGGAACGGTGGAAAGTTGCATGGCAATATATCTCGGAATGGCTATGGAAATGCCATAATAGGTAGGTATGGTGGCTGCTTGAGGAAGATATAAGGAGGTTTATGTGTGAAAGAGCGTATCATATCACGGGGTTTGGATGCACCGGCGAAGTTTGCACCAACTCTCAAGGTGAGAAAGGGCAATGCATGGTACCGAAGAGGCTAGCAAAGGCGGAAAGGTAAAAGTGCGTATAATCCATGAACTCAACATTAGTCAAAAGAACTCATATACTTATTGCAAAAATTTAGAAGTCATCAAAAATCAAGTACTCCGCGCATGCTCCTAGGGGGATAGATTGGTAGGAAAAGACCATCGCCGTCCCCGACCGCCACTCATAAGGATGCACAAGCTGTGTACACTTCATGTTTCAAATTTGTTACACAACTTTAACCATACGTGCATGCTACGGATTTGCTAACTTCAACACAAGCATTTCTCAAATTCACAACTACTCAACTAGCATGACTTTGATATTATCACCTCCATATCTCAAAACAATTATCAAGCATCAAACTTGTCTTATTATTCAACGCACTCAAAAGAAAGTTCCACATATCTTGAATACCAAGTATATTAACTTTAAGTAAATTACCATGCTATTAACGACTCTCAAAATAATCTATGTGAAGCATGAGAGATCAATAGTTTCTTTAAAGCAAATCCACCACCGTGCTCTAAAAGATCTAAGTGAAGCACTAGAGCAAAAATTATCACGCTCAAAAGATATAAGTGAAGCACTATGAGCATAACTATCAAACTCAAAAAATATAAGTGAAGCACTATGACTATTCTTTCAAATTCCAATTCGTGTATGGCTCTCTCAAAAGGTGTGTACAGCAAGGTTGATTTTGGTATACTAACAAGCAAAGACGCAAATAATACAAGACGCTCCAAGCAAAACACTTATCATGTGGTGAATAAAAATATAGCTCCAAGTAAATTACCGATGGAAGTGGATTTAAAGAGGGATGCCTTCCGGGCATCCCCAAGCTTTGACTTTTGGTGTCCTTGGATTATCTTGGGGTGCCATGGGAATCCCCAAGCTTAGGCTCTTGCCACTCCTTGTTCCATATTCCATCAAAAGAATTCACCCAAAACTTGAAAACTTCACAACACAAAACTCAATAGAAATCTCGTGAGCTCCGTTAGAGAAAGAAAACAAAAGACTACTTTCAGGTACTGTAATGAACTCATTGTTTATTTATATTGGTGTTAAACCTACTGCATTCCAACTTCTCTATGGATTATAAACTATTTTACTAGCCATAGATTCATCAAAATAAGCAAACAACACACGCAAAACAGAATCTGTCAAAAACAGAATAGTCTGTAGTAATCTGTAACTAACGCAAACTTCTGGAACTCAAAAAATTCTACCAAAATTAGACGACCTGGAAAATTTCTTTATTGATCAGCAGCAATTGGAATAAGTATTTTATCACGGTCTGGTTATTTTTAAAAATTCTGGCACTGAGCACAAAGTTTCTGGAAATTACAGCAAGATCAAGTAACTATCATCCAAGAAGATCCAATAGGTCTAGCTTAGCAGAAACACTAATTAAAAGATAAAACCACATCTAAACAGAGGCTAGATGGATTATTTATTCCTAAACAGAAGCAAAAACAAAAAACAAAAAATAAAATTTGGTTGCCTCCCAACAAGCGCTATCGTTTAACACCCCTAGCTAGGCATAAAAGCAAGGATAGATCTAAGTGTTGCCATCTTTGGTAGGCAATCCATAAGTGGCTCTCATAATAGATTCATATGGTAATTTTATTTTATTTCTAGTAAAGTGTTCCATGCCTTTCTTTAATGGAAATTGGAATCTAATATTCCTTCCTTCATATCAATAATTGCACCAATCGTTCTAAGGAAAGGTCTACCAAGAATAATAGGACATGAAGGATTGCAATCTATATCAAGAACGATAAAATATACGGGCACATAATTCCTATATGAAACAATAAGAACATCATTAATTCTTACCATAGGCTTTTTAATAGTGGAATCCGCAAGATGCAAGTTTAGAGAGCAATCATCAAAGTCACGGAAATCTAGCAAATCACACAAAGTTTTGGGGATAGTAGAGACACTAGCACCCAAATCACACAAAGCATTAAACTCATAATCTTTAATTTTAATTTTGATAGTAGGTTCCAACTCATCGTAGAGTTTCCTAGGGATAGAAACTTTCAACTCAAGTTTTTCTTCATAAGATTGCATCAAGGCATCAACAATGTGTTCGGTGAAGGCCTTATTTTGACTATAAGCATGAGGAGAATTTAGCACGGTTTGCAACAAACAAATACAATCAATTAAAGAGCAATTTTCATAATTAAATTCCTTGAGATCCAATAAAGTGGGTTTAGCAACATCTAGATTTTTATTTCTTTCAATCCCACTTTTCTCAATTTCATCATCAAGATCTAAAAACTCCGAATTCTTAGAACGCCTTCTAGGTAAAGGAAGATCATATTCAGTTTCATCAAGATTCATATTGCAAATCAAATATTTAATAGGGGACACATCAATAACTTTTAGATCTTCATCTTGATTATCATAGGAATTAGAAGAACACGCTTTAATAAAGGCATCTTTGGAAGCATGCATCCTAGCGGTTCTTTCTTTGCACTCCTCAATGGAAATTATAATAGCTTAGAGAGACTCATTGATATCATGCTTAGGAGGAAGAGATCTAAGCTTTAAAGAATCAACCTCAAGAGAAATTCTATCAACGTTCCTAGCCAAATCATCAACTTTAAGCAATTTCTCCTCAAGCAAAGCATTAAAATTCTTTTGTGAATTCATAAACTCTTTAGCACTACTCTCAAATTCAGAGGGCATCTTATTAAAATTTCCATAAGAGTTGTTGTAGGAATTTCCATAATTATTAGAAGGATTACTAGGATAAGGCCTAGGATTAAAATTCCCTCTATACGCGTTGTTACCAAAATTATTCCTACCAACAAAATTCACATCCATAGGTTCATTATTATTCTCAATAAAAGTAGACAAAGGCATATCATTAGGATCAGAAGGAACACTCTTAGTAGCAAATAATTTCATATGTTCATCTATCTTTCCACTCAAAACATTGATTTCTTCTATAGCATGCACTTTTTTATTATTAGATCTTTCAGTATGCCATTGAGAATAATTAACCATAATATTATCTAGGAGTTTAGTAGCATCTCCTAAAGTGATTTCCATAAAAGTGCCTCCCGCGGCCGAATCTAAAAGATTTCTAGAAGCAAAATTCCATCCAGCATAATTTTTTTGTATAATCATCCACAAGTTCAAACCATGAGTAGGATAATTACGTATCATTAATTTCATTCTCTCCCAAGCTTGTGCAACATGTTCATGATCAAGTTGCTTAAAATTCATAATATCGTTCCTAAGAGAGATGATCTTAGCGGGAGGAAAATACTTAGAGATGAAAGCATCTTTGCACTTGTTCCAAGAATCAATACTATTTTTAGGCAAAGATGAAAACCACGTTTTAGCATGATCTCTTAGCGAAAAAGGAAATAACTTCAATTTAACGACATCATTATCGACATCTTTTTTCTTTTGCATATCACATAAATCAACGAAGCTATTCAGATGAGTAGCGGCATCTTCACTAGGAAGGCCGGCAAATTGATCTTTCATAACAAGATTCAACAAAGCAGTATTGATTTCACAAGATTCAGTATTGGCAGGAGGAGCAATCGGAGTGCTAAGGAAATCATTATTATTGGTATTGGTGAAGTCACACAATTTGGTAGCATCTTGAGCCATCGCGACAACAAGCAATCCAACACACGAGCAAACAAACGGACGAGGAAAAGGGCAACGCCGCCAGAAATCCTTCTTGCTACGTCTTGAGCTTGCGTTGGTTTTCCCCGAAGAGGAGAGGATGATGCAGCACAGTAGCCTAAGTATTTCCCTCAGTTTTTGAGAACCAAGGTATCAATCCAAGAGGAGGCGTCGCGCAAGTCCCTCGTACCTGCACAAAGCGGTAGCTACCGCAACCAACGCGATTAGGGGTTGTCAATCCCTTCACGGTCACTTACGAGAGTGAGATCTGATAGAGATAATATTTTTGGTATTTTTGGTATAAAGATGCAAAGTGAAAAGTAAAAGGCAAAAGTAAAACAAAGCAAGTATAAAAGTGATGGAGATTGATATGATGAGAATAGATCCGGGGGCCATAGGTTTCACTAGTGGCTTCTCTCAAGAGCATAAGTATTTTACGGTGGGTGAACAAATTACTGTTGAGCAATTGACAGAATTGAGCATAGTTATGAGGTTATCTAGGTATGATCATGTATATAGGCATCACGTCCGTGACAAGTAGATCGAAACGATTCTGCATCTACTACTATTACTCCACTCATCGACCGCTATCCAAAGATGCATCTAGAGTATTAAGTTAAAAACAGAGTAACGCCTTAAGCAAGATGACATGATGTAGAGGAATAAATTCATGCAATATGATAAATACCCCATCTTGTTATCCTCGATGGCAACAATACAATACGTGCCTTGCAACCCTTTACATCACTTTGGGTAAGGACACCGCAAGATTGAACCCAAAGCCAAGCACTTCTCCCATTGCAAGAACTACCAATCTAGTTGGCCAAACCAAACGGATAATTCGAAGAGGCTTGCAAAGATAACTCAATCATACATAAAAGAATTCAGAGAAGTTTCAAATATTATTCATAGATAAGCTGGATCATAAACCCACAATTCATCGGTCTCAACAAACACACCGCAAAAAGAAGATTACATCGAATAGATCTCCACGAGAGAGGGGGAGAACATTGTATTGAGATCCAAAAAGAGAGAAGAAGCCATCTAGCTACTAGCTATGGACCCAAAGGTCTGAAGTAAACTACTCACACTTCATCGGAGAGGCTTTGATGATGATGTAGAAGCCCTCCGTGGTGGATGCCCCCCTCCGTGAACTAACAGGCCCCAAGATGGGATCTCGTGGATACTGAGGAAGTTGCGGCGGTGGAATTAGGTTTTTGGCTCCTGTTACGATCGTTTGGGGTGCACGAGGTATATATAGGAGGAAGGAGTACGTCGGTGGAGCTTGAGGGCCCACGTGGCGGAGGCGCGCCCTAGGGGGCGCCCACCTCGTGTGACCGCCTCGTGGCTTTCTTCTGGAGGGTCCAAGTCTCCTGGGTCTTATCTGATGAGAAAATCACATTTCCGAAGATTTCATTCCGTTTGGACTCCGTTTGATATTCTGTTTCTTCGAAATACTGAAAAAGGCAAAAAACAACAATTATGGGCTGGGCCTCCGGTTAATAGGTTAGTCCCAAAAATAATATAAAAGTGGAAAATAAAGCCCACTATAGTCCAAAACAATAGATAAAGTAGCATGGAGCAATAAAAAATTATAGATACGTTGGAGACGTATCAAAGGCCCACTATTTCTATGGCCCGTAGGCCCAGTGTCACTACTGTGGTGTTTATTGTGGCCTAGTTTTAAAAAATAGGTTATTGCAGCCACTAGCAAACCGCAGAAAAAGAACTGCACTGACTACAAGCAAACAAATAAACAAGACGACAAGGAAATAAATAAGCAAGCAACTTACACTAGGCTATCATGGTCATTACATATATTACATCCACTGGGCATCAAAGTTCGCCACCAAAGGTGCAAATATAGGGAACACAAAGACATATAAACGCCAAGACAAAACAAGTCCAACTGAAACCACTTGGAAGAGCTCAAGAAACAATATCCTGGGTACCCATAATGTCGGCAAGATGCTTAGCAAGCTTATTATCTTTCTCTTGTTTACGCTTAAGTCCTCCGGTAGCTTCTTTGTTGCACCGAGAAAAGTATGCATCTGAATTCTGCAGGGGACTTCCTCGGTCATTCGGCTTCCTCGCATAACATCTCGATCGATGTCTTTCAACTTGAAGTTGAGACTCAAGAAGCCGAACTGATTCAGTAACGAGTTCAAGAGCTGGTGCCAAAGAAGTGGTAGCCAAGAACTCAACACTACATCAAGACAGGACTTTGGGGTTGTCTCGGTGTCTTCAATATAGTTTTTATCAGCTTTCTTGGAGACCAACAGGATGTCTCACTATCTTGAACCTTATCTGCATTACTTCCTTTACCATTGCATAACAGGGTGCTCTTCTCCAATATTTTATCCGGCGTTACGAAGAGAAACAAACAAACACATCTCATGTTTACAATGTAGTATATGAAACTCATTTGGTAAACCAGTTCGGTAGTAAGGTGGACAGGATAACAACATGAAACAAACATATATCTATGTAGTATGGTCCTTTGTATGGTCTATATCATTCTAGTTTATGTTTCCAAATCAAGATAGATACAGTTTGAATCATATCTATTTAAGACAAAGCAGCATAGACAGAATATAAGTGTGGGAAACTACACAACAATAACAACACTTGTAATGTGCATGGCATGAGCATAACTGTTTATTCAATTGAAACTGAAATCAACATAGAGCAAGTTACAACAGCAAACAGCCAAACACGTTGAAGAAACAGGTTTAAAACATACCTGTTGCGCCATTGGAGTTTCAATTGCATCCTTCAAATTTGAAATTGGTTGGTATCAAGAAATCTGATGATGCAAGAGCAAAGTAGTATGAACCATAGCTACGGAACCTGACACGAGAACAATTCTTCTTACGCTTTAAGCGTTGACTTCGGGTTCGCAGTGGTGGTCCTCGTGATTTGGGCACTCGCAATTGCCTTACTAACTGCTCGTGTTTGGCTGCTCTGTGGTGGAGACGGTGTTGTGTCAACGGGAACCGGGTGTCTATCTGCTGGGGTTGGGGTTAGAAGGGGTGTAGCTGGTTCTCTGTCCAACTGGGTAGGGGTACAATCTGCATGAGTGTGGGTTATGTGTGGTGGGGCTGGTTCTTGGGAAAGTACAACCGTGGTTCTATCTGCATCGATAGGTAGCACGATCTTTTCTGAAGACCGTGTTTTTACTCCCACAGATACTACCATCACTCCCTCCAATTGAAATGGCTGATAAACAAGAAAAGCAATTGAATGTACAGACATTGTAAGATAGATAGGTGCAATGGATAGTAGGGAAGAAAACAGGGCATGAAATAATTCACATTTATGTTGTCTAAGAAAACAGAATAGCAGGACATAATTTCACATATATGATGGCTAATTAAACAGGATAGCATGACACAATTTCACATGTATGATGGCTAACTAAACAGGATAGAATGACATACTTCAAAATATGATGACTATGTAAACAGGATGACATGATATAACTATACGATGTGTCTATTAAAGTGGTTGGCATGCCATAAATCACAAACATGCCGTCGATGGAAACATGATGGCATGATATAATTCACGGATAAAATGACATAATTTAAAATATGATGACTATGTAAACAGGATGAGATGATATAACTATATTATGTCTTTAGAAAATGGGTTGGCATGCCATAATTCAGATACATGATGTCTATGTAAACATCATGGCATGACATAATTCAAATATATGATTTATATACTAAGGAAGTGAGCAGAGGGCAATCGCATATATGATGTGTCAACTAAGGAGATGGCATTCAATATTGTGTATATGATGTAAAAACTAAGCATTGCAATACAACATATGCATTATATGAGTAATATAACCACCTGCCAAGTTTGAGCATACACCTCGTGGGGATAATAGGACTGGTCATACGCCTCTGAATTCTCCTCTGAAGAGCTATACGTAACCAGCAAGATATCTGCTTGAGGTAGCACTGCTTGCTCACGAAGACCTTGTTTTCACTCCAGATTTCTCCATCACCAATTCAAATGGCTGATGCACAGGAAGAGTAGTTGAATATACAAACATTGTCGACAAAAGCAATGAGAAATACAAAAAAAGGACGGCATGATATAATTCACATATATGACGCTTGCCTAAATAGAATGGCATTGCATAATTCACATAAATAATGCCTTGCAACAAGATAACATTGCATAATTCACATATATAATGTCTTGCAACAAGATGGCATTGCATAATTCACATATATGGTAATTAGACACTAAACAGGTGGCATTCACACAAAGCATGTCTAAACTAAGCAAATGACATAGCAATGCAAGATACCATACGCATGATATGAGCAACATAACCTGCCAAGTTAGGGCATGCACCTCGGGGAATATGACTGGTCATCTGTCTACGAATCCTCCTCCGAGGAGCTATCGGTAACCAAAGAAGACATGCGCTTCGTAAGATAACATTGTCTGCTCTGAAGACCTTGTTTCCACTCTAGATTTTTCCATGACCGTGCCGAATGGCTGATGCACAAGAAGAGTAATTGAATGTACTAAAATTGTTGACAAATTAACACATAATAAAAAAATGATGGCATGATATAATTCACATATAAGATGACTGGCTAACCAGGGTGGCATTGCAAAATTCACATATATGATGCCTGGCTAGACAAGATGGCATTGCATGATTCACATATACGATAAAGAAACTAAACAGATGGCATTGACACAAAGCATGTCTAAACTAAGCAGATGACATCTTTAATGTATACAGTAAGCAATGCAAGGCACCATATGCATGATATTACCAACATCAGCATGCCAAGTTAGAGAGAAGAAATCATGGGGTAAATAGGAGTGGTCTTCTCCTTCTGAATCCCCCTCAGAACAGTTATCTTCCTCTTGATTACAATCCGAAATGGTGGAGGGGGGGGGGCTGCCTTTGCGCCCACCATGGAACGACGTCTGCATGAAATTTTATTGCCACGCAAGGCTCGTCTCTTTTGCTCTACATGATCAGTTCCATTGTGTACAATAACTGGCATGCATAGGAATAAAACATAGTGAGATTGTGTAAGGAGTGCATGGACAAATCCAGAGTGATGGTAGCAAACTATGGATAGACCCAAAACCAATGATAGCAGGCAGATAATAGCTTTAGTTAAAAAATACAGATAATGTCTCCTTTAATGTTTGTTTGCACCCAACATGAAACTCATAGTAGACACCGGAGATTAACCAGATAGTAGACATATAGTACTGATTGCTGCCCCAATATGTACCCCACAACCATTTAAAAACTCAAGTTTCAGCATTAGTTTGGACCTGACTCGGAGTCTAATAGGTGAACACGACGATAATGTAGAATGTCATCATATTAAGCGACGCATAACGTAAGCAGGCACGGAAGAGTGCGACCTCTCTTGCGGACCCTTGTAGTCCTCAAGGTCATCTGCTCAGTTGATGATGGTAATGCAGTTGTCGTGGCTACCGGCGGCGGGGAAGAAGATCTGAGGCGGCGAAAGACGATCTGGAGAGCGGATCCTGTTGTGGTGAACCCTTCCGTCGTTGGAGCAAATTGAGCTGGGTGGAACACAGGTCAGCAGGAGCAGGACAAACCACACAAGGTTTTCTTTGACACATATCTGTAATGTAATTGAGTAAGGGCTTGTTTGAATTTGAGGATTCTAACAATGCAGGGATAGGAAATAGACAGGAATAGGATAGGAATGCACGTGCAAAACAGAGAATTTAAAACACAGGATTTACGCCAACTGGGTGTTTGATTCACAACAATTGGAAGATCACAGGATGCAAAAAAGCATGGTGAGAGTAAGTCAAACCACAAGAAAATGTACGATTATAATGCTATTATGCTACTATCTCTTAGTCTTGTGCTTGATGAATAGGAATATGAAAAGGAGGAGAAGTGGAAATTAGAATTCCCCTACGGTTTTTCTTTCAAGGAGACACTAAAGGAACAAATCCTACAGCTTTTCCTTTGCTCCATTCCTTTGCACCAAATTCATGAAAAGTAGTACCATAGGAAACTTTCCAATTCCTATGTTTTTCATTCACTTTTCCTTTCAAGCACTGGCGATTCTAGTAGGCAGGCTTGAGCAAGGAAAATCCTACACTAAAAAAATGTTTTTGTGCTACTTCTATTACTTTGGACCCAGGCCAGTGCCATACTAGCTCAACTCCTAGGCCCATCGACAAATGCACAGCTCAAACGCGTAGAGATAAATAATGATGGCGTTCAAGAGAGTCCATCACGGGATAGCTAAGTTGCCTGGTACCTCACAGCTTGTCATATAGTAGGATAAAATAATCGTATTTCCCGTTACTACGAGTGCTCAGTGGAAAATATATATAACATGTAGAGTAAAAAAGAGATGCAACAAGTGTACAACCTCTTTGGCGAAGCCATGTCGATCTCAGCGTGATTGGGTTGGCCAGTGAGGATGCTCCGGCTGACTTTCTTTGTCGGAGGAGGGAAGAAGATCTTAGGCGTCTGGAGATGGAGCCCGAGGTACTGCTCCACTGTGATGGAGGGTTTCATCGTTGGAGCAGCTCCGGTGAGTTGTACGACGCCGAGGCTGAAGCAGGACAAGAGAGACAACAAACAACGTTAACCTGAGTGGAATTCTAATAGCATCTCCAATACATGACGTAAAATACATAACCACAAAGTGCTAGATGTAAAATACATCAGCCGCTCATCTCTGAACTTAACTGTCGAAACTGAACTTAACTGTCGAAACTGAACTTAACTGTCTAAACTGAACTTAACTATCGAAACTGATTTTGTTGTCGAAACTGAATTTTGCTGTCGAAACTGAATGCACTAGCAAGGTGAGGCTACACGTCGGTCGACTGACCTTTTCATCTCTGGCCAGTCGATTTTGTAGCCGTTGGATACGAAATCAAGGGCCTGCGGTTCATCTTCAACCTCCACCCCCCTAAGCCGCCAGCCACCACCGGCCAAACAACAGCCTCAAGGCCTTGGCCGTGGCGGTGCCCGCCCCGAAAACACTCCCCACCGCCGGTCCGCTGCCGCCCCAGCCATACCTCTAGGCCCCCCGTGCCGAGATTTTTCTCCGGCGATCCCCACGACACCGCCCCGCCACCGCCAGCGACCACCGCCCCGTCCTGAACCCTAAGATAATAGTGGGGTACCTCTCCGACGAGCCCCCCTCCCCGCTGCGGCTGGTTCTTCCTTCACCCCGAGCCCCCCCACCTTGAAAATCGATCGACCCAAAAGTCGATTCAGTCGATCAAGTGAAGCTAATCGAGCAACATCGCAAGCAAGA
Organism: Aegilops bicornis; assembly: GCA_021605145.1. Classification (NCBI taxonomy): domain Eukaryota; kingdom Viridiplantae; phylum Streptophyta; class Magnoliopsida; order Poales; family Poaceae; genus Aegilops; species Aegilops bicornis. The sequence goes on from CM038675.1 coordinate 537,488,587, forward strand.
GCAAGAGCGAGAGCAGCAGCGAGCAAGAGCAATAGCAAGAGCAGACCAGGCAGGGGGACCGAGAGCAAGAGCAGAGCAGCATGGCGAGAACTAAAGCAAAGCAGCAGCTCCCATCGATGTGGACGCCGCCGCCGAGGGAGCGACGCCGTGGAGGAAGTGGCCGACGACGCCATTGCGGATGGAGCCGCGCCGTCGGCTCGGGAGAGAGCGCCGGCAGCACCGTGAGATCGAATCAAGAAGAAAATGCGGCGATTAGTGTACAACCTCTTTGGTGGCGCCGATTAGGCCGCAGCTTCATCCGAGGAAACGGTGATGATGATGCTCTTCCGGTGGTGCAGGTGAAGACGGTGGTGTGGGAATGGAGGTGGCGCGAAAGACGAGGGGAACGTCGAGGCAGCTCCTTGGAGGTGGAGGACGGGGTGGCTGAACCGGCGGGACGATGAGATCGACGACGGATCCTCATCCGGTACGGTGGATGAGGGACGTCGAGGTGTTGCTGTGGACGACGTCGTCGGGGAAGAGGCTCCGGCTGGGTGGCGGACGGAGGAGGGTGTGTGGTTTCGTCGCGGGTTTTCGCAGCCTCGGTGTACGAATGGGTGGGCGGATGGGATGGCAGTGGGGAACCATGGCTTGGAGACATGCTTGTCCGAAATGTGGGGTAAGTTACGAAAGTACCCCCCACCGATTTGAGGCGGTTCTTTCGGTTCAGGGGTACCACGGGCATTTCGCGTGTCGGGATTTCACAGGAGGTGGGAGTTTTTGTGCGCGTTGTAATTTCGGAATAGTAAGGCGCAGGTTGAGATGGAGGGAGTTGTCGGAGCACAACGAGACAAATATATATCTTAAATATTTCGGGCTAACAAGGCGCGGGTTGAAGAGGCGGGAGTTTTGCAGCACGATAGACAGAGACGCTAGCTTGAATTTTCGGCATAACAAGGTGCCGCTTGAAATTTCGGAAGAACAAGCTTAACGTGTACCCCAAAAAAAGGCAATTTGCAGCTCAACACGCACAACACACACACAAACACCATTTAGACTAGAGTAAGGTACACGTGCATTGCACGCATGAGATTTGGGAACCAAATTATGAATAAATACCACATTATAGCATGCAAGCTTTGAGTCATATATGCATGATGTAGATGTTCGTTTAATTCTTATAGTTCATTTCATTCAAAATCATCTAGTTTTTATAAGAAAGCTAATCTATTTTAAGATTGATGGAATTGTGCGTTGTAAGACATAAAGTAAAAACAAATAATGGCAAATCATGTAGAAAAACATTTGGGCAATTCTGATACGGAAGATTCTAGAACAAATAAGAAGTGCTTGTGTTTTGATGTTTGTGCATTATGCTTAAGTGCAACCATGGAGTCTTCTAGATTATATATGTATAGAAATCTGGTGGAATCTAGATGATATCCTACGGCCAATAGTGCTAAAATTTGCCATCTTTGGACCATCAGATTCGCCTCATCCAACGACCATCTTTCAAAGTTAAAGTTACCCCCACACAATAAAAAAAATATAATATATAATATATATAGGGGTATAGATATAGATATGTGATGTGAAGCCACCCATCATCTCCAATTAGAATAGTGTGTCCATGCACGGATGCGACGTGGCCAAATGATGTCTTCCATCGGCATCTCAAATTCAAATCAGTCTGACCTTGTTCAATGTGTATACATTACAACATGCTCGTTTCCAAACCACACCGCGCAGATCTCCGTTATATTCACACATGCACGGGTTTCAAACATCAGGATCTCTCATTCAAATATTTGAATTCAACTTTACATTGATTATGACCTCACCTATTCTTTTACACCCACATAGTAGTCTTCTCCTTATAATTGTACCACTAACTTTCTCTCGTGCATGCATGCACACACACTACCAGTCGGCATTATCCATCGCACGCATGCAATCTTTTTCTTCAGGTCGGTCTCCCATGAAGGCACACACCCACACACATCCCCCTCTCCATCATATTGGGCATTCTTTATCTCTCACGCGTGCATGCGCAACGATCGATGTTCCTCTATGTATGTGTGTATATAGCTAGGTCTTTCATAGTTTTCCACACAAACCGATCAATCGATATATCCAGTGAGGTCTCACCCTCTTTCCCACGTCCACATCGATCAATCTATACCTCTCTATATAGGATTAACATATATAGCTAATACACCCACACTAATTATATATCCAACGTCCCCCTCTCATCATCCATGCCTTCCGCTTCATCTCTCGACGTGTGCACAATGGCGAAGCGAAGGCAAGATGGGGCCCTGCCCCCTAACATCACTATATATCGAGGCTAATATGAATGTGATCATTAGACAATTGCTGCTAAAAAGGTTAAATTTCATGAATTGACCCTCCTCGTAAAGGATTAGCAATGCTTGGCCCCTAGCTCATTTATGTTTCATGGCTCCGCTGCGTAACAACGGCCTTGCGTGTTCGCTCCCTCTCTCTAAATATGGATCTCGCACTTGTGCATTCCTTCATAGTCTCCCTCCACTCGGCCACTCGCACCATCTTCTAGCCCCCCACCGGATTTTGCCATATGTACAATGTAGCAGACTCCATGGTTGAACTTCAGCATAATGCACAAACCTCAAAACAACAGTGGTTCTCTTTTGTTCTATAATCTTCTGTATCATAACTGCCCACACTTTTTTTCTAGTTGAATTGCCATTATTTGTTTTTACTTTATGCTTTACAACGCACAATTCCATGAATCATAAATTAGATTAAGGGCTTCTTTGATTCAAAGGATTCTCAAAGGAATTTTGGAGGATTCTAATCATTAGGAATTTTTCCTATCTTGGTTGTTTGATTCGTAGGATTGTAAACCATAGGAATTTTTTCCATATGATTCATTTGCACTAGATTTCATAGGAAACATCCCATCCACTCAAACCTCTTTGAAAGAATTCTGCGTTTTTTTCATGCACAATCAAACACTCGTACAATCCTATAGGATTCAAGATGACATTCCACTATAATCCCATGTTTTTCCTATTCCCGCATTCTTAGCTTTTTTATAAAAACTAAGAGGGTGCTTGGATCCAAGGGACTTAATTTAGTCTGACTAAAATAGTCTCTTTAAGAGACTAAAGTTCCAAGCACCCACGACTAAAGAGGGGCTAAAACTAGTCTTGAGACTAAATTTTTTAGTCGTGGGTACCCCTACTAAAATGTGGATTAGTCCTCTCTCTCCTCATTTAACTCCTCTCCTTTAACACGGGCGAGTTCTGGATTGGAGGGTTTGGAGGATAATAAATGCTCATTAACTTGATTTTAGTCTCCTTAGTATTTGGATCCAAGCATGGATGAGGCTAGCATGTTTTAGTCTCACTACTTTTAGTCATGGAACTAAAACGTATCCAAGCACCCTCTTATTGATCTTGAATGAGATGAACTATAAGAATTAAACGAAGGGCTACATCAGGCATATATGACTCAGAGCTTACATGCTATAGTGTGGTATTTATTCATAATTTGGTTACAAAATCTGATGCGTGCAATGCACGTGTACCTTACTAGTACTTCGAGTATGTGCAAAACACGTAAATTAGAATACCAATGGCACACTACACAGTGTCTCTCTTACAGTTCATGAAGCCACGTGGCACATGTGGAGGCGTTGTCGCGACCTCCTTGCATGGATTGATCACAGTGATGTGCTGCTGGTTCCAGAAGAATGTACTCGTCCTCCCTGAGCCATCTTGGCGGTACATGCACGGTTTAAGATGTGCACGCACGCCACACACGCACTCATTCCTCGCACGCACACGCGGGTACACGGGCGGACGCAATTTTGTACCAAGATCCACCCCATGTGATAATTTGACGCGTGTAAAGTCGTTCACTTCATGATGGTCAATTAATACAGGGCATGCAAATTGAGTGGACGTGAGGGCGGAAGAAAGACATAATTACTCCACTGCACGCATGCGAGTAGTTAAATCGTGGGTTGCTAAGTAGTACTTCCATTGGTCTCCTTCGTATTTTGTGCCAATTTTTGACAGTAACATAATATTTACGCATTTGAGCAGTGTAGTACTTGAAATTTATGTTCCTCTAAACTCATCGGGAGCCGCTTTCGGCCTCAAACCAAAACCATCAATTAATCTTTACCTTGTTCCCATCACATACGAAGGCCTGCTCACACCTACTAGTACGTACCAAACCTGAACGTGTCCCCACTATGCAGGTATTAGTACTAGTGCTAGTACTTAGGTTATAAAAAGGGGAACTACCTAATCAAAAATTACTCTACCTTTCCTCCTCATAAGTGCTTCTTCTTCGTCCATCGTTGCCATGGCCGGCGAGCAGAGTTCTAGGTCGAGAACTACTCGTAACAAGGGAGCGGCAACCAAGGCTGCGGAAAAAAAGAGAGGGCTCGCCGCCACGCAGAGACCTCAAAAGATCTCTCGTGGGCAGGCGATGGCTCCCAGGAACGCCCTAGCCGCGGAGGTGAACATGCCGAGCCAGCGGAACTGGAGTCGTTATCCCTCGACGGCATGCCCGATCAGCTCAATAAGCACCTCAATAAGCAGAAGGAGTTCATCCAAGGCTTGATGGAGTTGCTGAAGGAGAGCCTCGACGACATGCCCGCTGAGCTCAATCAGCAGGGGGAGTTGACCGCCGGCTTGGTGATTGAGGGAGTCCTGGACTAGGGGGTGTCCGGATAGCCGAACTATCATCTTTGGCCGGACTCCTGGACTATGAAGATACAAGATTGAAAACTCCGTCCCGTGTCCGGATAGGACTTTCCTTGGCGTGGAAGGCAAGCTTGGCGATACGGATATGTAGATTTCCTACCATTGTAACTGACTCTGTGTAACCCTAACCCTAACCGGTGTCTATATAAACCGGAGGGTTTTAGTCTGTAGGAAGAACAACAATCATTCAATATGATAGCTTCTAGGGATTATCCTCTAATATCTAGTGGTAGATCTACTCTTGTACTACCCATATCATCAATATTAATCAAGCAGAGTAGGGTATTACCTCCATCGAGAGGGCCCGAACCTGGGTAAAAACATCGTGTCCCTTGTCTCTGTTACCATCCGCCTAGACGCAGATTCGGGACCCCCTACCCGAGATCCGCCGGTTTGACACCGACATTGGTGCTTTCATTGAGAGTTCCTCTGTGTCGTCACCTATAGGCCCGATGGCTCCTTCAATCATCAACAACGACGCGGTCCAGGGTGAGACTTTTCTCCCCGGACAGATCTTCGTATTCGGCGGCTTTGCGCTGCGGGCCAATTCACTTGGCCATCTGGAGCAGATCGAAAGCTACGCCCCTGGCCATCAGGTCAGGTTTCGGAGTTTGAACTACACGGCTGACATCCGCGGAAACTTGATCTTCGACGGATTCGAGCCACAGCCAAGCGTGCCGCACTGTCTCGATGGGTACGATCTAGCTCTGCCGCCGAACAGTGCCCTGGAGGCCGCACCAGCGTCTACTCCGACCCTTAGTTCGGAGCCAACTTCGCCGATCGAGGACGAGTGGCTGGACACCGCCTCGGGGGCTACGATCTCTACGGCGATTGAGCCGAACACCATCCCTGTCCTTTGCAAAGCCCGTGACTCCGAGGTGTCGGACTCCTCTACGGACTCCGAACCTCCCGCGCCCCTGCCAGTCGAATCCGATTGGGCGCCGGTTATGGAGTTCACCACCGCGGACATCTTTCAGCACTCGCCCTTTGGCGACATCCTGAATTCACTAAAGTCTCTCTCTTTATCAGGAGAGCCCTGGCGGGACTATGGTCAGGAAGGTTGGGATGCGGACGACGAAGAAATTCAACGCCCACCCACCACCCACTTTGTAGCCACTGTCGATGATTTAACCGACATGCTCGACTTCGTCTCCGAAGACATCGACGGTATGGACGACGATGCAGGAGACAACCAAGAACCAGCGCCTACAGGGCACTGGAAGGCCACCTCGTCATATGACATATACATGGTGGACATCCCAAAAGATGGGAATGGCGATGGAACAGCGGAGGATGACCCCTCCAAGAAACAACCCAAGCGCCGACGTCAGCGGCGCCGCTCTAAATCCCGCCACAGTAAAAATGGTGATTCCGGCACGGGAGACAATAATACCCCGGACAGTGCCGAAGACGACCCCCTCCAGCAGGACTCAGCACAGGAGGAGGGAGAAGCCAGCCCTCATGATAGAGCGGCAGACAGAGAGGTAGAGGACGATAATTATATGCCTCCCTCCGAAGATGAGGCAAGCCTCGACGAATTTTTTCGTGCACGAGGATCCCGCCGAACAGAGCGTTTCAAACGCAGGCTTATGGCCACGGCAAGCAGCCTCAAGAAAAAGCGGCAGCTTAGAGCTGACCAAGACTTGCTAGGCGGCGGATGGATGAAGTCCTTGCAGCCAAGAGTACGAACTTCGAACGCCCCTCAAAAGCTACCCCAAACGCAGGCCGTTGCCTCGATCGGAGGAGGAAGCACCCGCATCACCAGCGACGACATGGCAGATCGGCCACCCTGCGTGGTCATGACAGAGAAGCCTCTCGGCCCTCCGCTCAAGCCACGCCCCGACGCCGCTCAAAAAGTACCAAGGCACGTGAGAACACGCCGGACTTGCGAGATATACTGGAGGATAAGGCAAAGCAAACAAGATCGATCTACAGATCGCGTGGGCGCCAAACGACACGGGATGATTACCGTCACGCCGGATACAAAGAACCCGCCGGGCCGAACACGATGAGACAAAGCTCATATGAGCTACGCCGTGATATAGCCCAATCTGAGGCGCCGCACACCCACTATGCTTCACAGATGAAGTAATGGATCATCAAATCTCGAGGGCTTCAAACCCGTAAACATCGAATCATACGATGGTACCACAGATCCTGCATGCGGATCAAGGACTATCTCCTCCATATCCACATGGCCCGCAGTGATGATCTACATGCCATCAAATACCTCCCACTCAAGCTTAAAGGACCAGCTCGACATTGGCTCAACAGCTTGCGGCCAGAGTCAATCGGTTGTTGGGAGGACACGGAAGCCGCATTCCTCGATAACTTCCGGGGCACATATGTGCGACCACCAGACGCCGATGACCTTAGCCATATAATTCAGCAGCGGAAGAATTGGCGGACAATTACGGACGCGGTTCCTAACAAAGAAAAATCAGATCGTCGACTGTCCGGATGCAGAGGCGCTAGCAGCCTTCAAACACAACATCCGCGATGAATGGCTAGCCCGGCACCTAGGACAGGAAAGCCGAAATCCATGGCAGCCCTCACATCACTCATGACCCGCTTCTGCGTAGGAGAAGACAACTGGCTAGCTCGAAGCAACAACTTGGCCAAACACCCTGGTAGTTCGAATACCAAGGACAGCAATGGCAGGTCGCATCCAACAAGCATAAACGCCGCATTAACGGTGACAATGCTGAAGATACGACAGTAAATGCCGGATTCAGAGGATCTAAACTCGATCAGCGGAAGAAGCCATTCCAAAGAAACACCCAGGGCCCGTCCAACTTGGACCGAATACTCGATCGCTTGTGCCAGATACATGGCACCCCCAAAAAACCAGCCAACCACACCAACAGGGATTGTTGGGTGTTCAAGCAAGCAGGCAAGCTAAACGCCAAAAACAACGACAAGGGGCTGCATAGCGATGACGAGGAAGAGCCCCGGCCGCCGAACAATAGAGGACAGAAGGGTTTTCCTACACAAGTGCGGACGGTGAACATGATATACGGAACCCACATACCCAAAAGGGAGCGGAAGCGTGCACTAAGGGACGTATATGCGATGGAGCCAGTCGCCCCGAAGTTCAACCCATGGTCTTCCTGCCCGATCACCTTTGATTAAAGGGACCACCCCACTAGCATCCGTCACGGCGGTTTTGCCGCATTGGTTCTTGACCCAATTATTGACGGATTTCACCTGACCAGAGTCTTGATGGACGGCGGCAGTAGCCTGAACCTGATTTATCAGGATACAGTGCGCAAAATGGGCATAGACCCGTCAAGAATAAAACCCACAAAGACGACCTTTAAAGGCGTCATTCCAGGTGTAGAGGCCAACTGTACAGGCTCCGTTACACTTGAAGTGGTCTTCGGATCCCCGGATAACTTCCGGAGTGAGGAGTTAATCTTTGACATAGTCCCATTCCGCAGTGGTTATCACGCACTGCTCGGGCGAACCGCATTCGCAAAATTCAATGCGGTGCCGCACTACGCGTATCTCAAGCTCAAGATGCCAGGCCCTCGAGGCGTAATCACGGTCAACGGAAACATCAACGCTCCCCTCGAGCGGAGGAGCATACGGCCGCCCTTGCGGCGGAAGTACAAAGCAGCCTCTTAAGGCAATTCTCGAGTCCGGCTATTAAACGTCCGGACACCGTCAAGCGCGCCCGGAGTAACCTACAGCAAGACCGCCTGGCACGTTCCGAACAAGCGTAGTAATGCGGCCCCAACCCCAGCCCTCGCGAACTCGCGAAGCCAGTACTACGCGCACGTAATTGCGCTCTGAAGCACCATTGGCATAGGGGACGGGCCACGACCACGGCATGCCCGCACGCGGCTAGACCGCACTAGGGGCTCCGTTTGTGTCATTCCTTTTTTTCTTTTTTCTCTTTTCTTTTTACTTTCAGGACTCGTTCTCCGGCAGCCTGTCCGCATTCGTGCCGACTACGATGCAACAACCGGGGAAGCGTAAAATTGCGTCAAGTGTCCGTGGTCTCTACTACGAGCATTATACATGTTTTACATACCATCCCGCAGCTTACCCCTGGAGGGGACATGTTAAATAGTCCCATCCCTTGCTTATCGCACCATTTGTATCGTTCTGCTTTCATTGCAGTATCTTTTGAATAAACAATACATAGCTTCTGCTTATTATTGTGTTCCCTTTTTTTCCATATATGTTCATCTATGACATGTTGCACCCGTACACTTTGGTACGGCCAATACACCAGGGACTTAAGTACCCCAAAATATGGTGTGATAAGTCCGAACACTTTCACAAGTGCGGCACCCCGAACTTATAGCATTATATGCATCGGCTCCGAATCATGTCTTGGGTCAATAGTTGGGTTTGCCCGGCTCCCATGTTTTGGTACCTTACGTTCTGTTATATCGGCTAAGGTAGCGTTGGGAGAACCACTGCGATTGTGCCCCGGTTGAGCTGGGTTGAGCACCTCAGTGGAGAAAGCTAAAACTGACCGTCATGATAAGGCGAGAGCCGGTCGCTGTTTGAGAGGTTTTTTCGGGTCCCTAAAGACTTATGTCGCTTAGAGCAAGGAGCCGGCATTGTCCGGGCAAGGCGTGGATAGCGCCCCGAACTCGGTCTTCCGAATACTAGGGGCTTTGCCGAAATTTAAAATTATAGAATTCTATGGCTAAGTGAGAGTGTACAAGCACTATAAGTCCGGTTGCCTGGTTCACGTTGCGTTGAGCGCCTCCCTCGAAGGACCCAAGAATGGGAACAAGAGCGCTCAAGTTTATCCCGAACACCCCAAAGACTCGAGGCATGGGGGCTAAAGCCAATGACTTGCCATCTCTCAAATTTGATAAATGGCCGCCTGAAGGTAATATTTTAAATTCACAAGCGTTGCTTAGCGCATATGAACAAGTTTTCAGCGTGACAGGATAACAAATGCGAGTCTATTCAAAAATTACATCTTTGGAGCATTCACCGCTATAAAGGCGGGCACCCTTCTGGACGCCCTCATAATACATTTCGGGGTTGCGATGCTCCTTGCCCGGTGGTGGTCCGTCCTTCACAAGCTTCTCACCGTCCAGCTTGCCCCAGTGCACCTTAGCACGGGCAAGGGCCCTACGGGCACCTTCAATGTAGACGGAGCGCTTGATGACTTCAATCCACGGACAAGGCATCCACCGGCCGCCTTGAGATGGCAAGTAACTCCTGTGCATGGCTTCCATTGGCCACAGCTGAACTATGAGGCCCTTCATGGCCTGTTCGGCGACCTTTTGAGCTCGACCAGCTGCTTTAGCTGGTCGCTCAGGCATCGGATGTCCGCCTCAGACATACGAGACGAACACCTTCTCCATCGCGCTTCCCTCCTCGGCTCGGTAGAAAGCGGCAAAGATCGGACCTGCTGCAGGGGTAGATCTGCGAATGCTCTGGAGAGCTCCGGATTCGGTAAGTAAATGGATAATTCACCTTCACATGCTTGCTTTGCATAAAGAATGCCTTACCCGCCGCTATCTTCTTCATCGCCTCAATTTCCTGGAGGGCTTTTTGGGCTTCGGCCTTAGCGGCTTGGGCACTCTCAAGAGCCAAGGCGAGTTCGGACTCTCGAGTCTTGGAGTCACGCTCCAAACTCTCGTGTTTTTTCACAAGAGCACGGAGCTCTTGCCGCACCTCCGCCACCCGCGCCTCCTGCTCCTCTCGCAGTGCGCTGGCCGCTTTGATTTCGGCCGCGGACACCGCTTCCTTCAGGTCGCCACCTTGTTCGTGGGCCCCGCAATACTCACGTTATTCCTGTCATTTTTGCAACCAAATCCTTTCTATAAGGTATTACTTTAATAAGGTATTACTTACCTTCCTTGTCCTCGAGCTACTTCTTGGCTTGGCCGAAGCTCGTTCTCGGACCGCCGAGGCTCTCCTTCAATGCATTGACCTCTGCGATCAAGGCGGCAGAGGTCCAGGGCAGCCTGCATTCCCATATTGACATATTTATGTTAGACTCCTGCGTATATCTTTTAGATCCTCATCCGGCTTTTCTTTCCGAACACCGAACTAAGCATCAGGGTTCTTGTCTATGCGGTAATATTTTTACATATTCTAAACTTACCTCAAAGCCCGTTAGAAGGCTGGTGCGGGCTTCAGTCAGCCCGCTCTTGGCGGATCGAACTTTTCGGACCACCGCACTCATGATAGTGCGGTGCTCCTCGCTGATGGAAGCGCCTTTAAGCGCCCAAAGAAGCTATCCGGTGCCTCGGTTGGACGGAGGTCATCGTCGTCATGATCTTGCCCTTCTTTTGAAGGGGCTGCTTGTCGGACTTAGGAACCATCAAGGTTCTCGGAGATGAGTCCCAAGACAAGGCCGGACTTCGAGCCCTGCGGGGTTTTGCCCCCTTTGCGCCTTGAGTCCGTGAGGTCGCCTTGCGGCGCCTCCTGGACCACCTCCTCCTGGTTGGGCCCCTTTTGGGACTCCACCGCGGCGTCGTCTGCGTCACGAGGGGAGGAGGCGGCCGGAAGTGAAGTGCTATTCACATCCGACGAATCTAGGGAGCCGCTCGACGAAGCGGCGAGCTCGTCCTTGGGCGGGCTACATGGTTATATTCGGCGTTAGAAGACACTATGCGACAAGTAAAAATCATGAGTTATTCCGGTGTCCGGACTCTTACGATCTCGCCAGGGGCTGGGCCCTTGATGGCCACTCCTCCTCGTCGTTGTCGATGTTGGTGGAGAAGTCCGGAGGAAGGGTCCTTCCTTTCTTGGACCCTCCGGCCTCCCCAGTCGGGGCGGCCTTCCTTTTCTTCCCTTCCCCCGCTGGGGGAGAGGCTTCCTTTTCCTCCTCCTCGTTCTCAGGAGAGGATTCAGCCTCTGAGTCTGACAGCACCTGGCGCCGGGAGCTCCTTCAAGTTCCCATGGCCTCCTTCTTGGCCTTCTTCTCCGGCACCACGTGAGGTGCCGGAACCAGCAGCCCCGTCAAGCGGGCGTTCGCTGGGTCTTCTGGCAAGGGAGCCGGATAGTTAATCTGTCCGGACGTCTTCTTTTTTTTGAAAGGAACAAACATGTATTCCATAACCTACTACTTGCCGGCAGTATCACCAGCTACAAGGTTTGTTACAAATTCAGGAAAATGGCCAACCCAGATGTTGAATTTGTCATTCCCTAATTCAGTTCCTAGCGCAGCCAAAGTGTGCGCGGCTATGTTACATGTTCTTGAACAAACATTCAACTTTACATCATCAAAAGCGACTCTTAACTGGTGCTTTATTTCCTGAAAAAGAGCTCCCAGTTCAGCTAGATTATAAGCTTCAGTTGAAACTGCTTGCTTCTCCGGACGTCTTCAGCCATTCCTGTCAAAGGTTAGGGAGTTTTAGATCCCGCATAGAGTCAAACTATGAAAAAAGAGTCCCATAAAGGGTAAAATAACTTACCTCGTTGGCTTGACGCCGCGAGTGGAATCCGCGATCTTCGGTAGCGGATGCGGGAGCTTCGGCGCCCTTGAACAGCACCTTCCAGGCATCTTCGTACGTAGTGTCGAAGAGCCAGCTCAAGGTCCGGTGCTGTGCCGGGTCAAACTCCCACAAATTGAAGGCCCGTTGCTAGCATGGGAGAATCCGGCGGATGAGCATGACCTGGACTATGTTGACAAGCTTGAGCTTCTTGTCCACCAGGTTTCGGACGAAGGTTTGGAGTCCGGTCAGCTCTTCCGAATCACCCCACGTCAGGCCCGTCTCTTTCCATGATGTGAACCGTGTGGGGAAGCCAGATCTGAATTCGGGGGCCGCCGCCCATTTGGAGTCGCGCGGCTCGGTGATGTAGAACCACCCCGATTGCCACCCCTTTATGGTCTCCACGAAGGAGCCCTCAAGCCATGTGACGTTGGGCATCCTGCCCGCCATGGCGCCTCCGCACTCCGCCTGTCGGCCGCCCACTATCTTCGGCTTGACGCTAAAGGTCTTCAACCATAAACCGAAGTGGGGCTGGATGCAGAGGAAAGCCTCGCACACGACGATAAACGTCGAGATATTGAGGATGAAGTTTGGGGCCAGATCGTGGAAATCCAGGCCGTAGTAGAATATGAGCCCTTGGAAAAATGGGTGAAGTGGAAAACCTAGTCCGCGGAGGAAGTGGGTGAGGAACACCACCCTCTCATGGCGCCTGGGGGTGGGGATGAGCTGCCCCTTGGTGGGGAGCCGACACGCGATGTCGCCGGACAAATATCCGGCCTCCCGCAGCTTTGTGATGTGCCCCTCCGTGACGGAGGAGGCCATCCACTTGCCTCCCGCTCCGGACATAACTGGAGAAGGTTGAGGTGGGATGTGCGGACTTGGGCGCTGGAGCTAGAGTGCGCGGAAATGGATGAGCAAAGGAGGAAGAAGGCGTAGGTGAAAAGGTGGATCCTTATCCCCTTCTATAGACGGACGCAACTAAGCGCCCCCACCAGCCTGGTAAAACTCGCTTATCTTCCAAGCGCCGTAATCAATGGCGCGGTTGGGTTACCCACATCCCTATTGATGAGAATCCCGGAATAAGGGGGACACGATCTCTGCTTTGACAAGACGTGCCAAGGAAACCGCCTCGCTAAACACGCTGAGGTGGTACAGTAAAAACGATTCGAACGAAGACTTGGCCGTGGGCGTGATGGCACGCCATGGAATACGCCAAGAGATTGATTTTGTGTATATTTTTTCCTCTCTAAGGTGTTATGTGGTAATTATTTTGGAGAGCGGACAATCGCCCTTGTGTTCAAAATCTTCTATGAAGTATTCGGAGGAGGAACCCGCCTTGCAATGTTGAAGACAATATGCTGCGGACTCATCGTCATTGAAGCCTGGTTCAGGGCTACCGAGGAGTCCTGGACTAGGGGTGTCCGGATAGCCAACTATCATCTTTGGCGGACTCTGGACTATGAAGATACAAGATTGAAGACTCCGTCCGTGTCCTGGATAGGACTTTCCTTGGCGTGGAAGGCAAGCTTGGCGATCTGGATATGTAGATTTCCTACCATTGTAACCGATTTTGTGTAACCCTAACCCTATCCGGTGTCTATATAAACCAGAGGGTTTTAGTCCGTAGGACGAACAACAATCATACCATAGGCTAGCTTCTAGGGTTTAGCCTCTCTGATCTCGTGGTAGATCTACTCTTGTACTACCCATATCATCAATATTAATCAAGCAGGAGTAGGGTATTACCTCCATCGAGAGGGCCCGAGCCTGGGTAAAAATATCGTGTCCCTTGTCTCCTGTTACCATCCGCCTAGACGCACAGTTCGGGACCCCCTACCCGAGATCCGCCGGTTTTGACACCAACAGTGATGCTGCTGAAGAAGAGCATTGCCTCGGAGAAGAAGGCGACCGGCGAAATCCTGTGACTTCAGGAGGACAAGGCGAAGCTCTGCCACGAGATCGACATGTTGAAGGAGAAGAACGCCGGCTGGAAGAAGCTGCATGAGAATAGTAGTTCGTCGATGAAGATGCTGCAGGCCCTCGTCATGGAACAGAAGGAGGAGTTGGCGAAGCTCCGCATCTAGCACCCGGCTGCTGTCAAGGTACGTAATATAGCCGTGGAACAGATGATGAAGGCTTGCGTCGAGAAATCCCGCGTTGTTGGGGATATAACTACTGGATGTAAACCGCCCTGAAGGGGCCGGGTTACCCTCGTCCATGATCAGGGCCCACGAAGGCACGAGGCTCAAAGCCCAGAGGCGGATTAGGATCCATAAGTGTAAACCGCCTTAGTCATGTAAACTTGTGTTGTAAGATAAGAAAGAAGAGACCGAGCCGGAGACTGGTATGAGCCGGATCGGGACTTCAGAGGCGGGCCAAGGCCAACCCGTGTATATAAGGGGACGACCCGGCGGCGGTTTAGGGAGAGACAATTCGAGGCTTAGGCGAAGCTATTGCTCCCTAGTCGCCGAAATCACATCAATACCATCACAACTAGACGTAGGCTTTACCTTCATCGAAGGGGCCGAACTAGTATAACTCCCGTGTCTTTTTGTCCGCTTTAACCCCTCTGAGTTAACCCGTATGATGGCCCTGCGACTAAGTCCTTTCATGAGGACGTCTGCCGTGACAATTCCACGACAGTTGGCGCCCACCGTGGGGCTATCGCACGATGGTTTGATGATCTTAGAGGGCAAGTTCGAAGCGACTCGAAGGCTATCTTGTGGGCGGATGACTAAGAGTCGTCGCGGCAAACTCTACATCGACGATGCAGATCTGGGGCCCCGAGGCCGGCTCGATTCGATTGAGTACGGGTACCGGGTCCCTTTGGTGGCATACACGTGTTCATTGGCAAGATCGGCGAGCCAGGGCTGGGCCGGACATCCGCACCGACCTCGCCGAGACGGCCGGGCGAAGAAGAGTCCTGCCTCGTTAAACCGGGCCATCAAGCGTGCTTTTCGGGAGTCGCCCACGGAGACTATGAGGGCGGATCAGCATCTGGCGGCGAGACCGTCGTCTACTCTGGCGACGAAGTCGTCACCGAGAAACCGAGTCTCTGTATCACCGCAAGATGGCCAGATCGGGCTGTTCCGACGCCGAGAGTATTCCGGACCCTTTGATCTACCCAACCGGGTTGGAATCTTCATGGCCGGTACACAAGCAACGCTTCACTCTTCGACCGCGGCGCCCATGGTCGCCGGTTCAGCAGCGGTGATGGCAGCCGGGGAAGGAGGCCCTGTGCGCCCGCCGGCTCAAGTTTTATCGGAGCTTTTCGACGCATTGGCTGTGCTCATGGCAGAGGCTAATCCGGCGGATCAGGACCTGCACAGCGCGGAGATTGCAAAGGTGAAGGAACAAATCACTAAAGCTAAAGCGGATCTGGCAGCCACGGACGTGAGGATGGCGGCGGAACGGGCCGCTTTGGATGCACTTATAGGCTCATGCTGGATCAGAGCGCGTCACATGAAGTCATGAAAAGGAAGTACAGATCCCGTTTGCCTTCAGTTTTCGAGGGAAGAGAGCTCTTTAATACCCCGGGGGCAGGGACCAGTAATCCGCCGCCGGTGGTGAACCGGCCGGAAGCACCTGGGACGGGCGCGCCGATCCAGCCCCGTGTGATAGATCTGCCTCGCCATCATACCGGCGCGCCCCAGGTTGTGCAGACACCTCCGGGTCATTACTCCAACCCGATGGATAATCTTGTTGCGGCTGCGGCTTGCGGTTGGGCGATTCCAATTGAAGGTGATTCACCGCAGCGATAGAGACACGCCGGGTCAAGGAGCTCCTCGTGACGGCCTCGGCTCAACAGAAGCGTATTCATACGATCGGGATCGGATCCACTCCACCCCGCCAAGCCGGAGTTATAGCCGGGCGCGCCAAACCAGCCAGTGATCAAGCAACGCGTTAGCGGTCCGCCTCACGGCAACAACCCGGCGGGTGGCTTCAAGACGCCAAGTGGTGGTGGATGGGCCACGCGTGGGGAGGCCGAGTTAGCGGCACAACATGAGGATCATCAGCTCGCGCGGTTCGTCCAACCATCTTCGAACCGGGGTCACGCTCGGCTCTTTGGGGTGCCTTGCCTCGTCCCGCTTTACGCAATGTGCGTTTGCCCAAGGACTTCAAGGGGCCACGCAAGGTGCCCAATTATACCGCCGATTTGGCTCGAGCGTGGATAGAAAGCTATGAGATGGCCATGGAGATGCTTTGGATGTGGATGAAGCTGCGTGTGCGAAGTATTTCACAATGATGTTTGAAGGTACGGCCCGTACTTGGTTGAAGAACTTGCCGCCTTTCGGTCGGTTCATGGACCCGATTCGCGGACCGGTTCATTCAAAATTTCAAAGACACTGTAAACAGCCCATGTCTATGGTGGATTTGGCGGCTTGTGTCCAGGCAGAGGGAGAATCCACAACCCATTGGGTGTGCCGCGTTTCGGAGGTTTTACATTCGTCAGACCGGATCAACCCTGATTCCGCGATCTTAACCGTAGAAGCCAACTGCCGGTTCAAACCGTTGAAGTTGAAGCTGGGTCGCATGAAGCGTTTTTGCAATGACATGGGCACTCTTATGGGCGTTTTAGTAAAGTATGTTGATTCTGATAGTACCAAGGATCCCGAGTCTGAGGAGGATGACGAAGTAGGGAAGGGAAAGCGAACATCAACTCAGAGGCCCGGCGACATCGATCGGCGGGTAATAGAGGAAACAAGCGTAAGGCAAAGCGGTAACATGGGCTTCGTAGCCAACACCAACGCGCAGGACAAGGGTCAGCGGCGCAAGGGTAAGCAATCAAACCGGGGCGGTGCGCAAGGTCACAATCCGGATCGTTTGAATTACCTATTGGATCAACCTTGTCCGAAGAATGGGACGAAGGAGGCACCAGCGAACCACCTACGGAAGGATTGTTATATTATGCAGGAGTTCAAAAATTCTAATGCTTTCGGTATGATCAAGGGCCCGGCGGTTCGAGTCCGCCCGGTTACGGTGGAGGAAATTCGGCCCAGGTTCGGTGGTAATCCGGGCGGGCGTAACAATCGAGAACAATCAGAGCGATCGAGAACCAAGGGGTTACAATCAACAACAGCAATCGGGTTACCAAAGTAATCCAAAGCAGTTGAACGATGGACAGTACCATGTCTTTACCACCAGCTTGGACAGGCGAGACCGGAAACTCCAGAAGCGGGCGGTCAGTGTTGTTGAACCGGCTACACCGCATTACTTGCGCTGGTCAGAGCAGCCTATCGTATGGAGCAGAGAGGATCATCCTCCCCGGGTTTACAATCCGGGTCAGCTAGCCCTAGTGGTGGCACCTCGGTGGGAGGATACAAGTTTACCAAGGTGCTTATGGACGGAGGGAGCAGCATCAACATCACGTACTCTGAGACCTTCCGACGTATGGGGTTAACGGATAGGCATCTCAGGCCGTCCGGCACAGTGTTTCACGGTGTGGTGCCTGGCAAGTCAGCGTACCCGGTCGGTAAGATAGCTCTGGAGGTGGCCTTTGGGGATGAACATGACTCCAGATCGGAAACATTGACGTTTGAAGTGGTGAAAATTCAAAGCCCTTACCATGCCCTGTTTGGGCGGCCGGCGTATGCTAAATTTATGGCACGGCCTTGTTATGTCTATTTGCAGCTGAAAATGCCGGGTCACAAAGGGACGATAACGGTTCATGGGAGCCGCCGGATCGCTTTGGAGTGCGAAGAAGGTGATGCGGCTTACGCAGAGTCGGTTTGTGCCACTGAAGAGCTAAAGTATTATAAAGACAATGTTGATCCGGCGGATATGACCCCTTTGAAGAAGCCAACTACAAAGCACGATCCGGATTTGAAGTTTAAATCGGCGGCTGAGACTAAACTTGTTGATTTTGTGCCCGACGATTCGTCCAAACAGTTCACCATCAGTGCTAACTTGGATCCTAAATAGGAAAGCGCTCTCATCGAGTTCGTCCGTGAGAATCGGGACATTTTTGCATGGAAGCCTTCTGACATGCCAGGTGTACCGAGGGAACTCGCTGAGCACACCCTTAATGTTGATCCCAAGTACAGACCGGTCAAGCAGTTTCTTCGCCCGGTTTAATGAGGAAAGGCGCAAGGCCATTGGAGAGGAGGTTGCCGTGCTCTTAGCGGCGGGGTTTATCGTTGAAGTTTTCCATCCGAGTGGCTTGCTAATCCGGTGTTGGTCCTTAGGAAGAATGGCACTTGGCGCATGTGTGTGGATTACACAGATCTTAACAAGGCTTGTCCAGCAGATCCTTTCGCTCTCCCCCGCATTGACCAGATTATTGATACTACGGCGGGTTGTGAGCTTTTGAGTTTTTTGGATGCGTATTCTGGATATCATCAGATTAAGATGGTGGTTAAGGACCAGGAGAAGACGGCGTTTATCACCCCTTTTGGAGCCTTCTGCTATGTATCTATGCCTTTTGGACTCAAGAGCGCCCAAGCAACTTATCAGCGTTGCGTACAAAATTGCTTGCACGAACAGATCGGCCGTAATGTGCATGCTTATGTGGACGATATCGTGGTTAAGTCAAGGAAGAAGGAAAATTTGATTGAGGATCTAAAAGAAACCTTTGACAACTTGCGGGTGTACAAAATGATGCTCAACCCGGCCAAGTGCGTCTTCGGTGTTCCGGCAGGCAAGTTATTGGGTTTCCTCGTGTCCAACAGGGGGATTGAAGCCAATCTGGAGAATATTACGGCTATCACCTCCTTGGCTAAGCCAAAGTGCATCAACGATGTCCAGCGATTGGCAGGTCGGATTGCCGCGTTAAGCTGGTTTATCAGCCGCCTCGGAGAGAAGGCCATTCCTTTATACCGAGATCTTTGAAGAAGACGGATCGGTTAAATGCGGAGTTCATTGCCGATGAAGCATTGAGGATTAAAAGCGGCAGTAGGCCAACCCGCCGGTTCTCGCCGCTCCCATTGACAAAGAGCCGCTTCTGTTATATGTTGCTGCTAAAGCCAGCGCAGATAGCGTGGCCATCGTGGTGGAGCTGAAGGAGGCAGGGACGGAATATCCGGTTCAACGGCGGTTTATTACATCAGCGAGGTCCTCATTGAGTCTAAGCAGAGATATCCGCATTGGCGTAAGCTGGTATATGGAGTTTTTATGGCAAGCCGGAAGTGAAGCAATATTTCGAGGCACCCCATCACGATGGTCGATTCAGCTCCCTTGGGCGATATCACTCTGAGCAAAGCGGCTGGCGGATTGCTAAGTGGGCTATAGAGCTTGGGCATACGGTTTAAGGTATGTGCCTCGGACGGCGATAAAATCTCGAGCAATGGTGGATTTCATTAATGATTGGACGGAGTTGCAAGCGCTGAAGAAAAGCGGATCATACCTATTGGACCATCCACTTTGATGGGTCCAGCAATTGAGGGCTCGGAGTCGTATTAACTTCCCCGCGAGGTGACAAGTTCTGCATACGTTCTCCGCTTAATGTTCCCTTGTACTAACAATGCAGCTGAGTATGAAGCTTTGCTCCATGGTCTCCGGATGGCTAAGGAGATAAATCTCAGCCGGGTTAAATGCTTTGGTGACTCGGTTTGGTGGCCAGCAAAGTATCGTGCACTTGGGATTCTAAAGATCCACTCATGGCTTCATACCGTCGGGAGGTGGATGTTGTGGCAGGACACTTTAAAGGATATCGGTGGACCATGTGGATCGTCGGAAGAATGAAGCGGCGGATGCTTTAAGCGGCTGGGCTCTCAACGTAAACCGGTCCGCCCAATGTCTTCCTTGATGTATCGCACAATCCGTCGGTCAAGCTTCGATGAAGTAGATTTGGCTATTCCTGATCCGGAGGCTCGGTTGGTAGCAGCCTTACACGTCATTCGGATTGGGCGCTCCCTTATTTGGCATACATGACCGGGCGAGTTACGGAAGATGAGACGTTGGCCCGACGGGTAGTTCGGCGGTCTAAGTCTATGACCATTGTTAATGGCGAGTTGCATCATTGCGTGTGTCGTGGCGTTTCAGCGTTGTGTGTCCCCGAGGAAGGCTGTGAGATATTGCGTGAGATCCATGAAGGACCGTGGTCACCACGCCGGTTCAAAATCCTTGGTTGCCAAAGCGTTCCGCCATGGTTTTTATTGGTTGACTGCCCATGCTGATGCGGAGGATCTGGTCAGGCGATGTGATGGTTGCCAGAAGTTTTCTAGACGTGCCCACATACCGGCCCAGGAATTGAGGATGATTCCAATTACTTGGCCGTTTGCGACTTGGGGGCTGGACATGGTGGGGCCTTTTAAAAGGTCCAAGGACAAGAAAACACACTTGCTGGTCGCAGTTGACAAGTTTACAAAGTGGGTCGAGGCGAGCACATTAGCAAGTGTGATGCGGCCACAGCTGTTCAGTTCATAAAAAGGGTGATCTTCCGGTTTGGATTTCCGCATAGTATCATCACGGATAATGGCACCAATTTGTCCAAGGGTGCCATGAAGGAGTTTTGTGAGCGTGAGCACATCCGGCAGACGTTTCTTGATGGCCCACCCGCAGTCCAATGGTCAAGCGAACGAGCTAATCAGGAGATCTTGAGAGGTATCAAACCCCGGCTTATGGTCCCTTTACAGAGGACGCCGGGTTGTTGGTAGAAGAGCTACCATCGGTGATATGGAGTATCAATACTACCCCTAACAGATCCACTGGATAGACACCATTCTTTTTTGGTCTATGGAGCGGAGGCGGTCCTTCCCAGCAATATCCGTCATGATTCACCTCGCATGGCAGCCTATGTTGAGGCAGATAGCGAAGCTGCACGGCAGGACGCTTTGGATCGATTGGATGAGGAGCGAGATATGGCGGCTGCTCGTTCGGCGATTTACCAGCAGGATCTTCGTCGGTATCACAGTCGCCGGGTTAAAACCAGAACCTTTCAGGAAGGAGACTTGGTGCTTCGGCTCATTCAAGACCAGACAGATATGCACAAGCTATCCCCACCTTGGGAAGGGCCTTTTGTGGTCAGCAAGAATCTGCACAATGGGTCATACTATCTGATTGATGTTCGAGAGCGAAAAGACTCACGCACGTCAGAAGAGGAGACCAACAGGCCATGGAATATAGCTCATCTTCGGCCTTATTATACCTGAGCCATCGGCTCTACTTATGTACATATTATGACAATGTATATATTTTGAATAAAAGCAATAAACCGGAGCCCGGCTAAAACGGGTATCCGCTCATCAAAATCCGGTTTGGGTACATGGAGTGGTTGTCGCAGCAGCCTCGGTTTAGCCCATGATCTTGATTTTCGAAGTTTTGTCATCTGAGGGGCTTGGTCGTCCGAACCAATGCAACACCTTTGATGGGCGAAAGCCACCGGATCACTTGGGGACATGGTCACATCTGAACCGATCCACGCCTCTTGGTCGCCCTAAAGGTCATAGAGTCACTTGGGGGCTTGGTCGAACCCGAACCATTGTCATGCCACTTGATCGGCATAATGCCACGGTTTGGTTGGGGGCTGGCTGACTTGAACCATAGCTACACCTTATGGGGAGCTTGGTCCTGTCCGACCATGGTAACGCCATCTGATCGGCTCAGTAAAGCCTCTTCTTGCAAACGGTTTTATCATTGCCTTTTCTTCCATACTGGTTTCATAACTGTTATTTTTTATTGACCTTTTTAAACCGATAACATTTTTAAACCGGTTCAAGCTGTCAATTAACGGAATTCGGTCCATTTTTAATCCGGAGATATTTGTTTCGGTTTGACTTTTTCTGTTAACATCCCATTATGGAGTAACAGGGGGCTTGTCATGACCCGACACGGTTTACACGGTAAACCGGCATTATAGACGGTAACGGTTTATACAACCTCTGCCTCAAGATTGGCTAAGCCAACTGCATGCCCGATGCTGGCAGGTATTTTTGTATCACAAAATTTTGATTGTATACATCAATATTTTCTTATATAAATATATAGGCGTCACAAGTCGGCTGGCGACATAAGCCGCCGTGGCGGTTTAAGAACTTGTGATTGCAGGCAAAATGCATTGAAGGTTTCAATTCTTCAAACCAAAGTATCAGCACCTCCGCGCAAAGGTTACAGACTAAGGGCATAAAGGCTCTGCACTTCTGGAATGACAAACTCCACCCGCTTGTTGTTCGCGCCGTAGAAAGAGCGGTGAACCGCCAGGTTGGCTTCTGCTGCCAGTTGACTCGCCAGTGGACGCATCTCCTTTGTTATTCGTTTCAGGGCGTCATTATCAAAGGCTTCACCGTTCTCTTGAGCGCTGGGAAACCCTTGGCTATGTCGGCGGATCAAGATCCGCTATCCACGCCTTGGCGCGAGTTAGAAACCCGAGAGTGCCAGCCCGGGCCGCGGATCATTTCAACTCTTCAAGCTGCCCCGGAACCATGGACAGCCGGTCCAGTGTATCTTTGATCAAGGACGGAGCTGTGTTGTCGTACGATGCGGCACATATAACTCGTTGGGCGCCGGTATACAACTGCTCAATCAGCGTGTAAGCGGCCTTGAGCTTCTTCCGCTTTATCGAGCCCATATGAGCAATACGCTTGCTCGCACGATTTCCAACAGCTCAGGTTAAACCGCGGAAATATCAAAACAGGTGTACTCGGTGCAAATTTTCTTACCAAAGATGGCAGAGATCATGGCATGAACTTGGCGCTTTAGTGCAGTAAGCTCTTGATCACGGTTTAAGAGCTGGTTCAGCATCTTCCGCCCGTTTTTTCAAACCGGCCTTCTCGGTGTCCCAGTTGGCCCGCTCGGCTTTATACCACTCCTTCAGCTGTTCCATAGTGGCCAAAGCAGTTTTCAATTCATCCTTGGCCTTGGTGGTTTCTGCTTGTTGAGTTTCCATATTGGCACGAAGGTCCTTGAGTTGCACGGTTTGCTGGTATATCTCATTCGGGTAACAAAGGAAGCATGTTAGTTGTTCCATTATCAAGTCTCAAGCTCAATACAAGTATTCAACTTGGCACTTGGGGGCTAATGGCTAGTTGATCTCAGTTTGCTATGGGGATACAGAAATTAAGTCCCGGTTCAACTATGCTAAGTTGAACCGACCCTTGGGAACTCTGATCTGCAGTTTAAGGCGTATGGTTTCTATATAAAGTTAAGTGCCGGTTTGACTATGAAAAGTTGAACCGACCCTTGGGGGCTACTATGTAGCAAAAGTACAAGGCATAAATCCTTACCTCATAACGGTCCTTCATGCGATTTACCAGACCGGCTTCAAAGTCACGGCTTGTGTAGAGCCGGTTCAGAAAGCCGGAGTGAAGTTCTTGGGCAGAGAGGTTGTCATAAGCTGATAGATCAGTTTTCCCCTTATCTTTGCTCATAGTAGTAGATTCGTCTTTGGTGCTGTGTTTTGCTAAAGCGACCGGTTGGCTAGGAGTGGTGTAGCCAGTGCCTGTCACAATAACATCATCATTTTTGATCGGGCTGGCCAGATTGGTGGTCTTCTTGGGGCTTGGTGTCTTCGTACTCCGGCTCGGCAGTTCAGCAATTACAACCCGCTCTGTGGCCGGACTCGGTGGAGCAGGATGCGAGGTTTCCACTTGGGCCTCCGGTTCAGTTTACAGCGGATCAGCGTTGTCGTCTTTGTATAACTCGCCAGAGCTATTTTTAGCGACTTCAGGATTTTCGTGGGTCTGCTCACAGGGTCTTCTCGGGTCAACATCCGCAGTAGGGTCAAGGATTTTCGCATTTTTACTCAAGCGAGCCTTGGTGCTGCGGTGTTCAGAATTAGAATAAGATAAACCGACCAACGCAAATATAAACCGAATTGGCGGGATGAAGTATGGTGCTTACCCTGCAGCAACTTTAAGCGGAGGCGATATGCGTGGTTGATGAACCGCCGGAGGAGTTGGAAGAGGCACGATAATTCGGCTCAGACGGATTGAGAGGACATCGGAAGAAGCCTTTTAAGGGATAACGCTTTTCAGGAGAATAAATCACCTCTGGACGATGCTTCCGGGTTGGTGTATCTGGCAAACCGGATGAGTTAATCTGTTGACCACTGTGCCGGGTCGTACGGCGCTCTTCAGCCTGCTGTGTCTTCAAGGAAAGATTTGGATTCAAATGAGCATAGGAATGAGATTTTTCACTTTCCGGACGGTAGCGACGAATTCTTTTAACCGCACGAGGTCAGATTCGGAAGAAAGAAAGATTACCTCGACATGGTCGGCATGGTAGCTTGACATCATCACGGGAGTTAAAATTGTCGATAAAAGGAAAAATAAAAGGAACAAACTACAAGTAAGAAGAAACACAAAGTGGAGAGCCGGTTCTGGCGACTCCCTCATGAGGATATCAAGTTTTACCTCGGCTTACGATTCTTCGTCTTCCGGCGGATCGAGAAGACTCGGCGGTTTCCTCTTGCCAGCCTTCTTGGTGGCCTTGGACTTTACACGCGGAGCCCGGGCCGGTTTGGTACGCTTCCAGAAGGAGCTGTTAGCCTGAGAAGTAACAAGGATTAACATATATATATCAACAAGGCATTAATGGCAGAAAAGCGGTGAGTAGAGCCTACCGCTGGCGGTTTGTTGGCAACACAGAACGGAGCCAACCCGGTTTGGCTGCATGAGATCGGTTCATCAAGCAGCCTCTTTATCGCCTCTGTGACTTCAAGCTCAGTTATTGGTAGCTCGTGACGTCTTTGAGGGTCTTGGAGGCTGCCAGTGTATTCGTGCATCAATCCGAGCCGGCGGCTTAATGGCAAGATGCCCCAAGAAACCCAGCATCGCACAAGGTCCATGCCAGTTAGTCCATTGGCCAGTAGAGCCCGGAGTTTAATGATTTGAGGCGCAAAATTCTTCCGTTCCGCGGCGGTCAAACGTAAAACAGCGGATGATGGTTGCTAAGCCGGTGAGGACGGTAACCGGCAAGGGATTCTCGTTGTCGAGCAGTGTTCGTGAGTAGAACCAGGTTTGGTTCCAATCTTTTGGATGGCTATGGTGTTTGGCGTGAGGAAAGTCTACTTCCTTCCTTTTCTGGATTGAAACGCCGCCAGCTCCGTGTTAGGACCATCCGAAAATTCTGACGGCGGTTCAAGTGAAAGAAATCCGGAACAGCTCCACAGATGGTTCTTCTTGAAGATAGACTTCACGAAAACTTGGAAATTGCATATATTTGATACGGAGTTCGGACCAATATCCTGTGGATGGAGTTGAAAACTTGCAAGGACATCCCAGAAGAATTTTGATCCGGGCGGGCAGAATCCCCGGTCTAAGTGCTGCACAAACACAATTACTTCTCCTTCTTGCGGATTGGGAGGGCATTCGTCATCCGGAACCCGTCAGTGGAGGACGTTTTTAGAAGCTAAAGCGCCCGGTGGTGACGTATCCGTTGAGTTGCGTCTCGGTGATCTTAGACCGGACCCAATTGCAAGCTGAGAATTGTTTGGCCATTCCGAAGACTAAAGCTGCGAAAGGAAAGGAAAAGCGATTCACCGTTAAACGGTTGAGACACATTATACAATGTTAAACCGGCGATTCGGCAGCCAGTTTCCAATTCGGTTTAGCGAGGACTAATGGAGTGACGGATTGGCTATCAAAAGTCAAACCGCCCAAAAGCGAAGCTGGGAAATCTACTAAGTATGGACAGAAACAGTTTTCACATTCGAATGGAGGAAATTTGGATCTACCGAAGATTCAGTAAGAAAAACTTCTGCGACCTATGCGAGCCTCATAAAGGGCAGGAAGGTTCGTGCGTTCTAAACTGGAGGGTCTGAACGAAAAGAAAGATGCATAAAGAGTTAAGCGATGGCGAGCGATCGCGCCGACAGGGGCGTATGGTACGGTTGAATAAATACGGCCATGGCAGGGCAGGTATGAGGAAATTAAGATGAACACCTATGAACTACGAGATGAACAGGACCTTCAGATGCGGATCCAGGGCGTAAAGAGGGACCTTACCTGATGCGCAGAACCGCGGATGAACGCCGAGAGCCTCTGGAACGATCAGGTTGATGCAGCGGCCTGGCACTGACGCGGCGCTCGAAGGTCGGAGGCGACGGCGGAGCTTCGGAGCTGGGGCGTCGCGAGGAAGAAGAAGCGCGGAAGAAGAAGAGAAAGGGCATGCCGGTCTATTTATAAGGAGACGGAATAATTAACAAGCGCGAGAATCGAGGAGCCAAAAGCGGCGACGGCGCGTGATCTCGATTTCGGGATGGTATTAAATGAAGGGAATCTTCATTCGGATTTCTTTATTAAAGATGACGTCAAGGCGCCTGTTGCTGTGGTTGGAAGATAGCGTCATGGCGGTTCAAGCGGGCGGCGGTTTCTGAAATATGAAGGGAGATTCAGAGTTTCGAAGATGTTGAAGATTAACATGAACCGGTTCAAGTCAATCTGGGGCCTAATGTTGGGGATATAACTATTGGATGTAAACCGCCTGAAGGGGCGGGTTACCCTAAATCCATGATCGGGGCCCACGAAGGCACGAGGCTCGAGCCCAGGCGGATTAGGATCCATAAGTGTAAACCGCCTTAGTCATGTAAACTTGTCTTTGTAAGATAAGAAAGAAGAGACCGAGCCGGAGACTGGTATGAGCCGGATCGGGACTCTGTAGGCCGGCCGGGCGTCAACCCGTGTATATAAGGGGACGACCCGGCGGCGGTTTAGGGAGAGACAATTCGAGGCTTAGGCGAAGCTATTGCTCCCTAGTCGCCGAAATCACATCAATCCCATCACAACTAGACGTAGGCTTTACCTTCATCGAAGGGGCCGAACTAGTATAACTCCCGTGTCTTTGTGTCCGCTTTAACCCCTCTGAGTTAACCCGTACGATGGCCCTGCGACTAAGTCCTTTCACGAGGACGTCTGCCGTGACAATTCCACGACACGCGTCATGGACAAAATGAAGAAGATGGCGGAGGAGACGCGCAAGGAGATGGAGGTCGTGGAGGCGATGAAGAAGCAGTTACGACTCCGCGGCGAATTAGATCATTTGGGGTGATAATCTTCCTTCTTCTTTTGCTGCTGTGTTTCATCTTTTGCTTCGGGTGTTTCGTCGCACGTGTCACGTTCTCTGGGAGGCATGAATTGTACAATGGTTTTTTTAGGGAATGAATAGAACAATGCTAACAATGAGATGACTAGCAAATTAGAAGATTTTTTATCGCCATATGGCACTGGGCTGCCGTGTTTCGTGCTCCTCCGTCGCAGTACTACTCCAGTGGAAAACTTGAGTATACCGCACCATTCTTTGCTCCTCCTCGATCAGGTCGTCGACGCATTTATCTGAAAGTCAAATCACAAGGCCCCGCCTTCCAGCAGTAATGAGCCGTCAAATCACAAAGGCCCTCGCCTCTCGTGAAACCAACCAAGCTAGACTGCCCGCCCTCTAGCCTTTTACAAAATGTATACTTTTGTACAGCAGTAGCGATGAATTGCGCCATGGAGCAGAACTTGAAACTAAAAAAAGGTGGTACATATAGAGAGCGTTGGTCGCCAAATTATGCATATAGTACTATTAAAAAGGCTAGTCAGAATAATGGTGTCCAACACAACCCTCCCCTCAAATAAAACTAAGCACCCTGGAATTCTTTGACAAAACTAAGCACCCTGAAATTCTTTGACAACTAAACTGATGGCTATATGATGTTGGCCATATATATTGTACATATATAATGTGAAGAAACGAGTGGTAGTACAATACCAACTAAAAGATGAAATGTAAGAAATACTAGTATGTAATGCATCAAGAGTTAAAGTAACAAGAAGAAACATATCATAGTTCTGCTGGGGGCTCAACACAACACACCCCTCAAATTAAATTAAGCACACCTGAAATTAAACTTTGCAACTATCCTGATAGACACTGCATTAGAACCACCAGGAGCAACAACACTGCCACCTTACTCGGAGTCCTCTTCCACGTCCTCGACTTCGTCCTTGTCCCTCTTCCTCTTGGCCGATACTTCTTTGCTTGAACCGCCAACTTGGCTGTTGCTCTTCATCCAACCCTTGTAGATATTGAAACAAAGGTAGCCATCCATTGCAGCGTAGTGGATGTGGTCTATATCTAGTACATTCCGCTGCCATGCATGACGATGAAACGTGTATGGAGGTTTCTCCAGTATACCGTACGAAGGATGAACCATGGCTCCTGCCAGGGTCAGCATTGAAGGCTGGCAAAGGAACACCAGCCCATTCTTTTGGAGGTCGAAGGTGTTGCCTACAACAAGGCCTATCCAACGCAGGACTTCTTTGTCGTTACCAAAGTCTACAGTAATGAATTTGACTAGGTTGCTCTCGAGGAAGTCCTTAAAATCCTGGCACTCAACGTCGGCATGGCATATGTGGTAGACCAAGCATAAGTCATGCACACAAACCTGGATCACGGCGGGCTTCTTCCTCTCTTCGTCCTTTAGATCCTTCTCTCGTCCCAGGACTATGGTGTACTCAACATCTAGCCCAGCGACCCACTCATCATCTGAGTCTTCGAACATGCGTCTGAAGCGAGAAAGGCATCCTTTCACCGTCGCGGAAGAACGGGTGTAGATGACGTCGAACTCATCGCCGGTGATGGTTCTGACCTTGTACTCATCGCTGATCGGGGAGACTTGGGATGCCATGGATTTGGGAGGAGGGTTAGGATTAGTGGAACTGCCATAATGTGAATGGGAGGGACGACTAGGAGCGAACCGCCGTAGTATTAAAGGACGTGTGGGGACGAGTAGGAGCGAACTGCCAGTGTGTGAACGGCAGGGTAGTGGCTTTCCATTCTCCCATGATACGGGCTTCCGAGAGCCCCTGGATCTGAGATTGAACGGTTGCATGGCGTGATTCTAGACCTATGGGTGAATATCCTATCCTTGAGGATTATTCTGCAAATTTTCAGCAACTTAGCATGCGACCGTTTGATCTGAGATCCAAGGGCTGCCAGCAGCCCGTATCATGGTCGCGCCTACCACGTCCGTCGCGTCGCTCGCGCGGTCGCGCTCTTGGAGATTTAACACGGTGCGTTAGGCTATTTGATGTTGGCATGTCATACATAGTCATCACTTAGTCACTCATACTACACAAGGTTGGCTATAAGGTTGGCTATAAGTGTATTTTTTACTCCTCTCTATCGATTTCTTCGTACTCCCTCCGTCCCATAATATAAGAACGTTTTTGACACTAGTGTAGTGCCCGTCCGTTGCACGGAAGAGTGAAATGCATTGATCGGGGTGTTGTTTATTTTGACAAAGGATGTGGGGGTCATCTCATGTGTAACAGGTATCAATAGGTTTCTTCGGATATTATTTCATCTCTACAGCTCAGAAACATCCGGGTGAAATAGATAAAAAAAAGTATCTTCTGCAAACAAAAGCGTTCAACTGTTCAACGTGCATCCAAAACTTATGAAGAAATAACTCTTATTGTGCTTTGCAGGAAATGGTTCATCATAAGTCTTTCACCGCATCGTAGTAAAAATTCATACATGGAAGATTCTAGACTAAACAATAAATGGATACACTTTTATTCATGCGCGATACTCCAATAGAGAAAGATCATGCATGGAAGTCTCCACATGCTTAGACAACAGATTACATTGAGCGAAGACTAATGATCAACATTTAACTTAGTAATGCATATGTCCAGGTGAACCTCCTTGGAGTCCCCATGCACATTGTTGGGGGTCAAATAATACCATGCGTCTTCCATGTCCACATCGGCGGGAAGGTCCCAGCTCGGCAGAGTCCAAGTCAGCTTGACGTAGCCAGTGTTGCCGCCCACGGACCTCCGAGGGGTAGTAATAGTGAGCACGCACCCGTACATCGGCCTCGTGTCAGTGTCAGCGTCAGCGGCGTCGCCCCTGACGCACACTACAGAGATGTGGCGGCGGCCTGCGCGGGCCTCGCCGGTGGCCACGATCAAGAGGAAGACGCTGCCGTCCTCCTCCGAGACTAGCAGGCGGCGCTGATCCTCCAGCGACTCCGGCATGGTGAACGGGTAGCACGTCTCGTACTTGATGTTCTTCGCCAAGGGCCAGTAATGATCGCCGCACGCCTGCGTCAGGTGATGCACGATGTCCGCCGACGAGCCCCAAAACGGCACCGGGCACTCATAGCAGTAGACGAAGGGCTCCTTGGAGGCATCGACCAGGCCGTCCATGAAACGGGAGTGGTTGTAGGGGATGTTCCGCCAGTTGAATATATGAGCAAGTTACTACGAGATTTACTACAAAATAAATCATGATGGCTATAACAGAGATTAAACTAATCATGCGGACTAGCATAGTAGATGAACAGATCGAGTCTAGGACACAGAGTAGAAACATGAATTCTAACACGATTTCGAACAGGAAGGACAGAAACACATACGATGCAACGGGAGCAGCACCATTGGCGTTGAGGTTGTCGCCCATGTCGTTGAGGAAGAGGTTGCCGAGGTCGGGGAAGAAGTCGTTGTCGGTGAACTCATGGCTGCTAGCAGTCGCGAGAGTGCGCTCCCCAAATGTCAACAGCGCCCGCCGAATGGAGCGCGGGAGAGAGTGGCTGTAGGGGACGTTGCGGCCGCCGAATGGAGCGCAGGAGTAGCCCACGAAGCAGTAGATGGTGCTCCTCCCTAGTCTCTATTCTTATCTCTATCTCTACTACTCTTCTTTGTTTTTTATAATATACTAGTTGTAGTTGTCAAATCGAATAGTACTGCGCCGTCCACTGCACGACCGGCTGAACACGCCTCCTCACCTCCATTAAACCCGCATGCAAACTGAGAAACCTACTCCGGCCCACGGGAGGAAATTTGCCGGTTGCCGCGGGAGGGTTATTCTGCAAATTTTCAGCAACTTAGCATGCGACCGCTTGATCTCAGATCCAAGGGCTGCCAGCACCCTGTATCATGGTCGCGCCTACCACGACCGTCGCGTCGACGCAGCCTTGTGTCGCCCTTGGAGATTTAACATGGTGCGTTAGGCTATCTGATGTTGGCATGTCATACATAGTCATCACTTAGTCACTCATACTACAACAAGGTTAGCTATAAGGTTGGCTATAAGTGTATATATTTTTTTACTCCTCTCTATCTATTTCTTCGTACTCCCTCCGTCCCATAATATAAGAACGTTTTTGACACTAGTGTAGTGCCAAAAACGTTCTTATATTATGGGACATGTGAGTACTAGTATTTATTGCATTTGCCAAGGAGTGACCTCTTCCAATGAAATGGTGTTGCTAAGTTTGCTTCATTTAATTAGCTATAGACTCAAAATTGTCTTTTCACCTAGGTACATCGCTTAGCACCGCTTTCTTCCTTGGGTCACCAAACTAGTCTCTCTCTTCTTGATTAACTTGCCACATCAGACTTTATGCCTATGTGGCAAGCTTAAGCACCTATAGGAGCAAGTAAGTACAATAGTGCGCTTTACATGGCATTTTGCATATGTGGAGGAAAGAGAGGCAAGGAAAAGTGGAGAAGTGGGCTCTCATGCAAGAGCCAGCCTCTACTACATGGTGGAGCATTGGGAGAGGCACTGTATGGAGGTGGTCAGGAATCGGAGACTCACGCCGGTCGTGGCGCCATGATTAAAATGATAATGGCAACTCAAATCACGGGGCCCACCTGTCCAGCAGTAACTCGCTATCAAATCACACATCCCTACGTTTGCAGCAGCCTACTCCCTCGTCTTCTCGCATCTCTATCGAACCGACTAGGTGGAACTGCCCCGCCGCCTACCGCGCAGGAAAAGCCCCGCCCTCGACTTTTAAATAGTATACAGTATACTAATTTTGTATCCATGGACTGCGCCTGCGCCATGGAGCAAAGCGTCTAGAAAACGACGGCACACATGTACGGAGTATACAACACGCCCGTCGCGTTCGCGTCGCACCCCAGACGGTCGGTCGGTCTGGCACGCTGCTCTCCGAATGGAACGTGCATCATATTGCGTTCACACACACATGTGGGACGACAATTGAGAACCGACCATAGGCACACTCCCCGGCCCCGCAAGTCGGGTGACTTAATAGAAGAGGAGACGAGCGATAGTACTAGAGAAGTGTTGTAGTACTACGTTGGTGCCTGGACGATCCCTGCAAGACACGGAAGATCAGTTCGTCCATGCATGTGACCAGACTCAAGCAGACACGCTGGATTGGCTATCGTCTACATATCGTGCAGGCTGTGTTGTACATGGCTGTAGTTGTGGTGAGAAATCTAAAAAAAGGTTTCTTGTCATCTCGCAAAATTAGGTGTCATGTGCTTCGGATCACTGCGAGGGTTAAACAGCGTCAACTGAGTTGGGCTAGTCATTGGGGGCACAGGCACGAACAGTGACTACTCGGCTGCCATCTAGGTCAAGTCGGCTATGTTAATTAGGACATCTATCGACATACCCCTTTTCTACGAGTTTATCTTTAATTTGAGCTTTGTTCCTCGTCTAGTTTTAATTTGAGCTTTGTTCCTCGTCTAGTTTGTCCGTCGGGATTCATGTTGTCTCCTTTGGGCAGTGAGGTTATGATTTCTTGTCATGTGGCATTTTTTCGTGTTATATGTTATAATCCGGCGCTTCAGATCAAAATGACGACAACTGTGCCTCCGGGCCACGTGCATGAAGACTACTCAACAGTCATTGACGAGGTCAAGCCGGCTCCGGTAGACAAAAGAAAACTAGTACTACTCCACTATATAGGCAGGAGACTCCGCGCTTGCTTTCTAGTGTTGCTCTCTTCACACTGTCTCGGCCTCTCCATATCTAAACACGACAGCGCTGGCCACACACTCTCTCTCTCTCTGCTCACCGCTGGTCACAGATCCAGCCGGATCCTCTCCGCCGAGGAAGGTGAGAAGGTGTAACGTTCACGCGGTCGTCCTCGGCGACGGCTCTTACCCACTGCTGGGCGCGACCCGATCAGCCTGCCTTGCTGTTCTCTCCCAAGCACCGCTGGCGAGGGAGGGTGAGGGAGTCCCGGATTAGGGGGTGTCCGGATTGCCGGACTATAACCTTTGGCCGGACTCCTGGACTATGAAGATACAAGATTGAAGACTTCGTCCCGTGTCCGGATGGGACTTTCCTTGGTGTGGAAGGCAAGCTTGGCGATGCGGATATGTAGATCTCCTCCCATAGTAACCGACTCTGTGTAACCCTAGCCCTCTCCGTGTCGATATAAACCGGAGGGTTTTAGTCTGTAGGACGAAGAACAATCATACCATAGGCTAGCTTCTAGGGTTTAGCCTCTCTGATCTCGTGGTAGATCTACTCTTGTACTACCCATATCATCAATATTAATCAAGCAGGAGTAGGGTTTTACCTCCATCGAGAGGGCCTGAACCTAGGTAAAAACATCGTGTCCCTTGTCTCCTGTTACCATCCGCCTAGACGCATAGTTTGGGACCCCCTACCCGAGATCCGCCGGTTTTGACACCGACATTGGTGCTTTCATTGAGAGTTCCGCTGTGCCGTCGCCATCAGGAAGGATGCCTCATCCCGTCTTTAAAGATGGCACTGTTGCTAAAGGAGCTTTGGCTATCGGCCAAACTCTCCGGCTAGGCGGTTTTCTTATGACCGCCTGTTCGGCCGCCGCGCCGACGATGACTTCTCGGGTCATCGAAAGCAATCTTCACGTCATCTCGGAACTCGCCGAGCAGTTAGATCCGATGGAGCTCTCTTCCTTAAAGAAGCTCTTGGATCGCATCGCCGCCCTGGGAGTCGCTATCGACTACGATCAGATTGGGCCTAAACCCGATCCGAGAGAGATCAACTCTCCCCAGGTCACCCATCACGTTGCAGTGGTGGAGGAACAATGCGGCAAGTCTTCATCTATCTTAAGGACTAGTTATGTCCGGATTCCTGATCCCTCCAAGCCGGATACCCGCGGAGGGGAGGACGTCACTCAAGCCCTGAACCTAAAGTCAGGCAGCGGGCTAGATTCATTGGGCAACATCCAAGAACCCAAGCTTCCGAGTTCGGAAACTCCTTGGCCCCTGAGTCTCAGATTGGGCGAGGTTCCGGATTTAATTCCACCCGCCCACCCAAACATAAGCGATCTACCTGAAATTCAGCAAGAGCCCACAAAAACAGTACACCATTACGGGGCCAAATTCCTCCTAGTCATGAACAGGATAAAGGACTGCCGCGAGGAGGATGCAATTTCATTCTTCTGCAATAATTGCACGAACAACGGAATCCTCAACGCCATAAGTCGCCGAGAAATTACACGCTTCGCTGACTTGGCGCCCATAGTACGAAAGTACTGTGTGATGGAAAGCGCTTGGAAAACCGAAATAAAATTTTGGGACAATCCGGCCCTGAATACAACCCCAGTCCGAAATAAAAGGATGCATTATCGCCAGGCACCTGGGTTAAACACCAAAAAGCAAAAACCCTCTATAGGGCATGGAACCGTACTGGAGGGATGGCTCAATGGAACCTGTAAAATTCATAGTACAGAGGGCGCCACACCAACGCATAGCCTTAGAGCATGTTGGATACTCCGGCAGGTGGCCAGAAGTGGCGAAGAGCTTCTAACTCCGTAATCCACAGAGCACCAGCCCAAGGATACCAAGACGGTATTAACAGTCTTGAGACTTTCGCATCAAATAATATGGGAAACAAACACTCCAGCCTTGCCGAAATCTACCAAGTAGCAACAACAAACCCATGGAGGACACGGCTATTACCTTTAATGCCATTGATGAACCTAAATTCGAACAGCCCGAGCACCGGCCGCATTGGTCCTCGATCCGATGGTGGGCGATATTCATTTACCAAGGTACTCATGGACGGTGGCAGCGGATTGAACCTCATTTACGAGGAAACTCTTGAAAAATGGAAATAGACCGGAGCCGCATTGAGTGAAGCAACACAACCTTTAGAGGATAATCCCAGTCGGGAAGCCTTGTCTGGGGACAAATCACACTTGGATGTAGTGTTGACACGCCGGATAATTATAGGTCTGAGGAGGTCACGTTCCAAGTGGCCCTGTTCAGCAGCGGATACCACGCTCTATTAGGGCGAGAGGCATTTACAATTTTTCAAGCTATACCCCATTACGGGTACATGAAGCTCAAAATGCCGGGCGCCCAACGGAATCATCACTCTTGCTAGGGACCCGGACATAGCACTCCGAAAATAAGACAGCCAGACCGGCCCTTGAGGCACTATCCGAAGCCCAAGCGTCCGGGGAACTGACTGCGCTGCGCTCCACGGTGAACAGGGACGACATGATACTCGATAAAAGATCCAAGTCCACCTCTTTTAAACCAGCGGACAAAATAGTCAAATTCCAAGTCCATCCAACGGACCCTACAAAAACGGCCTCCATCGGGGCGCAATTAAACCCTGATGTAGACGCCGCACTACGGGAATTCCTACGCGAAAATTGGGACATTTTTGCCTGGCACCCTTCAGACATGCCAGGAATCCCACGCCGGCTGGCCGAGCATAGCCTAAACATCCTAAAAGGATTCAAGCCATTCAAGCAGGCCCTTCGGCGTTTCTCCGAACCTAAGATACAAGCCATGGGAGAGGAGCTAGCCAAACTACTGGAGGCCGGATTCATTAGAGATATAAAACATCTGGACTGGCTAGCAAACCTGGTGATGGTACCAAAGAAGGACAAATCCTGGAGCCTATGCGTCGATTTCAAGGACCTCAACAAGACTTGCGCAAAGGATCTCTTCCCCCTCCCCCGCATCGATCAAATTATCGACGCTACCGCAGGACACGATTCATTGTGTTTCCTCGACGCATACTCCGGCTACCATCAAATTAAGATGGCAGAGCCAGACCAAGCCGCAACGGCATTCATCACCCCATACGGCCCATTCTGCTTCAACACAATGCCCTTCGGGCTCAAAAACGCCGGTGCAACATATCAGCGCATGATTCAGACATGTCTGGCAAACCAGATCAGCAAAACAGTGGAGGCATACGTCGATGACGTGGTCGTCAAAACCAAGCATGTCGAAACTCTAGTAGACGACTTGAAGCTTACATTCGACAACCTCCGAACATATGACATCAAGCTTAACCCGGAAAAATGCGTTTTCGGCGTACCAGCCGGAAAGCTCTTGGGCTTCATTGTATCCGGTAGAGGAAATGAACCAAACCCGGCCAAGATCCGAGCTCTGTCACAATTGGATATCCCAAAGGACCTCAAACAAATACAAAAATTGACTGGATGCGTGGCGGCTCTAAGCCGCTTTATCTCCCGCTTGGGAGAAAATGCATTACCCCTTTATCTCCCGCTTGAGTGGACGGATGCCGCCACGGCCGGACTCGAAGAAATAAAAGCCATATTGGCAACAAACCCGGTCCTGGCCGCGCCTAACATCGGCGAACCAATGCTATTATACATTGCGGCAACTCATCAAGTTGTAAGCGTAGTGCTTTCGTCGTCGAGCGAAAGCGAATGACCACAAATTCCCCTTCAAAAGCCAGTTTACTACGTGTCCTTGTCCTCACTCCATGCAAGTCGTGGTACCCACATTATCAAAAGATAGCGTCTGGCGTATTTATGGCATCTCGGAAGCTGCGACACTACTTTCAAGAGTGTTCGATAATAGTAGCCTCTGAAGTACCTCTTAACGATATTATAAACAACCGCGACGCGACGGGCCGGATTGCCAAATGGGCCATTGAGCTCCTCCCGTTTGACATAACCTATAAGCCGCAGCGAGCTATTAAGTCACAAGTTTTGGCCGACTTCGTCGCCGAATGGACTGAAGCCGAACTCCCTAAAGAGTACGGCACATATTCCAACTGGATCATGCACTTCGACGGCTCCAAAATGTTGGCTGGTCTAGGGGCTGGCGTCGTTCTGACGTCCCCAACAGGAGATACAGTTCAATACGTACTCCAGATAATGTATACGGACTCCAACAACGCAGCCGAATATGAGGCCCTTCTACATGGTCTCCGGATGGCAATCTCCATGGGCATTCAACGCCTAGAGGTGCGCGGGGATTCGAACCTTGCGATATCCCAAATAAATGGAGACTTTGATGCCAAGGATCCGAAAATGGCAGCTTATCGCAACGCCGTCCTAAAAATGTCAGCTCGGTTCGAGGGGCTCAATTTCACCATATAGCAGGAAAACAATCAGCAGCAGACGTCTTGGCGCATTGGCGCAAAGCGCGTTGCCGTCCCCCCCCCCCCCAACATCTTCTTGGAAAGGCTGTTCAAGCCATCCATATTATGGGAAGGGGAATCCGGAAATAACAGCCTGGACCCAACCGCACTTCCCGACACCGAACATTCTGACACAACAGGAGGCTCTGCCAACGAAGTAACATCTTCAGCCCCCATAATAATGGCAGTCATTTCCCCGTGGACAGAACCATTCCTAGCCTACCTAACCAGGCAGGAACTCCCCGAGGACGAAAATGAGGCACGCTGCATAGTGCGGCGATCTAAAGCCTATAAAGTCCATGAGGGAGAGCTTTATAAGAGAAGCACCACCTGAGTCCTTCAAAGGTGTATCTCTGAAGAGGAAGGGCGGAATCTTCTAGCTGAAATTCATGCTGGACTCGGCGAGCACCACGCCGCAGCCCGGGCCCTTGTATGCAAGGCCTTCCGTACAGGATTTTATTTTATTGGCCCGAGGCAGATGCTCGGGACTTAGTCCAATGATGCATCGGTTGCCACTCTTTGCTAACCAAAGCCATATGCCACCAACCGCCCTCAAACTATACCCATCACCTGGCCCTTCAGTGCAGGGGCTTGACATGGTTGGACCCCTTAAAGGAGGAACCCACAAGCAAAAATACCTCACGGTCATGGTGGATAAATTCACCAAATGGATAGAGGCCAAGCTCGTTAAGACGGCCGAATTCGGACCGATGATAGACTTCATATCGTGGGTGCATTACACCGTTACGGCATCCCCACACATCATCACTGATAACGGCACGAACTTTACAGCCGACGAGGTAAAACTCTGGTGCAAAAATATGGGCATCAAGCTCGACTATGCTTCAGTCTATCACCCACAAACTAACGGTCAAGTCGAGCGAGCAAATGGTCTAATCATGAGTGGCATCAAACTCAGATTAGTGCGGTCCCTCAAGGAATCTAACACGCACTGGGTAGAGGAGCTCGATTCCGTACTCTGGGGGCTGCGGACCACGCCGAATCGCACCACCGGATACACACCATTCTTTATGGTATACTGGCGCAGGTGGTTACGCCTGCGACATAATTCATGACTCACCTCGCGTGCGCATGTACGAAGAACGAGAAGACGAACTCGATCGGCAGGACAGTTTGGACGCCTTGGAGGAGGAGCGTGACGTGGCAAAAGCCCGTTCCACATTTTATCAACAGCAAGCTCGAAGATACCAAAGCAGAGAAGTACGGGCCAAAACTTACAATGTTGGCGAGTTAGTTCTACGCTTTCGGACAAGAAAAAGTACAAACTCAAGACCAAATGGGAAGGTCCCTTTATTATTGACCAAGTCCTGACTGGTGGAGCATACCGTCTGCGAGATGCATCGGATAACCGACTCGAGCCGAACCCATGGAACGCAGCTCGTCTCCGAAGATTCTACACCTAGCGCTGGACTCTGTGTTCGTCTCCTTCCTCTGTCTATTTTTTACACATTAGCTGTCTTTTATTTCTCTCCTTCTCCCTCCTTTTCTCTTACAACCTTTAAGGGCTCGTTCGCGCCTTGTTCGCACACAATTGATGCGCTATCCGCGCTCATTATACTTGGGGGCTTCTTTAACAGAAGCTTATTTATACGGGCTTCATGCCCAAAACATGTGTCACACTTCCGCATGTACCTTTTATTCACCATTATATGCATAGATATGACTTAAGTTTTGGCCAAGCTGGGTTGCCTGGCTCCTGTGCTTACCCCTACGTTCCCGATTGTTCGGCTAGGCGGTAAAGGGAGCACCTCTGCGATTATTCTTGCCGGGTCACCGGATGTGTACCTCAGACTGGGTGAAGCCGAAAGCTAAGCGTTCTTAAGGGAATATTTGGTCGGTGAACTAAAGATGATTTCTCACTTGTTTATTTATCCGCCCCAGATGCTTTCTCGCTTTTTCATGATCCGGGACATGCACTTTAGGGCATGCCTCCTGTGGAAAGGAACCCCTAACGGAACTATTCTCCTGGAAGATGTTTCTTAGTAACCATGTAATATAACATAACTAGTTGGGCACTTATGCATTCAAGCACTAATGACCTCACGCCTGGTCTCCACGCATGCCCCGGTTCTTACATAACCGACGGTATTCGGACACACTCTGGACTATCGGGTCCTGAGGTTGAAGCAAAAAGGTCCGCCATGACAAGCGATCTACAATCCGGCTAGAAGGCATTTTTACATGTCATCTTAAATTACATAGTCAATTTGACTGGGTATATTCCTCTTCAATACCATCCAACAGGCTGTCTAGTTTACTGATCTGTTGGGAATATTAATGA
Source organism: Aegilops bicornis (assembly GCA_021605145.1). NCBI lineage: Eukaryota > Viridiplantae > Streptophyta > Magnoliopsida > Poales > Poaceae > Aegilops > Aegilops bicornis. The sequence goes on from CM038675.1 coordinate 537,528,069, forward strand.
CCCAGCTCTACACGGCCATACACTAAGCTCACAGGGATCTCCTTCCCATCAGGCCCCACAGGTCCGACCTCGGCCATGTGGTTTGGGTCAGCCTTCGTGTACCGCGTCTTCACCATGGCCCAGGCCTCCCTGGCGCCTTGACGGCAGGCCGATATCTTCCATAATCGGAAGTGCCGCCGCGCTCCCTTAAGCCTCTCTGCAAGCTCTCCAAGGCCTTTGGGCATGGAGAGAGATGGCCACAAGGCCTAGGCGATGCCTTTCATCACCTGCCGAACTCGTTTGTGCAGTTGTAAGAGCTCGGGAAGAAGGTCACCCGTAGAACCGGGCATTTCCTCTGTAGGACGACCAGTGAGCATACCTACAGACATAACTCTGTTAGTCGACTTCCTCGCCGAAATCTTTTTCAATGTTCGTTCAAGCACTTACTAAACATGCCGCGTCGAAGCCGCCGATTCTCCTTAACGGAGTCCGACAGTTGGGCACGGACATCCTTTAGTTCCTCGCCCAGCTAGGTGTTGGCATCTTGGAAATTATTCTTCTCCTGCCTCACCTTCGTAAGCACGCTCTCGCCGGCCTTTAACCGGCGCAAGAGTTGTTGCTTGTCCGGATCTACTCCGTTGCCATCTGCAATGTTATTGTCAGATTTGCACACATGTCGCACTTTACAACATACTTATCTTTCGAAGCATATATTACCAGAGAGGGTCCCTTTGGCCTCCCCTGCCGCAGCTAGTGCAGCCTCAAGTTGGGCTCTGCACTCTTCCAGCTCTTGGGACAGTTGGGTATTCTTTTCTGTAAGATCCTGCATAACAAATGATCCTTAAATCAGTTATTCTAACTGTTTCAAGTCTCGGGGGCTACTGACATATATAACCATCAATTTTTCTCACCCGTATGTCTTTTACATACTGCTCCGTGGCCCTGGTTAGACCATTTTGAGCGGCACGGAGGTACGCATCTCCCGAGTTGAAGGCATCCAACGCCTCTTGGGAGAAACAAGCGTTGCGAAGAACTGTCCGGCGGCGCCTGTGATTCATGGCACTCTCCACCTCGGAATTGGTGGCGGACAGTCTGTCCGCATCCTCTGTCGGAGGAGCATCCGACGCACGCCTCGTGTTCGCCTCTGCTCTGGACCTGGCTTTGGAGCCTGGTTGGTGGAGGCGCGATTGGCAACCTCTCCGGATATAGTCCGGCGAGCCCTCTTTCTCCTAAAAGGAGCACGGGCGTTAGTATGCATCGTAAGAATAATACCTTGGAATAAAGACGGCGCGCCTTACTGCTGCGCCGGTGCCTCGACCCGGACTGCGTGTCTTTTTAGCCTGCCCGCCCTCGCGGTCCCTTGTTGGCTAGTCGCCGCAGGCTCTGCATTCCGCCTCGAGATCCTCCTCTGCGAAACACCATTGGTATACGGTGATCAAAATAAGCACGGACGGATCATCTTCGAAGTATTGAGACTTCGGTCTCGGTTACCTGTGAGGCGGGGAGCAGTCCGGGATAATCGGCTATAAAAGCCACCAAGGCATTGTCGATGCTCAGTTGGTAAAATACCCCACCGATCAGCTCCACGGATATGTCCGGATCCTCTTGGGAGGCCGGATCGAGGGACCGTTCCGGATCCTCGGGTTGTGGAGGAAGGCTGCTTATATCCTTTACGGCCTGGCGCAGTTCGTGCGTCGGAAACACAAGATGAGATACTTAACCATGGGACTATGGAACGGATGGGTAAAAAGAAGCGTCCACTTACCCAGTTTGGGGGATTGTGCATAGAAAATACGCCCTGTGGATTGATGCGGAGAAATTCCTCCTCTTCTCCCTTGTACAATGCGGACAAGGTCTTCGTCAGAGCGGCAACTGATCCCGACCCCTTACGGCCGCAGCGCGTGGCATCATCCTCCCCATTGAAATCCCACATGGGGTGGCCTCTATACTGAAGCGGCTGCACCCCCCGCATAATACATGTGGCCATGACCTCAATCATGGTCAGTCCGGAACGAGCTAACAATCTTATCCGGCTCATCAGGTAAAGGACGTCCTTGTCATTTTCCTCCTGAGGGCTCCGTGGACGCCAGCTTAGGCACTTCTTTAGAGGAGCATTATCGAACTCAGGGAGGCCGATCCGAATAGGATCCGGCAGGGGGACGTCTTCTACGTAAAACCATTCTGAAGGCCAGTCTTCGGACGCCTTCTTTGGGGTTCCGGATAGATATCCGGTCGGTGATGCGCCATAGTTCGGCCGCCCACTTGATATATTGACCCCTCCACGAGAACGGGGCACAAGGCAGAACAACTTCTTCCACAGTGCGAAATGAGCCTCGATGCCCAAAAACAGCTCGCAAAGGGCTACGAAGCCCGCAATATGCAATATGGAGGCGGGCGTAAGGTTGTACAACTGGAGGCCGTAGAACTCCAGGAGCCCCCGTAGAAACAGATGAACTGGAAATCCGAGCCCTCTTATCAAATAAGGGACAAGGCATACCCGCTCTCCTTTGGAGGGATTGGGGACGCTCTCCGCTTGCTCTCCACCATTATAGGTGGCAAGCCCGGCTCAAACCGGACCATGTCGGCTGGGGGGAGAAACCCCTTGGCTTGGAGCGTCACTATCTCGCTGTGCGGGACGGAGCATCTCTCCAATCTCCAGGCTGAGGGCTGGGAGGGCGAGAGGAGGAGCTGCGTCGGCCGCCATGATGGAATGGATCTACATCGGATGCGCTCCGATGAATGCTCATGAAGGGAGGATGGTGTGATTCGGATCTAAATCCTCGTCTCTTTAATAGACAGCTCATTTGCGCAGCTAGGGGGGTAAATGTAAAACACCCTGGCTTTTCGCATTCGTTTGACACATGGAAGATGGCCATCATTGGGCGCGGAAGCCAAGGAGCGCAATACTCACAAGAAGCCGGACACTATTCAACAGGTATATGGAATTCGGAGAAGAACCCGCCTTGCAATGCCGAAGACAATCTGCGCGCCGGACTCGCTGTCATTGAAGCCTGGTTCGGGGGCTATTGAGGGAGTCCTGGATTAGGGGGTGTCCGGATAGCCGGACTCCTTTGGCCGGACTCCTGGACTATGAAGATACAAGATTGAAGACTTCGTCCCGTGTCCGGATGGGACTTTCTTGGCGTGGAAGGCAAGCTTGGTGATGCGGATATGTAGATCTCCTCCCATTGTAACCGACTCTGTGTAACCCTAGCCCTCTCCAGTGTCTATATAAACCGAAGGGTTTTAGTCCATAGGACGAAGAACAATCATACCATAGGCTAGCTTCTAGGGTTTAGCCTCTCTGATCTCGTGGTAGATCTACTCTTGTACTACCCATATCATCAATATTAATCAAGCAGAGTAGGGTTTTACCTCCATCGAGAGGGCCCGAACCTGGGTAAAAACATCGTGTCCCTTGTCTCCTGTTACCATCCGCCTAGACGCACAGTTCGGGACCCCCTACCCGAGATCCGCCGGTTTTGACACCGACAGAGGGCCTCCGACCCTTTCTTCCTCGCTGCCATAGTGTGGGCAGATCCGGCCTCCCGCCGCCCATCTAGCGACATCCCGGCGACCATCAGGTATAAATTCCTTCGAAACCGGCCTTGCTCTACTTCCCTAGCTCCTGTCGTCGCTGCATTTTTATCTTTTACTATTTCTCAGGCCCCCTCAGAGATAGGATCGATCGGCTGTTCGAAAACCACCTAATTTATTTACGTTTAAGAGGTAAAACTAGTTCATGCACTCAAATCTTGTACTACTTGGTTCAAACAAGGAAGAAAGGGGGTGGGGGTGGGGGAGGATTTGTTACCTGAATCTAGGACTTGGTCGAAAGAGGAAATAATGGGGGTGAATAGTAGCAGAGACTGGCTATCCAACTGGTCTCTAGGTCTAATAGGGAAATAAAGGGAAACGCAGTACAAACTCAATATAAACCCGATCTATTGGTTGAAAAAGGAAAGAAAGTGGGGACTGAGGACAAGTCAGCAGAGTAAGTACAACACTAGATTTGCTAGCCTCACACTGATAAGGTGGCTATACCGAACAAAAATGGGACCAACCGGATATCCTGTTACGATGTTTGTTGCCCCGAGCCACTCTTATGTAATGCCACTTTGGTAAAATGTAGCGATCGTGATGTTAAAAGTAAGGACACGTTAAACCAATGTTGTTTTCAATGTGATGCCTCCATAATATGAATCAATGGCACTTCTTTACATGTCACCGCTAAAATTTCCCGTTAAGATAAGTTGGTTCTTTTCGTTAGAAATGCAACTGTCCTGGTCCGCCTACTCTCCCGTGCCCAAAGTAATGTCGTATTTAACGGTTGTCATAGTTAATCCTAATGCCCACACTAATATCTAGCAATGCCAGCGCTTTTGAAATTGCTACTGTCCTTGTAGGATTGCCATTCAGATAAGGAACATGCTTCTTTTCATTTGATGCATGTTTCATCACTTGTTAGTCACCCTCCTTTCCACCTTTTTTGTGCAAACAGAGATATACATTTCACGCTCGATCTTAGTTGAACTGCACAACCAACCTTGTACTCACCTTTTTTGTGCAAACAGAGATATACAAATGATATCCAAATTATAGTTGAGCATTCCAGGAGCTTCACAACCAACCTTGATGTTGCTCAATTTTATTGCAACTAATGAAGAAGAAGCTCTGTGGGTTTCGTTTTCTGATGGAAATGGAACCGGGGCTGGAGCCCTTTTCTTAAAAAAATTTGAAGAAGAAGTTGCTAGCTCACGGGACATTGCTTCATTTTAGGTGAACTGCACCAAAAGGTCCCATGAATTGAATCATCCATGTTGGTGACTGAAGGAGCGACTTCAAAGATCCCATCCTAAGCACCCCGGCCTTCATCCTTATGACGACGGTACACCTCTTTTGCCACCTGCTCGACCCTAGTGTCACTGATAAAATGAAGTAATAATACAGTTAAAATAGAGCGAGTGTCATTTCTATCATTTCATTTCCAATGTAGATAAAGAAAGTGCTTCTCTTTGTTAAAGTATGTTTCATCAACTAGTCACATTGTTAATGTTTAAGCGTTTCTGTAAACTGGGGTGCTTAATTTTAGTTGGTATGTACAAAAATAGAGATTTGAATGTCTCAAGGCGCCTCCTTGTACTACCCTGCATAATCGATGTTCATCACAGTGAAGGTGTATCTGGGAGACTTGGGACGATGTCCAAGATGAGGCGATCAGATGAGGCGTCGCGAGGCCCATCTCGCCCTCATGACATGGCATACTATGATACTATCGCAATATTTTCTTCTATTTATTTTGTGTGTTTCATCAACTAGTGCCACTATAATGTAATCACGCTTTTTCGTTATCTGTGCAAACAGGATTATTCAGCTGCATTTTGGTGGAACTGCACAAATGTACGTATGGAACCGGCATATATGCAGAGTGCGAGGTGTGCCAAGTAAAAATTACCGACACCAACCATGTTGCATGCACGCATTGGCATCCACCACCACCAGTGGGATGTGTGGCACTCTCTGTGGACGGATCTTTCTCGGCAGCAAATCCTCTAACCAAATACTAATAGCTTATATTTGCAGTTTTCTAGGGAGTACTCTTTTCTGAAAGAAGCACCAATCTATTTTTCTTTATTTGTACACTGTGTCACAACTTTGACCCAAAGGTCTAGAGCTATTTTAGGGTGATTGGCGTAGTACTCGGAGACTGATTGTAAGCATGATTTTCATTAGCTGTCACACTGATTGTAAGCATGAGCAGGTGGAAGATTAGGTTAGTGCGAAGCTTACCTTAAACCCTACCGCCGCCGTTGAAACGAGGCGAGCATCGAGGGAACCGTGGAGAACGACGGGGAAGCGACGTCGCGCCATCCGTCCTCCTCTTGCGGTGGGAGAACGGATACTCCTGTGGCTCCGGCTGGCTCTGCACCCTCACGAACGGCACAACATACTCGATCGATTCATTATCCTCTGGGTGCTCGACCTTCGACCTGTACGCCCACCACCTCCGCCTGACTGTCGCCTCGGGCGAATCTGTCTGCTCTATCACCCAGAGGAGATACTCGATGAACTCGGAGGACTACGGCGTGACTGCCGCCGAGGAGTACATGTACATCGCCGCCCTCATCGCCGCCGTCTCGCTCTTTAGCATACATTGCAACATGGCACGCACCGTCCTCGAAATCTCCCACTCATTGTCAAACCAACTAAGGATCTCCTTCAACCTGGCTAACTTTGCCTGGTCGCCGCCGGCGATCTGCCTGATTCGCTACTACATCCTCTCCATGGATGTCCTTCTGAGTGGTCCGGTGCTAGCTTTGGAAGATGGGAGGAGAGACGGTGGTCTTGCAATAGAGAAGAGGGAGAGGCGAGACGGTGGTTTTGGAATGGAGATGATGGAGAGGAGAGGAGGTGGTTTTGCAATGGAGAAGATCGAGAAGAGGAGAGGCGAGGCGGTGGTTTTGGAATGGAGATGATGGAGAGGAGAGGAGGTGGTTTTGCAATGGAGAAGAGGGAGAGGAGGCGTGCAACATCGATTTAGAATTGGGCGAGAGGGCGGTAGCGTGGATCGGATCAAAATCAAAATCAATTTACCCTTCAATTAAGAAAGCGACCCCACATTAACTAGTCTCCCTTTTATTACGGGTCATAATTGACCATGATCTTCGCACATAAAATATATGTTATACGTTGCAAAAATAATATAATTTGAAAGTACATTCAGATCTGAACCAAACGATACAATTTTTGATGACATGCATTCACATTTTGCTTGTCAACATACGACGTGGTCAAACTTTGACCCAAAATCATAAAACAAAAAAAATACTTCCAAGACCAGCGCCGCTCTTCCGCTCTTCTCCTCTTAAACCACCGCCGCTCCTCTCCTGTTCCAATCTAAATCCAGTGCCGCTCCTCTCCTCGTCCATTTCAAAACCACCGCCCCTCCTCTCCTGTTCCAGTCCAAAACCAGCGTCGCTCCTCTCCCGTTCTAATCCAAAACCAGCGCTGCTCCTCTCCTCTTCCATTCAAAAGCCATCGCCGGTGAGTGAAGATGATGTGGAGAAGTAGATCGATGGAGGAGTACAACCGATACGTGAGGATCGCAGACGGCGACCCTGTGAAGCTAGCTAGGATGTTGGAGATACGGTCTTGGTTTGACAACAAGGACCTACTACCGGCGACGGCGACATCCATGGCCAAATATCTGCAACAAAGCGAAAAGGCGGCGATACTCCCGGAGGGAGTCGCGCCGGAGTACATAGAGCTGCTCCTCTGGGCCATGGAGCAAACAGATTCACCGAATCCGATTGTGAGGGAGCGGTGGTGGGAGTATCGATCCCAGATGGAGCATCCACCAGAGATTGAAGGATCGAGCATCTACAGTATGCCATTTGTGAGGGTGTCCTGCCAGAGCAAGCCGGTGGAGTCTTCGTCAACCGAACCCAACTGCAAGAGGAGAAAAGCAGTTGGCCCGACGACGCTTCCCCGCCATCGTCTCCCTCGCCGTTCACATCGTCTCACGGGGCGGTTGTCTGCCGCCTTGGAATAGGAGGGGGCTGCCCCCCAGCCCAATAGTCGGGCAGGTTGTGAATTGTCAGGAGGAGCTTAGGGTTGTCAGTATTTGCAGGTTGTGAATTGTGTTTTGTGTTGTGTATTTTGAGAGTACTTTTAGATATGAATGTCTTTTGACTTTCAGATTTGCAGTATTGAGCATATGAAGTATTTTATGAATTCTAGAGATCTATTTTTAGCACTTAAAAAAATGTAGTTTCATAGGAGTATAAAAGTGCAGACAATGTGATTCTCAGAGAAGAAGCGCAAGTTTCGATTTGAGATAAGAAATCGCAAGTTCAGTTTCAGATAAGAAAGCTGTAACTTTCGTGAGGCGAGCATTTATATTAACACAACCTTTTCAAACAGGGTTAACATCATGTTGGAAGTTTTATTCATGGTGGAAAATGGAACTACCAGCCAGTTAACATCATGCTGATCAACATTCATGCATAGCACATCTTCATATGATGCACAGTCAAAATGCCCACACAATGTCGAGTGTGCGAAACATAGAGAAAACGAGGGACAAAGTTTTGGCAAGTGTTAGACGTGGTTTTGGGCTGCCCCCTATAGGCTTTCATTTTTAACATGCGCAGCCCACGACCTCGGATGGGAGCCGTTGGATTTGCATCCAACGACCGGCATCCACCTTCAATCTCTCGTCTTCTTCCTCCAGCGCCGCTGGGACCACCTCCCGCCTCCTGCTGCTAGCAGCTCTGCTTAGCACGCTTCGCTATGAAGCGCTACTCCACCGTTGGCCAGGCCATCCCTCCACCCCTCCACACCTCCTGTTCTTCTCCACCGACTGCCGAACCACACCGCACTAGAACCAGTTAACCCTCGTACCCCTCTCCGTCTGCGACTCTACTCCCGCGTCTTCCCATCCGGCTCGTTGCTGTCCGGGGCCTCGCCATCGTCCACCACCTTGAATGCGCTCGGCGCGGCGTGGTCAACGAACGACACCATCGGAAGTAGACTGTGCGTGGAGAGGCTGACAGCTAGGTCCACGGCCGCACACAAGGAAATGCCTCCTTATTACGCGCAAAATAATGATTCCTCCACCTGACATCTGGGACCCACCGGAAGGGCCTCTGTATTTCACAAAAAAAACGTTCCCCCGGCTGACATGTCGGACCCACTAGCTATCTTCGCATGCAAGGAAGTGCCTCCTTATTACGCACAAAAAATGAATACTCCCCCTGCCAGCTGGAACCCAGCATAGTGGGAGGCTGACTTGTGAGCCTACCAAGTTGACGAGGACGGAGGGCTTTGTCAACTTAGTCAATATGAACGATTCTAGCTCCTGTTACCGTACGATGTTCATCCAACGGTCGTACAGCTTCTTCAACCTCTGGTCTTCTTGCTCAAGCCGCCCAAACCAGCGCCGGTCGTGCCACGCGCTCCTGCCTCCCGTGGCCGGCTGTGATGCCGCGAAGGCCTCACCGCCCCCTACTACTCCCACCGCTGGCCAGGCCATCCCTCTACTCACCCACACCCCTGTTATTCTGCGGCGACAACAGCCTCACACCGTAGCTGAACCAGTGAACCCTCGTACTCCTCTTCGCGTGGGCATCCACTGCTGTGTCTTCCCCAGCTCCGAGTCGTCCCCTTCCTAGGCCTCGCCGTCGTCCACCGCCGTGGTGCTCTCGGCGCGGCGTGGTCAACATGGTCAAGGAACGACTTCCATCGGACATGGACTCTACGTGGAGAGGCTGACAGCTGGGTCCACGGCCGCAGCAAGGAAGTGCCTCCTTATTACGTGCAAAATAATGATTCCTCCACCTGACAGCGGGGACCCACCGGACGGGCCACCGTATTTCATGAGAAAACGTTTCCCCCTGACTTCTGGGACCCACCAGCTACATCTTTGCACGGAAGGAAGTGCGTCTGGACAAAAAAACGATTCACCCCCCTGACTGTTGGGACCCACCAGCTACATCTTCGCACGCAAGGAAGTGCGTCCGGGCAAAAAAAACGATTCGCCCCCCTGACTGCTGGGACCTACCAGCTACATCTTCGCATGCAATGGAAGTGCGTCCGGGCAAAAAAAATTACGATTCGCCCCTCTGACTGTTGGGACCCACCAGCTACATTTTCGCACGCAAGGAAGTGCCTGACAGTCGGGACCCACCTGGTCGAAGTGTACGTAGCGTTGTCATTCTGGTCGCGAACGTGTACATACATACTGGTCGTTGTAGAGGCGCGCACGTGTCGTAGTAGAGGCGCGTACGTAGCATGTACACGTACGTACAACGGCCAGGATGCAAGAAAGAAAATACGGCCATGTACGTACATACGGGCAGGGTCTCGAACGCCTACTCACGCATACGTACGGCGAGGGATCGTGTACATGGCTGGGTTGGAATGGAGAAACAACGTCGTCGTCATGTTCATGGGGAGGCAACGGAATGCGTCGTGTTCATGGGGAGACAACATAATGCGTCGTATTCATCGGAAGGCAATAGAACGCGTGGGAGCCAACCGGCTTGGACGGAACAGGCGATGGAAACGAGGCCTGACGTACCGCAGAACGGAGGAAACGGACCTCCTACGTTCGGAACGGGGTCCTGTTGATCGGGAGGGGTGTGGCGTACCGCAAAACGGACAAAACGGACCTCCTACGGTCGAAACGGGGGTCCTGTTGATCGAGAGGGGTGTGGCGTGCCGCCAAAAGCAGATTTAAACGGACCTCCTACGGTCGAACGGGGTCTGTTGATCGGGAGGTGTGGCATACCGCAAAACGGACAAAACGGACTTGTGTTGGAGCGCTTCTGGTGAAACGGGGTCCTATTCATCGGGAGGGTGTGGCGTACCCAAAAGCAGGACTCCACGGGATACTGTTCATCTCCACCGTTGACCTCCTCCAGCCTCCACGGGCTACCGTCGACCTCCTCCAGCCTCCACGGGCTCCTGTTCATCCAGCCTCCACCGCGCGCTACTCCACCGGCTCCTGTTCAACCACCCCTCCACGGGCACCCCTCCACCGTCTACTATTCATCCAGCCCTCCACACCACGAGGTCCTGTTCAACCACCCCTCCAAGGCCACCCCTCCACCGTCTACTGTTCATACAGCCCTCCACCACACCACGGGGTCCTGTTCATCCAGAGGCAACGCCACCGCTCACTGTTCATCCAAACCCCCCGCAACGCTTACTGTTCATCCCGGAGGCAGCATCGATCGGCTTCAGTTAGCAGTGAAGGAATCGCTCGATCAGGTTCAGTTAACAGCCATCGATCGATCGCTCGGGTTCGAGAACGCGTAACTGCGTAATCTGTCGCCGGGTTCGATTAGAGCCCAACGCCTCGCTTCGGGTTGATTAGAGCCAATGCCTCGCACACACGCAGCAGCGTCGTGTACGAGAAAGCAGCGCATCGCTTCGCCCCCGACCTCCCACCGTAACCGGGAACTCCCGAAATTTTCCTCCCCTCGCTTCTACCACGGTTTTTCCATCATGGACGGCCCAAAGAATGTCATGCAGCTGCGTCTCCAGCCCGCCCAGGACGAAAAGCCCATTTTCTGTCATGATTTTTTGTCATAGAAGTAGGAGCCCACCACATCTATGATGATACCGGGTTTTTCCACAATTATCGTCATAGAAGTGTCATATGTATGACAGAACTAAAAATTGTTCGGCCCAAAATGTCACGGATGTGTCTTTTTTTTGTAGTGATAACCTGTAATATTTTTTTGCGGGATCAATTCATCTTTATCATTAGGAACAACAGTAACACCTCCCTTCTTAGGGACACAATGGACAGGACTTACCCACTGACTATCAGCAACAGGATGAATTATACCTGCCTCCAGAAGCTTTAGTATTTCTTTTCTTACCACTTCTTTCATCTTAGGATTAAGCCTTCATTGATGATCACGAACCGTTTTGGCATCTTCTTCCAAATTTATTTTATGTTGACATAGAGTGGGACTAATGCCCTTAAGATCATCAAGAGTATATCCAATAGCGACACGGTGCTTCTTGAGTTTTCAATAATCTCTCTTCTTCATGCTCTGAAGGTTAGCACTAATAATAACAGGATATATTTTCTTTTCATCAAGATAAGCATATTTAAGATTATCGTGCAACGGTTTAAGCTCAAACACAAGGTCACCCTTGGGTGGAGGAGGATCCCTTAGGATTTCAACAGGCAAATTATGTTTCAGAATAGGTTCCTGTTTAAAGAATACTTCATCTATTTCCCTTCTTTCATTCATAAATATATCATTTTCATGGTCTAGCAAATAATGTTCTAGAGGATCACTAGGAGGTACGGCGATAGAAGCAAGACCAATAATTTCATCCTTACTAGGCAATTCTTCTTCACGGTGTTGTTTACTAAACTTAGAGAAATTAAACTCATGAATCATATTATCCAAACCAATAGTAACAACATTCTTTTCGCAATCTATTCTAGCATTGGCAGGGTTCAAGAAAGGTCTACCAAATATAATGGGACAAAAACTATCTTGTGGGGAACCAAGAACAAGAAAGTCAGCAGGATATTTAGTTTTCCCACACAAGACTTCAACATCTCTAACAATCCCAATTGGTGAAATAGTATCTCTATTGGCCAGCTTAATTGTGACATCAATTTCTTCTTACTCAATAGGTGCGATATCATGCATAATTTCTTTGTATAAATCAATGGGTATAACACTAGCACTAGCACCCATAAAACATAAGCCATGATAACAATGATCTCCTATTTTAACAGAAATAACAGGCACGCCTATCACAGGTCTATGTTTATCTTTAGCGCCAGGTTTAGCAATTCTAGCAGATTCACCACAGAATTGAATAACATGCCCATCAATATTATCAGACAAGAGATCTTCAACAATAGCAATATTAGGTTCTACTTTGACTTGCCCAGGAGGTGTATAAGTTCTAATATTGCTTTTACGAACTCTGATTGAAGCTTTAGCATGATCCTTTATTCTCACAGGTAAAGATGGTTTCTCAACATAAGAGGTAGGAACAATAGGATCATTATAAGTGACAGTCTTTTCTTCAACTTTAATAGGTGCAGCTACTTTTACTTCTATGGGAGGATGATATTTAAACCACTTCTCCTTCGGGAGATCAACATAAGTAGCAAAAGATTCACAAAAAGAAGCTACTACCTTAGAGTCAAGTCCATATTTAGTGCTAAACTTACGGAAAATATTGGTATCCATAAAAGATTTAACACAATCAAACTTAGGTGTCATACCTGACTCCTTACCTTCGTCGAGGTCCCAATCTTCAGAGTTGCGTTTAATTCTATCCAATAAATTCCATCTGAATTCAATAGTCTTCATCATAAAAGAGCCAAAGACAAGAAGTATCGAGCATGGTTTGATTATTATGAGAAAGCCGAGCATAAAAACTTTGAATAATTATTTCTCTCGAGAGCTCATGATTGGGGCATGAATATAACATTGATTTAAGCCTCCCCCAAGCTTGAGCGATGCTTTCTCCTTCGCGAGGCCAAAAATTATATATATAGTTGCGATCACGATGAACAAGATGCATAGGATAATATTTTTGATGAAATTCCAATTTCAATCTTTTGTAGTTCCATGATCTCGTATCATCACATAGCCTATACCATGTCAATGCATCTCCCTTCAAAGATAAAGGGAAGACCTTCTTCTTAACAACATCATCGGGTATACTTGCAAGCTTAAATAGTCCACAAACTTCATCCACATATATTAGGTGCTCATTAGGATGCTTTGTTCCATCTCCTACAAAAGGATTAGCTAGCAGTTTTTCCATCATACCCGAAGGAACTTCAAAAGGAGTTTCATTTTCAATAGGTTCAGTAGGTTGAGGAGCAACTCTTTGCTCTACTGGACGAGGTGAAGATACCCCTAACAAGCCCCTCAGAGGATTACTTTCCATAGTAACAAGTGACAGTAAATTTCAGCACACTATATAAAATTTTCCTTACCAAATTCCACCTACCAAAGGCGATCACTCCCCGGCAACAGCACCAGAAAAGAGTCTTGATGACCCACAAGTATAGGGGATCTATCGTAGTCCTTTCGATAAGTAAGAGTGTCGAACCCAACAAGGAGCAGAAGGAAATGATAAGCGGTTTTCAGCAAGGTATTCTCTGCCAAATCTTGAAACAAGTGGTAACAGAGATAGTTGTGTGATAGGATAATTTGTAACGAGCAACAAGTAACAAAAGTAAATAAAGTGCAGCAAGGTGGCCCAATCCTTTTTGTAGCAAAGGACAAGCCTGGACAAACTCTTATAATAGGAAAAGCGCTCCCGAGGACACATGGGAATATCGTCAAGCTAGTTTTCATCATGTTCACATGATTCGCGTTCGGTACCTTGATAATTTGATATGTGGGTGGACCGGTGCTTGGGTGCTGTTCTTACTTGAACAAACATCCCACTTATGATTAACCTCTATTGCAAGCATCCGCATCTACAACAAAAGTATTAAGGTAAACCTAACCATAGCATGAAACAAATGGATCCAAACAGCCTCTTACGAAGCAACGCATAAACTAGGGTTTAAGCTTCTGTCACTCTAGCAACCCATCATCTACTTATTACTTCCCATTGCCTTCCTCTAGGCCCAAATAATGGTGAAGTGTTATGTAGTCGACGTTCACATAACACCACTAGAGGCTATACAACATACATCTCATCAAAATATCGAACGAATACCAAATTCACATGACTACTAATAGCAAGACTTCTCCCATGTCCTCAGGAACAAACATAATTACTCACAAAGCATATTCATGTTCATAATCAGAGGGGTATTAATATTCATAAAGGATCTGAACATATGATCTTCCACCAAATAAACCAACTAGCATCAACTACAAGGAGTAATCAACACTACCAGCTACCTACTAGTACCAATCCCGGACTTGGAGACAAGAATTGGATACAAGAGATGAACTAGGGTTTTGAGAGGAGATGGTGCTGGTGAAGATGTTGATGGAGATTGCCCTCTCCCGATGAGAGGAGCATTTGTGATGACGTTGGTGATGATTTCCCCCCTCCCGGAGGGAAGTGTCCTCGGCAAAACAGCTCTGCCGGAGCCCTAGATTGGTTCCGCCAAGGTTCCGCCTCGTGGCGGTGGAGTTTCGTCCCGAAAGGTTGCTTCTGATTTTGTTTCTCGATGAAAGACCTCATATAGCATAAGATTGGCATCGGAAAGCCACCAGGGGGCCCACGAGGTAGGGGGCGCGCCCCCACCTCGTGGATGTGGTGTGGGCCCTGGCCTTCATCTTTAGCGAGATTTTTTATTATTTATTGTAAGATATTCCGTGGAGTTTGGGACTTTTGAGTTGTGCGAGAATAGGTCTCTAATATTTGCTCCTTTTCCAAATTAGTAATTCCAATTGCCGGCATTCTCCCTCCTTATGTAAACCTTGTAAAATAAGAGAGAATAGGCATAAGTATTGTGACATAACGTGTAATAACAGCCCATAATGCAACAAATATTGATATAAAAGCATGATGCAAAATGGACGTATCACCAAGCCCTAATCTCTCTCGAGAGGGCTGATCTCGAGTCCGTTCGGGGCTCCGGAGAGAGGAATCCGTCGCCGTCGTCATCATCGACCTTCCTCCATCACCAACTTCATGATGCTCACCGCCGTGCGTGAGTAATTCCATCGTAGGCTTGCTGGACGGTGATGGGTTGGATGAGATTTACCATGTAATCGAGTTAGTTTTGTTAGGGTTTGATCCCTAGTATCCACTATGTTCTGAGATTGATGTTGCTATCACTTCGCTATGCTTAATGCTTGTCACTAGGGTCCGAGTTCCATGATTTCAGATCTGAACCTATTATGTTTTCATGAATATATGTGAGTTCTTGATCCTATCTTGCAAGTCTATATTCACCTATTATGTGTTATGATCCGTTAACCCCGAAGTGACAATAATCGGGACCATTACCGGTGATGACCATAGTTTGAGGAGTTCATGTATTCACTAAGTGCTAATGCTTTGGTCCGGTACTCTATTAAAAGGAGGCCTTAATATCCCTTAGTTTCCAATAGGACCCTGCTGCCACGAGAGGGTAGGACAAAAGATGTCATGCAAGTTCTTTTCCATAAGCACGTATGACTATATTCGGAATACATGCCTACATTACATTGATGAATTGGAGCTAGTTCTGTGTCACCCTATGTTATAACTATTGCATGAGGAATCGCATCCGGCATAATTATCCATCACCGATCCAATGCCTACTAGCTTTTCACATCCGGCATAATCGCATCTTCGCTTATTTACTTTTCCGTTGCCACTGTTACAATTACTACAAAGCTACTACTGTTACTTTTGCCACCGTTACCGTTACTTCCATATTACTTTGCTACTAAATACTTTGCTGCAGATATTAAGTTATCCAAGTGTGGTTGAATTGACAACTCAACTGCTAATACTTGAGAATATTCTTTGGCTCCCCTTGTGTCGAATCAATAAATTTGGGTTGAATACTCTACCCTCAAAAACTGCTGCGATCCCCTATACTTGTGGGTTATCAAGACTATTTTCTGGCGCTGTTGCCGGGGAACATAGCTCTATTCTTGGAGTCACTTGGGATTTATATCTTCTGGTCACTATGAGGAACTTGAAAGATGAAAGAACTAAGATTTTTCCCTCAACTACGAGGGGAGGTAAGGAACTGCGATCTAGCTCTGCACTTGATTCACCTTCTGTTTTGAGTAAGCTTGCGACACCTAAACCTACTTCTGCTATTAATTATGATATGTCGCATGTTATTGATGATGCCACTTCTGCCATGCATGATACTTATGATGAAACTACTTCTATGCTTGATACTACTGTGCCACTAGGTGAATTTCTTGATGAACAACTTCCTAGGGCTAGAGAGAATGAAATTATTGAAACTGATAATATTGATGAAAGTGATGATGAAGACTTTCCCCCTAGATATGAATTGCCTGTTGTGCTTGAGGGTTATTGATGCGGAGCATCCCACGTTCATCCCCATGTACACTCCGATTACTCTCCAAGCCCCAAGAGGACATATGACGAGACCTCAACCATACGCCATAGGGCACAAGGTGAACTCACTCCTCTTCGAACCTTCACTTTCCACATGTGAGACATGGCTACTACCTCATGCATGGACCTTGCATACACTCAGGTACAACCGTGACGACCATGGAGGATCCAAGGACCAAGGCCAAGCATGGAAGAGGAGAAGGAAGAAGAAGCAGGGACAAGCTTCTGGAAAGCCCGGACCTTCCGGCCTGCCCGGAACCTCCGGCCCCCGGAGTCCAGACCAGCCCCGAGCACGCCAACTCTCTGGTTAGCCCGGAACCCGGCCGGAACCTGCCCGGAACTTCCGGCCCCGCCCGGAACTTCCGGCCTGTCTGCGCACAGTGTATTGGGCCGAGGTCGTGTATCCCTTCGCCCTCACTTACCCCTTCGTGGGCTAGCACTATATATACTCCCCCACCTCCTCCTAGTTAGGGTTAGCAATGGATTAGCTCATATTTTGTGTGAGAGCCTTGCTCATCCACTTGGTTACTTCTCCTCGGAGCTCACGACCTCTTCGGAGAAGATCCCGCAAGCGGATTCAAGACCCCTTCAAGGGAAGACAATCAAGACCTCCTCACGAAGAAGAACCCGTTACCTCTTGTATCGACCTTTGTTGATCGTGGATCGTGTATCTATCTTTGTGTTCATCGATCTAGCGCATGTGTAATCGAATCTTGTTGGTTTGAGTGATTCTCTTGTGTTTTCCCCCGTGATTTCCCTCGTGCTCTTCCGCTCGTTCTTCGTGGTCCTCGTAGGGATCCTCTCCAAACGTGAAAGATCGTCACCATAGGGTTCCGCCCTACATCATCTATGGTATCATGAGCCACGTTGATCACGTTTTTGGAGGCCCTACCCTTTGTTTTCTAGCTTGATTTTGTTGATTTCGTCCTAAATTCGGAAATCCCCACCAAAAATAGCCCCAATTTTTTTTGTGATTTGTTGGTTTGGATGATGTTTTGTTGATTTTTGATCCATGGATTCGTTGTGTTTCAAGTGGATCTAGCTTTCCCCCTTCATTTTCCCCCTTTCCATCCACAAAATCTCCCCAATTTTGACCTTGGAAATCGAGTTTTTCCGCCCCCATTCTCAGATCTGGAATTTAGGGTTCGTCCCGGACGAAATTCCACGACCCCCGGAACTTCCGGCCTCCCCCGGAACTTCCGGCCTCCCCCGGAACTTCCGTCCCAGCCCCGGAACTTCCGGGCTAAACAGAAAGTTTACCCCAAAAATCCCCCTGACCCCCGCACTTTTTCCGTGACCCCCGGAACTTCCGGCCACCCCCCGGAACTTCCGGAGCCCGGAGCTTCCGGCCCTAACCCCGCAACTTCTAGCCTAACCTGAAACATTGCACGAGATTTCAGCATCAGCCTTCTTCACCGTTTTCATCATAACTTTTCACTCCGAACTCCGATTTGAGTGTTCTTTGGCTCGTTTTGAAGCTATCGATGTGCCCGAGGTCCTCACCTTGGTTTCACCACCTTTTGACACCATCAAATTTTTGGTACTTTGGCATCTTTGCCTAGGGCTTCCATAACATCATCCGCAATACCACCAGAGCCTTCCGCAACCTAACCCATTTTGATCCCCATAGCATTTGAGGTTGTTTGAGTTGTGGTTTTTCCGTTTCCTAAGGTGTTTCGGCTACTTAGGGACGAGTCTCCATCATCTTGGTTTCTACATCAAGAACACCGCCACTCATCATCGCTGGACGGTAACCTCCATATCATCTTGGTATTGTGGTATCCCTCCATTGTATATTCCCCTTGTCATTGCATTGATAACCTCTAGGTCACTTGCCTATCGAGACTAGCCATTTGAGTATTGCCGGCAACGTTACTTGTGCACATTAGTGATCATACTTCCCATAGCATACATACCATATCATCGTGGTGCATATCTTGGTATCATATCGTGTGGCACAAGTTTGTTCCCGCATATACACAATTGCTATCTTGGTTTGTGCATTGTGCAAAAGTGGCCAAAAAAAAGAGAATAAGCTTTTAATCAAAGAAAAAGAGAGAGCAAAGAAGCTTGTAAGCAAGAGCCATAGCATCATACCACATTGCATAAGATTGTCATATCCGATCATCTTGGATCAAACACCGGGGACCATACATATATAGAATACTTGGGATAGAAAGTTTATCCATTTTGCATAGGTTGTGCACAAGTGTCGTATCCGCCTATTGAGCAATTGTGCTAGCGTCTCTCTTGAGTTGTGCAACACGAGCGTTTTGGTGGATTCCACATTTTGAGCTCATTCCTTGGTTGCATGGCCCCATTTATCTATCCGTGTGTGCGTTTCCGTGTGCCATTCATTGCTATTGGTCTACTTGTTTCACTTGCGAATTTGTGAATCTCTTTCAACATTATTGACTCTGGCTAACATTTTTGCATCAAATTTTTGTGCCACTATCCTCACCAAGCTCCACCATAAGCCTTATTTGTGTAGGTGTGAGAAACCGACAAGAATTGGTACCAATTGTGCTATTTCCTTGTTACATCATTGAGTGATCATTGATCCATTTTCAACATCGGTCAAGGTACATTTGGTATAAGTTCTTCTCTTTCTCCCACTCATATTTGCTCGAGTCTTGTGATGGATAGGCAAGGCATTTCATCTCCGGTCTTCGACAACAACGACGGCGTGAACAACTACATCACCAAAGCGTCCATCTTCGATCTATGACGACAAATGCAAGGCGCACAATCAAGATTGCAAGAGCGCATCGAGAACCTCTCCATCGACATTCATCTCTCCGAAGCAAGGAAAAGGGACTACATCGACAAGAAGCTTTCCGCACATAAAGAGGAGCAAGATGCAAGGATGGAGGAGATTAGAGCCTTGATCAAGTCTTGTTCCCCTTCGTCATCTTCAAGGCGGCGACATTCAAGTCACAAGTCTTCGGAGCGCCCAAGCGATGCAAGCGCAAGTCGTCCACGTCCACATCCCCATGGCGACCACCATCACGTTCGTGATCCACATCGTCATGAAGGGCAAGTCACCTCCAAGCATCGTGTGCACGACGACATTTAACGACATCTACTACGAGCTCAAGCACGACAACAACATCATCATCATGAAGATGCTCCACAAGCGCAAGTGCACAAGTCCCAACAAGCCCTACTTCACGCCAAGTCCAAGCTTCAAGAGCACAAAAGAAGACCGCGAGATGACCACCACAAAGATGGCGCTACGGCTACATCAACCACTTCGGCATCTTCGCCAAGTGTTCTCAAGGCATCTTCGCCTTTGGACGTACGGCATCTTCGCCTACTTCCCACGTGTACGCCTACATCGACTTCATCAAGTCCAAGGCGACCACCTACGAGCGAGGGCGACACTTCCATCTTCGGAAGCCCCTCAAGGAAGATGGCCGAGCATGGGAAATTCCCTTCGGTCATGGAGACGAGCTACGAGGTGCCACATCATATGGGCCTCCCACACCAAGACAGTGACAAGAAGGTCGAGCAAGGGCCATCCCCTTCGACCACGGCGATAAGAATTGAGCATGGAGACATTTGCACCAACATCTCTCCGACACACACATATGTCAAGATGCCCCATTTGTCATGTGAGGAGAGCCACCACCCTATGAGAGATATGAGTGACTCCACCATATGTGACATTGAGAGCATTTCCTTTGAGAGGATGAGTGTGACCACCACAAGCCCCACACATGAGAGCATGCCACACATCCTATGTGAGGTTGAGCGCCATTTGAGTGACTCCAACCATATGAGTGAGAGCATCCTTGAGGAAGTGAGTGAGCCACAACACTTAGTGAGTGAGGTAGTTGACACGGCATGTGAGGCCACTATGATTTCTAACGACTTAACCTCTACTCCTAGTGTGTTTTCTTCTTTGGTGTTAGGTCTCCTACATGACGACATGCCTACCCTCGACGAGTACATCCCTCCAATGGGAAAGACGATGGCCATGGTGGACAATGATGCACCCCCACATGGTTCCATCAAAACGAAGATGACAACGAGTGGATCTTCGACACCTCACCTACAACACATGAGCGACGCTCCAAAGGTAACATAGGTGACGGTGCTTCTCTTGTCCCACTAGTGACCGCTCTTGACATTGATTGCTCCCACGATGTTGACCCACATATTCCCGTGCTTCATGCTAGTGAGACTTCTTCATGCTTAGACTTACCTATTTATGATGAATATGATGTTGAGCATGTTGAATTGCCTAGTTGTGATGCTATGCTCCATAGGATATCATGTGAAAATTCTATTGGTCACGTCATGTTTGACAATCCATTGAACTTGTCATATGCTATGAGTGAGATCTCCCATATTGCATCATTACAATCTCAACATAGTAACTATGCATGCCCCATTAAATTCAATCCCATTTGCACCTATGGCATAGATGGCGAGATGATGGTCATTGGCTTTTGTTTTTCATGTGATGATATTGCCATGCTTCCTTTACATGATTTGCGCAATTCATCTACTATACCATGCCATGATCACATTGTTCCAAATATGCATTGTTTTGGATGTTGTCAATATTCTCCATATGATGTTTCCATTAATGCTCATGAGGACAACCCCATAGTTTCCTCATACATGTTTGGAGATTTTGATTCATCCCATCCTTGGCATGATTTCCATGATTGCTTGCACCATATGCATTCCATGAATAACAATGCTCTAGATATTTCTCATGATGCATTACATCCTTTGAGTCTCCATTATGCCATACATAATAACAAACCTATCATGATGGATGACATGTTTCTATATCACGCATCTCATCTATTTGAGCATTGGATATTTGGTGCTAACCAATACATGCACGTATGCATCATGATGGATGATGTGTACATCTACCACGCACACACAATTTTCCCTTTGTCTTTGTTTTGTATAGGTACCCACATACACTCATCAACTTCTCAATCCCATGAGTTGACGAAACGAGCTCTTGAGAGCAATGATGACTTGGGATCCCGTGGACTTTCATTCCCACCATTCCTTTTGCGCAAGGACTACGCGCATCTCTTTTACTTGTCTCTCACATGGCTATGGGCTATATATCACTTGTCGCTTCATGCTCATTTTATCGTGTTCACTTTGCATGCTATGCTTGCTTCTATACCTTTGCCATGCAATTGTGACCCTTGCTTGCATCCACCCATGATTCACCATTATGCTACTCCTATGTGTATTTGCATGCTAGGTGGAGATCCTTGTTGCTATTGCCATGTTTATCATGTGCCCCATGCTATTGATGCTATTTTGCTCATATCTTGCCTTTATGATTGTGGAATGTCATGTGCATTATATATGCCCACTATTTGCACGCATGACATGATTGCCATGATTCCTTCTAGTATGTTGCATGTTCGCACTACTAGCTTGCTTGACTTGATCGCTATGATTGCTTGCTATGTTGCATCACCCATGTTCCACTATTACTTGCTTTCTTGGGTTGATGACATATATGCTCATGCCTCTCACATGATATATCTTGATCATTGTCTCTTGTGTCCATTAGTTGCCTCTTTCATATCCACTTGTATTGAGTGCAACCATACTATGCTTATTGATCTTAGAGACTTTGACACCTTACTTGTGATGCATGCTTGTTTGATTGAGCCTATTGTATTTGGTTGTTCTCGCATCATATGCCTCCACACTATGAAATTCTCCCTTGTTCTTTCTTATGATGAGCATGATGCATACACTTGTTGGATATATTACCACACGAATGTTAGGTTTTGCATTTACGCTAACCTCATTTGTTTTTCCGAGTGTTTGTCATGTTCGTTCATTTTGAAGGATTCACAAGGCGATACCGTCATGAGACATATTGGTTATGTGAAGGCATACAAGATGCATAACTCCATCATCCTTGAGAAACTCCTAAAGGTGACCTCCTTCCCTTTGAGCCATCCTCAAGTACGCATATTGGATGGGCCATTCTTTCATTGTTGTTTCCTTCTTGTTGTCTACGTGATACATCTATTGGATGGAGGACCGGCATTGGAGATGGACCCTATGGACCTTCAAGTTGAGGAGTGCTCGGACTTAGTGGATTCACCAACGGACCACCATTTCTACCACGACATTGAGCCATGGTACAACAACTCCCATAACAAGCTTGCACTTTATACATGGATTGACTTGCATTATGATTGCCTTGGTGCATCTTGTATTTCTATGTCATCCATGATATATGAGCTTGTGCATTTCCTTGGCAAATTTGTTGTGATCTTTCTTGATGGCATATTCATACATTATGAGCATATTACCTACCATCAATTGCATGATAACACAATCATATTGAGCATCCATTGCCATATTCATGCTTCTGATAAACCGTCTCACTATGACATCATTTTGCACCGTGGTTGCATGGATCATATTCACAACACATTTGTGTGCACAATGAATGCTTTTTCTCCCATGAATGCTTTGCATATCATTCTAGATCATCTTGATAAGCTTCATGCGCTTGGTCACGAACAATCTTGCCGAACAGACTCATACTTATTCGATGGACACCTTGTGTGCGCTAACCATTGTATTTCCGAGTGTTGCTTGTGTTTGCTCTTTTTGCATGTCTATCACTCCGGTGACACCTTGGACTACTTGGATTGCGCCATGTCTTCAACTTCGTCCAACTACAAGTCCGTCTACGACAACCGTTTCCATGGTGATGAGGATCATGATCCGAGGTCGGATCTTTCCCAAGGGAGGGGAGATGATGCGGAGCATCCCACGTTCATCCCCATGTACACTCCGATTACTCTCCAAGCCCCAAGAGGACATATGACGAGACCTCAACCATACGCCATTGGGCACAAGGTGAACTCACTCCTCTTGAACCTTCACTTTCCACATGTGAGACATGGCTACTACCTCATGCATGGACCTTGCATACACTCAGGTACAACCGTGACGACCATGGAGGATCCAAGGACCAAGGCCAAGCATGGAAGAGGAGAAGGAAGAAGAAGCAGGGACAAGCTTCTGGAAAGCCCGGACCTTCCGGCCTGCCGGAACTTCCGGCCCTCGGACCTTCCTGCCTGCCCGGAACCTCCGGCCCCCCGGAGTCCAGACCAGCCCCGAGCACGCCAACTCTGGTTGGCCCGAACCCGGCGGAACCTGCCGGAACTTCCGGAGCCCGAACTTCCGCCCCGCCTGAACTTCCTACTGTCTCACAAGACAAAGTGTATTGGGCCGAGGCCGTATCCCTTCGCCCTCACTTACCCCTTCGTGGGCTAGCACTATATATACTCCCCACCTCCTCCTAGTTAGGGTTAGCAATGGATTAGCTCATATTTTGTGTGAGAGCCTTGCTCATCCACTTGGTTACTTCTCCTCGGAGCTCACGACCTCTTCGGAGAAGATCGCCCAAGCGGATTCAAGACCCCTTCAAGGGAAGACAATCAAGACCTCCTCACGGAGAAGAACCCGGTTACCTCTTGTATCGTCCTTTGTTGATCGTGGATCGTGTATCTCTCTTTGTGTTCATCGATCTAGCGCATGTGTAATCGAATCTTGTTGGTTTGAGTGATTCTCTTGTGTTTTCCCCCGTGATTTCCCTCGTGCTCTTCCGCTCGTTCTTCGTGTTCCTCGTAGGGATCCTCTCCAAACGTGAAAGATCGTCACCATAGGGTTCCGCCCTACATCAGTTATGTTATGGATGAAGAAACTGCTAGAGACTTTCTTGCTTGCAATGATAGGAGTGATCTTAAGAAATTATTAGCTAAGCTAAAAGAAAAATCCTTGAATGCTAGAATGAAATATGACCCTGCTTTTGCTACTTCACCTATCTTTGTAACTGATAAGGATTATGATTTCTTTGTTGATCCTGAGATAATTACTTTGGTTGAATCTGATCCTTTTTATGGCTATGAATCTGAAACTGTTGTGGCACATCTTACTAAACTAAATGATATAGCCACCCTATTCACTAATGATGAGAAAATTCGCTACTACTATATCCTTAAATTGTTTCCGTTCTCATTAAAGGGTGAGGCTAAAATATGGTTTAATTCTCTTGATCCAAGTTGTGTGCGTAGTCCCCAGGACATGATTTATTACTTCTCTGCTAAATATTTCCCCGCTCATAAGAAACAAGCTGCTTTAAGGGAAATATATAATTTTGTGAAAATTGAAGAAGAGAGTCTCCCACAAGCTTGGGGGAGGCTTCTCCAATTACTTAATACTTTGCCTGATCATCCTCTCAAGAAAAATGAAATACTTGATATCTTTTATAATGGACTAACCGATGCTTCCAGAGACCACCTGGATAGTTGTGCTGGTTTTGTTTTCAAGGAAAGAACAGTTGATCAAGCTGAATTGCTATTGAATAATATGTTGACTAATGAAAATAATTGGACAATTCCTGAATCAACTCCTAAGCCAACTCCGAAGAAAAGGGGTATTCTATTTCTTAGTCCTGAAGATATGCAAGAGGCAAAGAAATCTATGAAAGAAAAAGTTATTAAAACTGAAGATGTTAAGAATTTACGTCCTATTGAAGAAATACATGGTCTTAATTTACCGCCTATTGAAGAAATACATGGTCTTGATAACCCGACACAGGTAGTAAAGGTAAATTCTCTCTATAGATTTGATGAAGGTGATATTCCTCGTTATAAGTCTTCTAGCCAATGCTTAGATGAGTTTGATAATTTTACTGTTAAACAAGAAAACTTCAACGCTTATGTTGGTAGAAAATTGAAACATAATGTTTATATGATGGAACACTTGAGTGATTATATGTCTAGTGTTAAAGGTGAACTTAAACTCATTAGTAAACATGCTTCTATGGTTACCACTCAAGTAGAACAAGTGCTTAAAGCTCAAAATGATTTGCTCAATGAATTACATAACAAGAAGAATGATAATGCTGTTAGAGTTATGACTAGAGGGGGTAAAATGACTCAGGAACCTTTGTATCCTGAGGGCCACCCTAAGAGAATTGAGAAGGATTTTCAGAGAACTAATGTTGATGCACCTAGTCCTTCTAAAAAGAAGAAAAAGAAAAATGATAGGACTTTGCATGCTTCTAGTGAACCTGTTGTTGACACACCTGAGAATCCCAATGATATTTCTATTTCTGATGTTGAAACACAATCTGGTGATGAACATGAACCTAGTGATAATGTTAATGATGATGTTCATGGTGATGCTCAACCTAGTAATAATAATATGTAGAGATTGAACCTGTTGTTGATCTTGATAACCCACAATCAAAGAATCAATGTTATGATAAGAGAGACTTCGTTGCTAGGAAGCACGGTAAATAAAGAGAACCATGGGTTCAGAGACCCATGCCTTTTCCTCCTAAAACATCCAAGAAAAAGGATGATGAAGATTTTGAGCGCTTTGCTGAAATGATCAGACCTATCTTCTTGCGTATGCATTTTACTGATATGCTTAAAATGAATCCTTATGCTAAGTATATGAAGGATATTGTTACAAATAAGAGAAAGATACCGGAAGCTGAAATTTCCACCATGCTTGCTAATTATACTTTTAAGGGTGGAATACCTAAGAAACTAGGAGATCCAGGAGTACCAACTATACCATGCTCCATTAAAAGAAACTATGTTAGAACTGCCTTATGTGATCTTGGAGCCGGTGTTAGTGTTATGCCTCTCTCTTTATCGTAGACTTGATTTGAATAAGTTGGCACCTACTGAAATATCTTTGCAAATGGCCGATAAATCAACTGCTATACCTGTCGGTATTTGTGAGGATGTGCCTGTCGTGGTTGCAAATGTTACTATATAGATGCAATTCTTTACAATAGTGACTATGCACTAAGGCATTTTCTTGGGATAATAAGATCTTTGATGAGAATCTTAAAAAGGGGGTTCCCGTTCTAGAAATAATCCAACAAGTTTTTAATAATGTTGATCAACACTATTCTTGGATTGTTGCGGGAAATCTAAGGGGTTATGATGAAAACCAACTAAGGAATGCTAAAGTTTCTATGGATAATATGTTTTATGTTGTGTTTAAAAAACTTCCTGATAAAAATACCCCCAAGAAAACTAAGAAGAAGAAGGATGACGAAACTTAGATCCTTGCCTTACGCCTAGCTAAGGGCGTAAAACTATAGCGCTTGTTGAGAGGTAACCCAATGAATAAATTTTATTTTTGATTTTTGCTTTCTGTTATTGTGTGTTAACAGAATTATGCTACTGGTATGATTGTGCTTTTTGTGTTTTAATTAGTATTTGTGCCAAGTAAAGCCTATAGGATCTTCTTGGATGATAGTTGTTTGATCTTGCTGAAAAAGACAGAAACTTTGCGCTCACCAAAATAATTTTTATAAATCACAGAAAAGAGATTTTGCCCTGATTCTTTTTGAAGAAGATTAATATACAAATTACCCAGGTCTTCCTATTTTGGTATAATTTTTGGAGTTACAGAAGTATTCACCAAAGTCAGATTACTACAGACTGTTCTGTTTTGACAGATTCTGTTTTCTTTGTGTTGTGTGCTTATTTTGATGGCTCTATGGTTTTCTTTGATGAGTTTTTTCCATAGAAAAGATGGAATACAGTATATATAATACAAAAGCAAAATATGAATTGGTTTTATACAACACTTATAGTAGTGGCTTGCTTTCTTATACTAACGGATCTCACGAAAGTTTTGTTGAGTTTTGCGTGATTGAAGTTTTCAAGTTTTGGGTTATCTTATGATGGATGAAAGAAGGATGGAAGAGCCTAAGCTTGGGGATGCCCCGGAATCCCAAGCTATTATCCAAGAATGAGCAACCAACTAAGTTTGGGGATGCCCGTGAGTGGCATCCCCTCTTTCTTCTAACAACCATCGGTATTTTACTCGAGACTATATTTTTATTTGTCACATGATATGTTTTGCTTGGAGCGTCTTGTATGATATGTGTCTTTGCTTGTTTTATTTTGTGTTTTAAGTCATTAATACTTGCTGGGCACACCTATTTGAGAGAGCCAAAATTATATCATGACTTGTTAGAATTGCTCTCTGTGCTTCACTTAAATCTTTTATGAGCTAGGACTTGCTCTAGTGCTTCACTTATATCCTTTTGATCACGGTGTGCTTTAGTATTTTTGAATAAATGCTCTCTTGCTTCACTTAGATTTGTTTGAGAGTTAGTAATTTTTTTTTGAAGAAATTCTCTCTTGCTTCACTTAAATTATTTTGAGAGAAAGAAAATTTGTTATGCTCATGATCTTCACTTATATTTGTTTGAGCTTATGAAAAGCAACACATAAAAGTTAGTCCCAAAGTGATAGATATCCAAGAAGGATAAAGTAAAAAAATGTCATGAAGATCATTGGACAAAATAAACTTCATTCTTAGTAATAGTTTTGAGATATGATGATGTGATATGTGAGTTATGTTAATGAGTAATTATGCTTTAGTAAGAATATTGGTGCTAAGGTTTGATTCCTATGCATGCACGAAAGTCAGTAATCATGCAATGAAAATTATATCCTACTTGTGGTGCATTATTCGGTGTTAATTATGCTTAATGCTTGGTTATGAGATTATTCGTTTCTTGGTTGGTCGCTTCTCAATCTTTTTGCTAGCCTTCATTTTGCACTAAGTATGACCTCTACTTGTGCATCCAAAATCCTTTAAACCAGTTTTGCCACATGAGTCCACTATATCTACCTATATGCGGTATTCTTTTGCCGTTCTAAGCAAATTTTCATGTGCCATCTCTAATTTTCAAAATAAACTTCTTTTTTGTGTGTTTGTTTCGCTCGCGGAATGGTAACGAGTGGCTAATATTTTCCATGTTGGATGTGTTATTTTCAAGATGAGTGTTTATTCACTTGTCATTGCACGAGAGTAAAGCAAAGGTTTTAGGGATGCCCAGTCCCGAAATGCAAAAATGAATTTACTTTATGTTGTCAAATAATAAGTTCCTTGGAAAGTGTTGGTATGGAGGGCAACCGTGGATACGGTTAGCCATGGAAAGTGAAAGTATAGTGGAAAAAGGAATAAGCTTTATTTTCTGTTTGGGAACCGCCTATAGCATATCTAGCATGGAAAGTGTTCGTAGCTCTATGTCGTTTTTGTTGGTGGGATGGATAAACCTCCCAAAATGTTTTTATCTCTAAATTTTTCGCTTTGAGCTCTGGCACCTCTACAAATCCCTACTTCCCTCTGCGAAGGGCTTTTCTTTTACTTTATGCAATTTTTATTTTGAAATTTGAGTCTCCATCTTCTCTTACAAAAGCACCAACTAGGATGCAATATGATCGTGCTCAAGTATTGGGTGTAGTTAATATTCGAGTGTGTTTCATGAATGGATCAATGTTTGAGCATGATGGGCTAGGGATAACTTCTTTTAGCGTTGATATTTTGAAAGACATGGTTCCTTGTTGATATGCTTGAGTATCTAAATTATTATAACAAAACTAGACTATTTCTTTGAATCACATAAAAGTCCAAATGTCCATGCTATAAAGAAAAGAATATGATATGACTTGATGAACAGCACTCCACATCAAAAATTCTGTTTTTATCACTTACCTACTCGAGGACGAGTAGGAGTTAAGCTTGGGGATGCTGATACGTCTCCAGCGTATCTATAATTTTTTATTCTTCCATGCTGTTTTATTATCAATCTTGGATGTTTTATAATCATTTTATAGTCATTTTATATCATTTTTTGGTACTAACCTATTGACATAGTGGCAACTACCACTTGCTGTTTTTTCCATGTTTTTTAGATCGCAGGAAATCAATATTAGATGAAGTCCAAATGCCACGAAACTCCACGATGATTTTTTGTGGTCCAGAAGGAAGGCAACGGGCCCTGGTTGCACATGGGGGTGCCCCGAGGGGGACACAACCCACCAGGGTGCGCCAGGAGGCCCAGGCGCGCCCTGGTGGGTTGTGCCCACCTCGGGTGCCCCCCGGACCGCCTCTTTGCTCTATAAATACCCCAAAAATACCAGAACCCTAGAAGCGTCGACGAAATATTCATCCAGCCGCCGCAGAGTCCAGAACCACCAGATGCAATCTAGACACCGTCATGGAGGGGTTCACCACTTCCATTGGTGCCTATCCGATGATGCGTGAGTAGTTCTTTGTAGACCTTCGGGTCCGTAGTTAGTAGCTAGATGGTTTCCTCTCTCTCTTTTGATTCTCAATACAATGGTCTCTTGGAGATCCATATGATGCAAGTCTTTTACGGTGTGTTTATTGGGATCTGATGAACTTCGAGTTTATGATTAGTTATATGTTTTTATATCCATGAAAGTTATTTGAGTTTCTTTGATCTCTTATATGCATGATCTCTTATAGCCTCGTATTTCTTGTCCGATATTTGGGTTTTGTTTGACCAGCTTGATCTATTTATCTTGCAATGGGAAGAGGTGCCCGGTAGTGGGTTCGTTCTTACGGTGCTTGATCCCGGTGACAGAAAGGGAACCGACACGTATGTATCGTTGTTAATAAGGATAAAAGGACGAGATCTATATCTACTGACATATAGATAAACGGATCTTGTCTACATCATCTCATCGTTCTTATTCCATTACTCAATTTTTTCATGAACTTAATACACTAGATGCATGCTAGATAGCGGTCGATGTGTGGAGTAATAGTAGTAGATGCAGGCAGGAGTCGGTCTACTAATCTTGGACGTGATGCCTATGTAATGATCATTGCCTGGATATCATCATAATTATTTTAAGTTCTATGAATTGCCCAACAGTAATTTGTTTACCCACCGTTTGTTATTTTTCTCGAGAAAAGCCACTAGTGAAACCTACGACCCTCGGGTCTTGTTTCTCATATATTTGCCTTGCGATCTACTTTTCCTTTGCATTTTTATTCAGATCTATTAAACCAAAAAATACAAAAATACCTTGCTGCGTTTTATCTTTATTTATTTTATTTGGCGTTCGATCTATCAATCTACTACAATTTATCTCACGTCCGTTTCCCTATCTTGAGGCGCCGTACCCCGAAAGGGATTGACAACCCCTTTAATACGTCGGGTTGCGAGGTGTTGTTGTTCGTGTGCAGGTGTTGTTTACGTTGTGTTGCTTGGTTCTCCTACTGGTTCGATACCTTGGTTTCATAACTGAGGGAAATACCTATACCGTCGCTGTCGTGGTTTTGTCACGGCACATGTCCTAGAGAAAGGACTTAGTCGTGGAGCCATCGCTACGGGTTAACTTAAAGGGGTTAAAGCGGACATGGGACGCAAAGAGTTTATACTGGTTCGGCCTCTTGCGGTGAAGGTAAAAGCCTACGATCCAGTTGTTGTGGGATTGCTTGGGTTTCGATGACCAGGGAGCGAATACGCTCTGCCTGAGTCTCGAGTTGTTGTCTGTTGTCCTGAACCACCGCCGGGTCGTCCCCTTATATACACGGGTTGACGCTCGTCGGTTTACAGAATCCGAGGACGGCTCATAAACGCGTCCGGCTCTGTCTCTGCTCTTTCTATCTTACAACACAAGTTTACATATCAATGTCGGTTTATGTCTACAGGCCTTAAACCGGCTTTGGGCCCTGGGCCTTCATAAAGCGTCACTGTCTGCCTTCATGGGCTTCAGGTATAGTGAACTACTATGGGGTTAACCCGGCCTCTCCTGGCCGGTTTACGCCCAGTGGTAATATCCCCAACATTAGGCCCCAGATTGATTTGAACTGGTTCATGTCAATCCTCAATACTTAAGAAAATTTCTTCTTCAACATCTTCACATAATCTTGTAAACCGCCATGACGTCACCTTCCAGGACCATGGTAAACCGCCATGACGTCATCTGTTATTAAAACTGCGTATAACCCACCTTCATTAATGAGCCTCCGATAATCGAGGTAACAGAGCTGTCACATACCCCAATTTTCGGGCTCCTCGATTCTCGCACCTGCCTTTTATCCATTCACCTTATAAATAAGCCGAGGGGTCCCTTTCACTTTTCCCCCCTCGTGCCTCTTCGTGTCATCTTCTTCCTCGCGCCGACCGACCTTTGAGCTCTGCTGCCGCCGTCATCCTTCGCCTCTGCCTCAACGACGGCCGCTGCATCAACCTGACCGTACCAGAGAAACGCGGCGATCCTCCGCTGCTTCCTCAGCACCAGTAAGTTCCTCCTTTTCTCACTCCAGATCCACCATTAGGGTTCGGTGTTCTTCATAGTTCTTCAAAAGTTCTTGAAGCTGTTCTTCCTTATTCCTCTTCGGTAGTACCAATGGCTAGTTAGATCTGATTTTTCCAATGCCCTTGTAGTTTAAACTCCTTTTTTCCTTTGTTAAGAGATCTGCTTTATATCAAACTCATCTGACTTTACTGAACCCTTCGAGCACTTGGAATTAGGTCAGAATATCAGACTAGGCATACGGCAGATCTGAAATTACCATACCACTCCGTGAAACTTGTTTTTCCTTTACTTACACATCTTTAGACTTGTATCTTCAATATCAGACTAGGCGGTTTAATCCCATAGATAAAATGATGACCCAGTAGATACCATTAGTCCCCTAGTGAACCGCCAAGCCTCTTTATCTTTGTGCATATCCCATGTCTGATTCCCGTTTAACCATATCAGACTCCGGTTTACCAATATGTGTACATCTTCTGCTTTAATTTGCATCACTTTATACCGTCCATTATAAATCTTAAACCGGAAATAATCCTATTTTCAGCTTCTCATTGCAATGGCCAAGCAAGTTTATGAATGCAACTGGGCTCCTTCTCGGGTTACCGAAGATCAGTTAAACAAATGTGTTGTAACGGGCACTTTGGCCAAGAAAGATGTCATCCACTGGAGGGCCCCTGGCCTAGAAAATCCTCCTACACCCAAGGACGGAGAGGTAGTCGTGTTTTCTGACCATCTGGGCCGAGGTTTTAGCCCGCCCGGTTCAAAATTATTCTGAGATGTACTGGCCAGTTTTCAACTTCATCCTCAAGACATCGGTCCAAATTCTGTGACCAACATCTGCCACTTCCAAGTCTTCTGTGAAGCTTATCTGCAAGAGGAACCTACAGTCGAACTGTTTAGGGATTTCTTTCACTTAAACCGTCGCACAGAATTCACGGATGGACCCAATACGGAATTGGGTGGACTGGTGGTTCAGAAAAGGAAAGAAGTTACTTTCCCTCATCCCAAGCTCCAGAGTCACCCCAAAGAGTGGAATCAGACTTGGTTTTACTGCAAAGATACATCTCCAACCGATGAGAACCCCTTGTCGGGCTACCACCCTCACTGCCTTAGCAATACACATCCTTTTCCTCAGAGCTTGACTGCAAAGGAAAGGGCCATCTATGCCCCACAACTGTCAAAGCTGAGAGCCTTCATGGCGAACGGGTTAACAGGTGTTGACTTGGCTCGTTGTTGGATAAGCTAGAGTATTCTGCCCTTAAGCTGGCGCCCCGGTTTAATGTGTGAATACACAGAGAGTTTGAAGGATGCTCAACGACACATTGACATTCAACTGACAGAGGTTGAAGTTACTGAGGCTGTCAAGAAAATCCTGAACGAACCGGAAGCCGTCTGTGGCCAGACCGGACTAAGTCCTTTCTGCACCTTCAACAAACCGCCAGCTGTAAGAATCGTATAACCTCTTTGTCTTAAGTTGCTTCTTTCAAAATATTCTCTGAAAGTTTGACTATTTCTGACAGGGTGATGATCCGTTCTAGAATAAGAAGCCACAAGACAAACCGGCTAAACTGCAAGACAAACCGGCAAAGCCTCTTCGCCCAAAGACTAAGGTTGTTAAGAAACCTGCCAAGAAAAGGACCACTGCATCCTCCGAGCTAAATGTTGATGACGATGTGGGTAGCCCGGAATCAAAGGTAGAACTTGACTCTCTTGGTTCATTTTTCATACACCTCATTGATACTGACTATTATCAGGACGACGGCTGCTGACGTGGAGGTAATCATTCTTTCCTCGATTCATATCCTCTCGCTAACATCAAAAATCAAATCGAGCAAACCGGAAAGTAAAATTTTTCTCACCCCTTGCTTACTTGGACCCAAACTTTCTTTTGAAGACGCAAAAAGCACGAGAGTTCACAGAACAACCGCGACAGACGGTAGTTACCTCCGCCGGTTTATCAACACCCGGCTCGAACGCCGATCGAGGTCTCTTATACCCTTGAGACTTCATGCCCCAAAGCTGAGTTGTTTCACACCTCATAACCCGTCTGGATTCAAATTATCGGTACTTCCCACTCATCTTCTCAAGTGAGTCATCACCACAAAGCTTCCACCTCTCAAAAGCAGTTCTGGGTGAGATATACACTTGTTTTTATCCTTGATGTGTTATTTTTATATACTGTACTGATCCTCATGTTGTAACATCCCAAATTTCCTATTTGGAATGTTTTACAATTATAGCTAAGCATCCTATGCATCTTGTTTGAATTTGAATGCCATTTGAAGTTTCAGGGAATTTTGAGTTTTGAATTTGAATTTCAAACTTTGGCAAGTGGGGATCATTTCAAAAACTAAGCTTTGATGAATACTTGATCAAAAGTATGAGAGGAGCAAACATGACACTCCAAAAATATCAGAGGAAAAACATTGCCAAAAGATTTGGATTCAAATCTGAATTTTATTTGAATTTGAAAAAAAATGGATTTTTATAAAGTTTGGATTTTGCCTTTGGAAAAATGTTCAAATGAAAGGGAATATTCCCCTGATCATTTTGGTATATATATACCCTATATAAATTATTTATAGATTTGGTTTTATTTTTGTTTTTGTTTTATTTAAAAATAAAAGAAACTCCCTATGCCAGCACCAGCCGGCCTTGACCAATGCAATACATCATGCCAGCCCACTTGACCAGTCAGCCCGGCCAACGAGCCACCACCCTTCACAGACCCTGAAACCTCGTAGACGGCCACCGACCCTCGCCGCTCCCTCCTCTCAAGTGGGACCTGGACCCGTCTTCCCCAACCCCTACGCAGGCGACCTGCCGGGAGATCGCTGGATCCCAAGGATCCGGATCCCCGATCGCCCGATCCCTCAAGCCGAGCCGAGGCCCCGGCTATAAAAGCCGAGCCCTCACTTCCCATTCCCCCCTAGCCTCGCCGAGCCCTCTCCTCTCCCTCACGAGCTCGCTTAGAAGCGCCGCGCCGCATCATTTTACCGCCACGCCACCCTAGTCCACCCACCACCCCCAACACCACCTCCCGTGCCCGTCCTCACCCGCGGACCACTCATCACGGCTTCCGGACGCCTGGCGCACTCTACGACCCGCCCGGCCGCCGAGTCCGCGCCCCGACATCATCCCCCGTCCGATCTAGATCAAGTGGTTAGATTAGAACCACAGAAAATACGTTTTATTAAAAAGCTGGCCGGTTCGTTACGGTTTATTTTAGTTAGGTTATTTTTATTTAGGCCCGGTTCGTTTTAGTTAACCCTAAGGGCCCGTTTGAGACTAAGTTACGCCTTAGTGCATGATATAGGCCCATTAGGCCTTTTTCTTTATTTGATTTTTAATTTAATAGTTTCGTTTTCAAAAATGTATATCTTTTATTCTGTTTAATATTTTAGATGATTCTTTTTGTTGGATTGCAAATTTTGTGTAGTTTCTGTAGAATATATATTTAGCTATGTTAAAAATAATTAAAATTTGCTTTATTTAGTTTTGGTCAGAATAGTAAATCTGCTATAACTTTAGTTAGAAAAATTTATTTTTGCATGATTCTTTTGTCATCACTTTATTTTGACATTGCCAAACCTAGAAATTAACTTGGGTATTTTAGGATTAATAAATAATTAGTTTTAAGCAGAATCCTATTAATCCTAATTAATTAACTAGTTCTGTTTTCCTATTAAATTAATTAGTAAATTAATTTATTTTAACTTGTGATTAGTTATTCTAGGTTAGTTTCTGTCATTCTAATAGTTGAACTTTTTATTTTATAATTAATAAAAGTTTTAAATTATTCTAACAGAAATTGGATTAGACCTAAAATGAGTTTTATAATAGCTTTTAATTAATTCTTTTTGCTCCTAGTTGCTTAGTGAGATCCTTTTACATTAAGTTAACCTAAAACCATGATTAGGTTATTTTAAGAAATTCTTATATAAAAACTATTTTAGTTATTGTTTGGAGTAGGGAAAAACTTTGAATTGGTTTCTTTGAGTTTTTCTTTTGGATTTAGTTTTTGATTGTTTTGTTGTGTTATGTTACTTTTTGTTATGTTGTGTGATCCTATGGCTTTTGTGCTTATTGTGTTATTGTTTGTCTCAGGTAGAGTTTCCTGAGTGCTTGCTACTACGACTCTTTAGCTTACGAGGATCATCAGTAAAGGCAAGTCTTGATCATGTTATTTCTATACCTATGTTTTTTGTGCATTAGTAGTTGTCACCACCCCACCATGCATGCAGAGTGAAATCTTGAAGACATTAAACTTGAGTAGTATCATGGTAGGATGAACCAATCCCTTGTTACCATGACCCCGGACGAAGTAGTTTACTTTGCTATGCTTCTCGAGATGGAATTGGGTTGAGTGAATTCATAAGCAAGATGTGAGAGTCAATATCATGACAACCCCATGAACTACATTGATCAAGATGGACTTGGAAAATCACTCACTGGGTGGAGGATTTACAGGCACCTGGAGCACCCAGTGGTGGGCGGATGCATGGAGAAGCGCCATGATGTCCTGCGGAAAGCTTCACCCAGCCATTAAAGAGAAGGATGGATGCCCCATGACCGAAGCATTACGCGGGTAAGCCATTATGGGCTCTGGCTGGGTCAACCTAGTAGTGACCTTTGGCCGGATTTGCGGTACTGAGATGTAGAGACGGGATTGGATGGGTAGGCGGTGGCAGAAGAACTCTTTGAAGACCTACTGTTTATTCATTCCGCTTCAAACACCATGAAGTGCGAAGACTTAAAGGAGGAATGATTCTGCGGAAAGTGCGCAAACCTCTGCGAGTTAAAGATCTAATCGATTAGCCGTGTCCCTCGTTCTTTACATTTGAGCCTCTGGAACTTGGAAGTATTCGGATATCTCAACAACTTTGAAACTAATGAATTAATTTGAGGGGTTTATGACTTAATAATTTGGGAGCGAGATATTGGTTGCGGAACCATCTCAATAACTACCAACAATTGTAGTAAATTGCAAACAAGTCCACTGTAGTAGGATAAAATTGGCTTTACTTAAAATGATGAAACTTAGAGCTCCTACCAAAATGCATATAGTGTAGTAACTTTATTATTGTTATTCTTCATGACTTGCCGACTTATTCCAAAAGTGACCTACATGGCCGCAACGTCCTTATGACAGGTATATTCGATCGAGGAGTGAGGCTTACGCTCCGCATGGCGATTGCCCTTTGGAGTCGGATGGACTCGCTTTACCTTCGACGCTCAGCATTAGTAGTTTATTTCTCATGAGTTGGCCTTGGAGCCGAATTTATTCCCTTGTAATAAAGACTCTATATGAGAATCGTAATAAAATTCAGGTGTGATTGAACTTTGATTACTTTATCGATGTCTTGTGAGTACTGATGATCTTGGGATGGCATGTACGTAGATTTGACCAATTTTAGTCGGTCGTCACGAGATGGTATCGAGCACACGCTTGACCGTAGGATCGTAACCCCTAGGATCGGAAAGCCATTAGCAGACCATTTATTTTAAATCCTTTTAATTCTATTCCCTTCTGCTCAATTCTCGACTCCCCTTTGCAACATTCTAGATGGGTGCGAGTTCACTTTGCTACCGGGTTTTGCTGCCCGATGAGACGATGTTCTTCGGCAGGTAGTCCGGATGGTGAAGAAGTCAAGATAGCTAAGCCCTCGATCACCGGAAGCCAACCAATGCACTTCAGCGGACACCCGCTTACAGATTGAAGTGCATATCCCGTGGAGAACCTTTGGAGGACACACGGAGCCTATCAACTTTGAGTTCACCGAAGTTCAAGCTGGATCATCGGAAGGACGTGGCGATCTATCGAGCACTTGGACATTCTAGAGGAGAGTAATGAGGCGAGCTCGATCACTCGCACCTTCGCCATGGTTTCTCGCGGAGGCAAGGAATGGAGATATCATCGTACCATTGAGGACGATTCCACTCTGATACATCAGACTTGGAGTGTCTTCTACGGGAGATTCAGCATCAGCTAATCAAGACACACAGAGGCTATTGTTCAGTGAACCTGAACCCGGAGGAGAAGGCATCGCCATGAGACTTTGGCCAAGAGGAAGAAATCCACGGACTTCATGGAGATAGTCGTGACGAAGATGAAGCTTGTCACGATAGGGGAAAAGATGGACTGGAGAGGACCTTACCCAAGTGGAGATGAAGGACCCCTCGTGAGCAATGGTCGATTTTGAAGGGAGTACCAATCGGAAGGAAACCCCAAGAGGGCGCCATCGATGAAGACTTTTAGTGACCACCATGTTATCTTTTTATCTTTTTCGATCGATTAGGGATGTTTTTCTTCGATTAGTCATGAGTTTTATAATCGAGTTTGAACCATGTTTGAGTGGAATGAATAAATGATTGGTGTGTTATATAATTGTGCATTCATATGGGTAGTGTTATTCCTCATAGACCATTGTTCTATTCTAATTTCATCCACTCCAAAACACCAGATGCCTCCGAGACGCGGATACGTTTCCGCCGGAGCTCACCCGGTCGCTCCAGGTGCCAGAATGCAATCGATGCAGCCCTTATTCTAATCGAACAACATCACAACAATCCACCACCACCCAATCGTGGACAACTTGACCGATTTCGAGGTTGAGATCCGCCCGATGTTCTCTAGTAGCCCCGAAATGATTGTGGCTGATGATTGGCTCCGCAAAGTCGGAAGAGAGCTAGTCACCGTTGGATGCACCGATGTCGAGAAGGTGCGCTTGTCGCATCAACTTGATGGACCTGCGCACTTCTTGGTGGGAGAACTACACCGCCACTTATCATTGGTGCTATCATATGGGATCGTGTTCCAAAGCAGGCCTTTTCCCTTGATCTATGTCTCATGTCTCGGTGGAGCCATGAGTCCGAAGAAGCATGAGTTCAGAACTTCGCTAGGGAACTCTTGTCGGCATCATTTGGATGAATTCAGCAAGAGCTTTGCTATGCCCACGATGATGTGGCCACAGATGCGCCAAGGTGAGAAGTTCCTCGAGGGACTCAATGATGAATCGAGCATGCTTATTGTGGCTACTTTCAACAACTACCTGGAGCTGGTAGACAGGCCACCATTCTTGAAGGCAAGCAAAGGAGCAGATAGAAAACTTAAGCGGAAGTACAATCCGTGGGAAGCACAACTCAGAGCTCAAAGAAGCCCGTTATGCACCATACTGTGAGGGCACATCATAACCATGGAGGTCATAACCATGGAGAAATAGAACAACCGCAACCAGATTAACAAAGTGGGCCATGGCAATGGCAATGGCAATAGTAATGGCAATCGCGACTGCTTCCCGGCTCAAGGATCCGAGCCACATCACTGCTTCAAGTGCCGTAAGACAGCACTATGCCACCGATTGCCCGGAGGCCAAGCAGGAATGGAAATGGCAATGGAGGCTCGAAGCCTAACCCGCCTGCTACTCATGTGAACCACATTGACGGAGGACGTCTATGATCAACCGTATAATCGTGGTTGGTAAGTTTTTATTGAATTCACGCGTTTTGGTACTCTTTGATTACGGTGCAACGATTCATTCATATCAAGGGTTGTTGTGGAAAAGTATGGGTTGCCCACTAAAAACCCTTAGAAGCCCTTCGCGTCGATTCTGCGGGAGAGGAGAAATGATGGCGGGCTTTAGCTGTCATGCAACCCTCAACATCGAACCATAAATTTCTGCAGACCTCATAGTGTTGGAAACTTCGACCTTGGATGTAATCAGGCATGGATTGGTTGCCGAAGTTTGAAGGAACATAGATCGCGCAAGTCTATTCTCCGCTCACCACCGGAGCGTAAGAGGATCAAGTATGTAGCCAGCATAGCCAGATGAAGAATCAAAAAGTATTTCCTCACGGGAGTTGTTCAGAGGAAGTGCCCGTGGTGCAAGACTTTCGATGTTTTTCCAGGAGTTACGCAGAATGCCGGACAGGGGACATTGAATTTCTGATTGAGTTATTGCGACAGCCCCAATATCCAAGAGACCTTATCGGATGCCACCGATTTGAAGGAGATCAAGAACCAAATTAATGAGCTATTGGAGAAGGGATATATTGCCAAGCTCATCACCTTGGGGGAGCCATTCTTTGGTAGAGAAGAAGGATGGAACCTTGAGAATGGTTGTTGATTATCGTTCGTTGAGCAGCTACGTGATATCAAGAACAAGTACTTACGTTGTGATTAATGATTTATTTGATCAAATTGTTGGAGCCAAGGTATTCCAAGATCGATCTGATCGGGTATCATCGATTGAAGATCCGTGAAAAGGATATACCCAAAACAGCATTCACTACTGGGTATGGTTTATATGAGTATACCGTCATAGTCATTTGGATTGACTAATGCTCCCGTAGCTTCATGAATTTGATGAACAAGGTGTTCATGGAATATCCTGGACAAGTCGTATGTTCATCGATGATATCTGATTTTCTCCAAGAGCGAGGAAGAGCATAAGAACATTTGTGTCTAGCCCGGATCGAGAACATCGATTGTATGCCAAGTTCGTAAATGTGAATTTCTGTTGAAAGGAAGTCGATTCTCGGACATGTTATTTCGAGAAGGAATAGCGATTGACCCCACTAAGGTTGTATCACCACCGATTGGCGATCACCTGGCACAATCCAAGGAGATCCGCATGATTTCTCGACCAGGATATTATCGGAGGTTTATTGAGAATTTCCTCGAAGATTGCCAAGCCCATGTTATTTTGGAGAAGAAGGAAGCCAAGTATGTT
The DNA here is from genome assembly GCA_021605145.1 of Aegilops bicornis. Taxonomy (NCBI): domain Eukaryota; kingdom Viridiplantae; phylum Streptophyta; class Magnoliopsida; order Poales; family Poaceae; genus Aegilops; species Aegilops bicornis. The sequence continues at coordinate 537,568,471 of CM038675.1, forward strand.
TGGGACCGAGGCTTGTGAAGGCGATTTCGAATTGAAGAAAGCGTTTGGTTACAGCCCAAAGATTGATTTTGCGGACATACACAAGGATTACGGTATATTGTGGCGCTTCTCGTCCGAGGACTCAGAGGTCATGCAGAAGGAAAAGTTGTAGCTTATACCATTGCAGCACTAAATACAGCTGAATTATGCCACACATGATTTGGGTTAGGTGGTGCATGCACTCAAGACTGAGACATTTCCTCGCCGGAAACTGCCAGTTGATGTTTACAGATCACAAGAGCTTGAAGTATATTTTCACCGTATGAATTGAATCTCAGAGGAGATGGCTAGAATTGATAAAGGACTATGACATGAGATTGCATTATCACCGGAGGAAAGGCTAATGTTGTATGGCGGATACGAGCACGTGAGTTATGTGAATACTCTTACAGCGGATTACGAGTTAGTCGATGACCTCGAGAGATCCCGATCGAGATAGTTCGAGAGGATTTGTGGCAACTCGAAGCTCCACTTTGGCGAGAAAGGATTCGTGAAGCGGAAGTCGGACAAAGGGAATTGATGAGATAAAGCAAAAGATGGAGGAAGGAAAAGCTGAAAGATTCCGTAAGGATGAACACGGAACTATATGGTTTGAGGATCGTATTTATGTGCCCAATGATCCGAACTCGAAGCTAATTCTTCAGAGGCTCATGATTCACGTACTCGATTCACCCTCGAACACCAAGATGTACTGATTTGAAGCAAAGTTTACGGTGGATGGTATGAAGAAGGAAATTGCGAGTATGTAGCCATATGATGTTTGTCAACGAGTGAAGGCAGAACATCGAAGCAGTAAGTTACTTCAACCTTTGCCGATTCCGATTGGAAATGGGAGAAACTTGGTATGGATTTCATCACGTAGATTACCAGGGACCTCGTTAAGGATTCCATCCGGGTAGTGGTTGATCGTTTGACCAAGGTAGCTCACTTCATTCCGTTGAAGACTACCTATACCGGTTGCTAAGTTGGCCAAGATATACATGACGAGATCGTATATGCGCATGGAGTTCCGAGGAGTATCGTGATAGCGAGGGAACACAGTTTACCTCAAAGTTTTGGAATCAGTTGCATGAAACTTTAGTGCGAGGCTGGAATTGATGCAGCTTTTCATCCATGAACGGATGGGATGGAACGAGAGAGTCAATCGATTCGGAGGACATGTTGAGAGCTTGTGTGCTAGACTATGGGTCTAGCTGGGATGATAATTTGCCATACGCAGAGTTCTCGTACAACAACAGTATCAAATCCGGTTTGAAGATGGCCCTTTCAAGCTCTATACGGAAGGAGGTGCGAACACCATTGCGTGGGATAGTGTTGGAGATCGATCACTTTTCGGTTCCGATCTTATCAAGGATTCCGAAGAGAAAGTCAAGCTGATTCGAGACAGCTCAAGATAGCACAAGGCGGAAGAGTTGTCAGCGACAATGGCGCGGAGGTAACTTACGAGAGTCGAGACCGAGCATATCTGTGTGTCACCACTTCGTGGAATCAAGAGGTTTGGTGTCAAGGGAAAGTTAGCACCCGATTCATTGGCCCCTAAAAATCCTCGAACGTCGTGGAGAAGTTGCTTACAAGTTGGAATTGCGGAAGGATTGTCGGGAGTTCATGATGTCTTCCGTTTCTCGGTGAAGAAGTGCCATGCCGAGCGGCCGATGTTCCGCTGAGAGACACGGCACCCCTAGAGGCCATCTACAGCTGACAGTTGATCTGACTTACAAGGAGAAACCCGTCCAGATTCTCGAGACCATGCAGAGTCACCCGCAGCAAGGTCACCAATTTTGCAAGGTGCCGTGGAGTCACCACACCGAGGAAGAAGCCACACAGAGCGTGAAGAAGACCTTCTTCGAGACCATCCGCACCTATTTGTTAACCCGAATCTCGAGGATCTAGATTCATCTTAAGGTGGGTGAGGTTTGTAACATCCCAAATTTCCTATTTGGAATGTTTTTACAATTATAGCTAAGCATCCTATGCATCTTGTTTGAATTTGAATGCCATTTGAAGTTTCAGGAATTTTGAGTTTTTGAATTTGAATTTCAAACTTTGGCAAGTGGGGATCATTTCAAAAACTAAGCCCTGATGAATACTTGATCAAAAGTATGAGAGGAGCAAACATGACCTCCAAAAATATCAGAGGCAAAACATTGCCAAAGATTTGGATTCAAATCAATTATATTTGAATTTGAAAAAATGGATTTTTATAAAGTTTGGATTTTGCCTTCGGAACAATGTTCAACTGAAAGGGAATAGTCCCGTGATCATTTTGGTATATAGATACCCTAGATAAATTATTTATAGATTTGGTTTTATTTTTGTTTTAGTTTTATTTAAAAAAATAAAGAAACTTCTCAGCACGGGCTGACCCAAAGCCTAGCCAGCATGTTGAGCCTTGAGCCCTGAGCCCAACGCCAGCCCTTGACCATTACGCCCTCTCGCACCCCTTAAACCCGTGAGGCCTCGCCACCCACCCCCTCGCCTCCTCCCTCCTCTCGCCGACCCGTGGGACCCGCCCGTCTTCCCCAACCCGCCCACGCTAGCGACCTCATGGAGATCGCTGGATCCTCAAGGATCCGGATCCCCTATCGCCTGATCCCTTCCGAGCGAGCCGAGGCCACTGGCTATAAAGCCGAGCCCTCCGCACCCCATTCCCCCCTAGCCTCGCTGGAGCTCCCTCTCCCTCACGAGCTCGCTGAAACTCCGAGCTGGCCGCCATTTTACCACGCCGTCGCCACCTAGTCCACCCCGACCACTTCAACACCACGAACCTCCTCAGTGCCGTCTGCATTCCATGGACCACTCGCTTCATGACGACGCTCGACGCCTCGACGATTTCGCCCGCCGCCGTCCGGAGTCCCAAGCACAGCATCATCCCCGTCCGATCTAGATCAAGTGGCTAGGATTAGAACCCTGAAAAATACGTTTTATTAAAAAAGCCGGCCGTTCGTTACGGTTTATTTTAGTTAGGTTATTTTTATTTAGGCCCAGTTGCTTTTAGTTAACCCCTAGGTTTAGACTAAATTACGCCTAGTGCACAGATAGGCCCATTAGGCCTTTTTCTTTTTATTTTGATTTTCTGCTTTTACTTAATAGTTTTCTTTCAAAAATGTATATCTTTTATTCTGTTTAATATTTTTAGATGATTCTTTTTTGTTGGATTGCAAATTTTGTGTAGTTTCTGTAGAATATATATTTAGCTATGTTAAAATAATTAAAATTTGCTTTATTTTAGTTTTGGTCAGAATAGTAAATCTGCTATATAACTTTAGTTAGAAAATTTATTTTGCATGATTCTTTTTGTCATCACTTTATTTTGACATTGCCAAACCCTAGAAATTAACTTGGGTATTTTAGGATTAATAAATAATTAGTTTAAGCAGAATCCTATTAATCCTAATTAATTAACTAGTTCTCGTTTTTCCTATTAAATTAATTAGTAAATTAATTTATTTTTTAACTTAATGATTAGTTACTCTAGGTTAGTTTCTCATTCTAATAGTTGAACTTTTATTTATAATTAATAAAAGTTTTAAATTATTTTTCTTTAATGAGAAATTGGATTAGACCTAAAATGAGTTTTATAATAGCTTTTTAATTAATTCTTTTTTGCTCTAGTTGCTTAGTGAATCCTTTTCTGTTAAGTTAACCTAAAACCATGATTAGGTTATTTTAAGAAATTTTTGTTATAAAAAAACTATTTTAGTTATTGTTTGGAGTAGGAAAAACTTTGAATTGGTTTCTTTGAGTTTTTTCTTTTGGATTTGGTTTTGATTGTTTTGTTGTGTTATGTTACTTTTGTTATGTTGTGTGATCCTATGGCTTTGTGCTTATTGTGTTATTGTTTGTCTCGGTAGAGTTTCCTGAGTCTGAAGCTTGCTACTCTGACTCTTTAGCTTACGAGGATCATCAAGAAGGCAAGTCTTGATCATGTTATTTCTATACCTATGTTTTTGTGCATTAGTAGTTGTCACCACCCACCATGCATGCAGTAGTGAAATCTTGAAGACATTAAACTTGAGTAGTATCATGTAGAGATGAACCAATCCTTGTTACCATGACCCCGGGATTTAAGTAGTTTACTTTGCTATGCTGAGACGGGAATTGGGTTGAGTGAATTCATAAGCAAGATGTGAGAGTCAATGACGGCGACAACCCCATGAACTACATTGATCAAGATGGACTTGAAAATCACTCTTTGGGTGGAGACGGTTAATGGCACCTGAGAGCACCAGTGGTGGCGGGATGCATGGAAGCGCCATGACATCCTGCGGAAAGCTTCACCCAGCCACAAAGAGAAGGATGGATGCCCCATGGCGGAAGCTTACTGTGTAGCCACTGAAGCCATTATGGGCTCTCACAGGTCAACCCTAGTAGTGACGCTTTGGACGGTACTCGAGATGTAGAAGAACGGTAGGATTGGATGGAGTACCGCAACGTTGGCGGTAAGAACTCTTTGGAAGACCTGTTTATTCGGGTCCCGTCTTCAAACACCATGAAGTGCGAAGACTTTAAAGGAGGAATGATTCTTGCGGGAAAGTCTAAAACCTCTGCAGAGTTAAAGATCTAATCGATTAGCCGTGTCCCAGTTACGGACATTTGAGCCTCGGAACTTGGAAGTATTCGGATATCTCAACACTGAAACTAATGAATTAATTTGAGGGGTTTATGACTTAATAATTTGGGGAGCGAGATATTGGTTGGCGGAACCATCTCAATAACTACCAACAATTGTAGTAAATTGCAAACAAGTCCAATAGTAGGATAAAATTGGCTTTACGCAAAATGATGAAACTTTTAGAGCTCCACAACAAAATGCATATAGTGTAGTAACTTTATTATTGTTATTCTTCATGACTTGCCACTTATTCCAAGCCGACCTACATGGCTGCAACGTCTTATGTTGCAGGTATATTCCCATCGGGAGTGAGTGATACGCTTTCATCGCTTAGCGATTGCCCTTTGGAGTCGGATGGACCTGCTTTACCTTCGACGCTTCAAGCGATTAGTAGTTTATTTCTCATGAGTTGGCCTGGGCGAATTTATTCCCTTGTAATAAAGACTTATATGAGAATCGTGTAATAAAATTCAGGTGTGATTGAACTTTGATTACTTTATCGATGTACTGTGAGTACCAGCATGATCTTGGGATGGTACAGACACAGAGATTTGACCGATTTTGGGTCAGGTCGCTACACATGTTTATCCTTCTCAGCGCCAAGCCCAGACCCAGTAAGAAGGCTCGGTTGAATAAACCGGCTGATGATAACGTGGCTGTTGAACCGGAAAAGACTCCAGATCCTGAAGAGATCGATGTTGACGCCAGCGTAATGATCCACCGCCTCAAGACCATGACTTGTTTGATGAACAAGTAGAAATTGATACTACAAGCCATGCTCACAAACCAACCGGCCCGGTCTGTCCTGATGACAAACCGGCCAGTCCAGCTACGGCTACCGACAAACCGCCAACTCCCGTGAAAGCTGATGATGATAAATAGGATGATGTCATGATTACTGGTATTGTCCATACCACTCCTAGCAATCCTGTTGCTTTATGAAAGCATACTACCAAGGACGAGCTCTCTGCTATTGGCAAAGGCAAATGGAATGCCGATTTGTCAAGCTATGCCCATCTCAATGCTCAAGATCTTCACTCTGGCTTCTTGAACCGTCTGTACACCAGCCGTGACTATGAAGCCAGTTTGGTGAATTTGATAAAAGAGCGATATGAGGTAACTAATGCTCAATTTTGCTTAACTGTCTCTCTTGTAAATTCCAAATATCAACTCCAGTAGCCCCCAAGTGACGGTTTATGATAACAGTCTGAACCGGGACTTAATAATCAACTTATCATGCTTAACCTGCTGTGACCGGGCTATCTTTTTAAGATAAACCGGTATTGTAGAATGCAATATTGTATCTTTCACTGGTGTAGCCCCCAGGGGACGGTTTAACTTTATAAAGATGAACCGGGACTGTTAAAGGACTTCCCAAATCTGTACGTTTGAGCAAACATACATTAGCCCCCGAGTGCCAAGAGTAATACTTGTATTGTGCTTGGGACTTGCAAAAATCTTCGAGAACAAGCAAATATGCATTAGCCCCCAAGTGCCAAGTGCATAACTTGTTATGTGCATGGTACTTAAAAGATGTAGCATCAACTCATTATACTTCTGTCTATTATAGGCTGATCTTAGCAAAAAGGAAGCTCAAACCGCTGATCTGCAAGAGAACCTCAAATCCCAGCAAGCCGAAACCGCCAGGGCAAAGGATGAGCTGACTAGCGCTTTAGCCGCTATGGAAAAGCTAAAGGAGAGCTTCAACAAAGAACGTGCAGATTGGAACACAGAAAAATCCGCTTTGCAGTAAAAAGCCAAGGATGCAAAAGCATCTCTCAAACCGGTAGTAGATGAGCTGGCTGGCGTTAAGCGGCAGATACATGCTATGACTGCTGCTGTGTTTGGTAAGCACCCTTGCCTTATATTTTCAGCATATCTTTCCATGCGTTGCCGGTTTACTGACATTTGTAACGATGCAGGAAATCACATCAGTCATCTGGGCTCTGATGTGCAGAAGAAGCTGAAGGCTGCCTACACGCTGATAGAGCAATTATATACCGGCGCGCAACGAATCATCTGCACCGCTTCTCACAACAAACCGCCCCCGACGTTAATCAAGGATACCTTAGACTGGCTATCTATGTTGCCTGCCTGGGTTGAAGAGCTTAAGAGATCTGCTGCAAGGGCTGGCGCTTTGACTGTACTAACCCGGGCAAAAGCATGGGTGCCTGAGCTTGATTCGGCAGACGTCATTAAAGGCTACCCAAGCTTAAAAGAAGACGGATCAGAATTTGGCACTGAAGATCTGCGCGCCATAAACCGGGAAGTTCATCCACTGGCTTGTCAACTTGCTGAAGAGGCTGATCTTTCATTTTACCAGGCGAGTTATGACACCAACAACAAACGGATTGCTGCGCCAACTCCTGAAGCTCAAAACCCGATCCCTCCAATCCGTAAGCACACTTATGCCCCTGATATTGAACCTTCCACCATTATAAGCGATGAAGTTGTGTTACAAGTGTTAACTGGGATCGACTGGACAATTATTGACTTCCAGCCGCTGGTTAGAGACGAAGAGGATGAACTGGTGCAAAACGATCCGCAGCCATCAGGTGAAGCTGGTGACCAATCATAATCCGGAGGCCGGTTTAGTCTTCCACGCGCTGCAACACTTAAGAAACAATTTATCATTTTGGGCACTGAAACGCCTTGTAATAGGCTAGTTAAAACATTTAGTCTGTCATGCCTTCGTGCATATTTATCTATGACTGATGCTCGCTAATCCGCCATGTTTAAGATATGATGTTCATAATCCATAGCCATTTATTCAAGCTTTCCTTGCAGATAAGAAGCTTAAAGCGCCCGGGCGGTTTACCACCGTGCGGATCATAATACCCAAATATATATATGACCAAGGTTTATAATCAAGGTTGTAAAAAGATAACCAAATATGGAAATATGTGATACCTGTGACTTTGAGGCATAATGTTGGCTGACCAACTTTGTAGTGAGGGTAATAACCCTAATCCGGAGTGCAAGTAACTCCTGTTATATGATGTCGGTTTACAATAAAACCATTCCGGGTTGTGATAAACACCGGTTTATTCCATACTGGTGACTTTGTGTCAAACCAGACCAGGCTGATAGTCTCCGGATTATAAATAATTATGTACTGACAACTTGTAGTTGACAGCCTAGCCAGGTTGATGAACACCAGTTTAGAGCAAACATCATAAGTCTTAAGATAAAATTTTGGCAAAAAGAAAATGAGAACTTGTAGTCGAGGCTTTTCACGGGCTGCCAAGCCCCAAATTCGAGGCTTTTCATGGGCTGCCAGGCCACTAAGTTAAACCATTTCACAAAGCCTTTTAAGATGGTCCTCAATCCTTAACCAATCATCGTTTTAACTTGACAAGTTCACGGTCTTTATTTTGAGTAACTTGTCAAAGTTAGAAGGGTCATACCAGGTTTACCTGGGCGGAGTGACTTACTTAAATAGGCAGGCTAACCCGGGGTTTTAGGTGTATACACCAGGCTTCCAAGCCATGGCTTGATAGCCTATTACAAGTGTAGATTATTTGTTCATTTCGACAGCAAAGAATCCCCAAGTAACATTTTGAGTTGTGCTCGACCGGTGCCTATGTTTGAGTTGTTGTTTTGCAACACTCTCTTTGGCCCCGGATTGATTTGGCTTTGAGCCGATCAAGAGATGTGACTATGGTTCGGATGCGACCAAGCCCCCAAGTGATGTTGTGTATAGCTTTGATAAGCTGAATCAAGGGGTAAACCGGACGCCACTTTAGAAACAGAAGCTCCACGTAACCACACATGATGTAAGAAAAACAACAGATACCCCGCTTTAGCTAAGGTTCCGGTTTATTATATTGATCATAATATATACATTGTTATAACTATGTACATAAACAGAGCCTATGGCTCAAGTATAGTAGGGCCGAAGATAAGCGATATTCCACGGCCGGTGGGTCTCCTCCTCCGATTTACGTGAGTCTTTGTGCTCTCGAACATCGATTAGGTAGTATGACCCGTTGTGCATATTCTTGCTGACCACAAAGGTTCCTTCCCAAGGGGGGGATAACTTGTGCATATCCGTCTGATCCTGGATGAGTCGGAGCACCGGATCGCCTTCTGAAAAGTTCGGTTCTAACCTGGTGGATAACGCCGCAAATCTTCCGATAAATCGCCGAACGAGCTGCCGCAATGTCTCGCTCCTCATCTAACAGGTCAAGTTCCTCTTGCCGTGCCGTCTCATTGTCAGCTTCAAGGTATGCCGTCACACGAGGCGAATCATGACGGATATCGCTAGGGAGAACCACCTCCGCTCCATAAACCATGAAAAAAGGCGTGTATCCCGTTGATCTGTTGCGTGTGGTATTAATGCTCCATAACACAGAAGGCAACTCCTCAACGCAACAACCCAGCGTCTGTTGCAAAGGAACCATAAGCCGGGGTTTGATGCCTCTCAAGATCTCTTGATTGGCCCTCTCCGCTTGACCATTGGACTGGGGGTGAGCCACTGATGATACGCCAAGCCGGATGTGCTCACGTTGACAGAACTCCTTCATGGCACCCTTGGACAGATTGGTACCATTATCTGTTATAATGCTGTGTGGAAAGCCAAACCGGAAGATCACCTTCTTGATGAATTGAACCGCCGTAGCTGCATCACACTTACTAACTGGCTCTGCCTCCACCCATTTAGTGAACTTATCAACCGCCACCAAAAGGTGGGTCTTCTTGTCCTTGGATCTCTTGAAGGGCCCAACCATATCCAGCCCCCAAGTTGCAAACGGCCAAGTAATTGGAATCATCCTCAATTCTTGAGCCCGTACATGAGCCCGTCGTGAGAACTTTTGACAGCCATCACACTTTTTGACTAAGTCCTCGGCATCAGCATGAGCCGTCAACCAATAGAAACCGTGATTTAAACGCCGGCTACCAATGATTTTGAACCGGCGTGGTGACCACAATCTCCTTCGTGGATCTCACGCAAAATTTCACGGCCTTCTTCAGGGGATACACTGCGTTGAAAAGCCCATGTTACACTGCAATGATATAACTCTCCATTGATGATTGTCATGGACTTGGACTGCCAGATAATCTGCCTGGCCGAAGTTTCATCTTCTGGTAACTCGCCCCGGTTCATATACGCCAAATATGGAACCGTCCAATCCGGAATGACATGAAGAGCCGTGATACGTCTCCGCCGTATCTACTTTTCCAAACACTTTTGCCCTTGTTTTGGACTCTAACTTGTATGATTTGAATGGAACTAACCCGAACTGACGCTGTTTTCAGCAGAATTGCCATGATGTTGTTTTATGTGCAGAAAACAAAAGTTCTCGGAATGACCTGAAACTCCACGGAACATCTTAGAAAAAATAATAATAAAACCTCAGCAAAGATGAAGACCAGGGGCCCACACCCTGTCCACGAGGGTGGAGGCGCCCCCCCCCCTCTAGGGCGTGCCCCCCTACCTCGTGGGCCCCCTGGAGACCTTCCAACGCCAACTCCAACTCTATATATTGGCTTTCGAAGAGAAAAAATCAGAGAGAAGAAATCATCACATTTTACGATACGGAGCCGCCGCCAAGCCCTAAAACCTCTCGGGAGGGCTGATCTGGAGTCCGTCCGGGGCTCCGGAGAGGGGGATTCGTCGCCGTCGTCATCATCAACCATCCTCCATCACCCATTTCATGATGCTCGGCGCGATGCGTGAGTAATTCCATCGTAGGCTTGCTTTGGACGGTGATGGGTTGGATGAGATCTATCATGTAATCGAGTTAGTTTTGTTAGGGTTTGATCCTAGTATCCATTATGTTACGAGATTGATGTTGCTATGACTTTGTTATGCTTAATGCTTGTCACTAGGGCCCGAGTGCCATGATTTCAGATCTGAACCTATTATGTTTTCATGAATATATGTGAGTTCTTGATCCTATCTTGCAAGTCTATAGTCACCTATTATGTGTTATGATCCGACAACCCCGAAGTGACAATAATTGGGATACTTCTCGGTGATGACCATAGTTTGAGGAGTTCATGTATTCACTATGTGCTAATGCTTTGTTCCAGTTCTCTATTAAAAGGAGGCCTTAATATCCTTTAGTTTCCATTAGGACCCCGCTGCCATGGGAGAGTAGGACAAAAGATGTCATGTAAGTTATTTTCCACAAGCATGTATGACTATATTCGGAATACATGCCTACATTACATTGATGAATTGGAGCTAGTTCTGTGTCACCCTATGTTATGACTGTTACATGATGAACCGCATCCGGCATAATTATCCATCACCGATCCAATGCCTACGAGTTTTCCATATACTGGTTCTCGCTTATTTACTTTCCCATTGCTACTGTTACAATCACTACAATATACCAAAAATATTACTTTTGCTTTCATTACTCTTTTGTTACCGTTACCACTACTATCATACTACTTTGCTACTAAATACTTTGCTGCAGATATTAAGTTATCCGGTGTGGCTGAATTGACAACTCAGTTGCTAATACTTGAGAATATTCTTTGGCTCCCCTTGTGTCGAATCAATAAATTTGGGTTGAATACTTTACCCTCGAAAGCTGTTGCGATCCCCTACACTTGTGGGTTATCAAGACTAATTTCTGGCGCCGTCGCTAGGGAGCATAGCTCTGTTCTTTGAGTTACTTGGGATTTATATCTGCTGGACACTATGAAGAATTTGAAAGACGCTAAGACAAAAATTTATCCCTCAACTACGAGGGGAGGTAAGGAACTGCCATCTAGCTCTGCACTTGATTCACCTTCTGTTATGAGTAAGCTTGCGACACCTAAACATGCTTCCGCTATTCGTTCTGATATGTCGCATGTTATTGATGATGCCACTTCTGCTATGCATGATACTTATGGTGAAACTACTTCTATGCTTGATACTACTATGCCCGTTGGTGAATATCTTGATGAACAAATTTCTAGGGCTAGAGAGAAAGAAACTATTGAAACTGATAATGTTGATGAAAGTGATGATGAAGATATGCCTGCTATTCCTGAGGGTTATGTTTTTGATATGGAATCTTCTGCAGCTATTTTTGCACGCAAGGATAGAAACGAACTTAAGAGGTTGTTAGTTAAATGGAGTAAAGAATCTCTTAGAGAGTAATGAAACCTAACCTCTGCTTTTGCTACTTCACCTATTTGTGTTCGATAAGGATTATGAAGTCTCTGTTGATCCTGATATAATTACTTTGGTTGAATCTGATCCTTTTCATGGTTATGAATCTGAAACTGTTGTGGCACATCTCACTAAATTGAATGATATAGCCACCCTGTTCACTAATGGTGAGAGACCTCGCTACTTTTATATCCTCAAAATATTTCCGTTCTCATTAAAGGGTGATGCTAAGATATGGTTTAATTCTCTAGATCCTGGTTGTGTGTGTAGTCCCCAGGATATGATTTATTACTTTTCTGCTAAATATTTCCCTGCTCATAAGAAACAAGCTGCTTTAAAGGAAATATACAACTTTGTGCAAATTGAAGAAGAGAGTCTCCCACAAGCTTGGGGAGGCTTCTCAAGTTACTTAATGCTTTGCCTAATCATCCTCTTAAGAAAAATGAAATACTTGATATCTTTTATAATGGACTAACCGATGCTTCCAGAGAGATTACCTGGATAGTTGTGCTGGTTCTCTTTTCAGGAAAGAACACGGATGAAGCTGAAATTCTATTGAATAATATGTTGACAAATGAAAATAATTGGGCACTTCACGAGCCAGCTCAGAGCCAATTCTTGAGCCTATTCCTAAACCAACTCCAAAGAAGAGAGGTGTTCTATTTCTCGATCTGAAGATATGCAAGAGGCAAAGAAATCTATGAAAGAAAAAGGTATTAAAGCTGAAGATGTTAAGAATTTACCTCCTATTGAAGAAATACATGGTCTTAATTTACCGCCTGTTGGAGAAACGTATGATCTTGATCCATTACCTATTGAAGAACCTCCTGATCCCGATAACCCGACACAGGTAGTAAAGGTAAATTCTCTCTATAGATATGATAAAGCTGAAGTCCCTCCTACTAAAATTGCAAGTCAGTGCTTGGATGAGTTTGATAACTTTATGTTTAAGCAAGAAGACTTCAATGCTTATTTTGGTAGACAATTAAAACAAAATACCTATATGATTAAACACTTGGGTGATTATATGGCTAATGTTAGAGGTGAACTTAAACTCATTAGCAAACATGCTTCTATGGTTACCACTCAAGTAGAACAAGTACTTAAGGCTCAAAATGATTTGCTCAATGAGATGAATAGTACGAAAAATGATTATGTTGTTAGAGTGGCTACTAGAACTGGTAGAATGAATCGGGAACCTTTGTATCCTGAAGGCCACCCTAAGAGAATTGAGCAAGATTCTCAGAGAAATAATACTGATGTGCCTAGTTCTTCTAAAAGTAAGAAAAAAAATGATAGGACTTTGCAAACTTCTAGTGAACCTATTGCTGAACCATCTGAGAATCCAAATGATATATCTATTTCCGATGCTGAAACACAATCTGGTAATGAACATGAACCTAGTGAAAATGTTAATGATGTTGTTCATGATGATGCTCAACCTAGTAATGATAATGATGTAGAAGTTGAACCTGTTGTTGATCTTGATAACCCATAATCAAAGAATCAACGTTATGATAAGAGAGACTTTGTTGCTAGGAAACATGGTAAAGAAAGAGAACCATGGGTTCAGAAACCCATGCCTTTTCCTCCCAAACCATCCAAGAAAAAGGATGATGAGGATTTTGAGCGCTTTGCTGAAATGATTAGACCTATCTTTTTGCTTATGCGATTAACTGATGTGCTCAAAACAAATCCTTATGCTAAGTATATGAAGGATATCATTACCAATAATAGAAAGATACCGGAAGCTGAAATTTCCACCATGCTTGCTAATTATACTTTTAAAGGTGGAATACCAAAGAAACTTGGAGATCCAGGAGTACCTACTATACCATGCTCCATTAAAAGAAATTATGTTAAAACTGCTTTATGTGATCTTAGAGCCGGAGTTAGTGTTATGCCTCTCTCTTTATACCGTAGACTTGATTTGAATAAGTTGACACCTACTGATATATCTTTGCAAATGGCTGATAAATCAACTGCTATACCTGTCGGTATTTGTGAGGATGTGCACTTGCAGTTGCGAACGTTACTATTTTAACGGACTTTGTTATTCTTGATATTCCCGAGGACGATAGTATGCCTATTATTCTTGGAAGACCTTTTCTGAACACTGCAGGGGCTGTTATTGATTGCAACAAGGGCAATGTCACCTTTCATATTAATGGTTATGAGCATACGGTACACTTTCCGAGGAAACAACCTCAAGTTCATAGTATCAATTCTATTGGAAAAATTCCATCGATTATATTTGGAGGTTTTGAATTTCCTCTTCCTATTGTCAAGAAGAAATATGATATTCTTATTATAGGGGATGTGCATATCCCCGTTGAGGTAACATAGTGTTATTCGAAATTTCTCTGGTTCCATGTTATTTGGAATGAGTTTGTTAACAAGACTTGATCAACCTTGTTAGTGGATTCCTTTTGATGATCATGAGACCGATGAAACTAGAAGGCACAACCTTCTGTACCCTCTTTATACTTTCTATTATTTAGTTGAAATAAAGTAAAAATAGTATTTTTCTGTCTGTTTCCTGATTTATCCGTGTAATATAAAAATATCCTGAAAATAGAAGTCCTCATAATGCCATGCCAATTTAATATGATTTTTTCGGGAATATTTGAGGATTTATGGTGCAAAAATTACCACGGGGGGAGTTGCCACACTGCCACGAGGTGGGCGCGCCCTACCCCGGCGCGCCCCAGCCTCGTGGGCCACGGTGGCCCTCCTCCACTTATTCCTGCACCTATCCTCTTCTTCTTCCTCCCACAAACACGAATATCTGGCTCAAACACGAGTTCCGGCCCGTTCTTTGTGATTTTCGATCTCCTTGCTCAAAGCACCTCTCACAAAACTGCTTGGGGAGATTGTTCCTTGGTATGTGACTCCTCCATTGGTCCAATTAGTTTTTTCTAGTGCTTTATTCATTGCAAATTTGTGCTGCATAGGTGACCATGTTCTTGAGCTTGCATGTCAATTTTATATGGCTCCAAGTAGTTCTAATGCATGATAAAGGCTCTAGGCACTTGTAGGAGTAGTTGCTATCAATTTTATTGAAGTTGGTTCACTTTTGTTTGAAGTTACTAAAAATTTCAGAAATTTTTCAGAGAAAACAATATGTTTAGGAAGATGTTCCAAGGTGGTTGTCGGTGTCAAAACCGGCGGATCTCGGGTAGGGGGTCCCGAACTGTGCGTCTAGGCGGATGGTAACAGGAGACAAGGGACACAATGATTTTACCCAGGTTCGGGCCCTCTCGATGGAGGTAATACCCTACTCCTGCTTGATTAATATTGATGATATGGGTAGTACAAGAGTAGATCTACCACGAGATCAAGGAGGCTAAACCCTAGAAGCTAGCCTATGGTATGATTGTTGTTACGTCTCTACGGACTAAAACCCTCCGGTTTATATAGACACCGGATAGGTTAGGGTTACAGTCGGTTACAATGGTAGGAGATCTACATATCCGTGTCGCCAAGCTTGCCTTCCACGCCAAGGAAAGTCCCATCCGGACACGGGACGAAGTCTTCAATCTTGTATCTTCATAGTCTTGGAGTCCGGCCGTGGCGATAGTCCGGCTATCCGGACACCCCTAGTCCGGGACTCCTCGGTAGCCCTGAACCAGGCTTCAATGACGACGAGTCCGTGGCGCTTATTGTCTTCGGCATTGCAAGGTGGGTTCCTCCTCTGAATACTTCATAGAAGGTTTTGAACACAAGGATAGTGTCGGCTCGCAAAACAAGTTCCACATAACACCGTAGAGAGAATAATTTTTGCACAGATCTGCTGACGTATTCCGCGGCGTGACATCACACCACGGCCAGGCCTTTATACGAATCGTTTTTACTGTTCCACCTCACCGTGTTTAGCGAGGAGGTTTCCTTGGCACGTCTTATTAAAGCATAGATCGTGCCTACTTATTCCGGGATTCTCATCAATACGGACGTGGGTAACCCATCCGCGCCATTGATTATGGCGCTTGGGAAATAAGCGAGTTTACCCAGGCTGGTGGGGGATGCATAGCTTCGTCCGTCCATATAAGGGGATAAGGATCCACCTTTTCATCCACGCCCTCTTCCTCCTTTGCTTATCCATTTCCGCGCACTCGAGCTCCAGCGCCCAAGTCCGCACATCCCACCTCGACCTTTATCCAACCATGTCGGGAGGCGGGAGGCAGGTGGATGGCCTCCTCCGTCAAGGAGGGCACATCACAAAAGCTGCGGGAGGCCGGATACTTGTCCGGCAACATCAGCGTCTGAGCTGCCGATGCGGGCAGCTCATTCCAACCCCAGGCCCCATGAGAGGGTAGTGTTCCTACCCCACTTCCTCCATGGACTAGGTTTTCCACTTCACCCATTTGTCCAGGGCTCATGTTCTACTACGGCACAGACTTCCATGACCTGGCCCCGAATTTCATCCTCAACATCTCGGCGTTTATCGTCGTGTGCGAGGCCTTCCTCTGCATCCGGCCCCACTTCGGCTTATGGCTGAAGATCTTCAATGTCCGGCCGAAGGTAGTGGGCGGTCGTCAAGCGGAGTGCGGAGGTGCCATGGTTGGCAAGATGGCCAAGGTCCTATGGCTCGAGGGCGCCTTTGTGGAGACAATAAAGGGGTGGCAATCGGGGTGGTTCTACATCACCGAGCCACGCGGCCCCGAATGGGTGGCGGCCCCCGAATTCAGATCTGGCTTCCCCACACGGCTCTCGTCATGGAAAGAGACGGGCCTGACGTGGGGGGATTCGGAAGAGCTATCCGGACTCGGACATGCGTCCGAAACCTGGTGGACAAGAATCTCGGGCTTGTTGGCGTAATCCGGTGATGCTCATCCGCCGGATTCTCCCATGCCAACAACGGGCCTTCATCTGGGAGTTCGATCCGCCTGACACGAACCTTGAGCCGGCTCTTCGACACTACGCACGAAGATGCCCGGAAGGTCCGTTCAAAGAAGCTGGCCCTGACATCCGCTACCAAAGATCGCGGAGTACATTTCGCGGCGTCCAGCCGGCGAGGTAAGTTATTTTACCCTTTACGGGACTCTTTTTCCATAGATTGACTCTACGTGGGATCTAAAACTCCCTAATTTTTGACAGGACTGGCTGAAGACGTCCGGACAGATTAACTGGCTGGCACCTTTGCCGGAAGACCCGGAGGACGCCTGATTGACGGGGCTGCTGGCTCCGGCGCCCCATGTGGTGCCGGAGAAGAAGGCCAAGAAGGAGGCCACGGGAACTCGAAGGAGCTCCTGACGCCAGGTGCTGTCAGATTCTGATGCAGAATCTTCTCCTGAGGACGAGGAGGAAGAAGAAGAAGCTCCTCCCTAGTGGGGAGGAGAAGAAAGGAAGGCCGCCCCAGCAGAGGCGGAGGGTCCAAGAAGGAAGAACCCTTCCTCCGGACTTCTCCACCAACGTCGGCGACGCAGGAGGAGGACTGGCCAACAAGGGCCAAGCCCCTGGCGAGATCGTAAGTGTCAGGATACCCATGGTTTTTCATAATTGCATAGTGTTCTCTAATGCCGAACAATCATGCAGCCCGCCCAAGGGCGAGCTCGCCAATTCATCGAGCGGGTCCCTGGGTTCGTCGGAAATGGAGAGTACCTCGCTTCCGGCCGCCTCCTCGCCTCACGCTGCGGACGACGCCGCGGTGGGGCCCCAAGGGGGGCTTGGTCAAGAGGAAGTAGCGCAGGAGGCGCCACAAGGCGACCTCCCGGACTCAGCGCTGAGGCAAGACCCCGGGGCTCTAAGCCCAACCTCGTCCAGGACTCCATGCGGAACCATCAGCGTTCAAGTCCGGACAGCGGATCCTTTGCAAGAAGGTCGCCGGTGTCCTCCGTCCCAACCGGAGGCACCGGATAGCTCTTGGAGGCGCTCAACGGCGCCTCCATCGAGGAGGAGCACCGTACTGTTATGAGTGCGGTGATCCGGACAGTTCAGTCCGCCAAGAGCGGACTGACCGAAGCCTGTACCGGCCTTCTAAAAGGCTTTGAGATAAGTTTAAAACATATAAAAATATTACCGCATAGACAGTAGCCCCTGATGCTTAGTTCGGCGTTCGGAAAGAAAAGTCGGACTAAGGATCTAAAAAGATATACGCAGGAGTCTAACATAAGTATGTCAATATGGGAATGCAGGTTGCGCTGCTGACCTCTGTCGCACTGACTGCGGAGGTCAAGACATTGAAGCAGAACCTCGAGCGGCCCGAGAACGAGCTCGGACAAGCCAAGAAGCAGCTCGAGGACAAGGAAGGTAAGAAATACCTTATGGAAAAGGTTTTGGTTGCAAAAAATAACAGGAATAACATGGGTACCGCAGGGGCCACGAACGAGGTGGAGACCCTGAGGGAAGCGGTGGCCGTGGCCGAAAACAAAGCAGCTGCGGAGCGCACCGAGTGAGAGAAAGGGAAGGCGCAGCTGGCGGAGGTGCGGCAAGAGCTCCAGATTCTCGTGAAAAAACACGAGGTTTTGGAGCGTGACTCGAAGACCCGAGAGTCCGAGCTTGCCTCGGCTCTTGAGAGTGCCAAAGCTGCTAAGGCCGAGGCCCAAAAAGCCCTCCAAGAAATTGAAGCACTAAAGAAGATTGTGGCGGGTAAGGCATTCTTTATGCAAAGAAAGAATGTAAAAGTCAATTACCTATTACTTACCCAGATTCGAGCTCTCAGGAGCATTCGCAGATTTGCCCGTGGTCGTCGATCTTGCCGCATTCTACCGCGCCGGAGGGGAGCTCCACGGAGAAGGTGTTACGGTCTCAATATCGAGGCGGACATCCGGTGCCCCTAAGCGACCAGGTGAAGCAGCTGGTCGAGCTCCTAAGGTCGCCGAACAGGCCATGAAGGGCCTTATAGGGCGGTTGTGGCCATTGGAGGCCATGCCCGGAGCTACTGCCGGCTTGGTGCTGGTGGTGGATGCCTGTCCGCGGCTTGAAGTCATCAACCGCTCCGTCTGCATTGAAGGGGTCCGTCGGGCCCTTGCCCGTGCTAAAGTGCACTGGGGCAAGCTGGATGTGGAGAAGCTCGTGATGGACGGGCCACCGAAGGGCCATGAGCATCGCCGCCGAAATGTACTATGAGGGCCTCCTGAAGGGTGCTTTCGCCGAATAGCGGATGAGTGCTCCAAGGATGTAATTTTGAATAGGCTCTTATTTGTTATCTGTATGCTGAAAACTTGTTCATATGCGCTAAGCAACGCTTATTAATTTAAAATATTACCTTACATGCGGCCGTTTATCAAATTTGAGAGATGACAAGTCGTTGGCTTCAGCCCCCATGCCACAGTCTTTGGGGTGTTCGGGATAAACTTGAGCACTCTTGTTCCCATTCTTGGGTCCATCTAGGGAGGCGCTCAACACAACGAACAAGGCAAACGGACTTATAATGCTTGAACACTCTCACTTAGCCATAGAATTCTATAATTTTAAATTTCGGCGAAGCCCCTATTATTCGGAAGACCGAGTTCGGGGCTCTATCAACCCCTTGGCCGGACAATTCCGGTTCCTCGCTCTAAGCGGCATAAGTCTTTAGGGACCCGAAAAAACCTCTCGAACAACGACCGGCTCTCGCCTTATCATGACGGTCAGTTTTAGCTTTCTCCACTGAGGTGCTCGTCCCCGAGAATAGCTGGGCACAATCGTGATGGTTCTCCTGGTGCTACCTTAGCCGATATAAGCGGGCGTAAGGTACCAAAACACGGGGCAGGGCAAACCCAACTATTGACCCAAGACATGATTTGGTGCCAATTCATATAATGCTATAAGTTCGGGGTGCCGCACTTGTGAAAGTGTTCGGACTTTATCACACCATAATTTTGGGATACTTAAGCCCCTGGTGTATTGGTCGTACCAAAGTGTACAGTTGCAACATGTCGTGAAATGAACATATGTATATATATAAAGGAAGTAGAGCAATAATAAGCAAAAGCTATGTATTGTTTATTCAAAAAGGTACTGCAATGGAAGCAGAACGATACAAATAGTGCGATAAGCAAGGGATGGGACTATCTAACATGTCCCCCTCGAGGGGTAAGCTGCGGGATGGTATGTAAAACAGGTATAATGCTCGTAATGGACACCACCTGAACACTTGACGTGGCTTCCTGCTTCCCTAGCTGTTGCATCGTGAGTTCGGCGATTCTAGTGCCGGACAGGACTGCTCAAAGACGGAGTCCTGAAAGTAAAAGAAAAGAAAAAAAAAAAGAAATGACACAAACGGGGCCCACAGTGCGGTCGAGCTGCATTCTGGCGTGCCGTTGTCTTGCCCCTCCCCATATGCCCATGGTATCTCGGGCCGTAATTATGTACGCGTAATACTAGTTTCGCAATTTCGCGAGGGCTGGGGTTGGGGCGGATTGCTACCGTGCTTGAATCGTGCGGTGGTCTTGTTGCGAGGTTACTCGGGCGCGCTTGGCGGTGTCCGGACGCTTAGTGGCCGGACTCAAGAATTGCCATGAGAGGCTGCTTTGCACCTCCGCCGCGAGGGCCGCCGTATGCTCCTCCGTTCGGAGAGAGCGTTCGGTGTTTCCATTGACCGTGATTACTCCTCGAGGGCTTGGCATCTTGAGCTTGAGGTATGCGTAGTGCGGCACCGCATTGAACTTGGCAAATGCGGTTCGTCCGGCGATGCATGATAGCCGTTGTGGAATGGGACGATGTCGAAGATTAACTCTTCGCCGGAAGTTATCCGGGATCCGAAGACCACTTCGAGTGTAATCGAGCCCGTACAACTGGCCTCTACACCCGGTATGGCGCCTTTAAAGGTTGTCTTTGTAGGTTTAATCCTTGAGGGTCAATGCCCATTTTGCGCTTTGTATCACGATAAAGCAGGTTCACTCTTTGCCGCCGTCCATCGGGACTACGGTGAGGTGAAATCCGTCGATAATTGGGTCAAGAACCAATGCGGCGAAGCCGCCGTGGCGGATGCTAGTGGGGTGGTCCTTCGATCGAAGGTGATCGGGCAGAAGACCATGGGTTGAACTTGGGCGTGGCTCCATCGCATATCGTCCCTTAGTGCATGCTTCCGCTCCCTTTTGGGTATGTGGGTTGCGTATATCATGTTCACCGTCCGCACTTGTGTAGGAAAACCCTTCTGTCCTTTATTGTTCGGCGGCCGGGGCTCTTCCTAATCATCGCTACGCAGCCCCTTGTCATTGAGTTCGGCACTTAACTTGCCTGCTTGCTTGAACACCCAACATACCCTGTCGCGGCCACGGGGTGGCCGGTCTGCCATGTCGTGCGCTGGCGACTTGGGTGCTTCCTCCTCTAGTCGAGGCAACGGCCTGCGTTTGGGGTAGCTTTTGGAGGGGCGTTCGGGTTAATATTCTTGGCTGCAAGGACTTGATCCATCATCGACTAGCGAGTCTTGATCAGCTCTAAGCTGTTGCTGCTTTTCTTGAGGCTGCTTGCCGTGGCTATAAGCCTGCGTTTGAAACGCTCCTGTTGGCGGGATCCTCGGGCACGACAAATTAAATGCGTCGTCGAGGCTTGCCTCATCTTCGGAGGGCGCATAATTATCGTCCTCGACCTCTCTTTCTGCCTTGTCGAGCGGACTTGCTTCTCCCTCCTCTGTCTTTGAGTTCTGCTGGAGGGTTCTCTTGACACTATCCGGGTGTTATTATCTCCCGTGCGGAATCACCGTTTTTATTGTGGCGGGATTTAGGCGGCGCCCGGCGTCGGCGCTTCGGCTGTTTCTTGGAGGGGTCATCCTCCGTTGTTCCCTCGCCGTTCCCATCTTTCGGGATGTCCACCATGTATATGTCATATGACGAGGTGGCCTTCCAGTGCCCTATAGGCGCTGGGTCTTGGTCGTCTCCGGCGTCGTCGTCCATACCGTCGATGTCTTCGGAGTCGTAGTCTAGCATGTCGGTTAAATCATCGACAGTGGCTACAAAGTGGGTGGTGGGTGGGCGTTGAATTTCTTCGTTGTCCGCATCCCAACCTTCCCGACCGTAGTCTGGCCAGG
Organism: Aegilops bicornis; assembly: GCA_021605145.1. NCBI lineage: Eukaryota > Viridiplantae > Streptophyta > Magnoliopsida > Poales > Poaceae > Aegilops > Aegilops bicornis. The sequence goes on from CM038675.1 coordinate 537,590,188, forward strand.
GCTCTCCGGATAAAGAGAGAGACTTTAGTGAATTCAATATGTCGCCAAAGGGCGAGTGCTGAAAGATGTCCGCGGCAGTGAACTCCTTGACCGGCGCCCAATCGGATTCGATCGGCGGTAGCGGAGGGTTCGAGTCCGGAGAGGAGTCCGGCACCACAGAGTCAAGGTCTTCGCAGCGACAGGGATGGAGTTCGGCTTGATCGCCATAGAGATTGTAGCCCCGGCGGTGTCCAACCACTGCGTCCTCGATCGGGAATCCGGCTCCGGATTAAGGGTCGGGCGGATCTTGGTGCGGCCTCCAGGCACCTTCATTGCAGAGCTAGATCATGCCCAACGAGACGGTGCGGCACGCTTGGCTGCGGCTCGAATCCGTCGAAGATCAAGTCTCCGCGGATATCGGCCGTATAGTTCAAACTTCAAATCTGACACGATGGCGGGGCGTAGCTTCGATCTGCTCCGGATGGCCAGCGAATTGGCCATGATGCAAAGCCGCCCGAACACGAAGATCTGTCCGGGAGAAAAGTCTCACCTGGACCGCGTCGTTGTTGATGATCGAAGGAGCCATCGAGCCTATCGGTGGCGACATAGAGGAACTCTCAATGAAAGCACCAATGTCGGTGTCAAAACCGGCGGATCTCGGGTAGGGGGTCCCGAACTATGCGTCTAGGCGGATGGTAACAGGAGACAAGGGACACAATGTTTTTACCCAGGTTCGGGCCCTCTTGATGGAGGTAATACCCTACTCCTGCTTGATTAATATTGATGATATGGGTAGTACAAGAGTAGATCTACCACGAGATCAAGGAGGCTAAACCCTAGAAGCTAGCCTATGGTATGATTGTTGTTACATCCTCTGGACTAAAACCCTCCGGTTTATATAGACACCGGATAGGTTAGGGTTACAGTCGGTTACAATGGTAAGAGATCTACACATTCGTATCGCCAAGCTTGCCTTCCACGCCAAGGAAAGTCCCATCCGGACACGGGACGAAGTCTTCAATCTTGTATCTTCATAGTCTTGGAGTCCGGCCGTGACAATAGTCCGGCTATCCGGACACCCCCTAGTCCGGGACTCCTCGGTGGTTCTTCAAGGAAGCAAGGTCCCGGGCTTGCTATGCGTGATCTTGACGAGGAACCACCAAGAGGCGGCTCTAGTGCGGCCTTGTGAATGGCCTTCGGAAAATTTTATGGATCGAGCAGGGAATCAAAGAAGAATTTAGCGATATTTGCATAACCCGATCTTGTGGACTTTGAGGCAGACAAATGCCCACAGTATCGTGATCTCACTAGTTCATTTGTGAGGAGGTTTGAGTTTTCATCTTTGCGTAATTCCCCTTCTGTCATGTTTGATCTTTATGATAAATCTTATACCCTGGACTTACAGGATTTTACTTTTGCTTGCAAACTCCCACAATGGGGTAGTACTGTTGATCCCTATAAATCTGAATTTAGAGACTTCCTTGCTAGTATAATTGTGGGGGAATCTAGAGATATAACGCAAGCCACTATAGGGAGCATTCACTTTCCTGCTATACATTATTTTGCTCTCTTCATCGGTAGGTGCATAAATGCTAAGGATGAAGCGTGTCACATGTGTGTCCACGATCTCAGCATTACGAGGAGTCTTTGTGTTGGGAGACCAATCTTATCATATGGGAGCCATTGTAGCTCGTAGGTTGCATCATAATAGATATAACGGAGATTTCTTTGGAGGAATTTATGCAACCCGCTTAGCTAATTTTCTTGAGATAGACATTCGTGAGGGTGATATGGAGTTGCCCCCTACTTATTTAGATTTTGATTCTATGGTTTCCCACCAGTTTGTCGAGAGGAATGAATCACCTCTCCAGTATCGACTAATCTTTAACAAATGTCATGTTGTCCGTATCACTCTTCCTGCTCCCGCCTTCTTTGATTCTCAGACAAAAGGAAGATATGTTATTACCAGAGAGGAGGCAGATGAGTACGAGAGGAGAGCGGAGGCGGCTCGACGCCACGCTACAGCTCAGGAGGCGATAGCCGCTGCATCATGATCACGACCCAGCTACACCTACGGGTATCCGCCAGGCCATCCTCGGCAATAGACCAACTTAGTCCAAAAGCCTTAGCTTGGGGTAGTATGTATTTCTCACCGACATTACATTTATGTTCACACACACTCATTGCTAGATGTCGGTGCTCATACTCTTTCACTGTAATATCCATGCTAGTTTATTTTCTTTTTCCTGCTTTCTTCTTGTGTGTTTGTTAAACTTCAAGAAAACAACAAAAAAATTAGCGTAGCTTTTAGTTAGTTTACCTTTCCTGCTGTAGTAGTAATAATTAAAAAGAAAACCCAAAAAGATTTCATGTTCTTCTTTTGCTTGTTGGGAGCTCTCCCGTGTAAATAGTTTTATTTCTTTTCTTTTCTTTGGGGGTCGATAGGAGAAGACCATGATTAAAATGTTGAAATGGCTCTTATATGCATTATTGTTGATTTAACCAAGACCCCATATTGCCTTGCCGTCTCCTGTTTATTGAATGCTCGCAGATTCCAGCTTAGTCCAATGCACGTGCACTCTTATTATTATTAACATCGTTCGGTCGTGCAAGTGAAAGGTAATCATGATGATATATGATGGACTGACTGAAATGGGAAAAGCTGGTATGAACTCGACCTCTCTTGTTTTTATAAATATGATGAGTTCATCGTTCCTGATTCAGCTTATTATGAATAAACATGTTTGCAATGACAATTAGAGATCATAGTTTCTTATGCCATGCTTGATTAGCTATGAGTTATAATGGTTTACCTTGCGTGCCAACATGCTATTAAAATGGTTGTGATGTGGTATGATGGGGTGGTATCCTCATTTGAATGATTTAAGTGACTTGACTTGGCACATGTTCACACATGTAGTTGAAACAAATCAACATAGCCTTCACGATATTTATGTTCATGGTGGATTATATCCTACTCATGTTTGCATCCAATGTTTATTAATTTTAGTGCATGTTCATGACTGATGTCGCTCTCTAGTTGGTCGATTCCCAGTCTTTTGCTAGCCTTCACTTGTACTAAGCGGGAATACTGCTTGTGCATCCAATTCCTTAAACCCTAAAGTTATTCCATATGAGTCCACCATACCTTCCTATATATGGTATCTACCTGCCGTTCCAAGTACATTTGTATGTGCCAAACTCTAAACCTTCAAATAAACATTCTGTTTTGTATGCTCGAATAGCTCATGTATCAACTAGGGCTGCCCTTATCTTGCATGTTAGGCGGGTTATTCTCAAGAGGAGTGGACTCCGCTCCTCACTCACGAGAAAATGGCTGGTCATCGGGATGCCCAGTCCCATGCTTTATGCAAACTAAATCAAAAAAATTGCAAACAAAACTCCCCCTGGGACCTGTTGGTTGTTGGAGGCACTCGTTGTTTCGAGCAAGCCATGGATTGATGCTTGTTGGTGGAGGGGGAGTATAAACTTTACAATTCTGTTTGGGAACCGCCTATAATGTGTGTAGCATGGAAGATATCGCCATCTCTTAGTTGTTTTGTTGACAATGAAAGTATGCCGCTCAAAATATTATTTATCACTATTTCAAAACCGAGCTCTGGCACCTCTACAAATCCCTGCTTCCCTCTGCGAAGGGCCTATCTATTTACTTTTATGTTGAGTCATCACCCTCTTATTAAAAAGCACTAATTTGGAGAGCACGGTGTCATTTGCATCCATTACTGTTAATTCATATTGGGTATGACTATGACTGGATCTCTTTTACCATGAATTACAATGTCTAGTCAGTCCTTGGTCTTTAAAGGTGCTCTGCATTTATGTTTTGCGGTCTCAGAAAGGGCTAGCGAGATACCATCCTGTTATATCATATTATGATTGTTTTGAGAAAGTGTTGTCATCCGAGATTTATTATTATGGCTCGCTAGTTGATTGTGCCATTGATATGAGTAATCACGAGACCTGAGAATTATTGCAAATGTGGTTAGTTATAATCTTTGCTAAAAACTTGAATGCTGACTTGATATATTTACAACAACAAGAGCAAACAGAGTTTGTAAAAGTTTTTCTTTTTCTCTTTCAGTTTGTCAACTGAATTGCTTGAGGACAAGCAAGGGTTTAAGCTTGGGGAGTTGATACGTCTCTGTCGTATCTACTTTTCCAAACACTTTTGCCCTTGTTTTGGATTCTAACTTGTATGATTTGAATGGAATTAACCCGGACTGACGATGTTTTCAGCAGAATTGCCATGATGTTGTTTTATGTGCAGAAAACAAAAGTTCTCGGAATGACCTGAAACTCCACGGAACATCTTAGAAAAATAATAAAAATCCTCGCCAAAGATGAAGACCGGGGGCCCACACCTGTCCACGAGGGTGGGGCGCCCCACCCTACCTCGTGGCCCTCGAGACCTTCCGACGCCAACTCCAACTCTATATATTGGCTTTCAGAGAAAAAAATCAGAGAGAAGAAATCATCGCGTTTTACGATCACGGAGCCGCCGCCAAGCCCTAAAACCTCTCGGGTGGGCTGATCTCGAGTCCGTTCGGGGCTCGGAGAGGGGATTCGTCGCCGTCGTCATCATCAACCATCCTCCATCACCAATTTCATGATGCTCACCGCCGATGCGTGAGTAATTCCATCGTAGGCTTGCTGGGCGGTGATGGGTTGGATGAGATCTATCATGTAATCAAGTTAGTTTTGTTAGGGTTTGATCCTAGTATCCATTATGTTTTGAGATTGATGTTGCTATGACTTTGCTATGCTTAATGCTTGTCACTAGGGCCCGAGTGCCATGATTTCAGATCTGAACCTATTATGTTTTCATGAATATATGTGAGTTCTTGATCCTATCTTGCAAGTCTATAGTCACCTATTATGTGTTATGATCCGACAACCCCAAGTGACAATAATCGGGATACTTCTCGATGATGACCATAGTTTGAGGAGTTCATGTATTCACTATATGCTAATGCTTTGTTCCGGTTCTCTATTAAAAGGAGGCCTTAATATCCCTTAGTTTCCATTAGGACCACGCTGCCACGGGAGGGTAGGACAAAAGATGGCATGCTAGTTCTTTTCCATAAGCACGTATGACTATATTCGGAATACGTGCCTACATTACATTGATGAATTGGAGCTAGTTCTGTGTCACCCTATGTTATGACTGTTACATGATGAACCGCATTCGGCATAATTATCCATCACCGATCCAATGCCTACGAGTTTTCCATATACTGGTTCTCGCTTATTTACTTTCCCTTTGCTACTGTTACAATCACTACAAAATACCAAAAATATTAATTTTGCTTTCATTACTCTTTTGTTACCGTTACCACTACTATCAACTACTTTGCTACTAAATACTTTGCTGCAGATATTAAGTTATCCAGGTGTGGCTGAATTGACAACTCAGTTGCTAATACTTGAGAATATTCTTTGGCTCCCCTTGTGTCGAATCAATAAATTTGGGTTGAATACTTTACCCTCGAAAGTTGTTGTGATCCCCTACACTTGTGGGTTATCAAGCCGCCACCAACTGAGCTTCCAGATCAGGAATAGCCAAATCCTCTTCACCAGGGAGCTTGACGGACGGGTTATGCAGCACATCCAGGAAGACATTAGGTGGAACCGGTTTACGTTGCGAACCCAAACGGCTTAAGGCGTCTGCCGCTTCATTCTTCCGCCGGTCCACATGATCCACCTGATAACCTTTGAAGTGACCTGCAACAATATCCACCTCACGACGATATGCTGCCATGAGTGGGTCCTTGGAGTCCCAAGTGCCGGACACTTGTTGAGCCACCAGGTCCGAGTCACCGAAGCACTTAACTCGACTTAGGTTCATCTCCTTAGCCATCCGAACACCATGGAGCAAGGCCTCATATTCAGTTGCATTGTTAGTGCAAGGGAACATTTAACGAAGAACATAACAAAACTTATCACCTCGTGGGGAAGTTAACACGACTCCAGCCCCCGAGCCCTCCAATTGCCTGGACCCATCAAAATGAATAGTCCAATAAGTATGATCCGGCTTCTCTTCTGGCGCTTGTAGTTCTGTCCAATCATTGATGAAATCCACAAGTGCCTGAGATTTGATCGCCGTTCGGGGTATGTATTTCAACCCGTGAGGCCCGAGCTCGATAGCCCACTTAGCAATCCGCCGATTGCTTCCTGTTACGGATTATATGCCCCAAAGGAGCAGAGCTGACCACCGTGATGGGGTGACCTTGGAAATATTGCTTAAGCTTCCGGCTTGCCATGAAAACTCCATACACCATTTTTTGCCAATCCGGGTACCTCTGCTTGGACTCAATAAGTACCTCACTGATATAGTAAACCGGCTGCTGAAACGGATATTTCTTTCCGGCCTCCTTGTGCTCCACCACAATAGCCACACTAACAGCCCGGGCGTTAGCTGTCACATATAGCAACAATGGTTCTTTGTCAACCGAAGCAGCGAGAATCGGCGGATTAGCCAGCTGCCGCTTTAAGTCCTTAAATGCTTCATTAGCGGCGTCACTCCAGACGAAGTTATCCGTTTTCTTCAGCATCTGATACAAAGGGATGGCCTTCTCGCCAAGGCGACTGATAAACCGGCTCAACACGGCAATCCGGCCTGCCAGGCGTTGAACATCATTGATACACTTCGGTTTGGCCAAAGAGGTGATGGCTTTGATCTTTTCCGGATTAGCTTCAATGCCCCTGTTAGACACCAAAAAGCCCAAGAGCTTGCCTTCCGGTACACCAAAAACGCACTTGGCCGGATTAAGCATCATTTTATAAACCCGCGGGTTATCGAAGGTCTCCTTCAAGTCATCTATCAATGTCTCCTTCTGTCTAGATTTTACCACAGTATCATCCAGATAAGCATGAACATTGCGGCCGATCTGATCATGAAGACAATTCTGCACACACCGTTGATAAGTCGCCTAGGCACTCTTGAGCCCAAAGGGCATAGACACATAACAGAAGGCTCCAAAGGGAGTTATAAAGGCTGTCTTCTCCTGGTCCTTAACTGCCATTTTGATCTGATCATAACCAGAATATGCATCCAGAAAGCTCAAATGCTCGCAACCCGCCATAGCATCAATGATTTGATCAATACGCGGGAGAGCAAAAGGATCTGCTGGGAAAGCCTTGTTGAGATCTGTATAGTCCACACACATATGCCAAGTGCCATTCTTCTTAAGTACCAGCACCGGATTAGCCAACCACTCAGGATGAAACACTTCGACGATAAACCTAGCCGCCAAGAGCCTGGCAACTTCTTCTCCAATAGCCTTGCATCTTTCTTCATTGAACCGGCAAAAAAATTGCTTGACCGGTTTATACTTGGGATCAACATTGAGGGTGTGCTCAGCGAGTTCTCTCGGTACACCTAGCATGTCAGAAGGCTTCCACGCAAAGATGTCCCGATTCTCACGGATGAACTCGATGAGCGCGCTTTCCTATTTCAGATCCAAGTTAGCGCTGATGCTAAACTGTTTGGACGAATCGCCAGGCATGAAATCAACAAGCTTCGTCTCATCAGCCGATTTGAACTTCAGGGCCGGATCATGCTCTGTAGTTCGTTTCTTCAATGAAGTCATATCTGCTGGATCAACATTGTCTTTGTAAAACTTCAACTCTTCTATTGCACAAACCGACTCAGCATAAGCCGCATCACCTTCTTCACACTCCAAAGCGATCTTGCGGCTCCCATGTACTGTTAAAATTCCCTTGTGACCCAGCATCTTGAGCTGCAGATAGACATAACAAGGCCGTGCCATAAACTTAGCGTAATCTGGCCGTCCAAACAGGGCATGATACGGGCTTTTGATTTTCACCACTTCAAAGGTCAATGTTTCTGATCTCGAGTCATGCTCATCTCCGAAAGCCACCTCCAGAGCTATCTTACCAACAGGATATGCCGATTTACCAGGCACCACCCCATGGAACACCGTATTGGACGGTTTAAGATTTTTATCTGTTAACCCCATGCGACGGAAAGTTTCGTAATAAAGGATATTGATACTACTCCCCCCATCCATTAGTACCTTAGTGAACTTATGACCTCCCACCTGAGGCGCCACCACCAATGCCAGGTGACCCGGATTGTCAACCCGGGGTGGATGATCCTCTCTACTCCACACGATCGGCTGCTCAGACCAGCGCAAGTAACGGGGCACCGCCGGTTCAACGGAGTTCACGCCCTCTTATGAAGCATCTGATCGCGCTTGCACAAGCTAGTGGTGAAGACATGATACTGCCCACTATTCAACTTCTTTGGTTGCTCTGATAACCCGACTGCTGCTGTTGCTGCTGATTGCCCTGATGATTATAACCACCTTGGTTGCCCTGATTACCTTGGTTGTTATGTCCACCCTGATTATCGTGGAAGCCTGAACTGGAATTTCCTCCACCATAACCCGGCCCATGAGATACGGGGCCTGAACCGCCACCCGGCCCATGATCATACCGAAAGAGATCAGAATTTTTGAACTCCTGCATGATATAACAATCCTTCCAGAGGTGCGTGGACGGTGTCTCCTTTGTTCCGTGTTTCGGGCAAGGCTGGTTCAACAGATAAGACAAGCGGTCCGGGTTAGGACTTGGCCCTCCACCACGCTGGGGCGGTTTACCCGTACGCCGCTGGCCTTTGTCATGTGTGTTGGTATTAGCCACAAAGTCTAAACTGTGGTCCGCCTTACGCTTGTGCCGTTTCCATGACCCGCCGGGTTATGTTGCTGCCCCTTGGCGTTGCCGCTCCTCTTTCCCTTCCCTGCCTTATCATCATCAGACTCGGGATCCTTGGTACTGTCAGAGTCGGCATACTTCACCAGAGCGGCCATGAGAGTTCCCATGTCATTACAATGATGTTTGAGTCGTCCCAACTTTAACTTCAGGGGTTCAAACCGGCAATTGCCTTTCAATGTTAAAACTACATCATCCCTTCCTCTTGGGGAAATACCGACGTAGTTGCAGCAACCATCACCCTCCCCTAGTCCTATTCGGACTCCCCTTGGGGGGGCACCACCTCCTGGCTGCTACCCTCTCTCTCCCCTAAGGCCCACTAAGGCCCATTACTTCCCCAGGGGGTTCCGGAAACCCCTCCGGCACTCCGGTTTTATCCGAAACTATCCGGAACACTTTCGGTGTCCGAATAACATGGTCCAATATATAAATCTTTATGTATCGACCATTTTGAGACTCCTCGTCATGTCCGTGATCTCATCCGGGACTCCGAACAACCTTCGGTATATCAAATCACATAACTCATAATACAAATCGTCATCGAACATTAAGCGTGCGAACCCAACGGGTTCGAGAACTATGTAGACATGACCGAGACATATCTCCAGTGAATAACCAATAGAGGAACCTGGATGCTCATATTAGTTCCTACATATTCTACGAAGATCTGTATCGGTCAAACCGTATAACAACATACGTTGTTCCCTTTGTCATCGGTATGTTAGTTGCCCGAGATTCGATCGTCGGTATCATCATACCTAGTTCAATCTCGTTACCGGCAAGTCTCTTTACTGGATTACGTAATGCATCATCCCACAACTAACTCATTAGTCACATTGCTTGCAAGGCTTATAGTGATGTGTATTACCGAGAAAGCCCAGAGATACCTCTCCGATAATCGGAGTGACAAATCCTAATCTCGATCTGTGCCAACTCAACAAACACCATCGGAGACACCTGTAGAAAATCTTTATGATCACCCAGTTACGTTGTGACGTTTGATAGCACACTAAGTGTTCCTCCGGTATTCGGGAGTTGCATAATCTCATAGTCATAGGAACATGTATAAGTCATGAAGAAAGCAATAACAATAAACTAAACGATCATAGGGCTAAGCTAACGGATGGGTCTTGTCCATCACATCATTCTCTAATGATGTGATCCCGTTCATCAAATGACAACACATGTCTATGACTAGGAAACTTAACCGTCTTTAATTAACGAGCTAGTCTAGTAGAGGCATACTAGGGACACTCTGTTTCTCTATGTATTCACACATGTACTAAGTTTCCGGTTAATACAATTCTAGCATGAATAATAAACATTTATCATGATATAAGGAAATATAAATAACAACTTTATTATTGCCTCTAGGGCATATTTCCTTCACCGGAGCCCACCCCCCCTCACGCCAAAAAAGCGCCGGTAAGCCCCCAAGAGGCGCTATTTCCCCCTAAAAAACGCCCTTGGGGGGCTGAACGGCCGAGGATGCTCTTACTAGTGACTTGCTAGTTAGCAGGTATGGCATATGATGCGCTTGTAATGAACTGGTTCTCGACACCTCTTAAGCCTAGAAGCTGCGAATATTTTTATGCTGCTATTCAAATTAACTGTCCGCTATGACTATATTTTTGAAACTGCTGTAGGAGATCTTTCCCAAGAATATCTTGATCGGATAGATTCCATTCGTGCGCGTCCATATCAGCCTACGTGGCTCCATGAGGCGCAGCGCGAAGCTCTGTTGTTTGTTGAAACCATGAGACATGTTGGTATCTTGATTTCCATGGCAAAGACAGTGGTGGAGATTGTCATGGTGGCTGAGATCGGAGGATCGGTAAGGTGGAGGGGGCCTTGGAGGCGATGGAGTCAGCCAGGTGTTTGATAACTTTCAGAAGTAGTAGTGACAAGTGGGGTCCGCAGCAGTAGAGGATTTCATTTTCGGTGGTGCTCCACGGTGCCAAGTCGTGAGTTTTTAGGGTGAAAATCCATGGTTCGATCTTTATTGGTTGTGCGTGGCAATTGCCTTGCTGAAAGTATTGTTTTGTGAGCTCAAACTTTCTCTAGGGTGAAATCTAAGATCTTGGATCAGGCGACGACGACGCTTGTGTAATGTTTCCTTCTTAAATGGGTCGCTTTTGGAGACCTTCTATGTTTTCCGGGTGTTGTCTTTGATGGTGGTTTGTCTGTTGGTGCTAAGAGGGGCCGATCACTCTGATGAGGCCTTTGTCTTTTATTTACTTTCTTTTTTGTTTCTTTTCGGGCTATGTGCATATTGGATGTCATTGTGACATCTTATTGATGCAGAGGTTGGGTGTAATTGATATCTTCGTGATATTAATACATTCTCTTTTTTAAAAAGAAAAAATTTAACTCTTCGTACCTTCAGACATACGGCAAGCCAAATCAGCGGCATGACCGCAGCTATTAGAAGCGATATGGACTGCTGGAAACTAGCTGGGGCGAAGTGCCTAGAGACGCCACTCGGTGACCCAGGCTAGTTAAAGTAGTTTTTGTTTTTCAGGGTGACTACACACCCAACTCCTGTAAACCACCACGATCAATTGATCATGAACGCATTTGCCATCTTCTCCCTGCTTAATATATGAATGTCGGCGATATGTTGGTTCTTTCAAAAAAACTTATATTTAAAAACGGAGGGAGTATTAGAACCAAAAACTAGTGAATGTTATTGATTCTCTTGTTTGATTGCACCAGGGAGGATACATTTAACTAGGACCACTTTTCTTCTGTTGTTAATCTCTAACTGCAATGATGCAATACTTTTCATCCGATTTCCGTATGATGACGAGCATCATACCATTGGATTTCGTGCCATACTAAGATCGGACCTGAGGTATCATACATGTAATAGTTTAGTTCCAATTAAAAGGTTAAACCCATATGTGTTTCCATTTACTTTTTTTTGCATGGTGTTTCCATTTACTTTTAAGAATGTTTTCGCATGTTCGGAATTATGAATAGCGAAGTGATTTTCAACACAAACGAGCTTTCAAGGTGCTACATTTGATAGTTCCACGATAAAAATAGTTATGAAACATCCCATTCAGACAGAAGCACATACTCCACTTTACTGTAAAAGCCATAGGTTTTGACTCCCATGGGCTTAAGGTGACATCCCACCTTAATTTTTGTATTTTTTACCATGTGTTCCAAACAGGGCTTAAATGCCGACGAAAACCAATGTTCCTTTTTTTAGGATATGAAACACACCATTCATCATACAGAACATACCTTTCTAATTTCTTAGTACATTGTAAAGACATAATAAGGTCATCAGCACCATGCCACACCACATCCGAGCTCAACTCCTCCATGATCCGTGATCCTCGGTGCTGTCAAAGGACCTCAATGCCTATATACCTAAATACTCCTAGTTGATACCGGATATTCGATTCTGAGCCCAGGCTTAGCTGCTCCCGAAATCTCAGCCGCCAACTCGCATTTAGACCAGCGCCCCTCGATGTATTCGTAGCTGTATTCGAGTAGGTATTTCGTCTGAAGTTTTGATGGGCCTGGGCGCATTCATTGTGACGGAGGCATTGTCCAGCGGGCGGATCAGGCTTTCGGCACACGGCCCACCATTCTTCCCGAGCCATCCCGAGCCGTCCCCTCGAACGAACCTCTGTCCGCACTAACTCAACAGACCTTTCTGATGAAAAACTGGCTCTCGCCGATGCTATGATTCATACCTCCTCCGCAGCCACTGCAGATTCAACTGGCGCCGCCGTCGGGCTCCATGCGTCTGCTGTAGACCCCGTACAGAAGCTGCCCGGGACCTGCAAATGTTGTGTTACAAACACAGCCTTCATCCTGACAAAGCAATGGAACAAGGGAAACAAAACGCAGATGAATCTCATCACCGGCACCCACGACATGCTTCATCAAGCCCGTCTCGCACAAAATCTTTTTTGGGACGCACACAAACAATACAACAGCTTGGAAACTGTAGATGCGACGCCCAACATTTTTTCTATCATAATTCTGAAGTTCTGCTGAGTTGCTGACTTACAGTACAACACTATGCAATACAACAGCACTAAAATTAATAAGCACAGGAGGAACAAGCCTGGAGCATGACTCACAGCACACACCAGAAAATCCTTGAATCGCACATTACACATGAAATTTTAAATCTTCCCGACTACATCTGTGCACCAACCAGTGGGCGTGTGCACGTGTTCCTGCGTCGCCCTTCCATTCAATAGTTCTTGCACTTTCCGGGCTTGCGGGGCTGTTTAGGTGCATCTCCACGATCAGGATATGTCAGTCCGCTTGTGGCCTTCGTGGGGGCAGATGCTGCAAAACCTGGTACGCTTGCTCAGACCCACATGTGGTGATTTCTCCCCGGCTGTTCGACGGCCTCCCTACACCCCTCTGCTACTCCAGTGGTGCTAGTCCTTAAAGCGCATTCACGCTGACAGACGCCCCGACACTACCTTCTTGGGCCTCCAAACCTTTGGACGGGGCTCCAAAACATAGCACGAGTGTATACTTTGCTTGCATGCTGCTCTATTGCCAGATTTGTTCTCCTCACGACACCTCCCTGCCACCACCAACACACAATGAAAAATTGAAAATTAATCAGCAATGGTGAATACGAACAGACACATCAGTTTTTCTGACAATTAGTCATCTACTCTTCGTAGCTTTCCTCCCTCTCACGGTCAATCTGGAGCCTCATATACTGCCTCACAAAAATGTGCATCGGGCTAGCAGGTGGCATATAACCCTTCAACGTGTGGTTTGCATTTTCACTTCATTGGGTGCTTGTAATTTTAGCACAGAACACACATTGAAGTACAGCTTAGCCCACTTAGTTCGGATTTCATATATCTGGGTCATGTATGGGCTTCCTCAAATTGTATTTATCAAGCAGCATATCCATGCGGACTCGAACTCAACGATCATCAACATGTGATTTATAACCTTATAGAACTCATCCCTGAACTCGTTATTCTTCGTGTACAGAGGGCCCAGGCTCTCCTTCGCCTTCTTCTGTATGTACCGCACGAACTGCTATTCTCCGCTTCCGACTTCCCCTGCAGCACACACATTCAGCTGCCAAAGAAGGCTCCAGTCAGTACAAGCCATCGACTCAGCAATCAGAAGAAATTTAACAAGACAACAACAGTGCAATTCTCACCGAGCAGCCACAAACAATTTCCTGCATCGACTTCATCCTCTCAGCGTTTGATCTGCTTTTGCCATACCTAATCCCAAAGCCAATCTCCCAAGAATACAAGTTTGTAAAAGTCGTATGCCTCACCAAGTGAATCAAAACTCCATCCTCGATGCGCAAGGTGCCCTGTCAGGTGGTGCAATACTGAGCCTCAACCTCGAATTATGTAAGGAGTCGCTTCAGATTTCTATTTTTCAGCGCATATACCACCATCACCCACAACCACACACACATGTCTGCATCCACTAATTACTGATTTAACACAAAATAGCAGTGCAATTCATGGCCCAAAGGCAATGTGCAGTTTTAACCAAACAACTGATCAATATATTACTACCTTTTAGTCAGCCGGGTGCTTCAGGATTCTTCCTGTTAGTTGACTGTGCCGACCTGATTGGAGATACATTATTTCTTCATCGCCCCTCTCCTCCAACCCTTGTAGGGCTCCCGGCACCCTCAGCTTGGCCGCACCTGGACCCGACATTCAAATCAGCCACCGTAGCAGCTGATTAGTCGCTCAAGGGAAACCTGCAAGGTCGCAAACGCTGTCAATGGAGGTGTCGGCCGGGGGGGATGTCAGAGGTGCTCCACCGGCCTGGTCTACGAACACTGAAGCGCCCTTGGAACCAATATAGGAAAAGGAGCATGGATAAGCGAGGAACTCACCGGTCGACGGGATCCAACAGGAACTCTAGCCGCTCCTCTGCCGTTGCCGCACAAGCCGCCGCCGAGAGCAGGGGAACGACCGAACGAGGGTTCGCAAGCCTTCCTGACCCACTAGAACTGTCCACAGAATTTTCAATCCCCAGTACATTTACGACTAAGAACGGCCCAGGTTTCCCGCTGACGTACTGGACTAACAATCCGGGCCAGGGCACAACACACCATGAACGGAACAGGGCTGACGGGTGTCCACCGCTACTAGCAAGGCCCGCCAGCGCGCACTGTTCCCGCACATATACGCGCAGTATCCTAATTTTCCTGCGCTCAGACTCTGACACGGCAGACCTATTTTCTAGGATCCCAACGCAGCAGCGGACGCTAGCGACTTCGGGAGCATATGAGCTCGAGCACCGAATCGCTGCTTCTTAGTTGATACACACTATTCTATTTCTCTCGACATACACAAATCCCAACTCATCACATATATCAACTCATAAATCTGGCTACATATATTCTTTCAACTCTAGGAAAATGCTAATTATGTGTTTTTATGTACAATTAATAATAATTAAAGAACTGTGCTATAATCCGGTCGACTGGACCCTAGCAACACATCTGAACGCATCATCCCGTGATCCACTTCTCCCGTCCCGTAGCTATCTTCGATCTTTCTGCCGCGTTGCAGGTGGGAGTCGAACACATTACCTCCTGGACCTTCATCACTTGTCCTACCCACCTGCTCCAAATTCAAGTTATGCTTACAAAGAAGTTCGGTAGGTATTTATACTACTACACAAACGCAATCAGAAATATTCCTTTTTACCAGTTTCTTCCCTTTGTGTACACGGTAATTCGTTCAGCATAGACCTGATAACTCACAAACACGTCGTAAAGAAAAAATATTGCTGTAACACATCCCATAACCTATTTATAAAAAAAGCATGGTAATTGTATGATATGTAACCCACTCACAAACACCATGGTAACTTTTGACCAGAAGAAAAAATGTTGTTGTAACACATTTCGACAACTTATTTGTAGAAAGAGCATGGTAATTTATATGCATGAATATGATAGCTCACACATACACACGGTGGTAACTTTTTTGACCACATGAAAAAAAAAGTTGTTATAACACACCCCAAATAACATCTCTATAAAGAACATGGTAATATATACGCCACAAACCTGGTAACCCACTCACAAATACTGCGGTAACTTTCGGTGCAGAGAAGAAAAGTTATTGTAACACACCAATAACTTCTCTACAAAAGGGCATCATAATTTATATGCCACGAACCTGATAACTCATGCAAAACAATGGTATTCACACAAAATTTACTAGGGGATATTTCGATAACCCCTACCCCTCCCTCCCCCCCCCCCCCCTCCTTACCAAAGCTATGAGGAACAAAGTACATAAGTTATCAGGTCTGTGATGTGTGAGTTATCATGTTGTTCATATAAAATTTACCGGGGGATATTCCATCAACCCCAGCCCCCCTCGGCGCCAAAGTTATCAGGGCTGGGGTACATAAGTTATCAGGTCTACGATGTGTGAGTTACCATGCTATTCAGTATTCACACAAAAGTTACCGGGGGTACATAGGTTGTATATTTTTCATCAAGGGTACATACGTGAGTTATCAGGTCCGATATGAGTGTACAACATGTTATTTACACCAAAGTTACCAGGATATATTTTTGAACAACTTTTATCTTCGGGGTGAAAAAGTACCTGTGGTGTTTGTACATGAGTTATCATCGCTGATGTGCATATATTATCATGCTATTTACATGAAGTTATCGGAGTAGGTTTTTCACCAACTTTTATCTTGGAGTTGAACTTTACCGCGATGTTTGTACGTGAGTTATCAACTTTTATCCTTTGCCATTTTCTAACCAAAAAAATCACGGGTCAACGTTATCGTGTTGTTTGTACCTAAGTTATCAGGCCGGGAATCCTATATTATCATGCTATTTACATAAAAATTATCAGGGATATATTTTTCCCTCATATCAGAGTTACCGCGGGGTTTGGTGTTAGAATGTCAGTTATTAGGCCACGATGCATGGGCTAGTAGTTAGACTTTTAATAGAGCAAATGTTCGTCAATGTCTAGGTATTAGTACAAAGCAACAGATTAAAAAAAGTTTTGACTTTAACTCTCAACAAGAAGTAATAGTATCTGGACTGGTTAGTTTGCTAAACTCACTAGTAGATGGTCTTTCGATTCTTGGCACATGTAATTTTTGGCGCTATTTTCTACTTAAAAAGTCAACCTGAAATCGCAGTAAAAACCTTTCTAAATTGCTCATGGGATCATGATCCGGAAATCACGCCACCTATTTCCTTTCCTACTAAGAAAACACTCTAAAATCGAGCGAGAAAAATGCGCCCGCACGATCAATCCGGTCCAAAAAACCGCCCTGAAATCACGGCCGCAAGATCTGAAAGAACGACATCCGACATGTGCGGATCTGTTGCAAAATTACTGCCGTCTGGAAAATAGCTTTTCCGATAATTAAATAAGTCATCTGTATTTTCAACTTCCATTTTCATATCTAGATTCTAGAATCAAATCTCTTTAAAATATATTGCAACAAATTCGTATAGCAAAGCACGGGTGTCATTGTCAATTTAGTGATGATGCAGGACAATCTCAAAAAGACAAAATAGCGGTCGGGGTCTACCATGATTTTCCCGCCGTCAGCAATACTTCATTTGCTGCCGCGGCGCCGAAGGTCTGGAAGCGACAACCAAGTATTTTTTTTTTGAAACGACGCAAAAGATTTGCTATTTTCATTGATTAAGAAGAAGAGAATTGCCCGATTAATTGGCGGAAAACCAGACTAAAATCGATACAACTCAACCCACAACCAAGTATCTTACAAGAGCACCACTTGCTACTTACTTGCTGGGACAAGGCGTGCAAGTAATGATCGGGATGCTGACACCTCTTATGCCCATAAGCTGTGATTTTCTTTGACAGCAATTGATATTAGCGATCCTCTAACGATGTCCTCTAATCTATGATACACATATTTGTGCGTGTTCTAGGAAAGAAATGATCCGGAACATGGCAAGCAAGTCCCGTACCTCTCTTCTTGCCTTCTCTCTTTGTCCTAACACTATGCTTGCTCCACGGTCTGTGCCGTCATTTTATAACATGGTTCGTTCAATGGACATTTACAATTTATGTGTCACTAAATGAATGTGAAAAATCTACTAGTACAAAAACAAATGATTGTTACTGATTTTCTTGTCCGGTCGCGGCAGAGAGGATGCATTTACTTGTAAATTTCTGGTCTAGAAGTCATTTTTCCCTTTTTCCTTTAAAAAATGATTAGGCAAATTTAAATTCTGAATAGTCGAAGTGATTCCCACCAGCTAAATGCCATGATAAAAACACAACATTCCGTTCAAACAAAAACACGTACACTCCACTTTGCTGTAAAAAGCAGTTCTCACTTCTCTAGTTATAATCACCACAGACCACAGAGTTTATCTTAAAAAATGCATTACAGTTCCCATCGGAGGTATGCAAGACAGAGAGAGCTAAGATACGGTATTTTTATGGCATACATCAATTTATCCTAGCTAGTCGATCCAACCGGCCAGGAAATAAACTGGTTGTGTTTTTTCTTTTTCGAAACGGATAAACTGGTTGTGTTGATGTCGAAGAGACTTGCCAAACGTTTGAAATTGCCCTACAGGGGATTGAAAAATCAGTTAGCTGGAGCAGAAACCATGCATGCACCTGCTAGCTCCTGCATGTGTATGCATGCCTAAATCTGCAGGACTCGACAGCGTGCAGTGTCGTCTTGGAGTTGCCCGGCGGTACAGCGGAACAAATCGATCGGCCACAACCTTTCATCCATTGGATTTTCTTACACATGTGTTTTTGTTATTGTGCATTCCAAATGAGGCCCTAAATAGTCTTGATGAAATGCAGCATTCAACATACAAAACAAGACTTTCTATTTTTTGTGTACGCTGTACAAACATAATAAGGTCCTCGGCACCACACCATACGACATCCGAGCCTAACGCCTCTATGACCCGTGATCGAAGGACCTCAACGCTAATCATATAAACCTAAATGGTTGATCCCACTACTCTTTTTTTAACATGCACACGACCCAACTCACTGCACATGCTAACTCATAAATCCCACTACTTCTATTTTGTTAAATGCACCGATATGCTAAATGTGTTCTTTAAATATGTACAACAGACTATCCTCCTATGTCCGGTTTATTAGCACGTCACGTTTGATTTCATGATTTATCATCGGTACTCTCGTGCAGATTTGCACACCTTGCATAACCCACTTATTAATAAGATGTTTAAGAGACCATTCAAGCCGGTGTCAAGATTTCGACCAGAGGTGGCCTTACCCTGCAGAAGGTCAAGCGGACTGGCACCCCTGTTGTGGCCACGGCGTCTAAGGCTGCAGAGAAGCTCATTTGCCGGACGATGGGAATCACCAAAAACGGAGAGGACGTGGATGAAGCCATCCTTGATGAGTTCACGGCCAAGTTCAAGGAGCAGCTAGCCCTGAAGTGATTACGGCAATGAGAGAGTTCTTCCACCTCGACGACTCGGCCGTCAACGGCGTCGAAGATGCTCTAATTGATCATGGCGGTGCGGGGCTCGAGTTGGCCGGGATGGTGTCGGCTCAGACAACCAAGGATCGCAGCCGTCGGCGACTTGAACGCCATGCTAGTTCGTAAGGGCTGATTCAGTTTCAGATGTTAAGCAAACTACCTTGTACGTGGTTGGATGGCGCTTGTGCCGTTCATGTAGGGCGTGTGGGTTATGTCTTGATGACGTGTTTATGCTTTTGGGTAGTTTCCTCCCGTGCTTTCACGTCTCTTTGAGGTGTATTGTGTTGCTCTCTTTTGGCTTACGTTAAGCAACGTGTTGGTCGTTGTGCTCCATGACAATGCAACCCGTCAACACCCTCAATTTGGAATGTGCGGGGTTTAAATTGCCGGATAGGAGGGCTACGATGAGTGCAACAATTGCTACCTCATCGTGCCAAATTGTGTGTTTACAAGAGACAAAGCTTGATAATGTAGATAAGTTTGTCGCCTCCTCCGGGTGGTAACAGACTCAAAAATTTATAACGCCCGACAACGGGAACCGGGGAGGGATTCTTACGCTATGGGATGACAGCATTCTCGAGATCATCGACATCACAATTTCGCCTTCTGCCTCTGGCAAGGTCCGAATCCAGCATAACCGATGTGTACTTCAAGTTAACAACCGTCTCGACTCTGCGAGCAAAGATTCCTTCTTGAGATTGCCTCCCACAAGCCTATGTCGGGCCTTGCTTGGCTCGCCATCGGGGACTTCAACCAAATCTACCGGGCGTGTGACAAAAACAAGAGAAATGTAAATCGGAGTAGAATCAACCGTTTCGCGCAATCTTGCAATCGTGTGAACTCAAGGAAATCCACCTTGAGCAGGCGCTACACTTGGAGTAATGAGCGGGACAACCCAACTCTATGCAAACTAGACTCCTTCTTACAGAACGCCGAGTGGGACACGACCTTCAACACACATGTGTTGCATGCCTTATCGTCTTCCCTCTCCGACCACTGCCCTCTTTTGCTTGCTGACGCCAAGGGGCCTAGGAGACCACGGTCCTTCAAATTCGAGAACTTCTGGGTATCTCTGCTGGTTTCAACGAAGTGGTCCAAAAGGCGTGGGACGGCGTGTGAGCCACTGTAACCGTTTCTCATTTTGCACAAGAAACTCAAAAAACAGCGCTCCGACGCGATTGGAGCAAGAAGCTATTCTCCAATGCCAAAGATACAACTTCATGCAGCACTTCTCGTCATCCTCCGGTTAGATATCGCACAAGAACAAAGATCTCTATCCCCGGAGGAGCGTGATCTGCGCTCTAGGCTCAAGCGCAGGGTGATCAGCTTGGCTGTGCTTGAGCGGGCAAGAAAAAGTCAATGTGCTAGGATTACCAACTTGAGGGATGGGGATGCCAACACCAAGTTCTTTCATCGGCGTATTAATGCCCGCAGCAAAAAAATCACATTCACCGGATTAAGCACGCTTAATGGCTGGGCGACCGAGCATGAAGAAAAGAGAAGATCGTGCATGACCACTTCTACGAGGTTATGGGAAGGAGAGGTATGAGCAACAAAGATTTCAATTGGGAGGAGCTTGGCACCGAGCTTCATGATTTGCAAGACCTTGATGATAGCATCACGTAAGACGAGGTCCGGACTGCCATTAAAGAGATGCCTAGTGATAAGGCGCTGGACCGGATGGCTTCACGGGATGTTTTTCAAGAAATGTTGGGGAATCATCAAACATACTGATCATGAGGGTTGTGCAGCATTTTGACTCTTTGCACACCTCCAATTTGCAGTGGGTCAACTCCGCCAATGTTATCCTCCTACCGAAAAAACATGGTGCGAAGGCATTCTGACTATAGACCCATTAGTCTTATTCATGCCATCGCCAAAATCATTGCCAAAGTTCTCTCGCTCAGGCTTGCTCCCCACATGGATGAACTTGTCTCCAACGGTCAAAGCGCCTTCATCAAGGGAGAAGCATCCACGACAATTTCATGTATCGCTCGAATTTTGCTCGGCGCCTACAAAGAGGAGAACCTCTGCCCTCCTTCTCAAGCTTGACATAAAGAAGGCTTTTGATTCGGTCAAGTGGGGATATTTTCTTGAGCTCTGCAACGTGGGGGTTCCCGCCTAAATTTCGGGCATGGATTGCGGCACTTCTTTCCTCTTCCTCATCGAGAATCATGCTAAACGGGGTGCCCGGCCCTCCGATCAAGCACGGGAGCGGGTTCAGGCAGGGAGACCCCCTTTCCCCCCTCCTGTTTGTCCTTGCGATTGACCCTTTGCATAAGATTTTGGACCTGGCCACGCGGAAAGGACTCCTCCATAAGCTTCGTGGCGGGAGCTGTGATGAGAACCTCCTCAGATGCGGATGATGTGGTCTTTGTGACACCCATCAAGAGGGACATTGACAACCTAGCTGCGATCTTACGAGGCTTTGGTGATGTGACGGGCCTCTGCACCAACTTCCAAAAAAGCTCAGTCGTGCCAATTCGTTGCAACCATCTTGACCTTGAGCGCATTCTTCGAAATATGCCGGTGATCCGTGCTTCCTTCCCGGTGAAATACCTAGGCTTACCTCTCTCGGTTTGGCAGCTAAAGACGGTGGATTTCCAATACCTGGTGGACAAGGCAGCCGGAAAATTAACCACTTAGGATGGGCAAAACATCATTGCTATCGGACGCACGACTCTCGTCAAGTCCGTCATCTCCTCCCTAGCGGTTTTCTCTATCACGCCTCTCATTGTGCCGCAGGGCATTCTGGATACACTCAACAAGATTGAGAGGGCCTTCCTCCGGTCGGGTGCGGACAAGACCACGGGATCCAAATGCAAGGTCAACTGGAAAGCGTGTGCGGACCAAAAGATTATGGTGGCCTTGGGGTGCTCGATACACAAGTTTGCAGGGCGTATGCGGCTTCGGTGGCTATGGTACGAATGGAAGGAGCCCGCAGATTATGGGTTGGCTCGCAACCCCTCGCATCAAGCGGATCTCCAGTTCTTCTATGCATCTACGACTATCCTGTCGTGACGGGCGCCAAAACACCTTTCGGGACTCCCCACGGCTCTTGGGGCGCAAGCCCAAGGACATTGCACCACTAATCTTTGAGGCATCGAAGAGAAAGAATTGGAAGGTGCGTGAGGCTCGAAAGGGAACGCTTGGATCCTCAAGATCAAACATGACACTGCCATCTCTGTCAACCACATTTCGGAATTCTTTAACCTTTGGATGCTTGTGCATGACTTCCACCTTGATGAGCAAGCCGAAGACAACATCATTTGGAAGCATGCGAACAATGGGATCTACACGGCGCACCGCCTACAAAGCGCAATTTTTAGGCTGACTCTGTCCCCCATGGACCGCATGGTGTGGAAGGCTTGGGCACCTCCTAAGGTTAGATTCTTCGCTTGGTTGGCCTTGCAAAATAGAATTTGGACTGCCGATCGCTTTGGAGAAGCGTGGTTGGCCAAACTGTGGCCCTTGCCCGCTTTGCAAAAGAGAACAAGAAACAGGGATACACCTCTTTGTCAAGTGTCGCTACACACTTAGGCTCGGAGATCAATCATCGAGAAGCTTGGGCTCACGCACATGGACACCTCCGATTGGCAGGTTAGAAGCAACCGTCACCGAGTGGTGGCAAAAAGAACCGACGACCGCAACCCTCACCGCCACGCAATGGCTTCCCTCACCATGCTCGTTTCTTGGACTATTTGGAATGAGAGAAACGCCCGGCGTATTCCGTCGAAAATGCGCACCACCGCCGGGTCCTACTAACCAGCATTTTAGAAGATGCTAAACTTTGGAGTTATCTTTGGCGCAACAAAGCTAGGGAACATCATATTGTACGAGTAATTGTCATGCCGCTTATTTGTGCGTGCGTTGTAAAACTCTAAACTCTTCTCTCTCTTATTTAATTGAAGTGGCAAATCTTTTGCCTCCGTTCCAAAAAAAACTTCTGGTGAGTATAACTCGCCTCCAACGCCAAGTGTCCTGCCGAAGAGGTCAAGAGTATTGCGAGTGCCGGTCTTTAGCCACCACAGACAGGCTGGGAGGCGATATCCTAGGAACTTACGAGGGCACCACTTGCTAGTTAGCAGGTCCATGACTTGCCCGTAATGAACCGGTTCTCGACACCTCTTAAGTCCAAAAGCTAAGAATATTTTTTCCACTCCTACCCAAATTAATGGTCTGCTAATATATGATACACATGTTTGTGCCTACTCTAAAAAAAATGTCCAATACATAGCAAAGAACTTTTGTCTCTCTTCCTTATTTGTTCTCTATTTTTTTGTGGCACTACGTTCCACCGTTCATGTCGTCCTTTATAACATGGTTCGGTTGGTGCACATTTACATTATGCGTCACTAAATGAATTCGAAATATCTACTAGAACTAAAACCTAATGAATGGTATGATTCTCTTGTTTGATTGCGGCGAGGAGGACGCATTTAAATAGGACCACTTTTCTTCTTTTCTTAATTTCTGATTGCAACAATGTGATGCTTTTCATCCGATATTCGTATGATGACGAAGATCTAATCACCCACACATCCACACCTAGGAAAAAAATGCAGCACACCATTGGATTCCGTGTCGTACTAAGATCTGAGGTGTCGTACACTAAACCCATATATGTTTCCATTTACTTTAAAAAATGTTTTTGCATGTTTGAAATTCTGAATAGTTGAAGTAATTCTCAATACCTAAACACAAACGATCTTTTAAGATGCTATATTTATAGTTCCAAGATAAAATAGATACTATGAAACATTCGGTCCGTTTTGCTTAAAAAAATTGAAACATTCCATTCAAATGAAAGCACATACCCCACTTTACTGTAAGAACCATAGGTATTGACTCCTGTAGGTTTTGAGAAACATGCCACCTCAATAACCTGCATTCCAAGCGAGGCTTTTTGTATTTCTTTTTTTTTTTGTAAGGAAAACTTTCGATCTATTTATCAACTGTCAAGATAGTACAAAGAACATCAGAAGTAAAAAAATGTATCCAGGTCCATAGACCACCTAGAGACGACTACAAGCACTGGAGCGAGTCGAAGGCACGCCGCCGTCATCCCCCCTCCCTCATTGGAGCCGGGCAAACCTTGTTCTAGCAAACAGTCAGGAAGATGTCGGGCTAAGGCCCCATATGACCAACGCACCAGAATAGCAACCGTCGCCGACGAAGAGAAGAATAGATCAAAAGTATCCACCCTGTAGACACATGAACATGGAAGAACGAAGACCAATCCACGTGGATCAGCCGAAGACAAACGCCGACCGAATCCCATGAGATTCGCCGGAGACAAACCTTCACACGTCCTCCGACGATGCTAGAAACACCATAACACCACCGGGACGGAGGCTAGGCAGGGAGGACCTTATTCCATCAACAGAGTGCCGCCTCCGCCTTGCATGTCTGAGTAGGACACAAACCCTAACAAAACTAAAAAAAGCATCAGAAAACGGAGCCCTCCCGCCAGCAAGGGCCGGGATCCACCGTCTCTCCATGGTCCTAAGATCACAGGAGACGAGTTAGACCGGCGACAACGCCGGCGGGAGGCAGGAGAAACTCTAGCACAGGGTGCAGGGTACGAGCGGCCGCTTGCCGCCGTGCGTGGTGTCCTTACGGTGTTACTAGTTGACTAGATTAGATCTCCCTGTATTTCTTTTTTAACATGCGGGGCCTTAAATAGTCTTAATGGAACTGAACATTCAATAGACAGAACAAATCTTTTTAATTTTTGTGTACATTGTCCAGACATACCAAAATCATAACATGCCACACCATATCGGAGCTTTTAACCTCCATGATCCTTGGCTGCGGTCGAAGGACCTCAACGCTAATCCTATATACCTAAATAGTAGTTGATTGTTTTTTTTCGTGAATACGCAAGGTTGCGTATCATTACATTGATAGGTGCAAAGGGGAAGTACAGGGTAGCACTCGGGGGGGGGGGGGGGGCGGACACTCAACGGCATCCCCAAGAGTGCGGCGCAAGCATGAGGAAGGATGCCCAGCCTTTGCACACACGATCTAGGTTACAGGGATAATAGATGCTAGGCCTAGGGCGCCGGCTCTGGACCAAAGCCGGGCTTCCTCCTTGATGGTGCGGACAAGGGCGTCGGTAGATGGCCGGAGGTCATCGAAGAGAGCGGCATTGCGATGCTTCTAGATGCTCCAGGCGGTGAGAGCTACGAGGGAGTTGAGGCCTTTCCTCAGGCTAACCGGAGAAGCAGCCAACGAGGCGGACCACCACGCGAAGAAGGACGAGTTGGCATCGGGCAGGGGCACCGGGAGGCGACACCAGGATAGGATCTCGTGCCAAGTGATCCTCGAGAAGGCGCATTGAACAAGCAAGTGATCCATGGTCTCGAACTCTTGGTCACACAGCTTGCAATGGGGATCGTGAGGCAGACCGTGGCACGCTCTTCGTTCCGCAGACCAGCAGCGGTCCAGGGAAACTAGCCATAGAAAGAACTTGGCGTTCGTCGGCGCCCAGCACCTCCAAATGGGTCGCCAGTTAGGCGCGGTGGTGGAGCCTAGGAAGAGGGCTTTGTAGGCCAAAGAAGCTGAATATTTCCCACTTTGGGTCCACTTCCAGGAGATTTTGTCGGGCGCGTCAGAGAGTTGGACCTGCTGAATACGCCGCCAAAGATCAAAGTACTCGATCGTGGCGGCCGGTCCCAGAGAGCCATGGATGTCGCGGATCCAGGTCCGGTCCATGATCCCATCACGCACTGATCTGCTGCGTCTACGTCTGCGTGGGATGTGAAGCAACAATGTCGGCGTAATCTCGGCAACGGTCTGACCATGCAGCCAATGGTCGGTCCAGAACTGGCAAGTCCGGCCATCGCCCAAGGTCCAGGTCGTGGACGCGCGAAAAAACTGTCTGGTCTCCTCATCCCTGGGAAGCGGTAGGTGAATCCATGGGCGATCGGGATCGGTGGCTTGCAGCCAAAGCCAACGCGCGCGATCCCAGTGCGGTGGAGGTCACGCACGGCAAGCCCGCCGAGCTCCAACGGCCGGGAGATCTTCGGCCAGCTGACAAGGCAACAGCCGGCCCTGACGTCCTTGCGTCCATGCCACAGGAAGTCGCGGACCACCCTTGTGATCTTCTATCTCTCTCAACATACACACATCCCAACACATCACACATGGCAACTCATAAATCTCACTACTTATATTTCGCTCAAATCCATAAAAATACCAATTATATATTTTCACGTACAAGTAACAAATAAGTCGTATGACTTTCTGATTTCCATTTTCATATGCGGATTTTAGAATCAAATCTCTTCAAAATATATTGCACAAATTCGCACAACAACTCGCAGGATACCATCAAGTTAATTTAGTGGTGCAGGACAATCTTGAAAAACAAAAAATAGTGGTCCGAGTCTAGCAGGATTTTCCCGGCATCGGCGAAGCTGCACTGGCCCCCGTGGCGCCGACGGTGTATCTGACCATGATGTACGTGTACCCGTTCCACTACATATGTCTGACACACACAAAAGCGTATGAAACAGCCGCACCTGCTGCGCTTGCCAACATCTGTCGCATCTATGCTCTACTGTTCCTCTGCCTCGCCCTTGCTCCACTGTCTGATGCCCCTGCTTCACTCCGCGCCGCTGCAGCCAGGTGAGTCACTCACTGTGTGAGTACGACTGGCCTCTGAGGTTCTGACGCCGGGTCTCCTACTGAAGAGGCCAGCTATGTTGCGGAACAGGTTAGGAGGCGGCAACCAAGGAACTTACCGGAGCACCACTTGTTAGTTAGTAGGTGAAACAGGATGCGGGTGTAATGAACGAGTTCCCAACACCTCTTATGCCCGCGAGCTGTGATTTTCTTTGACTGCTACTGAAATTAGCCATCCTCTAATCTACGATACGTATATTTGTGCGTGTTCTAGGAAAAAAATGGTCCAAAACACAGGGCAAATGACTCTTGTATCTCACTTCTTGCGTTCTCTCTTTGCCCTGGCACTATGTTTGCTCCACGGTCGGTGCATATTTACGATTTATGCATCACCAACCGAATGTGAAAGATCTACTAGTACCAAAAACAAATGAATGTTACTGATTCTCTTGTTCGGCCACGGGAGAGAGGAAGCATTTACTTGTAAATTTCTGATTAAAAAGTCATGCTTTCCTTTCCTTTAAAAAATGATCAAGCGAGTTTAAAACTGAGAACAGTCGAAATGATTCTCAACAGCAAAACATAAATGAGCTTTCAATATACTAGATTTGATACTGCCATGATAAAAATAGTTACACAGCATTCCGTTCAAACAGAAGCACGCATTCCACTTTGCTGTAAAAAAAAAAGAACAGTTCTCACTTCTCTAGTTAATCACCACACAGCTTATTTTAATTGATGCTGCTAAAACAAAGGCATTACAGTTCCCATCGGAAGTATGCAAGACAGAGAGCTAAGAATTTACACAAGGTATTTTTATCTCATACATCAATTGGTCCCTCATGTGTAGTATAACCTAAGAGCATCTACGGCCGGGCGTTTCAAACCCATCTCAAACGCTTGGGCGGGCGGACCGATCACTGGCCGGTCAGAAAAACCCGACCCACCCGGGCGCCTCAAACCGGCCTCAAGCGTCCGGCCTGTCTGGCGCCCCTCATATACAACCCAAATACGTAGGGCGGACATGGGGCGGCTCGGGCGAGTCCGCCACCTTAGCCCAACCCACCATCGACCCCACGCCGCCCCAAAATAAAATCCCAATTTGTCCTTTCTTCGAACCCTAACTCACTCCACTCTCCTCTCTCGCTCCGTCCCTTCCTCTCGTTCCCCGATTTCGATCGAATCTGGCGAGATGTCAAGCTCTGACAACAATTAGGGCTCTGACCTCGACGTCGAGGAGGAGTTGGCCCTCTGCATTGCGCTGGAGCGGTTCAGGGTGGACACAGGATGGGGGTGGGGCTAGCTCCGGATCTGCATCTTCGCTGCTCCCATACCGACATAGCACGAACGCCAAAGCTGGCCCCTCCCGGCCCATGCGCAGCTCCGCGAGGGCTGCATAGTCTGTTCCGCCCCCATGTCGTCCCCTGCCGCTGCCGGTCGCTACTCCGTGCGGGCAACGGTGGGCGCTAGTGCCCGCTTCGTCGGCCCACACGCACTAGCCGGAATCGGAGGCGCGCGCCGTCTGCCGCGAGAGGCCGCGGGCAAGGAAGAGGGATGCCGCAGAGCAATCCGTGTGCCGCCGCGACGGGTTGCCGGCTGAACCTCACGAGGATGAGGGGCTCCTCGCTTGGGCCTACCGCCGGTCACTAACAACGGCGGAGATGGACGCTCGCCGCCTACGAGGAAGAGCGCGAAGCGCTCCGGCTTGCCATTGAGCAGTCGGAGCGCGAGGCGGCAGAGGCAGCGCCGCAGGAGGCTCGGGTGGCGAAGATGAAGTGGCAACAGGACATGGCCGTCCGGCAGATGAAGGGGCTCGTTGTCATGTCTGACTCCCTCGACGGCGATGGCGACGACCACAACTCCACCTCCGATGACTCTGACGATCCACGACCTGCCGCAGACACCTATAGTTGCATCGGCGACCGGAAGGGTAAAGGCCTAGCGAGGAAGTGGTGAAGATCCGCCGTCTCCACCTTTAATTTCAAGATTTTAGTAATGTATTTTAAACTTGTCCATCTTTATGTGGATTATGTGAACTTTGGCGATCTTTTGGAGATTCATTGGTGATCTTCTGATGATTAGAATGTGTATTTCTATGTTCATTCTATGTATGTTTGATGATCCATGCAGTTTTATTCATGTTGCATGATTTAGTATGGATATAGGGTACGTATATGAGATACACGGATGCATGGAGGACACAATTTAAGGAGTGCCCAGTCAGTGCCCGCGGATGCGCCCAGGTGTGTCCGCAGGCGTTTGAGGGACCAGATTTGGTGACACCGCATGCAGATGCTAACTAGCTAGTCGATCCAACCGGCCAGGAAAGAAACTGCTTGTGTTGATATCAAAAAGATTTGCCAAAGGTTCAAAATTACCATGTAGGGGGTTGAAAAATCAGCTAGCTAGAGCAGCAACCATGCACCTGCTAGCTCCTACATCTGCATGGATGCCTGAAACTGCAGGACTCAGACAGCATACAGAGTGTCTCAGAATTGCCTGGCGATATCGTGGAACAGATCGATCGGTCACCACCTCAGCTCCATCCCGGTGAATGCGGTACTGAGGAACAGATCGATCGGTCACCACCTGAGGTCCATCTCGGCATATGCACCGCCGCCGCTGCAAGCACGCTGGATCACGTGCAAGTCGTAGGGAGTGAAGTGGTTTTGTTCATGAAACAAATCATGCATGTTTTGCCAAAAGGTTGAACCTACTTGTCTTATGCCTTCAAGGTCCGTAGATACAACCTTCCACGCATCGCACATCAACTTATCCTCAATCACCGAGTACCCCGTCATCATGCTTAGTTGCAAACAACATCTTGGTCTGTGAAGATGCGTTGTTAGGTGCTCTATTTTTCCATTGAGGACGAACCTCAACCTGTGCTCGAGAGATAGCTCTTCATACACTGACAAGGGATGTATGGATTCTCAAGAAGAGAGGAGCCTTGGTGCCCCCCCTTCCCGGACCGCCCGGATCCCGTGAGTGCATAGAAAGTTAGATCTACATGGGATCTCATCTGAATCGCCCCATCTATCCTTCTGAGGAGAAGTTTGTTTGGTTTCAAACTTCGATTCAAATAGGAGGAGTATGCCATGCTAATGTGCCTTGAATGATCCACATCTTCGGGGCAGCACTAATGAGCACATTAAACTATCCATGTGACTGAGAGCACTGACAGCCCAGACACAATGACGCAAAGTAAAAAAAAGCACAATGGCATTTGACCAAACACCTGTCGGGCATGGTGTCTGTCCTGGACACCGCCGGCAGAGGGGCAAAGCGTACCTGGCTGCGGAGGGATCCTGAGTGAACAACAACGTAGCCCAAAGCGGGCGGGCGCATGGGAGGCGGTTGCGGACATCTGGCAATGCATGGGCGATGGCCAAAGAGGTACATCATCGGCGTCCATTGAGTAGGGTGTCGATGTTAACCAAGGGGAAACAGTGGCAGAATGGAAGAGAAGTGGTCCGGGGCGAAAGTGAGCCAGAGTTACACAAGTAAAACATGGAACTGGAAATTATTTATTTATTTATTAGTGCTAAATTAATAAATATGTTACTTAATGAGAAACTGAGCAGGCATCATTGTAATAAACAAATTGTGGATAACTGTTGTCTGAATAGTACTGGACTTTTTTTTGTAACTTTAAGATGATAAGTTCAGTAAAGTTCAGTTGGGAACAGTTGACTGCATAGTACATAGAAAAAACCATTCCACACAATAGTACAATTTCAGATTTGGTAATGTTCATAAACAAGTAAAGTGACAAAGTGGTAATTTGAAATTTCTGCGTGACCATTGAGTACAAATTCTGGAGCTACAACGACTAGACGCCCAATGTGAAGGATGCATTAAGGGCAGGCAACTTGCTGGTTTAATGCGTGAGGGCCCACACCTCGGTTCAATGCCCCTCGCCTGCCTTGCGGGCCATCTACCGCACGTGTCAGGTGCAAAAGACGTGACTATACCAAATGGTATACGTGGGGTTGAAATCCTTATATGGCTCAAGTGTATTCAAGTTGCGCGAGTCACATGAGGATATGCGGTGTGGATACCAGCCACGCATGGCCGCATGTTGAAGGAAATATGCCCTAGAGGCAATAATAAAGTTATTATTTATTTCCTCATATCATGATAAATGTTTATTATTCATGCTAGAATTGTATTAACCGGAAACATGATACATGTGTGAATACATAGACAAACTTAATGTCACTAGTATGCCTCTACTTGACTAGCTCATCAATCAAAGATGGTCATTGTTCCTAACCATAGACATGTGTTGTCATTTGATTAACGGGATCACATCATTAGGAGAATGATGTGATTGACTTGACCCATTCCGTAAGCTTAGCACTTGATCGTTTAGTATGTTGCTATTGCTTTCTTCATAACTTATACAAGTTCCTATAACTATGAGATTATGCAACTCCTGTTTACCAGAGGAACACTTTATGTGCTACCAAACGTCACAACGTAACTGGGTGATTATAAAGGAGCTCTACAGGTGTCACCAAAGGTACATGTTGAGTTGGCGTATTTCGAGATTAGGTTTTGTCACTCCGATTGTCGGAGAGGTATCTCTGGCCCTCTCGGTAACGCACATCACTATAAGCCTTGCAAGCAATGTAGCTAATGAGTCGATTACGGAATGATGCATTACGTAACGAGTAAAGAGACTTGCCGGTAACAAGATTGAACTAGGTATTGAGATACCGACGATCGAATCTCGGGCAAGTAACATACCGATGACAAAGGGAACAACGTATGTTGTTATGCGGTTTGACCGATAAAGATCTTCGTAGAATATGTATGAGCCAATTTGAGCATCCAGGTTCCGCTATTGGTTATTGACCCGAAATGGTTCTCGGTCATGTCTACATAGTTCTCGAACCCGTAGGGTCCGCACGCTTAAGGTTTCGATGACAGTTATATTATGAGTTTATGAGTTTTGATGTACCGAAGTTTGTTTGGAGTCCCGGATGTGATTACGGACATGACGAGGAGTCTCGAAATGGTCGAGACATGAAGATTGATATATTGGAAGCCTACATTTGGATGTCGGAAGTGTTCCGGGTGAAAACGGGATTTTACCGGAGTACCGGGAGGTTACCGGAACCCCCCGAGGGCTTATTGGGCCTACATGGGCCTTAGTGGAGAAGAGGAGAGGAGGCAAGGGCTGGGCCGCGCGCCCCTCCCCCTAGTCCGAATAGGACAAGGAGAGGGGGCGGCGCCCCCCCTTTCCTCTCTCTCCCTCCTCCTTCCCTCCTTCTCCTAGTCCAACAAGGAAGGAGGGAGTCCTACTCCCGGTGGGAGTAGGACTCCCCTTGGCGCGCCCCTCCTTGGCCGGCCGCCCCCTCCCCCTTGGCTCCTTTATATATGGGGGCAGGGGGGCACCTCTAGACACAACAATTGATCTCTTGATCTCTTAGCCGTGTGCGGTGCCTCCCTCCACTTTAGTCCTCGATAATATTGTAGCGGTGCTTAGGCGAAGCCCTGCGACGGTAGAACATCAAGATCGTCACCACGACATCGTGCTGATGGAACTCTTCCCCGACATTCTGCTGGATCAGAGTACGGGGATCGTCATCGAGCTGAACGTGTGCTAGAACTCGGAGGTGCCGTAGTTTTGGTGCTTGATCGGTCGGGCCGTGAAGACGTATGACTACATCAACCGCGTTGTTCTAACGCTTCCGCTTTCGGTCTACGAGGGTACATGGACAACACTCTCCCCTCTCGTTGCTATGCATCACCATGATCTTGTGTGTGCGTAGGAATTTTTTTGAAATTACTACGTTCCCCAACAGTGGCATCCGAGCCAGGTTTTATGCGTTGATGTTATTTGCACGAGTAGAACACAAGTGAGTTGTGGGCGATACAAGTCATACTGCTTACCAGCATGTCATACTTTGGTTCGGCGGTATTGTTGGATGAAGCGGTCCGGACCGACATTACGCGTACGCTTACGCGAGACTGGTTCTACCGACGTGCTTTGCACACAGGTGGCTGGCGGGTGTCTGTTTCTCCAACTTTAGTTGAACCGAGCGTGGCTATGCCCGGTCTTTGCAAAGGTTAAAAGAACACTAACTTGACAAACTATCGTTGTGGTTTTGATGCGTAGGTAAGAACGGTTCTTGCTCAGCCCGTAGCAGCCACGTAAAATTTGCAACAACAAAGTAGAGGACGTCTAACTTGTTTTTGCAGGGCATGTTGTGATGTGATATGGTCAAGACGTGATGCTATATTTTATTGTATGAGATGATCATGTTTTGTAACCGAAGTTATCGGCAATCGGCAGGAGCCATATGGTTGTCGCTTTATTGTATGAAATGCAAATGCCCTGTAATTGCTTTACTTTATCACTAAGCGGTAGCGATAGTCGTAGAAGCAATAGATGGCGAAACGACAATGATGCTACGATGGAGATCAAGGTGTCGCGCCGGTGACGATGGTGATCACGACGGTGCTTCGGAGATGGAGATCACAAGGACAAGATGATGATGGCCATATCATATCACTTATATTGATTGCATGTGATGTTTATCCTTTATGCATCTTATCTTGCTTTGATTGACGGTAGCATTTTAAGATGATCTCTCACTAATTATCAAGAAGTGTTCTCCTGAGTATGCACCGTTGCGAAAGTTCTTCATGCTTTGAGACACCACGTGATGATCGGGTGTGATAGGCTCTACGTTCAAATACAACGGGTGCAAAACAGTTGCACACGCAGAATACTCAGGTTAAACTTGATGAGCCTAGCATATACAGATATGGCCTCGAAACACGGAGACCGAAAGGTCGAACGTGAATCATATAGTAGATATGATCAACATAGTGATGTTCACCATTGAAACTACTCCATCTCACGTGATGATCGGACATGGTTTAGTTGATTTGGATCACGTGATCACTTAGATGACTAGAGAGATGTCCGTCTAAGTGGGAGTTCTTTAGTAATATGATTAATTGAACTTAAATTTATCATGAACTTAGTACTGATAGTATTTTGCCTGTCTATGTTTGTTGTAGATAGATGGCTCGTGTTGTTCAGTTTAATATTAATGCGTTCCTTGAGAAAGATAAGTTGAAAGATGATGGTAGCAATTACACGGACTGGGTCCGTAACTTGAGGATTATCCTCATTGCTGCACAGAAGAATTACGTCCTGGAAGCACCGCTGGGTGCCAGGCCTGCTGCAGATGCAACTGACGACGTTAAGAACGTTTGGCAGAGCAAAGCTGATGACTACTTGATAGTTCTGTGTGTCATGCTTTACGGCTTAGAACCGGGTCTTCAACGACGTTTTGAATGTCATGGAGCATATGAGATGTTCCAGGAGTTGAAATTAATATTTCAAGCAAATGCCCGGATTGAGAGATATGAAGTCTCCAATAAGTTCTATTGCTGTAAGATGGAGGAGAATAGTTCTGTCAGTGAACATATACTCAAAATGTCTGGGTATAATAATCACTTGATTCAACTGGGAGTTAATCTTCCTGATGGTAATGTCATTGATGTAATTCTTCAGTCACTGCCACCAAGCTACAAGAGCTTCGTGATGAACTATAATATGCAAGGGATGGACAAGACTATTCCCGAGCTCTTCGCAATGCTAAAGGCTGCGGAGGTAGAAATCAAGAAGGAGTATCAAGTGTTGATGGTCAATAAGACCACCAGTTTCAAGAAAAAGGGTAAAGGGAAGAAGAAGGGGAACTTCAAGAAGAACATCAAGCAAGTTGCTGCTCAAGAGAAGAAACCCAAATCTGGACCTAAGCATGAGACTGAGTGCTTCTACTGCAAGCAAACTGAACACTGGAAGCGGAACTGCCCCAAGTATTTGGCGGATAAGAAGGATGGCAAGGTGAACAAAGGTATATGTGATATACATGTTATTGATGTGTACCTTACTAATGCTCGCAGTAGCACCTTTGTATTTGATCTTGGTTACATTTGCTAATATTTGCAACTCGAAACAGGGACTACGGATTAAGCGAAGATTGGCTAAGGACGAGGTGATGATGCGCGTGGGAAATGGTTCCAAAGTCGGTGTGATCGCGGTCGTCACGCTACCTCTACATCTACCATCGGGATTAGTTTTAGACCTGAATAATTGTTATTTGGTGCCAGCGTTGAGCATGAACATTATATCTGGATCTTGTTTGACGCGAGACGGTTATTCATTTAAATCAGAGAATAATGGTTGTTCTATTTATATGAGTAATATCTTTTATGGTCATGCACCCTTGAAGAGTGGTCTATTTTTATTAAATCTTGATAGTAGTGATACACATATTCATAATGTTGAAGCCAAAAGATGCAGAGTTGATAATGATAGTGCAACTTATTTGTGGCACTGCCGTTTGAGTCATATTGGTGTAAAGTGCATGAAGAAACTCCATACTGATGGACTTCTGGAATCACTTGATTATGAATCACTTGGTACTTGCGAACCGTGCCTCATGGGTAAGATGACTAAAATGTCGTTCTCCGGAACTATGGAGCGAGCAACTAATTTGTTGGAAATCATACATACTGATGTATGTGGTCCAGTGAATATTGAGGCTCGCGGCAGGTATCGTTATTATCTCACCTTCACAGATGATTAGAGCAGATATGGGTATATCTACTTGATGAAACACAAGTCTGAAACATTTGAAAAGTTCAAAGAATTTCAGAGTGAAGTGGAAAATCATCGTAACAAGAAAATAGAATTTCTACGATCTGATCGTGGAGGAGAATATTTGAGTTACGAGTTTGGTTTACATTTGAAGCAATGCGGAATAGTTTCACAACTCACGCCACCGGGAACACCACAACGAAATGGTGTGTCCGAACGTCGTAATCGTACTTTACTAGATATGGTGCAATTTATGATGTCTCTTACTGATTTACCGCTATCGTTTTGGGGTTATGATTTAGAGACGGCCGCATTCACGTTAAATAGGGCACCATCAAAATCCGTTGAGACGACGCCTTATGAATTGTGGTTTCGCAAGAAACCAAAGTTGTCGTTTCTTAAAGTTTGGGGTTGCGATGCTTATGTGAAGAAACTTCAACCGCATAAGCTCGAACCCAAATCGGAGAAATGTGTCTTCATAGGATACCCAAAAGAGACTATTGGGTACACCTTCTATCACATATCCGAGGGCAAGATTTTTGTTGCTAAATTCGGATCCTTTCTAGAGAAGGAGTTTCTCTCGAAAGAAGTGAGTGGGAGGAAAGTAGAACTTGATGAGGTAATTGTACCTACTCCCTTATTGGAAAGTAGTTCATCACAAGAACCGGTTCCTGTGACAACTACACCAATCAGTGAGGAAGCTAGTGATAATGATCATGAAACTTCAGATCAAGTTACTACAGAACCTCGTAGGTCAACCAGAGTAAGGTCCGCTCCAGAGTGGTACGGTAATCCTATTCTGGAAGTCATGTTACTTGACCATGATGAACCTACAAACTATGAGGAAGCGATGATGAGCCCAGATTCTGCAAAATGGCTTGAGGCCATGAAATCTGAGATGGGATCCATGTATGAGAACAAAGTATGGACTTTGGTTGACTTACCTGATGATCGGCAAGCCATCGAGAATAAATGGATCTTCAAGAAGAAGACTGATGCTGATGGTAATGTAACTGTCTACAAAGCTCGACTTGCTGTGAAAGGTTTTCGACAAGTTCAAGGGGTTGACTACGATGAGACTTTCTCACCCATAGCGATGCTTAAGTCTGTCTGAATCATGTTAGCAATTGCCGCATTTTATGATTATGAAATATGGCAAATGGATGTCAAAACTGCATTCCTGAATGGATTTCTGGAAGAAGAGTTGTATATGATACAACCGGAAGGTTTTGTCGATCCAAAAGGTGCTAACGAAGTGTGCAAGCTCCAGCGATCCATTTATGGACTGGTGCAAGCCTCTCGGAGTTGGAATAAACTCTTTGATAGTGTGATCAAAGCATATGGTTTTATACAGACTTTTGGAGAAGCATGTAGTTACAAGAAAGTGAATGGGAGCTCTGTAGCATCTCTGATATTATATGTAGATGACATATTATTAATTGGAAATGATATAGAATTTCTGGATAGCATAAAGGGATACTTGAATAAAAGTTTTTCGATGAAAGACCTCGGTGAAGCTGCTTACATATTAGGCATCAAGACGCTTAATTGGACTTTCACAAAGCACATACCTTGATAAAGTTTTGAAAAAGTTCAAAATGGATCAGGCAAAGAAAGGGTTCTTGCCTCAGACATAAGGTGTGAAGTTGAGTCAGACTCAATGCCCGACCAGAGCAGAAGATAGAGAGAAAAGGAAAGATGTTCCCTATGCTTCAGCCATAGGCTCTATCATGTATGCAATGCTGTGTACCAGACCTGACGTATGCTTAGCAATAAGTTTGGCAGGGAGGTACCAAAGTAATCCAGAGTGGATCATCGACATCGGTCAAGAATATCCTGAAATACGAAAAGGACTAAGGATATGTTTCTCGTTTATGGAGGTGACAAAGAGCTAGTCGTAAATGGTTACGTCGATGTAAGCTTTGACACTGATCCGGACGATTCTAAATTGCAAACCTGATACGTGTTTATATTGAACGGCGGAGCTGCCAGTTGGTGCAGTTCTAAACAAAGCGTCGTAGCGGGATCTACATGTGAAGCGGAATACATAGCTGCTTCGAAAGCAGCAAATGAAGGAGTCTGGATGAAAGAGTTCATTTCCGATCTAGGTGTCATACCTAGTGCATCAGGACCAATGAAGATCTTATGTGACAATACTGGTGCAATTGCCTTGGCAAAGGAATCCAGATTTCACAAGAGGACCAAGCACATCAAGAGACGCTTCAATTCCATCCGGGACCAAGTCCGGTGGGAGACATAGAGATTTGCAAGATACATACGGATATGAATGTTGCAGACCCATTGACTAAGCCTCTTCCACGAGCAAAACATGATCAGCACCAAGACTCCATGGGTGTTAGAATCATTACTGTGTAATCTAGATTATTGACTCTAGTGCAAGCGGGAGACTGAAGGAAATATTCCCTAGAGGCAATAATAAAGTTATTATTTATTTCCTCATATCATGATAAATTTTTATTATTCATGCTAGAATTGTATTAACCGGAAACATGATACATGTGTGAATACATAGACAAACTTAATGTCACTAGTATGCCTCTACTTGACTAGCTCATCAATCAAAGATGGTCATTGTTCCTAACCATAGACATGTGTTGTCATTTGATTAACGGGATCACATCATTAGGAGAATGATGTGATTGACTTGACCCATTCCGTTAGCTTAGCACTTGATCGTTTAGCATGTTGCTATTGCTTTCTTCATAACTTATACAAGTTCCTATAACTATGAAATTATGCAACTCCCGTTTACCAGAGGAACACTTTATGTGCTACCAAACGTCACAACGTAACTGGGTGATTATAAAGGAGCTCTACAGGTGTCTCCAAAGGTACATGTTGAGTTGGCGTATTTCGAGATTAGGTTTTGTCACTCCGATTGTCGGAGAGGTATCTCCGGGCCCTCTCGGTAATGCACATCACTATAAGCCTTGCAAGCAATGTGATTAATGAGTTAGTTGCGGGATGATGCATTACGAAACGAGTAAAGAGACTTACCAGTAACGAGATTGAGATAGGTATTGAGATACCGACGATCGAATCTCGTGCAAGTAACATACCGATGACAAAGGGAACAACGTATGTTGTTATGCGGTTTGACCGATAAAGATCTTCGTAGAATATGTAGGAGCCAATATGAGCATCCAGGTTCCGCTATTGGTTATTGATCCGA
Source organism: Aegilops bicornis (assembly GCA_021605145.1). NCBI lineage: Eukaryota > Viridiplantae > Streptophyta > Magnoliopsida > Poales > Poaceae > Aegilops > Aegilops bicornis. The sequence continues at coordinate 537,628,842 of CM038675.1, forward strand.
ACTGGTTCTCGGTCATGTCTACATAGTTCTCGAACCCGTAGGGTCCGCACGCTTAAGGTTTCGATGACAGTTATATTATGAGTTTATGAGTTTTGATGTACCGAAGTTTGTTCGGAGTCCCGGATGTGATTACGGACATGACGAGGAGTCTCAAAATGTTCGAGACATGAAGATTGATATATTGAAAGCCTATATTTGGATGTCGGAAGTGTTCCGGGTGAAATCGGGATTTTACCGGAGTACCGGGAGGTTACCGGACCCCCCCCCCCCCGGGGGGCTTATTGGGCCTACATGAAGCTTAGTGGAGAAGAGGAGAGGAGGCAAGGGCTGGGCCGCGTGCCCCTCCCCCTAGTCCGAATAGGACAAGGAGAGGGGGGCGGCGCCCCCCTTTCCTCTCTCCCTCCTCCTTCCCCCTTCTCCTAGTCCAACAAGGAAAGGAGGGAGTCCTACTCCCGGTGGGAGTAGGACTCCCCTTAGCACGCCCCTCCTTGGCCGGCCGCCCCTTCCCCCTTGGCTCCTTTATATACGGGGGCAGGGGGGCACCTCTAGACACAACAATAGATCTCTTGATCTCTTAGCCATGTGCGGTGCCCCCCTCCACCATAGTCCTCGATAATATTGTAGCGGTGCTTAGGCGAAGCCCTGCGACGGTAGAACATCAAGATCGTCACCACGCCGTCGTGCTGACGGAACTCTTCCCCGACATTCTGCTGGATCAGAGTACGGGGATCGTCATCAAGCTGAACGTGTGCTAGAACTCGGAGGTGCCGTAGTTTCGGTGCTTGATCGATCGGGCCGTGAAGACGTACGACTACATCAACCGCGTTGTTCTAACGCTTCCGCTTTCGGTCTACGAGGGTACGTGGACAACACTCTCCCCTCTTGTTGCTATGCATCAGCATGATCTTGCGTGTGCGTAGGAATTTTTTTAAAATTACTACGTTCCCCAACACATGTCCACTAGCCATTATTCAAAGGTAAATAGGCCTATTTGCGATGCCTTGAGTAGATCATAGATACGTGGAAAGGTGTCTGGCTCAGCGGTGTCGGCATTCCACGCATCGGTGAACACCTGTTGGATGCTTGAAGGCATCCAATTTGACCCAAAAACGTTCAAACTGGAAGTGTGGGTCGCCATGTAGGCATGGAAAGCAGTCGACAAACAAAGGCAGTGACTTGACACACAGAGGCCAAGCAGCATAGAAGATGGTTTGGGTTGGCCGTCGCCCAAGAGGGCATGCAGAGAACACAACTGTTGCTATGACACCCTCGCCTGCCGCTCCCAATGCCTTCTCTCAGAAACATCAATGAACATCATTGAAGATTAAAGAGACTGGTGAGATTCTCCTCAATCCACTCCTGCAAGATACTCCAAAATCTCTGGTTGATACAATTGCTCATGATGTTGTGATCATGTTGAAGTAAAACACTCTTCATGATTTGTTGCACTGCCGGATTATGAACTACTTCAAATTTTAAAAATATTATTGATGAAGTTCAACATTCAACAGACACAACAAGCCTTGCTAGATTGTCTACATTATAAAGAAGGAACAAGGTCCATGACGTATATGTCTCAGTTCGACTGCTGACCCCTGACTCACATGAAAGTGGATGCACATGGCCAGACCCGTTACACTAGCTTGGATTTGTCGTGTGCATGCTTCCAGCGGTCTCTAGTGTCACCCCTGTACATCTACCTGATGTGTCATCGCCTTGTTTCTCTTAACAAGGCCACAACCAAGTAAGTCGCTCGCCTTGGGTGCAACTGGCCTCTGGTGACGGGTCTCCTGCCGAAGAAGTGATGAGGCTGGTTGCATGTGCCCGTTCCCTGCCACCACAACCAGGTTGGAATTTACCTGAGCACTGCTTATTAGTTAGCATGCGCATCTGGAGCCACACGTAATGAATTGGTTCCCGACACCACTTAAGCCCATGATCTCTAAATTCCATTGAACCTCTGATATGTTACACGCATGTTTGTGACTATCCTTGAAAAAATTGGTCTGAATCTTGGCAAAGAACTTTTGTCTATCTTATTGTGTTCTTCCTTTGCCGTGGTACTACGTTTGCTCCACGATCCATACCTTCATTTATAGCATGGTTCGGTTGGTGCACATTCACAATTTGTGTGTCGTTACATGAATGATATAGATTTTGAGAACTAAAGACAAATAAATATTGATGATTCATTTGTTCGATCGCAAAAGGGGGGACCCTTCTTTATTTGCTTGCTACGAAGTTATGTTTCCCTTTCCTTGTATACATGATTTCTCATGTTTGAAATTCTTAACAATCGAAGTGTTTCTCAATACCTAAACACAAACGAGCTTTCAAGATAACTAGATTTGATAATGTCATGACAAAAATAGTTATGAAACATTACACCACGCAACATTGAGGCGCTTCTATGATACTTTGCACTATAAAGGAAGAGCATCTACAGCCAAACTTCTCAATAGCCCCTTGTACGTTAGGACAGACGGACCGGTCAGTGAGCGTTCACAAATCTCGACCCAGTCGCACCCCTCAAACCGGCCCTCTATGTCCGGGGTGAATGGCACCCCTCATATCCAGCCCATATCTCGGGCGGACATTGGGAGGCCCGGACGCGTCCATCATGTCGTAACCGGTCCACACTGTGCCACCCGACCCCATATATAAATTCGTCCCAATCCGCATCCCGGACGAAATCCTGACCACTCTAGTCCTCTTCACTTCGCCCCCCAAGCTCCTTTCCGGCGATCCATGACCTTCTTTGGAATGACGGGCATCGGATCCCACTCTGAGATCTCCCATTGCGTCCATCAAAATGGCGCTTGGATTCATCAGGGTTGGTGGCTCAAGGCGCATGACCGCGGCCTCGCCGGACGCGGCGAACACCGACTGGAGGCGCAACTCTGAGTCAGAGGTCAACTCCAGCATGCGTCACGGTTCGTCTGTTGTGGAAGCGCGGCAGGACTCGGAGGTTGCGTGAAGCTGTGGTAGCCCCTGAGATCGAGGCCGCATTGGCAGAGTCGCACGCCGCCTTGGACGAGGAAGTCCTCTGTGCCCGCAAGATTGAGAACCGGCAAAGGAGAATGGCGCGCACCCTTGCAAGGGAGCAAAGCCAGGCGGTATGTGCCATGGCCAGACTACCCCCCCCCCCCTCCCAATGAAGAGAAGGAGGAAGCCGGTGATAGGCCGGACAACTCTGGCAGTGAGCAGATCCGTCTCGATCCATTTTGTGTCTTCGACCACTGCTTTTGTGAGAAAGACGGCAAGGGAAATGGCAAGGGTAAGGCTAGCCATGGGTGAACTTCCTTCATAGGTTTAGTATGTAGAACATGGCAAGTTTTGATAGTCCAATGGCATGTATTATGAAGTAGAGCATGTCAATTTTTGATAGTCCGATGGCAATACATGATGAAGTAGTTGGACGCTGTGTGTGGGATAGAGATGTATTTTATGTGAGTTTACTTTACGTTGCATGTGATTGTATGGCTTTGAGGATTTTCTAATGAGATATCCAGTTGTGGATGCGGACAATTGAGCAGTGACCAGTCATTGTCCGTGGACGCGCCCGGACGCGTCCATGGATGTTTAAGGGGGCGGATCAGCTAGGCCTGGTTGTAGATGCTTTAACATAGACTAGTGTCATATAGATGACACTAATCTAAATTACTCACCACTTTGACTAGCCTAACTCATAAATCCCACTACTTAGATTTTCTTTAAAATGCACCTATATGCTAAATGTATTCTTGAAATATGTACACTAGACTATTCTCCCATGTCCAGCTGATTAACGCGTCACATTTGATTTGGTGACTTGTCATCACTACTCTCTTGCGAGATTAGCACACCTTGCACCGTGAATTAATAAGAATTTTAAGACACCATCCAAGTTCTACTGAGTGCTACTGACCTCCGATGCTCCTGCCGAAGAGGTCAAGGGTGTTGCCAGTGTCAGCCTCTAGCCACCACTGGAAAATTGAGAGGCGGCATCGAAGGAACTCTCAAGAGCACCACTTGCTAGTTAGTAGGTACTTTACAACATGATTCATCCGTAATGAACTGGTTTCCGACACCTCTTGAGCCTAAAAGCTGCGAATATTTTTCCGCCCCTATCCAAATTAATTTTCTCCTAATATATGGTTAGAATGTTCGTGCCTTTCTAAAAAATGTATGGAACATAGCAAAGAACTTCCATCACTCTTACTCTCGCATTCTCTATGTTTCCGTGGCACTACGTTTGCTCTACCGTTTGTTCCGTCATTTATAACGTGGATTAGTCGGTCCTCATTTACATTACGTATCACTAAATGAATTCTATAGATCTACTAGAACTAAAAACTAATGAATGCTATTGATTCTCTTGTTTGTTTGTAACAGTGAGGATGCATTCAAGTTGGACTAATTTTCTTCTCTGGTTAATTTCTAATTGCAACGATGCAGTACTTTTCATCCGATTTCTGTATACTGACGAAGATTCAATCATCCATACCTAGCTAGGACAAAAATGCAGCAAACCATTGAATTTTTTGCCTTACTAAGATCAGACCTGAGGTATTGTACATGTAATAGTTTTGTTCCAATTAAAAGGTTAAACCCATATGTGTTTCCATTTACTTTTAACAATGTTTTCGCAAGTTTGAAATTCTGAATAGCGAAGTGATTCTCAACACTTCAACACAAACGAGTGTTCAAGATGGCATATTTGATAGCTCCACGATAAAAATATTTATAAAACATCCCCTTCAAACAGAAGCACGTACTCCACAAATCATACGTTTGACTGCTGTAGGCTTAGGGGGACATCCCACCTTAATTTTTGTATTTTTACCATGTGTTCCAAACAAGGCCTTTTCGTGAATACACAAGAACTTGTATTGATGGAAGACATGGATACAAGTTGCCCATGGCTAGCCCAAAAAAAAGGCCGACATGTGAGAGAGTATGGTGGAGAAAATGCCTCATGGAGATTACTAAGGCAACAGGTTGGCCAAGCCACGGTTCCCAGCAGCAGCCCAAAGTCGGGCTTCCATGGTGATGAGGTCAAGCAGACAACGCAGGGATCACACCTCACCATCAAACAAGATGTCATTCCAATGCTTCTAGAGCAGCCACACACCAAGGAGCAATGGCGATGGGAGCCCCTTGTGGCAAGGTGCAGGCGCGGCGGCGCAAGAGCGGTGCCACCAATATGGGAACTGGTCATCTAGAGATGGTGCAAGCATGGTGGATTGATGACCCACAAGTGTAGGGGATCTATCATAGTCCTTTCGATAAGTAAGAGTGTCGAACCCAACGAGGAGCAGAAGGAAATGACAAGCGGTTTTCAGCAAGGTATTCTCTGCAAGCACTGAAATTATAGGTAACAGATAGTTTTGTGATAAGGTAATTTGTAACGGATAACAAGTAATGAAAGTAAATAAAGTGCAGCAAGATGGCACAATCCTTTTTGTAGCAAAGGACAAGCCTGGACAAACTCTTATATAGAGAAAAGCGCCCCTGAGGACACATGGGAATTATCGTCAAGCTAGTTTTCATCACGCTCATATGATTCGCGTTCGGTACTTTGATAATTTGATATGTTGGTGGACCGGTGCTTGGGTGCTGTCCTTACTTGGACAAGCATCCCACTTATTATTAACTCCTATTGCAAGTATCCGCAACTACAAAAGAAGTATTAAGGTAAACCTAACCATAGCATGAAACATATGGATCCAAATTAGCCCTCACGTAAACTAGGGTTTAAGCTTCATCACTCTAGCAACCCATCATCTACTTATTACTTCCCAATGCCTTCCTCTAGGCCCAAACAATGGTGAAGTGTCATGTAGTCGACGTTCACATAACACCACTAGAGGAGAGACAACATACATCTCATCAAAATATCAAACGAATACCAAATTCACATGACTACTAATAGCAAGACTTCTCCCATGTCCTCGTGAACAAACGTAACTACTCACAAAGCATATTCATGTTCATAATCAGAGGGGTATTAATATGCATAATGGATCTGAACATATGATCTTCCACCAAATAAACCAACTAGCATCAACTACAAGGAGTAATCAACACTACTAGCAACCTACAGGTACCAATCTCAGACTTAGAGGCAAGGATTGGATAGAAGAGACGAACTAGGTTTTTAGAGGAGATGGTGCTAGTGAAGATGTTGATGGAGATTAGCCCCCTCCCGATGAGAGGAGCGTTGGTGATGACGATGGCGATGATTTCCCCCTCCCGGAGGGAAGTGTCCCCGACAAAACAGCTCCGCCAGAGCCCTAGATTGGTTCCGCCAAGGTTCCGCCTCGTGGCGGCGGAGTCTCGTCCCGAAGCTTTCTTATGATTTTTTCTCGCATTTAAAGACTTCATATAGCAGAAGATGGGCACCGAAGGGCCTCTAGGGGGCCCACGAGGCAGGGGGCGGGCCCCCCACTCTCGTGGCTAGGGTGTGGGCCCCCTCTGGTATTTTTTCGCTCAGTATTTTTTATTATTTCCAAAAATAACTTCCGTGGAGTTTCAAGACTTTTGGAGTTGCGCAGAATAGGTCTCTAATATTGGCTCCTTTTCCAGCCCAGAATTCCAGCTGTCGACATTCTCCCTCTTTATGTAAACCTTGTAAAATAAGAGAGAATAGGCATAAGTATTGTGACATAATGTGTAATAACAGCCCATAATGCAATAAATATCGATATAAAAGCATGATGCAAAATGGACGTATCATGGATCACACCACAAGAGGAGCTCATGCCACAGCTGAGAAGAGAAGGAGCAGCCAACCAGCAAGTGGCGCATACTCTCGGGCTCCTGGTCACAGAATAGACAAAGAGGCGCATGTGGGAGGTCATGCCTGGCGAGGCGCTCGGTGGTCCAGCATCGATCAAGGAGAGCGAGCCACACGAAGATCTTGATGCGTAGCGGGGTTCTAGTTCTCCAAGAAAGGTGCCAGTTGGGATCCTCCATCGAACCATGGAACATGGCGGTATAGCCGAAGTTGTAGTATATACTCTAGACTGTGTCCATCACCAGGAGAGGCAATCAGTTTTCAAGGAGAGGGTGATGTGATGAAGACGCCGCTAGAGGTCAACGTACTAAACCATGGCCGTAGGCTCTCACGAGCCCGAGATGTCGCGAATCTAAGTGAAAGAACATGCGGTGCCCCCATGTTTGGTTTTGGTAATTGATGCCAATCTCTATGGACTAATGGTTGCCTTGAGTTATATTTGAAGGTTTTGTCCATAGGCATTTCTTGAAGTCCATGTGTTGGTTTCAAGGAGTTTATTTGTTGACCAAGGTGCTATTAAGGAATTATCCAAAGATTGGTCATGTGAGTGTTGAGCTTATTGCAAGCATGTCTTGAAGAAGAAGATTGTGTGATCATTCATGTTTACCTTCAAGACATCATCCAAACGAAGAGAGTTGGAAAGATCCAAGGTTGATCAAGACTAAGTCAAGAGTGAATCAAGTTGATCAACTCACAAAGCGTAAAAGATGTACCGAGAGGGATCAAGTGATCCCATGGTATGGTAAGCATTGTCCATTACACTTTGTGTACTAACCCATGGTCTATGTGAGAGTTCTATGTGGGGTTAGGTACGTGTCCATGAACTTGCGTCAAGAGGAAGATATCATACAACCCATGGAAAGGATGACATCAAGTGGTGATCGTCATCAAGATTGCCGTGTGCAAGTTCAGGTGGAGCATCACGAAGAGATCAAATTCTTGAAGCTTGCCATCCCTTGTGGTGTCAATGGACTTGTGAATATGTGCCGAAGAGTGGCTCACCCATAGTGGAGTATGGGGGAGCAATCATCTAGTCTCCATCGACCCAACGCAATGAAGAAAGGTGGTCCAACTTGAGGGAGTCAACATCGTCATCATCTAGCTCAAGTGGACCATGTGCAAGGCAAAGGTTTGCCCTTGAAAGGTTTTCTATTTTACCGGTCTCATGGTGGTAGTTGGGAGACCGGGTTATAGGATCGTTTGCCGTACTATCAAGGGGGGCTCTCAAGTTGGTAGCTTGATCGTATCGTTAATAAAGAGCTCAAACCATTGCATCCTTGCATCATGTTTCTTGGTTCTTGTTTCATTCTCTTTGTAAGTCTTAGAGCTTATGGTCATCTTGATGACAAGCTTGAGTTCATCGAAAACGGAGTTCGCATGCGTCTTCTATGATGTTTTCGGTGTTGGAGGTTTTACCGGTCTTATCCGAGGAAGGGTTCTCACCATTTTCTTATGGGCCTTTTCTAATTTGCTTCTTATTGTTATTTCTATCAAGATTGTGTTAGCCCTTGTCGCTAGCTTTCCAACAAACTTGGTTTCGTCGAATTCGGAGTCCGCTTGCAGAAGTTATGGTAGTTTTGGTGTTACGAAAAGGTGCGGTACTACCATGGGACAGAGCGGATGTAATTTTTACTACCGCTCTCGGGAGCGGTACTACTGCTCTTGGGAGCGGTACTACCGCTTGGAGCAGTACTACATGGCTACTTCCGTGGCTACTTCCGCTCGGGACCAAAACTTCGTCACAAGTCCAGCGGTGGTAGGCATGGATGTAATTTTTAGTACCGCTATAGCAGTAGTACCGCTACCCTTAGCAGTAGTACCGCTACCCCTAGCGGTAGTACTGCGAGGTCAAGCGGTACTACCGCTCCGACGGTTCTTCTGGCTTTTCTGCATCCTCGCTATTGTGTTTCAAAGGGCTACTACCGCCCTAGCGGTAGTACCACTCCTTGGAGCGGTAGTACTGCTCTGTGCGGGTTGTGGGCATAACGGTTGGATTTTTTCCCACCTATAAAAGGGGGTCTTCTTCCCCAATGAACCTTATCTCTTGAGCTCATGTTCTTCCCCCATTGTTGACCTTCTTCGGGCTTGCTAACTCTCAATCCCTCCATGGATTCTTGCTAGTTTTTGAGGGAAAAGAGAGAGGAGATCTAGATCCACATTTCCACCAATCATTTTCTCCTCTATGTGAGGGGAACCCATTGGATCTAGATCTTAGAGTTCTTGGTGTTCTCCTTCTTGTTCTTCCTCTCATCTTCCTCCCTAGCATTAGTTGCTTCGGAGGGATTTGAGAGAGAAGGTTTTGGGCATTTCGTGTGCCCTTGCCATTGCATTTGGTGCATCGGTTTGAGTTCTCCACGTGATACGTGGAAGTTACAAGTTGAGAAGCTTATTACTCTTGGGTGCTTGGTACCCTTGAGCTTGTTACTCTTGGGTGTTTGGACACCCAGAGCTTGTTCGTCTTGGGTGCCTTGGCGCCCTAGATGGTTGGTGGTGTTCGAAGCTCAATCATTGTGGTGCAAAGCTCCGAGCAAGCGTCGGGGTCTCCAATTAGGTTGTGGAGATTGCCCCGAGCAATTTGACGGGTACCGGTGACCGCCCCCAAGGGTTGCCAAAGTGTACGGGTTCGGTGACCGCCCCCAAGGGTTGCCATTTGTACGGGTTCGGTGATCACGAGGGAGTCCTAGACTAGGGGTGTCCGGATAGCGAACTATCACCGCTGGCGGACTCTGGACTATGAAGATACAAGATTGAAGACTTAGTCCCGTGTCCGGATGGGACTTTCCTTGGCGTGGAAGGCAAGCTTGGCGATACGGATATGTAGATCTGCTACCATTGTAACCGACTCTATGTAACCCTAACCCTATCCGGTGTCCATATAAACCGGAGGGTTTTAGTCCGTAGGACGAACAACAATCATACCATAGGCTAGCTTCTAGGGTTTAGCCTCCTTGATCTCGTGGTAGATCTACTCTTGTACTACCCATATCATCAATATTAATCAAGCGGAGTAGGGTTTTACCTCCATCGAGAGGGCCGAACCTGGGTAAAAACATCGTGTCCCTTGTCTCCTGTTACCATCCGCCTAGACGCACAGTTCGGGACCCCTACCCGAGATCCGCCGGTTTTGACACCGACATTGGTGCTTTCATTGAGAGTTCCTCTGTGTCGTCACCTTTAGGCCCGATGGCTCCTTCGATCATCAACAACGACGCGGTCCAGGGTGAGACTTTTCTCCCCGGACAGATCTTTGTATTCGGCGGCTTTGCACTGCGGGCCAATTCACTTGGCCATCTGGAGCAGATCGAAAGCTATGCCCCTGGCCATCAGGTCAGATTCGGGAGTTTGAACTATACGGCTGACATCCGCGGAGTTCGAGCCACAGGCAAGCACGCCGCACTGTCTCTATGGGCATGATCTAGCTCTACCGCCGAACAGTGTCCTGGAGGCCGCACCAGCGTCCGCTCCGACCCTTAGCTCGGAGCCGACTTCGCCGATCGAGGACGAGTGGTTGGACACCGCCTCGGGGGCTACGATCTCTACGGCGATTGAGCCGAACCCCTTCCCTGTCCTTTGCAAAGCCCGTGACTCCGGGGTGCCGGACTCCTCTCCGGACTCTGAACCTCCCGCTACCGCCACGAATCCGATTGGGCGCCGGTTGAGGAATTCACCGCCGCGGACATCTTTCAGCACTCACCCTTTGGCGACATCCTGAATTCACTAAAGTCTCTCTCTTTATCAGGAGAGCCCTGGACGGACTATGGTCAGGAAGGTTGGGATGCGGACGACGAAGAAATTCAACGCCCACCCACCACCCACTTTGTAGCCACTGTCGATGATTTAACCGACATGCTCGATTTCGACTCCGAAGACATCGACGGTATGGACGACGATGCAGGAGACAACCAAGAACCAGCACCTACAGGGCACTGGAAGGCCACCTCGTCATACGACATATACATGGTGGACATCCCAAAAGATGGGAACAGCAATGGAACAGCGGAGGATGACCCCTCCAAGAAACAGCCCAAGCGCCCGGCGTCGGTGGCGCCGCTCTAAATCCCGCCACAAAGAAAAGCGGTGATTCCGCACGGAGATAATAACACCCCTGACAAAGGTTAAAGACAACCCCCTCCAGCAGGACTCAGCATAGGAGGAGGGAGAAGCCAGCCCTCATGATAGAGCGGCAGACAGAGAGGTTGAGGATGACAATTATATGCCTCCCTCCGAAGATGAGGCAAGCCTCGACGACGACGAATTTGTCGTGCCTGAGGATCCCGCCGAACAGGAGCGTTTCAAACATGGCTTATGGCCACGGCAAGCAGCCTCAAGAAAAAGCAGCAGCAGCTTAGAGGTGACCAAGACTTTCTAGCTGACAGATGGACTGAAGTCCTTGCAGCCGAAGAGTACGAACTCGGACGCCCCTTCAAAAGCTACCCAAAACGCAAGCTGCTACCCCAATTAGAGGAGGAAGCACCCAACCCTACATCACCAGCGCATGATGCGGCCGACCGGCCACCTCGTGGCCACGACAAAGAGGCCTCTAGGCCCTCCACTAAAGCCGCACCCTGGCGTCGCTCGAAAAGTACAAAGCCACGGGGAAATGTGCCAGACTTGCGAGACATATTGGAGGACAAGGCAAGGCATATAAGATCGATCTACGGATCGCGTGGGCGCCCCACGACAAGTGATGACAACCGTCATGCCGGATACAGCAATCCTGGCCGGGCCAAACACAGTAGACAAAGCTCATTTGAGCTGCGTCGTGATATAGCCCAATACAGAGGCGCCGCACACCCACTATGCTTCACAGACGAAGTAATGGATCATCAAATCCCCGAGGGTTTCAAACCCGTAAACATCGAATCATACGACGGCACAACAGATCCCGCGGTTTGGATCGAGGACTATCTCCTTCACATCCACATGGCCTGCGGTGATGATCTACACACCATCAAATACCTCCCACTCAAGCTTAAAGGACCAGCTCAACATTGGCTCAACAGCTTGCCAGCAGAATCAATTGGTTGTTGGGAAGACCTGGAAGCCGCATTCCTTGATAACTTCCAGGGCACATATGTGCGACCACCAGATGCCGATGACCTAAGCCACATAATTCAGCAGCCAAATGAATCAGCCAGACAATTCTGGACACGGTTCTTAACCAAAAAAAATCAAATCGTTGACTGTCCGGATGCAGAGGCCCTCGCAGCCTTCAAACATAACATCCGCGACGAGTGGCTTGCCCGGCACCTAGGACAGGAAAAGCCGAAATCCATGGCAGCCCTCACATCACTCATGACCCGCTTCTGCTGAGAGGACAGCTGGCTAGCTCGCAAGAATAACCTGAACAAAAACCCCGGTAGTTCGGATACCAAGGACAGCAATGGCAGGTCGCGTCGCAACAAGCACAAGCGCCGCATTAACGGCGATAATGCTGAAGATACGGCAGTCAATGCCGGATTCAGAGGCTCTAAACCCGGTCAGCGGAAAAATCCGTTCAAAAGAAATACTCAGGGCCCGTCCAATTTGGACCGAATACTCGATCGCTCGTGCCAGATACATGGCACCCCCGAAAAACCAGCCAACCACAACAACAGGGATTGTTGGGTGTTCAAGCAGGCAGGAAAATTAAATGCCGAACTCAATGACAAGGGGCTGCATAGCGATGACGAGGAGGAGCCCCGGCCGCCGAACAATAGAGGACAGAAGGGCTTTCCCCCACAAGTGCGGGCGGTGAACATGATATACGCAACCCACATACCCAAAAGGGAGCGGAAGCGTGCACTAAGGGACGTATATGCGATGGAGCCATCGCCTAAAGTTCAACCCGTGGTCCTCCTGCCCGATCACTTTTGATCGATGGGACCACCCCACTAGCATCCACCACGGCGGATTCACCGCATTGGTTCTTGACCCAATCATTGACGGATTTCACCTCACTAGAGTCCTGATGGACGGCGGCAGCAGCCTGAACCTGCTTTACGAGGATACAGTGCGCAAAATGGGCATAGACCCCTCAAGGATTAAACCCACAAAGACGACCTTTAAAGGCGGCATACCAGGTGTAGAGGCCAATTGTCCAGGCTCAGTTACACTCGAAGTGGTCTTCGGATCCCCGGATAACTTCCGGCGAAGAGTTAATCTTCGACATAGTCCCGTTCGCGGCTATCATGCCGCCGAACGAACCGCATTTGCAAAGTTCAATGCGGTGCCGCACTACACATATCTCAAACTCAAGATGCCAGGCCCTCGAGGAGTAATTACGGTCAATGGAAACACCGAACGCTCTCTCCGAACGGAGGAGCATACGGCGGCCCTAGCGGCGGAAGCACAAAGCAGCCTCTTGAGGCAATTCTCGAGTCCGGCTACTAAACGTCCGGACACTCTCAAGCGCGCCCGGAGTAACCTACAGCAAGACCGCCTGGCACGTTCCGAGCACGCGTAGCAATGCGGCCCCAACCCCAGCCCTCGTGAAATTGCGAAGCCAGTACCACGCGTACATAACTATGCTCTGGAGATACCATGGGCATAAGGGAGGGCACGACCACGGCACGCCTGAACGCGGCTCAACCGCACTGTGGCCCCGATTGTGTCATTCTTTTCTTTCTTCTTTTCCTTACTTTCGTGACTCCGCTTTCCGAAGCCCCGTCCGCACTAGCATTGCCGAACTCATGATGCAACAGCCAGGGAAGCAGAAAGCTACGTCGAATGTCCAGGTGGTCTCTACTACGAGCATTATACCTGTTTTACATACCATCCCGCAGCTTACCCCTGGAGGGGTACATGTTAAATAGTCCCATCCCTTGCTTATCGCACCATTTGTATCGTCCTGCTTTCATTGCAGTATCTTTTGAATAAACAATACATAGTTCTGCTTATTATTGCGTTCCCTTTTCTTTTTCTTCCCATATATGTTCATCTATGACATGTTGCACCCGTACACTTTGGTACGGCCAATACACCAGGGGCTTAAGTACCCCAAAGTATGGTGTGATAAGTCTGAACACTTTCACAAGTGCGGCACCCCGAACTTATAGCATTATATGCATCGGCTCCGAATCATGTCTTGGGTCAATAGTTGGGTTTGCCCGGCTCCCATGTTTTGGTACCTTACGCCCGTTCTATCGGCTAAGGTAGCTACTGGGAGAACCATCGCGATTGTTTCCGGTTGAGCTGGGTTGACCACCTCAGTGGAGAAAGCTAAAACTGACTGTCATGATAGGGCGAGAGCCGGTCGCTGTTCGAGAGGTTTTTTCGGGTCCCTAAAGACTTATGCCGCTTAGAGCGAGGAGCCGGCATTATCCGGCCAAGGCGTGGATAGCGCCCCGAACTCGGTCTTCCGAATACCAGGGGCTTCGCCGAAATTTAAAATTATAGAATTCTATGGCTAAGTGAGAGTGTTCAAGCACTATAAGTCCGGTTGCTCGTTCGCTATGCTGAGCGCCTCCTCAAGGACCCAAGAATGGGAACAAGAGCGCTCAAGTTTATCCCGAACACCCCAGCACTCGTGGCATGGGGGCTAAAGCCAACGACTTGCCATCTCTCAAATTTGATAAACAGCCGCGCAGAAGGTAATATTTTAAATTCACAAGCGTTGCTTAGCGCATATGAACAAGTTTTCAGCGTACAGGATAACAAATGCGAGTCTATTCAAAAATTACATCTTTGGAGCATTCACCCGCAATAAGGCGGGCACCCTTCAGGACGCCCTCATAATACATTTCAGGCGTGCGATGCTCCTTGCCCGGTGGTGGTCCGTCCTTCACAAGCTTCTCGCCGTCGAGCTTGCCCCAGTGCACCTTAGCACGGGCAAGGGCCCTATGGGCACCTTCAATGTAGAAGGAGCACTTGATGACTTCAATCCATGGACATGCGTCCACCAGCCGCCGCACTAGACCGAAGTAGCTCCGAAGCATGGCTTCCGTTGGCCACAGCCGAACTATGAGGCCCTTCATGGCCTGTTCGGCGACCTTGTGGAGCTCGACCAGCTGCTTCAGCTGGTCGCTCAGGGGCACCGGATGTTCGGCCTCAGCATACTGAGACCAGAACACCTTCTCCGTCGAGCTTCCCTCCTCGGCTCGATAGAAAGCGGCAGCATCGGACACACTACGGGGCAGATCTGCGAACACTCCTGGAGAGCTCTGGATTCGGGTAAGTAATAGATAATTCACTTTCACATGCTTGCTTTGCATAAAGAATGCCTTACCCGCCGCTATCTTCTTTAATGATTCAATTTCCTGGAGGGCCTTTTGGGCTTCGCCTTTAGCGGCTTTGGCACTCTCAAGAGCCGAGGCGAGCTCGGACTCTCGAGTCTTCGAGTCACGCTCCAAACTCTCGTGTTTTTCCGCGAGAGCCTGGAGCTCTTGCCGCACCTCCGCCACCCGCGCCTCCTGCTTCTCTCGCTTGGTGCGCTCCGCGGACGCTTTGATTTCGGCCTTGGACACTGCTTCCTTTAGGGTCGCCACCTCATTCGTGGCCCCTACAATACCCATGTTATTCCTGTATCTTTTTTTGCAACCAAATCCTTTCTATAAGGTATTACTTTAATAAGATATTACTTACCTTCCTTGTCCTCGAGCTGCTTCTTGGCAAGGCCGAGCTCGTTCTCGGACCGCTCGAGGCTCTGCTTCAATGCATTGACCTCCGCAACAAGGCGGCAAAGGTCAAATAAGCAGCCTGCATTCCCATATCGACATATTTATGGTAGACTCATGCGTATAACTGTTAGATCCTCAGTCCTGCATTTCTATACGAACACCGAACTAAGCATCGTGGGCTACTGTCTATGCGGTAATATTTTTACATATTCTAAACTTACCTCAAAGCCCGTTAGAAGGCTGGTACAGGCTTGATCAGCCCGCTCTTGGCGGACTGAACTTTCTGGATCACCGCACTCATGATAGTGCGGTGCTCCTCGTCGATGGAGGCGCTGTTAAGCGCCTCCAGCAAGCTATCCGGTGCCTCCGGTTGGACGGAGGTCACCGGCGTCGCAGTCTTGCCCTTCTTACGAAGGGGCCGCCTGCCGGTCTTCGGAACCACTGCAGGTTCTGGTACAGAGTCCAGCACAGGGCCGGACTTAGAGTCCGGCACAGGGCCGCCTGCCCTTCTTGCGGCGCCTCCAGGACCACCTCCTCCTGGTTGGGCCCCTTTTGGGACTCCACCGCGGTGTCATCTGCGTCACGAGGAGAGGAGGCGGTCGGAAGTGAAGTGCTATTCACATCCGACGTATCCAGGGAGCCGCTCGACGAAGCGGCAAGCTCGTCCTTGGGCGGGCTACATGGTTATATTCGGCGTTAGAAGACACTATGCGACAAATGAAAAGCCATGAGTTATTCTGGAGTCCGGACACTTACGATCTCGCCAGGGGCTTGGCCCTTGGTGGCCACTCCTCCTCGTCGTTGTCGGCGTTGGTGGAGAAGTCCGGAGGAAGGGTCCTTCCTTTCTTGGACCCTCCGGCCCCCCAGTCGGGGCGGCCTTCCTTTTCTTCTCTTCCCCCGCTGGGGGAGAGGCTTCTTTTTCCTCCTCCTCGTTCTCAGGAGAGGATTCTGCTTCATAATCTGACAAGACTGGCGCCGGAGCTCCTTCGAGTTCCGTGGCCTCCTTCTTGGTTTCTTCTCCGTCACCACGTGAGGTGCCGGAACCAGCAGCCCCGTCAAGCGGGCGTCCGCTGGGTCTTCTGGGAAAGGAGCCGGACAGTTAATCTGTCCGGACGTCTTCAGCCAGTCCTGTCAAAGGTTAGGGATTTTTAGATCCCGCATAGAGTCAAACTATGAAAAAAGAGTCCCATAAATGGAAAAAAACTTACCTTGTTGGCTTGACGCTGCGAGCTGAATCCGCGATCTTCGGTAGCGGATGCGGGAGCTTCGGCGCCCTTGAACAGCACCTTCCAGGCATCTTCATACGTAGTGTCGAAGATCCAGCTCAAGGTCCGTGTCAGGCCGGATCAAACTCCCA
The DNA here is from genome assembly GCA_021605145.1 of Aegilops bicornis. Classification (NCBI taxonomy): domain Eukaryota; kingdom Viridiplantae; phylum Streptophyta; class Magnoliopsida; order Poales; family Poaceae; genus Aegilops; species Aegilops bicornis. The sequence goes on from CM038675.1 coordinate 537,645,574, forward strand.
CAAATTGAAGGCCCGTTCTGGCATGGGAGAATCCGGCGGATGAGCATAACTCGACTACGTTGACAAGCTTGAGCTTCTTGTCCACCAAGTTTCGGACAGGTGTTTGGAGTCTGGTCAGCTCTTCCGAATCACCCCACGTCAGGCCCGTCTCTTTCCATGATGTGAGCCGTGTGGGGAGCCAGATCTGAACTCGGGGGCCGCCGCCCATTTGGAGTCGTGCGGCTCGGTGATGTAGAACCACCCCGATTGCCACCCCTTTATTGTCTCCACGAAGGAGCCCTCGAGCCATAGAACATTGGGCATCCTGCCCGCCATGGCACCTCCGCACTACCGTCGGCCGTCCACTATCTTCGCTTGACGCTAAAGGTCTTCAACCATAAACCGAAGTGGGGCTGGATGCGAGGAAAGCCTCGCACTGACGATAAACGCGTCGAGATATTGAGGATGAAGTTTGGGGCCAAATCGTGGAAATCCAGGCCGTAGTAGAACATGAGGCCCCGGACAAATGGGTGAAGTGGAAAACCTAGTCCACGGAGGAAGTGGGTGAGGAACACCACCCTCTCATGGGGCCTGGGGGTGGGGATGAGTTGCCCCTTGTTGGGGAGCCGACACGCGATATCGCCGGACAAGTATCCGGCCCCCCGCAGCTTTGTGATGTGCCCCTCCGTGACGGAGGAGGCCATCCACTTGCCTCCCGCTCCGGACATGATTGGAGAAGGTTGAGGTGGGATGTGCGGACTTGGGTGCTGGAGCTCGAAAAGCGGAAATGGATGAGCAAAGGAGGAAGAAGGCGTAGGTGAAAAGGTGGATCCTTATCCCCTTATATGGACGGACGTAACTAAGCGCCCCCACCAGCCTGGTAAAACTCGCTTATCTTCCAAGCGCCATAATCAATGGCGTGGTTGGGTTACCCACATCCATATTGGTGAGGATCCCGGAATAAGGGGGACACGATCTCTGCTTTGACAAGACGTGCCAAGGAAACCGCCTCGCTATAAACGCTGAGGTGGTACAGTAAAAACGATTCGAATAAAAACTTGGCTGCGGCATGATTACACGCTGCAGAACACGTCAGCAGATTGATTTTGTGTAAATATTATTCTCTCTACGGTGTTATGTGGAAATTATTTTGCAGAGCCGGACACTGTCCTTGTGTTCAAAATTTTTGTACGAAGTATTCGGAGGAGGAACCCGCCTTGCAATGCCGAAGACAATATGCGCGCCGGACTCGTCGTCATTGAAGCCTGGTTCAGGGGCTACTGAGGGAGTCCTGGACTAGGGGGTGTCCGGATAGTCGAACAATCACCGCTGGCGGACTCTGGATTATGAAGATACAAGATTGAAGACTTCGTCCCGTGTCCCGGATGGGACTTTCCTTGGCGTGGAAGGCAAGCTTGACGATACGGATATGTAGATCTCCTACCATTGTAACCGACTGTGTGTAACCCTAACCCTATCCGGTGTCTATATAAACTGGAGGGTTTTAGTCCGAGGATCTAACAACAATCATACCATAGGCTAGCTTCTAGGGTTTAGCCTCCTTGATCTCGTGGTAGATCTACTCTTGTACTACCCATATCATCAATATTAATCAAGCAAGAGTAGGGTATTACCTCCATCGAGAGGGCCCGAACTGGTAAAAACATCGTGTCCCTTGTCTCCTGTTACCATCCGCCTAGACACACAGTTCGGGACCCCCTACCCGAGATCCGCCGGTTTTGACACCGACAACCGCCCTCAAGGGTCCCTTAGTGGAATCACGGCATCTTGCATTGTGCGAGGGCGTGAGGAGATTACGGTGGCCCTAGTGGCTTCTTGGGGAGCATTGTGCCTCCACACCGCTCCAAACGGAGATTAGCATCCGCAAGGGTGTGAACTTCGGGATACATAAATGCGTCTCTGCGTGCCTCGGTTATCTCTTACCCGAGCCCTTTACTTATGCACTTTACTTTGTGATAGCCATATTGTTTCTTATCATATATCTTGCTATCACTTAGTTGTTTACCTTGCTTAGCATAAGTTGTTGGTGCACATAGGTGAGCCTAGTTGTTGTAGGTTTTGTGCTTGTCAAATTAACCGCCAGGTTTATTCCGCATTTGTTCAAGCCTAAACCGTAATTATTTTAAAGCACCTATTCACCCCCCCCCTCTAGGCGACATCCACAATCTTTCAATTGGTATCAGAGCCTCGTCTCTCTTTGTTGGGCTTAACCGCCTAGAGAGTAAAGATGTCGACTAGGGGTTTAGGATTCTCTGACACTCTTAGTTTCGATGGCTCAAATTTTGATGTTTGGGTAATTCGCATGCTTAATCTCTTTAGGGTCATGGACCCAAATTTAGAGCGAATTGTACATATGGGTTTTTCTCCTACAAAGGATCCCCAAAGATTATCTTTAGAGGATGAGAAAAACTCTTATCTCAATGCTCAAGCTTCTAATGTGCTTTTCGATGCTTTGAGCAATGTAGTTATATTTCAACTCATGTCGTTCCGGGATGCTCATGAGTTGTGGACGAAGCTTCAAGATAAATATGGTGTGTCCAAGATTTGTAGGGATGATTGTTCTCCCTCCACCTTCGGCCGTATAGTCTTCTCAACTTCTTCTACTTCACCTACATGTGGTTTGCCACAAGGTAATGATATGGTGAGTAGTATTGGTCATTGCAATGATGATAGTATGCTTTTTGTGGATGATTCTTCATCACTATATTATTGGAATGCTCCGTCTTTGGGCTTTAACACTTCGAGCACTCCAAATGTTTCACATGCTTGTGTTGATAGTCCTTGCATATCATGTAGAAATTGCTTGACTAAATCTCATGATGATATGCTTGCTATTTCTTGTTGCCATGATAAAATGCATCTATTTCCTCGAATTGTTGTGCTAACAATGTAGAGGAAACCCAACACTCCATGGAACAAGATGTGGTGTTTAATGGTGCCTCAAGGGATCCTACATCATCATCTATTGCTTTTTTCCTTATGGCTAAGGCGTCAAAGGTATCTCCTACTTTGTACCCCAATATGTCTCATGATGATTATGTTGATGCTAATGATGATGAGGGTAATGATGAAGAGAATGATGATGTTGCCTCCTTAAAAACTAAGGGGGAAATGATTTTTAAAGCTCTTCTTAAGAATAAAATTGCTCGTTCCAACTTCATGGAAATCATGTCTATTGCTATTGAGGGCAAGAAATATATTGATGAGTTGGAATCTCGTCTTGAGGAGCATGAGGTCACCATTGATAAAATGGAAGGTCACGAGCGTGATTACGCTAATGAGATTTCGGACCTCTCTCAAGCTCTTGAACTTGAACAAACCACCAAGGAATCTCTTGAGGAGACTTTTGCTCTAGAATTATCTAGAGTGAGGGAATCTCGTGATAGAGCTCTTGAGGTGGCCAATGTTTTTGAAACTAAAAATGAGGAGCTTGAAGTTGCGCATGCTAAACTCCGTGAGGACTTTGAGCACCTCGAAAATGGCTCAAGGGTCATTAAGAGTGAGCTCATCAAACTCACCGAGTCTCATGCTCAACTTAAAGCTTCATATTCAAAAGAGCTTGTAAAGTTGCCTTCTCCTCTTGCTATTATTGATGATGCTTGTGCTACTAACTCTATTACTTGTGAAGCATCCATTTTGAAGGAGAATGTTGAGCTTCGGGCTCAACTTGAGTTGCTATCTAGAAATTATGGGAAATTGGAAGAAAGCCATGAAAAGCTCTCAAGCTCTCATGATGATCTTCTAGTATCCCATAATGTGCTAAAGATAGCTCACGAGGCCATGATTGCTAAGGTAACATCAAGTGAGCCTCATGTGGATAGTAGCACTACTTTTAGTCAAAATTCTATATTGCCTTGTGATAGTCCCCGCGATTCATCCATGCATAACATTGGTACATCTTGTGATGAATTGCTTTCCTTGCCTTGTTGCTCTAACGATGAAGCTTATACTTCCTCTAGTGCTTGTGTTGAGACTAACCATGTAGAGGAAATCAAAGAGCTCAAGGCCCAAGTCACTTCTTTGAAGAAAGACTTGGAAAAGTGTCTTGAAGGGAAATCCACACTCAACAATATCTTGAGTGTGCAAAAATCCCCCAATGACAAAGGTGGACTTGGATTCAACTCCAATAAGAAGAAGAAGTCCAAGATGAACAAAAAGGAGGGCCATAAACAAGTCAAGAATTCGGCCAAGATTATTTGCTTCAAGTGCAAAATTGAAGGGCATCATGTTAGATCTTGCCCATTGAAGAAGAAGGCCATTAGTGACAAGCAACAAGGGAAGCGGCTACAAGTGCATTCTCATGCTCAACCTCAAGTTGAAGAAAGGCCTCTTCCCAAGAAGACTCAAGCTAATGCTTCTCAAGTTGAGAAATCAAGTGAGAAGAAAGTGAAGAGTAGACTTTGCTACCTATGTCGTGAGAAAGGTCACCTCGCTTCTTCATGCACTAGTGGTAACTTATCCAACCCAATTATTATTGATGATGTCTATTCTCTTGGGAAGGATAAGGTTGGCAATGTGTTTGCCAAGTTTTTTGGTACTCAAAGTGGTTTGAAGCAAAGAACCATTTGGGTAGCCAAGCCTATTGTGACTAACCTCTTAGGACCCAACTTGGTTGGGGACCAACTATCTCAAACTTGATCAATAGGTGTTGTTGGAGGTCATTGGAGACTTGGCTACATTATGAAGATTTAATGGGTCCTCATCATTCATATTGTGTCAAGCCAAGTCATTCGGATTATCTTTCTATCATATATCCAATGTTCCTCCTTGTGGTAACTCGTGCTTAAATTGCTTACATTAAAATTACTTGTCCCTTAGCATGTTGTGGTTTTGTATCTTGCATGTGCTTGTATATGTTGTGCTTCCAATTTGCTTATCTTGAGAAATCAAGTATGTGTATGTTGGTTTGCACATCATGTGCATGTGTGTTGTGTGTTGAGCCTTTTTGCATCTTGTTTATTTCTTAGTCAGCTCTTGTGAGAGATTAATGGAATATCCCATTATGGGGGAGTGATGTGCTTTGTGCACCTCACAATCCTATAAATGTGTGTACATGAGTAATACTATCTAGTATTGATATTTCAAGATTATCTAGTCTCTAGGTGGTATATCTCTCATGAGAAATTCAAATTCTAAATTGTCCATTAATTATCTCTTGTTGGATCCTTTTAATTGCATCTTGTCTATCTTTAATTGGTATCACATTATGCGGGAGTAATATGCTATGTGTATTACTAGCCTAGAAAATGTGTACATTTGAGATATTGTCACCTAGAATTGATATTGTAAATTATCTTGTTCCTAGGTGGCATGATAGCTCTACAAGTTGCAATTTGCTTGTGTTTGGTGTGAAGATGATGTCGGATATCCTTGCTATCTACCACCGGGAATTATTTCCAAATACTTCTTGTCTTTTGACAATTGGTACTCACTTATGTGTGGTAGAATTTATTGATCATCTTTACATTGGCTTTTATTTTTATTTGCCTTTTCTCTTGCAAAGGTTTGTGTCAACTCCCGTTGTCTTCCCTACCACTTGTGGATCTTGTTTATTTCTCGTTCTTGTCTAGTGCTTTCTAGATATAGTGAAAGTGGTGATCCCACCTTATGCATTTTGTATTCAAATGCAAATCCTATATAATGCACAACTCGTGGGGGAGCTATCCTATTTTCTTTAGAACACTCTTCTTGTGATCCTTATCAAGTGTGTTTTGGTGGAAGGCAAGCCATTTCTTTTTGGTACTTGTGCCATCATGAAACTTTCTTGAGAGCTTGGTTTGTTTGGAACCATCCTCTCTTTGGGAGTTTGATATCTTTAGTTTAGTTTGTATCAATGGATATCTCATTCTTTGATGTCCTAGTGATGATTTCTTCATTTGGTATCCTTTTCACTTGGCATTTCTTTGTCTTTTGGTTTCGGGTTTTGAAGTCTTGAGCATGCTTGTTTTCTTCATGTATTTTATTTGGCATCCTTTATTTCTTTGACTCAATATATGGGGGAAACTCCACCTAGTCTCAATTTGGATGAGATGTGCATGAAATTCATTTTCATATCTATGTGCACATATTTATGTGGAGTTTGTCCTATGTATTGGTGTTTCTAACTATTTGGTCCCGATGAGTTTGGGTACCGTTTAGTTTGTGTTGTTCTTATAGGAACATTTGGAGACGCATTGGATGCTCGGCTCACTCACAAGGAAGGTGTTGTCACCATGTGCATATTGGAGTCAAGCTAGGATGATCAATGAACTACTATCTACCTTCAATTGGTATCTACTACATCCTTCCAATGGTATTTTGGTAATAAGTATCATCATCTACTACATGCACACATTACTTGCATCAACCTTGTGTAGGTTGTATCATGGCATGTATTTCATTCTTTCTTGTGATACTTGTTTCCTTTCTCAAAGCATCTCAACGATGATCTCATGTTGCTAGTTGTGATGTCTTTGATGTTAAATGCGGTAGGAATTCATTTATATACAATAAGACCATATCTAGCCAAGTTCTATGCTTTCAAGCAAATATCTTATTGGTATATTTATGACTTCCTTGTGGATATCTTGTTCCTTCATGTTGTAACTATTTCGGGTGTACATCTTTCTTTGTAGATATATATATATAATCATGATTTCGTCTACCTAGAACCTTATACACTTGAGAGAAATTACATCTCTAGTTGATATCCTTTCTTTCACGTCCACCTTGTCTTTCTTATGTTATTTCTTTGGTGGCTCCGTGGAAGCTTTTGCCTTGAGTGCGTGTCCTTTATCGTTGCATCTTGATGCACTCTTGTGTGGTGAAGATTATTTTCCTCTTGCTTGTCTTTACGAGGCTTTTGCCATCTTAATTGGTACCCCTTGTCTTGATGAGCCTCTCATCGTCTATCTTCACCACGGGTTTTCACAAGCATAGGTTCTCTATTTTCTTATTAGTAAGCTTGTGAACCCATTTGCTAGTTGTGTGTGGGAATGATAGGCCTTGCACCGTGTGCCTCATTCTTTCAAGACTTTTTGAGGCTTCACGCTAATCCGTACATTAGTCTTCTCAACTGCATTGCCTTGACTCACACACATCTTTTTGGTTGAGCCCATTCTTGAGTTGCCTCTTTTCATGTTGCTCAACCATGTGTTTGTTGCAAGTGCTAGGCTTTGTTTCCTATATGCTCCCTTACACTTGTTGTGAGTTTCTATTGATTTTGGGGAGCTATGATCCTATTTTGTGCACTTTGTATTCAAATACAAAAATTCTTGATGTGCACAAATCATGGGGAGCTTCTCTAGTTTCTTTAGAACAATCCTCTACTCATATCATAATATCTTTTTCATGTGGCACGAGGGATCTTTGGTCTAGTTGATTCATTTGATATCCGTTGATTGCTTGCTTCAATTGGTATCTTTTGATTGCTCGATTGCTTGTTTCTCTCTTTGTTATGTCTTTGTGGCATATCATTCTTTTACAATCTTTGGTCCTCAATATAGTTTGTGTTCCTCCAAGTATTTACCGTTGGACATGTGTATTGCATTCCACTCTCTTGTTGAGCGATACACAATTTATAGAGGAACATGCTTTATATTGGCCTTCTAAGCTTTTCACCCATTTTGGCAATCGATGCCAATGGGGGAGGAGTTTCAGAGAGTTTTGTGGAGAAATCTTCAGAGTTTTCTCCTTGCTTTGGTTTTGGTTCCTAAGCATTTTCATCCCATTCTCATGCATCATTGGTCGTTGCTTTGCATGGTGATGCATAATTCCTTGTACAAACTCTCTTGAAAGTGATTCTCATCAATTACCAAAATGGGGGAGATTGAAAGAACATGCGGTGCCCCCATGTTTGGTTTTGGTAATTGATGCCAATCTCTATGGACTAATGGTTGCCTTGAGTTATATTTGAAGGTTTTGTCCATAGGCATTTCTTGAAGTCCATGTGTTGGTTTCAAGGAGTTTATTTGTTGACCAAGGTGCTATTAAGGAATTATCCAAAGATTGGTCATGTGAGTGTTGAGCTTATTGCAAGCATGTCTTGAAGAAGAAGATTGTGAGATCATTCATGTTTACCTTCAAGACATCATCCAAACGAAGAGAGTTGGAAAGATCCAAGGTTGATCAAGACTAAGTCAAGAGTGAATCAAGTTGATCAACTCACAAAGCGTAAAAGATGTACCGAGAGGGGTCAAGTGATCCCATGGTATGGTAAGCATTGTCCATTGCACTTTGTGTACTAACCCATGGTCTATGTGAGAGTTCTATGTGGGGTTAGGTACGTGTCCATGAACTTGCGTCAAGAGGAAGATATCATACAACCCATGGAAAGGATGACATCAAGTGGTGATCGTCATAAAGATTGCCGTGTGCAAGTTCAGGTGGAGCATCACGAAGAGATCAAATTCTTGAAGCTTGCCATCCATTGTGGTGTCAATGGACTTGTGAAGATGTGCCGAAGAGTGGCTCACCCATAGTGGAGTATGGGGGAGCAATCATCTAGTCTCCATCGACCCAATGCAATCAAGAAAGGTGGTCCAACTTGAGGGAGTCAAGATCGTCATCATCTAGCTCAAGTGGACCATGTGCAAGGCAAAGGTTTGCCCTTGAAAGGTTTTCTATTTTACCGGTCTCATGGTGGTAGTTGGGAGACCGGGTTATAGGATCGTTTGCCGTACTATCAAGGGGGGCTCTCAAGTTGGTAGCTTGATCGTATCGTTAATAAAGAGCTCAAACCATTGCATCCTTGCATCATGTTTCTTGGTTCTTGTTTCATTCTCTTTGTGAGTCTTAGAGCTTATGGTCATCTTGATGACAAGCTTGAGTTCATCGAAAACGGAGTTCGCATGCGTCTTCTATGATGTTTTCGGTGTTGGAGGTTTTACCGGTCTTATCCGAGGAAGGGTTCACACCATTTTCTTATGGGCCTTTTCTAATTTGCTTCTTATTTTTATTTCTATCAAGATTGTGTTAGCCCTTGTCGCTAGCTTTCCAACAAACTTGGTTTCGTCGAATTCGGAGTCCGTTTGCAGAAGTTATGATAGTTTTGGTGTTCTGAAAAGGCTGCAGCGGTACTACCGCGGACGAGCAGATGTAATTTTTACTACCGCTCTCGGAGCGGTACTATCATCTTGGGAGCGGTACTACCGCGGCTACTTCCGTGGCTACTTCCGCTCGGGACCAAAAACTCGTCACAAGTCCAGCGGTGGTAGGCACGGATGTAATTTTTTAGTACCGCTACCCTTAGCAGTAGTACCGCTACCCCTAGCGGTAGTACCGCGAGGTCAAGCGGTACTACCGCTCCGACGGTTCTTCTGGCTTTTCTGCATCCTCGCTGTTGTGTTTCAAAGGGCTACTACCGCCCTAGCGGTAGTACCGCTCCTTGGAGCGGTAGTACCGCTCTGTGCGGGCTGTGAGCATAACGGTTGGATTTTTTCCCACCTATAAAAGGGGGTCTTCTTCCCCAATGAACCTTATCTCTTGAGCTCGTGTTCTTCCCCCATTGTTGACCTTCTTCGAGCTTGCTAACTCTCAATCCCTCCATGGATTCTTGCTAGTTTTTGAGGGAAAAGAGAGAGGAGATCTAGATCCACATTTCCACCAATCACTTTCTCCTCTTTGTGAGGGGAACACATTGGATCTAGATCTTAGAGTTCTTGGTGTTCTCCTTCTTGTTCTTCCTCTCATCTTCCTCCCTAGCATTAGTTGCTTCGGTGGGATTTGAGAGAGAAGGATTTTGGCACTCCGTCTGCCCTTGCCATTGCATTTGGTGCATCGGTTTGAGTTCTCCACGTGATACGTGGAAGTTACAAGTTGAGAAGCTTATTACTCTTGGGTGCTTGGTACCCTTGAGCTTGTTACTCTTGGGTGTTTGGACACCCTAGAGCACGTTCCTCTTGGGTTCCTTGGCGCCCTATACGGTTGGTGGTGTTCGGAGCTCAATCATTCTGGTGCAAAGCTCCGGGCAAGCGTCGGGGTCTTCAATTAGGTTGTGGAGATCGCCCCGAGCAATTTGACGGGTACCGGTGACCGCCCCCAAGGGTTGCCAAAGTGTACGGGTTCGGTGACCGCCCCCAAGGGTTGCCATTTGTACGGGTTCGGTGACCGCTGAGGGAGTCCTGGACTAGGGGGTGTCCGGATAGCCGAACTATCATCGTTGGCCGGACTCCTGGACTATGAAGATACAAGATTGAAGACTTCGTCCCGTGTCCGGATGGGACTTTCCTTGGCGTGGAAGGCAAGCTTGGCAATACGGATATGTAGATCTCCTACCATTGTAACCGACTTTGTGTAACCCTAACCCTATCCGTGTCTATATAAACCAGAGGGTTTTAGTCGATAGGACGAACAACAATCATACCATAGGCTAGCTTCTAGGTTTAGCCTCTACGATCTCATGGTAGATCTACTCTTGTACTACCCATATCATCAATATTAATCAAGCGGAGTAGGGTATTACCTCCATCGAGAGGGCCCGAACACAGGTAAAACATCGTGTCCCTTGTCTCCTGTTACCATCCGCCTAGACGCACAATTCGGGACCCCTACCGAGATCCGCGGTTTTGACACCGACATTGGTGCTTTCATTGAGAGTTCCTGCGTGTCGTCACCTTTAGGCCCGATGGCTCCTTCGATCATCAACAACGACACGGTCCAGGTGAGACTTTTTCCCGGACAGATCTTCGATTCGGCGGCTTTGCTTGGGCCAATTCACTTGGCCATCTGGAGCATATCGAAAGCTACGCCCCTGGCCATCAGGTCGGGTTTGGGAGTTTGAACTATACGGCCGACATCCGTGGAGACTTGATCTTCGACGGATTCGAGCCACAGCCAAGCGCGCTGCACTGTCTCGATGGGTATGATCTAGCTCTGCCACCGAACAGTGCCCTGGAGGCCGCACCAGTGCCTGCTCCGACCCTTAATCCGGAGCCTGTTTCGCCAATCGAGGACGAGTGGTTGGACACCGCCTCAGGGGCTGAAATCTCTACGGCAATTGAGCCGAACACCATCCCTGTCCTTTGCAAAGCCCGTGACTCCGAAGTGTCGGACTCCTCTCCGGACTCCGAACCTCCCGCCCCGCCGCCGAATCCGATTGGGCGCGGTTATGGAGTTCACCGCCGCAGACATCTTTGCACTCGCCCTTTGGCGACATCCTGAATTCACTAAATTCTCTCTCTTTATCAGAGAGCCTGGCCGGACTATGGTCAGGAAGGTTGGGATGCAGACGACGAAGAAATTCAACGCCCACCCACCACCCACTTTGTAGCTACTGTCGATGATTTAACCGACATGCTCGACTTCGACTCCGAAGACATCGACGGTATGGATGACGATGCCGGAGACAATCAAGAGCCAGCGCCCACGGGGCACTGGAAGGCCACCTCGTCATATGACATATACATGGTGGACATCCCAAAAGATGGGAATGGCGATGGAACAGCAGAGGATGACCCCTCTAAGAAACAGCCGAAGCGCCGGCGTCAGCGGCGCCGCTCTAAATCCCGCCACAAAGAAAACCGGTGATTCCGCACGGGAGATAATAACACCGGAGAGTGCGAAGACAACCCCTCCGGCTGGATTCAGCACAGAGGAGGGAGAAGTCAGCCCTCATGATAGAGCGGCATGAGAGGTAGAGGACGATAATTATATGCCTCCCTCCGAAGATGAGGCAAGCCTTGACGACGACGAATTTGCCGTGCCTGAGGATCCCGCCGAACAGGAGCGTTTTAAACGCAGGCTTATGGCCACGGCAAGCAGCCTCAAGAAAACCAGCAGCAGCTTAGAGCTAACCAAGACTTGCTAGGCGACGGATGGATCAAGTCCTTGCACCGAAGAGTACAAACTCGAACGCCCTCCAAAAGCTACCTTAACGCAGGCCGTTGCCTCGATCAGAGGAGGAAGCACCAGCGTCACCAACAAGACGACATGGCAGACCGGCCACCCGTGGCGCGCGACAGAAGCCCCTCGGCCCTCCGCTCAAGCCACGCCCGACGCCAAAAAGTACCAAGGCACGGGAGAACGCGCGGACTTGCGAGATATCTTTGGAGGATAAGGAAAAGCAAACAAGATCGATCTATAGATCGCGGGCGCCTAACGACTAGGGATGATTACCACACGCCGGATACAGCAACCTCGCCGGGCCGAACACGATGAGACAAAGCTCATATGAGCTACGCCGTGATATAGCCCAATCTGTAGGCGCCAAGACACCCACTATGCTTCACAGATGAAGTAATGGATCATGAAATCCACGAGGGCTTCAAACCCGTAAACATCAAATCATACGATGGTACCACAGATCCTGCGGTCTGGATCGAGGACTATCTCCTCCATATCCACATGGCCCGCGGTGATGATCTACATGCCATCAAATACCTCCCACTCAAGCTTAAAGGACCATCTCGGCATTGGCTCAACAGCTTGCCAGCAGAGTCAATCGGTTGTTGGGAGGACCTGGAAGCCGCATTCCTCGATAACTTCCAGGGCACATATGTGCGACCACCAGACGCCGATGACCTAAGCCACATAATTCAGCAGCCAGATGAATCGGCCAGACAATTCTGGACACGGTTCCTAACCAAGAAAAATCAAATCGTTGACTGTCCGGATGCAGAGGCCCTTGCAGCCTTCAAACATAACATCCGCGACGAGTGGCTGGCTCGGCACCTAGGACAGGAAAAGCCGAAATCCATGGCAGCCCTCACCACACTCATGACCCGCTTTTGCTGGAGAGGACAGCTGGCTAGCTCGAAGCAACAACTTGGACAAACACCACGGTAGTTCGGATACCAAGGACAGCAATGGCAGGTCGGCGTCGCAACAAGAATAAACGCCGCATTAACGGTGACAATGCTTTGAAGATACGACGATAAATGCCGGATTCAGAGGCTCTAAACCCGTCAGCGGAAGAAGCCATTCAAAAGAATTACCAGGCCCGTCCAACTTGGACCGAATACTCGATCGCTTGTGCGGATACATGGCACCCCGAAAACTAGCCAACCACATCAACAGGGATTGTTGGGTGTTCAAGCAGGCAAGCAAGTTAAATGCCGAACTCAATGACAAGGGGCTGCATAGCGATGACGAGGAGGAGCCCCGGCCGCCGAACAATAGAGGACAGAAGGGCTTTCCCCCACAAGTGCGGACGGTGAACATGATATCCGCAACCCACATACCCAAAAGGGAGCGGAAGCGTGCACTAAGGGACGTATATGCGATGGAGCCAGTCGGCCCAAAGTTCAACCCGTGGTCCTCCTGCCCGATCACTTTTGATCGAAGGGACCACCCCGCTAGCATCCGCCACGGCGGATTCGCGCATTGGTTCTTGACCCAATTATTGACGGATTTCACCTCACGTAGTCCCGATGGACGGCGGCAGAAATTGAACCTGCTTTACTGTGATACGGTCGCAAAATGGGCATAGACCCATCAAGGATTAAACCCACAAAGACGACCTTTAAAGGCGTCATACCAGGTGTAGAGGCCAATTGTATAGGCTCAGTTACACTCGAAGTGGTCTTCGGATCCCCGGATAACTTTCAAAGCGAAGAGTTAATCTTCGACATAGTCCCGTTCTGCAGCGGCTATCACGCACTGCTCGGACGAACCGCATTTGCAAAGTTCAATGCGGTGCTGCACTACGCATACCTCAAGCTCAAGATGCCAGGCCCTCGAGGAGTAATTACGGTCAATGGAAACACCGAACGCTCTCTCCGAACGGAGGAGCATACGGCAGCCCTAGAGGCGGAAGTACAAAGCAGCCTCTTAAGGCAATTCTCGAGTCCGGCTACTAAACGACCGGACACCGTCAAGCGCGCCCGGAGTAACCTACAACAAGACCGCCTGGCACGTTCCGAGCACGCCAGAGTAATGCGGCTAACCCCAGCCCTCGCAAAAATTGGCGAAGCGATACTACGCGTGCATAACTACGCTCTAGAGATACCATGGGCATAGGGGAGGCACGACCATGGCACGCCTGCACGCGGCTCAACCGCACTGTGGGCCCCGATTGTGTCATTCTTTTTCTTCCTTTTTTCTCTTACTTTCGGACTTCGTCTTCGAAGCCTTGTCCGCACTTGAATTGCGAACTCACGATGCAACGGTGGAAGCGAAAGCTACGCCGAGTGTCCAGTGGTCTCTACTACGAGCATTATACCTGTTTTACATACCATCCCGCAGCTTACCCTTGGAGGGGGACATGTTAAATAGTCCCATCCCTTGCTTACCGCACTATTTTTATCGTTCTGCTTTCATTGCAGTATCTTTTGAATAAACAATGCATAGCTTCTGCTTATTATTGCATTCCTTTTTCCATATATGTTCATCTATGACATGTTGCACTTTCGTACACTTTAGTGCGGCCAATACACCAGGGGCTTAAGTACCCCAAAATATGGTGTGATAAGTCGAACACTTTCACAAGTGCGGCACCCCGAACTTATAGCATTATATGCATCGGCTCCGAATCATGTCTTGGGTCAATTGTTGGGTTTGCCCGGCTCCCATGTTTTGGTACCTTACGTTCCGTTATATCGGCTAAGGTAGCACTGGGAGAACCACTGTGATTGTGCTCCGGTTGAGCTGGGTTGAGCACCTCAGTGGAGAAAGCTAAAACTGACCGTCATGATAAGGCGAGAGCGGTCGCTGTTCGAGAGGTTTTTTCGGGTCCCTAAAGACTTATGCCGCTTAGAGCGAGGAACTGGCATTGACCGCCAAGGCGTGGATAGCGCCCGAACTCGGTCTTCCGAATACTAGGGGCTTCGCGAAATTTGAAATTATAGAATTCTATGGCTAAGTGAGAGTGTTCAAGCACTATAAGTCCGGTTGCCTGGTTCGCTATGCTGAGCGCCTCCCTCGTAGGACCCAAGAATGGGAACAAGAGCGCTCAAGTTTATCCCGAACACCCCGGCACTCGTGGCATGGGGGTTGAAGCCAACGACTTGCCATCTCTCAGATTTGATAAACGGCTGCACAGAAGGTAATATTTTAAATTCACAAGTGTTGCTTAGCGCATATGAACAAGTTTTCAGCGTACAGGATAACAAATGCGAGTCTATTCAAAAATTACATCTTTGGAGCATTCACCCGCTATAAGGCGGGCACCCTTCAGGACGCCCTCATAATACATTTCTGGCTTGCGATGCTCCTTGCCCGGTGGTGGTCCGTCCTTCACAAGCTTCTCACCGTCCAGCTTGCCCCAGTGCACGGGCAAGGGCCCTACGGGCATCTTCGATGCAGACGGAGCGCTTTGATAACTTTGATCCATGGACAAAGGCCCACCAGCCCCGCACTAGCCCGAAGTAGCTCCTGTGCATGGCCTCATTTGGCCATAGCCGAGCTATAAGGCCCTTCATGGCCTGTTCGGCGACCTTGTGGAGCTCGACCAATTGCTTCAGTTGGTCGCTCAAGAGCACCAGGTGTTCGGCCTCAGCATACTGAGACCAAAACACCTTCTCCGTCGAGCTCCCCTCTTTGGCTCGGTAGAAAGCGGCGGCATCGGATACACTACGGGGCAAATCTGCGAAGGCTCCTGGAGAGCTCCGGATTCGGGTAAGTAACAAATAATTGCCTTTTACGTTCTTGCTTTGCATAAAAAATGCCTTACCCGCCGCTATCTTCCTCATCGCGTCAATCTCCTGGAGGGCTTTCTGGGCTTCGGCCTTAGCAGCCTTGGCACTCTCAAGAGCCGAGGCAAGCTCGGACTCTCGGGTCTTCGAGTCACGCTCCAAACCCTCGTGTTTTTCCACGAGAGCCTGGAGCTCTTGCCGTACCTCCATGATTGCGCCTCCCCTTCTCTCGCTCGATGCGCTCCGCGGCCGCTTTGTTTTCGGCCGCGGTCACCGCTTCCTTTAGGGTCGCCACCTCGTTCGTGGCCCCTGCAATACCCACGTTATTCCTGTCATTTTTGCAACCAAATCCTTTCTATAAGGTATTACTTTAATGAGGTATTACTCACCTTCCTTCTCCTAGAGCTGATTCTTGGCAAGTCCGAGCTTGTTCTCGAACCGCTCGAGGCTCGCTTCAATGCATTGACCTCCGCGGTCGGCGACAGAGGTCACAGGTAGCCAAAGATTCCCATATTGACATATTTATGTTAGACTCCTGCGTATATCTTTTTAGATCCTCAGTCCGGCTTTTCTTTCCGAACACCGAACTAAGCATCAGGGGCTACTGTCTATGCGGTAATATTTTTACATATTCGAAACTTACCTCAAAGCCTGTTAGAAGGCTGGTACAGGCTTCGGTCAGCCCGCTCTTGGCGGACTGAACTTTCTGGATCACCGCACTCATGATAGTGCGGTGCTCCTCGTCGATGGAGGCGCCGTTAAGCGCCTCCAGCAAGTTATCCGGTGCCTCCGGATGGACGGAGGTCACCGGTGTCGCAGTCTTGCCCTTCTTACGAAGGGGCCGCCTGCCGGACTTCGGAACCACTGTAGGTTCCGGTACGGAGTCCGGCACAGGGCCGGACTTAGAGCCCTCCGGGTTTTGCCCCTTTGCGCCGAGTCCGGGAGGTCGCCTTGCGGCGCCTCCCAGGCCACCTCCTCCTGGTTGGGCCCCTTTTGGGACTCCACCGCGGCGTCGTCTGCGTCACGAGGGGAGGAGGCGGCCGGAAGTGAAGTGCTATTCACATCCGACGTATCCAGGGAGCCGCTCGACGAAGCGTCAAGCTCGTCCTTGGGCGGGCTACATGGTTATATTCGGCGTTAGAAGACACTATGCGACAAATGAAAATCCACGAGTTATTCTGGAATCCGGACACTTACGATCTCGCCCGGGGCTTGGCCCTCGATGGCCACTCCTCCTCGTCGTTGTCGACGTTGGTGGAGAAGTCCGGAGGAAGGGTCCTTCCTTTCTTGGACCCTTCGGCCTCCCCAGTCGGGGCGGCCTTCCTTTTCTTCTCTTCCCTCCCTGGGGGAGAGGCTTCCTTTTCCTCCTCCTCGTTTTCAGGAGAGGATTCTTCTTCAGAATCTGGCAGCACCTGGTGCCGGGAGCTCCTTCGAGTTCTCGTGGCCTCCTTCTTGGCGTTCTTCTCCGTCACCACGTGAGGTGCTGGAACCAGCAGCCCCGTCAAGCGGGCGTCCGCTGGATCTTCTGGCAAAGGATCCGGACAGTTAATCTATCCGGACGTCTTCAGCTAGTCCTGTCAAAGGTTAGGGAGTTTTAGATCCCGCATAGAGTCAAACTATGAAAAAAGAGTCCCATAAAGGGCAAAATAACTTACCTCGCTGGCTTGACGCTGCGAGCGGAATCCGCGATCTTCGGTAGCGGATGCGGGAGCTTCGGCGCCCTTGAACAACACCTTCCAGGCATCTTCGTACGTAGTGTCGAAGAGCCGGCTCAAGGTCCGGTGCTGTGCCGGATCACACTCCCACAAATTGAAGGCCCGTTCTCGGCATGGGAGAATCCGGCGGATGAGCATAACTCGGACTACGTTGACAAGCTTGAGGTTCTTGTCCACCAGGGTTCGGACGCAGGTTTGGAGTCCGGTCAGCTCTTCTGAATCACCCCACGTCAGGCCCGTCTCTTTCCATGATGTGAGCCGTGTGGGGAAGCCAGATCTGAATTCGGGGGTCGCCGCCCATTTGGAGTCACGCGGCTCGGTGATGTAGAACCATGCCTCCCCTTTATGGTCTCCATGAAGGAGCCCTCAAGCCATGTGACGTTGGGCATCCTGCCCGCCATGGCGCCTCCGCACTCCGCCTGTCGGCCGCCCACTATCTTCGGCTTGACGCTAAAGGTCTTCAACCATAAACCGAAGTGGGGCTGGATGCAGAGGAAGGCCTCGCACACGATGATAAACGTCGAGATATTGAGGATGAAGTTTGGGGCCAGATCATGGAAATCCAGGCCGTAATAGAACATGAGCCCCCGGACAAATGGGTGAAGTGGAAAACCTAGTCCGCGGAGGAAGTGGGTGAGGAACACCACCCTCTCATGGGGTGCAGGGGTGGGGATGAGCTGCCCCTTGGTGGGGAGCCGACACGCGGTGTCGCCGGTCAAGTATCTGGCCTCCCGCAGCCTTGTGATGTGCCCCTCCGTGACGGAGGAGACCATCCACTTGCCTCCCGCTCCGGACATGGCTGGAGAAGGTTGAGGAGAGATGTGCGGACTTGGGCGCTGGAGCTCGAGTGCGCAGAAATGGATGAGCAAAGGAGGAAGAAGGCGTAGGTGAAAAGGTGGATCCTTATCCCCTTATATGGACGGACGCAACTAAGCGTCGCCACCAGCCTGGTAAAACTCTCTTATCTTCCAAGCGCCGTAATCAATGGCGCAGTTGGGTTACCCACATCCGTATTGATGAGGATCCCGGAATAAGGGGACACGATCTCTGCTTTGATAAGACGTGCCAAGGAAACCGCCTCGCTAAACGCGATGAGGTGGTACAGTAAAAACGATTCGAATAAGAACTTGGCCGTGGCGTGATGGCACGCTGCGGAATACGTCAGCAGATTGATTTTGTGTAAATATTATTCTCTCTACGGTGTTATGAGGAAATTATTTTGCAGAGTCGGACACTGTCCTTGTGTTCAAAATCTTCTATGAAGTATACAGAGGAGGAACCCGCCTTGCAATGCCGAAGACAATATGCGCGCCGGACTCGTCCTCATTGAAGCCTGGTTCAGGGGCTACTGAGGGAGTCCTGGACTAGGGGGTGTCCAGATAGCCGAACTATCATGGTTGGCCGGACTCCTGGACTATGAAGATACAAGATTGAAGACTTCGTCCCGTGTCCGGATGGGACTTTCCTTGGCGTGGAAGGCAAGCTTGGCAATACGGATATGTAGATCTCCTACCATTGTAACCGACTACGTGTAACCCTAACCCTATTCGGTGTCTATATAAACCGGAGGGTTTTAGTCCCAGAGGATCTAACAAAAATCATACCATAGGCTAGCTTCTAGGGTTTAGCCTCTCTGATCTCGTGGTAGATCTAATCTTGTACTACCCATATCATCAATATTAATCAAGCAGGAGTAGGGTATGGTATTACCTCCATCGAGAGGGCCCGAACCTGGGTAAAAACATCGTGTCCCTTGTCTCATGTTACCATCCGCCTAGACGCACAGTTCGGGACCCCCTACCCGAGATCCGCCGGTTTTGACACCGACAACCGCCCTCAAGGGTCCCTTAGTGGAATCACGGCATCTTGCATTGTGCGAGGGCGTGAGGAGATTACGGTGACCCTAGTGGCTTTTTGGGGAGCATTGTGCCTCCACACCGCTCCAAACGGAGATTAGCATCCGCAAGGGTGTGAACTTCGGGATACATCGTCGTCTTCGCATGCCTCGGTTATCTCTTACCCGAGCCCTTTACTTATGCACTTTACTTTGTGATAGCCATATTGTTTCTTGTCATATATCTTGCTATCACTTAGTTGTTTACCTTGCTTAGCATAAGTTGTTGGTGCACATAGGTGAGCCTAGTTGTTGTAGGTTTTGTGCTTGTCAAATTAACCGTCAGGTTTATTCCGCATTTGTTCAAGCCTAAACAGTAATTATTTTAAAGCGCCTATTCACCCCCACCCTCTAGGCGACATCCACGATCTTTCACTAAATGTGCTGGCACAACCATTCCTGAACTGTACGATACTTGCGACGCCTATGGGGGATCATGCTCAAGATCAGGGGCGCGATGTCTGTGATGCATTGGCCAACTAGCTAGTGGTCCGTCAGAAATGACAAGACGAGCCGTCACCCAAATGACTAGCCAACGCGTCCAGGTCGTGCGGCGGAGGAAGCTGAGTCCATGGGCGCTTGTCGTCCGTGCGCTAAAGCCAAATCCATCTGGCACGGAGCGAGATGCTCGCACAGTGAAGGTCGCGGACGTCAAGACCCCCAAGTTGGACAGGGCGGCTGACCGACTATCGGTTGACCTTAAATGTCGATGAAACACAACATTCATCATACAGAACAAACCTTCTAATTTTTCTATACATTCTAAAGACATGACAAGGTCATCAGCACCATGCCACACCACATCCGACCTCAATACCTCCATGATCCGTGATCCCCGGGTGCGGTCAAAGGACTTTAATTCCTATATACCTAAATAGTTGATGCATACTACTCTATTTCTCTTGACACACACACATCCCAATTCATCACACGTGTCAGCCCATAAATCTCACTACTTAAACTCTTTCAATTCCAGGAAAATGTCGTTATAATAATTAAATAAGTCTTATGTATTTTTAACTTCCATTTTCATATGTAGATTCTAGAACCAAATCTCTTTAAAATATATAGCAATAAATTCGACTACGGGTAACATTCTTAATTTTTTTGTGACGCAGGATAATCCCAAAAAACGAAATAGTGGTCCGTGTCTGCCATGATTCCCCGCCCCTCGGCAATACTTCATTTGCCGCTGCGGCGCCGGAGGCGTATCTAGTCATGACGTACATATGATTTCGTGTACGTCTGCCGCGTCTTTTTTCGATAAAGGACTTTTCATTGAATAGATATATCGAGGTGATACAATCATATTGAAAGAAAGTCCGACCTGCATAGCTAGATGTACACAGCCAAAAAGTCCAGAGCACCCTAAAAATAAGAAAAAATTGATACAATGCCAAGCAAAAAAACGTGTCCAACCTAAGGAGCGGTAGATCCTATCCGTAAATCACACCGCCGTCCATGAAGGTAGAAAATCTCCCTGGCCGTACGCTCCAGCCGTGTAGCCGTGTAGACGTCTGCCGCGTCTATGTACACGAAAGGATATGTATACGGCATGGCTCGCTGCACCCGCCTACATCTGCCGCGTCTATGCTCCTAGCGTTTTCCTGCCTCGCCCTCGCTCCACTGTCCGATCCGATGCCCCTGCTTCTCTGGGCCACTGTGCAGCCAGGTGAGTCGCTCACCGTGTGAGCACGATTGGCCACCAAGGCTGCGGCGCCGGGTCTCCTACCGGAATATGTCTGGAGGCGACAACCAAGTATCTTACGAGAGCCCCACTTGCTACTTACTTGGTGGGACAAGGCTTGCAAGTAATGATCGGGCTCCTGACACCTCTTATGCCCAGAAGCTATGATTTTCTTTGACAACAATTGATATTAGCGATCCTCTAACGATGTCATCTAATCTATGATACACATATTTTTGCGTGTTCTAGGAAAGAAACGGTCCGGAACATGGCAAGCAAGTCCCGTACCTCTCTTCTTCTCGCCTTCTCTCTTTGCCCTAGAGACCTTTTACGATACATCTAAGATATATTAGCCGTCCATTTAAGTCGACGAACGCACCGGATTTTCAGATACTACAGCATGATTTGGGTAGTATATTAAGATCTTAGGGGTATTCCGGGTACTAATCAAATTAAAACTCAGGCAGCCCAAGCACGCGCCGAGGTCGCTGACGCACACAGGCGGGCCCAGCAGTTCGACGCAGCCGCTCGGCGGCCGTCTACACGGACGCACATGAGCTGCCTCTCTCTATCGCACGGAGCCCCACACCATGGACGCCACCTCCGGCCGCCGATCTTGAAGATCGCTTCCTTCCCTGCATCGCCAGTCACCACCGACGTCATTTTATAACATGGTTTTCGATGGACATTTATAATTTATGTGTCACTAAATGAATGTGAAAGATCTACTAGTACCAAAAACAAATGAATGTTACTGATTTTCTTGTTCGGTTGCGGCAGAGAGGATGCATTTACTTGTCAATTTTTGGTTATAAAAGTCATTTTCCCTTTTTCCTTTAAAAAATGATTAGGCAAGTTTAAATTCTGAATAGTCGAAGTGATTCTCACCAGCTAAATGCCATGATAAAAACACAACATTCCGTTCAAACAAAAACACATACACTCCACTTTGCTGTAAAAAGCAGTTATCACTTCTCTAGTTATAATCACCACAGACCACACAGTTTATTTTAATTGATGCTGCTTAAAAAATGCATACAGATCCCATCGGAAGTATGCAAGACAGAGAGAGCTAAGAATTAACTTACGGTATTTTATGGCATACATCAATTTATCCTAGCTAGTCGATCCAACCGGCCAGGAAATAAACTGGTTGTGTTTTTTCTTTTTCGAAACGGATAAACTGGTTGTGTCGAAGAGACTTGCCAAAGGTTCGAAATTGCCCTACAGGGGATTGAAAAACGAAAACACTAACGCCCACATACCTGGGCGTTAGCCAACTCGCCCACACGCCTCGATCGCCACCCAGTGCTTTTTGCACGAATCTTGGCATGAGAGGGCTGATTTTGTGTGTCACGTAGAACAACTCGCGTGTATGGCATGTGAGGGAGTTTGCCCGCACGCTGTTTTCCTTCCGAGGTCAGCGGTTGCGACTCGGGGCGTGCTGTGGAACTGCCCTCGCGCCCGCACGCCCCGCACGACTTCTGTACCCCATCTCCCACGACTGCCCATTTGCCATGTTTTTTGCAGGTTACATGGCAAATTTGTGATTTTAAGCAGATGGCAATTCTCTTTTACCCCGAACATATTATTGTTGCCACATCTGTTTTTGTAGCGCTACATGGCAACTGTCTAGTGTTAGTAGGTGCCAACTCCTAAAGGTACCACCATAGTCCACATGCGCGTCTCCTCTCCCACACATCAAAAGCTATCAGTTGCCATGTGTTTTTGTAGGGTACATGGCAATTGCACTAGTGTGCTTGTAAGCAGATGACAACTCTCTCTTTACCCGGACATGTTTTTTGCCATGTTTCGTAATGCCACATGGCAACTGTCTAGTGTTAGTAGGTGGCAACTCCTAAAGTTTTCAAATCATGGCAACTGTAATAGACCAGACCATACATGGCAACAGCTGCAGTTGCCCAAAAATGGCATCCGCACTTGCCCCGAGATGGCAACCGTAGTTGAGCAACCATGGCAACCAGAGTTGTCCGACATGGCAATCAGAAGTTGTTCCGACGTGGCAATTGCAGTTCAGCGACATGGCAACCGCAGTTACACGCATACATGGAAGAGGGTCTGACCATAGCAATCGCGTGGGACGTGTAGGGTTACCGCACGCGGGGCGTGTGGCTCACAGGCGGGGAGGGGCGACGGCCGAGACGGGTCATACGGGCCGCGTGGTCGCTCGCCCGGACGCGCGGGCGATTGCGCCGCACACCGAACGTGCGGGCTGTGGCGGGTGCGCCGGACGTGTTTCAAAGGGCGGGCTCGGTCGATGTCACACGGGGCGTGCGGCAGATACCCCCTAGATGCCACACGTGTTGCAGTTATCGACGTCCTTGAAAAATCAGTTAACTGGAGCAGAAACCATGCATGCACGTGCTAGCTCCTGCATCTGTATACATGCCTGAATCTGCAGGACAAATCGGAACAAATCGATCGGCCACAACCTTTCATCCATTGGATTTCTTTTACACATGTGTTTTTGTTATTGTGCGTTCCAAATGAGGCCCTAAGTAGTCTTGATGAAATGCAGCATTCAACATATAAAACAAGACTTTTTATTCTTTGTGTATGCTGTACAAATATAATAAGGTCCTCGACACCACACCACAGGACATCCGAGCTTAACACCTCTATGACCCATGATCGAAGGACCTCAACACTAATCCTATAAACCTAAATGGCTGATCCCACTACTCTTTTTTCTAACATGCACACAACCCAACTCACCGCACATGCTAACTCATAAATCCCACTGCTTCTATTTTTTTTAAATGCACCGATATGCTAAATGTGTTCTTTAAATATGTACAACAGACTATCCTCCTCCAGCTTATTAGCACGTTACGTTTGATTTCGTGATTTATCATCGGTACTCTCGTGCAGATTAGCACACCTTGCATAACCCACTTATTGATAAGATTTTTAAGAGACCATACAACTTCTGGTTACCGTGACTGCCCTCCAACGCCAAGTGTCCTGCCGAAGAGGTCAAGAGTGTTGCGAGTGCCGGTCTCTAGCTACCACATACAGGTTGGGAGGTGATATCCTAGGAACTTATGAGCGCACCGCTTGCTAGTTAGCAGGTACAACATGACATGACTGCAATGAACCAGTTCTCGACACCTCTTAAGCCAAAAAGCTAAAAATATTTTTTCACTGCTACCCAAATTATTGGTCCCCTAATATATGATATGTATGTTTGTGCCTATTCTAAAAATATGTCCAATACATGGCAAAGAACTTTTGTCTCTCTACCTCTTTTGTTCTCTATTTTGCCGTGGAACTACGTTCGCTCCACCGTTCATGTCGTCGTTTATAACATTGGTTCCGTTGGTGCACATTTACATTATGCGTCACTAAATGAATTCAAAATATCTACTAGAACTATTAACTAAAACCTAATGAATGGTATTCATTCTCTTGTTTGATTGCGGCAAGGAGGATGCATTTAAATAGGACCATTTTTCTTCTTCTCTTAATTTCTGATTGCAACGATGTGATGCTTTTCATCCGATTTTCGTATGATGCAAAGATCTAAGCATCCACACGTCCACACCTAGGGAAAAAATGCAGCACACCATTGGTTTTCGTGTTGCTTCCAACAAGTGAACGGTATTGTTTGGATTCTGCCCTTCTAGCAACCCTCTTGCTTTGAAGTTAATGGTCGGTCGTTCATTCTTAGACTATTGATTATTGAATCACCATTCTGACATTGGTCGTGCAACCCAACCCATATTTCGGGCGCACCCTTCAACCAATGTTTAATTGTGTATGTTTTCCTCGAGCATACTTCCAATCGTTTGATCTGACAAATGTTATCTCCTTATCCACATAATTGTGGAGATCCATCTTTTGGATACCTCATTGAATTATCGCTGAGTCCATCATCCACCTCATCATCCTCTTCTTGATTTAATGATGAACTCTTGTTTCGGAACTCGCTTCCATAGTTAATTTCCCGAGAATCTTTGATGTCATCTCGTCAATTTGCGTCACACCTTTTCTCCTCGAGCATCGTGAGTTTGAGGTATCCTGACACCAATCAGATCTGAATCTCGGTCAGATATGATGGTTGGGACATTTTCCAAAGGTCGTAACATTGGTCTTTATGTGACCCGGTAAGGTGATGTCGTGCCTAGCACACCTGGCCGGAGGACCTATTATTATAGTTTCCTTTCTGGCAAGGTTAACCATTCTTCCATGAGGAAATTGTAAGACTTACTCTATGAGTTGTTCTGGTGCATCCTTTATGTATCCAAAGTCCGATCTTTGCTTGAAGACCATGTCAATGCTATCTCGAAGCATGTCTGCGGTACTCCGATTTTCAATAAGAGCATTTGAAGCCCAATGCTAAATGTTTCTTGCTCAATTATCCAAACACCATTGTATGGGTAATGTCATGAAATTCCTCTCCCCTACCTAAAGAGTTTTCTACACTATATCCTGCCATGGATATCATGCTCCGCTTGTCCTTGGGAAGGATATATCCCTGAAATATGTGTTTAAACACATTTTCCTTTCCATTGTTCTGTTTGATCTATTAATCGTATTTCCTTTCCATTGTTTTGTCTAACCTTTCTTGTAATCTGACTTAACTGAGCAGTGATAAACCCCTGCTTAGGTAAGCATCTCATTGTACAACTCTGTCAGTAAGAACCTGTTACTATTGTTGATGACATTCCGGTAACCACCGATGGACGAGAACTGTGCCTATTGGTCCGCCTCGTTTCAACGAGCAGGAAAAGGGTTCTCTTCGTCCCTCGCCCTTGGTACTGACGTTGTTGCTGACATATAACTGACAGGCTACCCTCTGACATGCCTTGCTATCATGACCGTGCAAGATGTCACCGCCCTTCCTACTTTAACCCACATGGTGGGCCCATAACCCATAAGTTCCACAGGATCGAAACCTGACTCTCTGTACACCCCACTGTTCTCAAGGTTGTTCCTTGCATGTGGCCTCGTATGAAATTCACGAGCCACTTACCGAGAGATCAACAATTCTGTTATAAGACACAATACTTATTCTCATTGCCCTAAAACCCTTCCACCTTATGAATAGGCATCGAGCGATTGCCTGGCCGCTTGAAACTCCTTATTGTACCTTATTACTTTCCTCTCGAAATTTTCTAAGTTTCAATTCGAGTGTTACTTTCCGCCATCTTCATTGACGTTATCTACCAGATAGCAACCTTGTAGAGGTTCGTTCTTCTGAAGTTACCCCTTATCCTTTTCGTACGTGCGATGAAGATACCGAGGGAAGGTTGACGACTTCAACATTTTTGACCTGAAGCAGAAGTATGAAGGCATCAATATATTGGATTAACCTCTTCGAGAAGAGCAAACCAACACCGAGAAGACTCGTTAGAATTTCGTAACCAAATCCTTTCCCCGTTTTCCACCTCTTAAATCTTGGGACGAGATTTCTTGTAGTGGAGGAGATTTGTAACGCCCGGATACTTAAGCTACAGTGAACCTCTCCCAATGACGCCACGTCAGCTCAATTACTGTTGCCGATCTCGCGTTAGTTTGAAACCGATTCGAATCCAAATTAAAAAAAATCAGGCAAACAACAAAAGTTTTCAAACAATGAAACTAAAATGTTCGGATCATGCCAGAAAATGCATAGGTAATTATGGTGGAGAAACCAAGCTTTTATAAAATGCTTAATTGAACTGTGAGGATTTAAACAGTAGCAAAACCATTAATTAAATGCCTTTTATAATTGCTAAAATGTCAGACTAAGTTATTTGGGGTTTAGACTTTTTGTGACCATGGACTAAGTTGAAATACTAATTTAGGTGCTAAGTGTATATTTTACTAAAACTAAAATAAATGTAACAAAAATAAAACATGAAAGAATAAATATAAAGAAAAGAAATAAAACAAAGCAAAAAGAAAAGAGAAGGACCCCCCCCCCACTAGGCCTCGGCCCAGCTAGCCGCCGGGCCAACCAGGCCGGCCCAGCCGCGCCTATTAACCCTCCCCACCCCTGAAACCCTAGCGCACAACCCCCCACTACCCCACTCGTTCTCCCCCACGCCTCCCTCGCTTCCCCCAATCTGGATCGGGGGCAGACGACCTCGTCGCCCGCCCGTCGCCCGCTTCTACCTCGTGGCGCCCGTGCCCGAGGAACCGCCGCCTCCCCGCCGGGCAGGCCGTCCTCGACCTCCTCCTCGCCGACCCTCCCTTTCCCTCGCCCCCCTCTGCCCGATTTGGATCGGGAGGGGGCCGTCCTGACGTCGCCGGCGCCCTCGACAATGCCGCCGCTCGCCGTCCCTGGAACCACCTCGACGCCGTGCCTTTGGCGATGCGTCCGGCTACTCCACCTCGCCAACATCGCCGGACCGCCGTCGTCCCCATCCTCCTCCTCGAGCTCGCTGCCACTCCCCTACACCGTCCGTGAGCACTTCCCTCTCTCCCCCTCCCCGTCGCCCGTTCAGGCCGCCGACGTTGCCGCACATGCGCTGGTCGGCCCCTGCCTGTTGCCCGCTTCCAGCCGCTGTCGCCCACGGCGCCCCCCTGCGCGCCCTCCCGACGCCTCGGCCTCCTGCCGCTGGCCATTCCGCAGCCACCATGGGCGCGCCTCCTCGCGACGCACCTATAGCTCCAGCCGCATCACAAACCGTCGCCAGAACAAGTGCGCGGACGTCGCCAGCAAGCTCGGCCTCACCGCCATTAACGTGCTGACGTGGCGCGTGACTAACCCCTATTTCAGCACTAACCCGAACACCTAAACAGGCACTGATATGTGAACCCTCCCTAATTAACCTAAACGTAAATAATCTATTTAACTAATCTAACAACCCAGTGTCAATGACACGCGGGCCCCCACCACTAAATAAAATGGCTAGGTTAAATTTTTAAGTTAATAGACACTTACACGTGAGGCCCACTAGCTAATTAGTTTAAGTTAAATAAAACATGTTCTTAAACTCTCTCACTGACCAGTGGGGGCGCTTGTTCTGCTGACTCAACACCGGCTCACCCGGTCGGCCCTCTGCTTGTTGAGGCGATTGACCAAGTCAACTGGGCCCCATGCCAGCCTCTGTTGCATATGGTTGGGTACACTTCCTGTGTACCCATAGCATTTAAATATTAATTTAATTTTGAATTAAATTAAATCCAAAAATTAGGAAATCATTTAAAAACTTTGAAAATTAATATAAAATAATCTATAGCTCGGATCAAAAAACTTTGTACATGAAAGTTGCTCAGAACGACGAGACGAACCCGGATGCGCAGCCCGTTCGTCCGCCACGCCTCCTAACATATCAAACTCGCAACTTTCCCCCTCCGTCTCCTCTGTCCGAAAACACGAAACACCGGGAATACTTTCCCGGATGTTTTCCCCCTTCACCGGTATCACCTCATACCGCGTTAGAACACGTCTAGCTCACTGTTATCTGTTATGCACTTGCTTGCTATGTATTTACTGTTTCTCCCCTCTTCTCTTGATGAGACCCGTGACGATCTTTGATGCCCATGTGGTCGGTACGTCCCCATTGACCCCTCCTTCTTGTCTCGAGCAACTGTGCAAGCCCCCTTGATCACCAGATATCGCCTATTCTACTCTATACTGCTTGCATTAGAGTAGTGTAGCATGTTACTGCTTTCCGTTATACCTATCCTGATGCATAGCCTGTCCTTGCTACTACTGTTGTTACCTTTACCTGCAATCCTACATGCCTAGTATAGGATGCTAGTATTACATCAGTGGCCCTACATTCTTGTCCGTCTGCTGTGCTATACTATCGGGCTGTGATCACTTGGGAGGTGATCACAGGTATATACTATATACTTTATACATGATACATGTGGTGACTAAAGTCGGGTCGGCTTGTGGAGCACCCGCGAGTGATTCACGGATTGGGGCTGAAAGGACCTTTGTCCCAACGGCCCTCTGTGTGGATCTTTGTGGCGGAGCGTCAGGGCAGGTTGAGACTACACAGGTGAGAGGTGGGCCTGGCCTGTTCGGCGCTCATGGATACTTAACACGCATAACGAGATCTTGGTATTTGATCTGAGTTGGGTCGTTGACCTTATACGCACTAACCGCCACGTGGACAAGATATGGGCAACCGCGCCGTGGTATCAGCCGGCACTTCGTGACGTCGGCCGGCGGCGCGTGCCGGATTGGACTGGAACGCCACTAGGCTAGGTTCGCTTTCACAGACGCGACGTGCGGTGTGCTAAGGCGATGGGCCTGCACTTCTGCGCTTAGGTTTAGACCGGCGTGCTGACCTCTCTGTTGTGCCTAGGTGGGGCTGCGACGTGTTGATCTTCCGCGGCCGGGCATGACCCAGGAAAGTATGTCCGGCCAAATGGGATCGAGCGTGTCGGGTAATGTGGTGCACCCCTGCAGGGAAGTTAAACTATTCGAATAGCCGTGATCTTCGGTAACAGGACGACTTGGAGTTGTACCTTGACCTTATGACAACTAGAACCGGATACTTAATAAAACACACCCTTCCAAGTGCGGATACAACCCGGTGGTCGCTCTCTAACAGGTCATTGAGGAGGGGATCGCCGGGTAGGTTTATGCTATGTGATGCTACTTGGAGGACTTCATTCTACTCTCTTCTACATGTTGCAAGACGGAGGCTGCCAGAAGCGTAGTCTTCGGCTGTGATTAGCTATCCCCTCTTATTACGGCATTCTGCGATTCGGTCACCGATATGGCCCTTTACACATATATCCATGCATATGTAGTGTAGCTCCTTGCTTGCGAGTACTTTGGATGAGTACTCACGGTTGCCTTGTTCCCTTTTCCCCCTTTCTTTACCCGGTTGCTGCGACTGCACGATGGAGCCTGTGAGAGCGACGCCACCGTCGATGACGACTACTACACTGGAGGCACCTACTACTACGCAAGTGCATTTACGACCGTGGAGTAGTTAGGAGGATCGAGCAGGAGGCCTGCGCCTCTTTCGATCTCAGATCCCAGTTTGTGCTAGCCTTCTTAAGGCAACTTGTTTAACTTATGTCTGTACTCAGATATTGTTGCTTCGTTGACTCGCCTATGATCGAGTACTTGTATTCGAGCCCTCGAGGCCCCGGCTTGTATTATGATGCTTGTATGACTTATTTATGTTTTAGAGTTGTGTTGTGATATCTTCCGTGAGTCCTCGATCTTGATCATACTGCGTTTGCGTGCATGATTAGTGTACGATTGAATCGGGGCGCCATGTTGGTATCGAGCCGATCGCCTGTAGGAACCCCTCCTTCCACACTCCTTGGCGAAGTCGAGTCTAGACTTTACAAAACTTTTACTAACATGGCTGTATGCCCATGGGCCCACGCCGCCATCGGGTGGTACTAGGATCTTTTACTCCTCGACCTTTACTCTGGGACTCTGAACTCTCTTCTACTCGGGTTAAATGAATATTACTAAATCTAACATTAGGATCTCGTTGTCACTTTCACCCGGAGAGCCCCTTATTACTGATGATCGTCTGTTGCACCAGAAGACCCTGAAGATACTCTCCGTTGTTAACTCGAGTACTTGTGTTCATCGCATTTGCAATTTCCCTCCTACCGTCAACTCTTATGATAACTACTTGCAGTTGTCATTCTTACATTCATCCCTAGCTGCTCTTGTTATTACAAGATGCATCGAATTATTCTTTGACTTTTAAGAATCTTTTGAGCCATTGAATTGCAGATCTTTGCCACATGAATACCCCCTATGAATGATTCCTCACACTTACCGAGTATCGGCTCATCCCCATTTGTTCATGTGTTTCACAAAATTCTTCGAAATACTATTCAATCCTCCGAAAATCCTTAGCAGCTTTATTGCTCTGCGAATACTTGTCTACTTGCATTATGGATGCTTCCCATATATCTGGCAATATTCACTAGTATCCTTTGACACCGTCATTTTGATCCTATTGAATCAACACGAGTGCGAAGGCACACAATCATCGGTTGATCCTTTTAAGTTATCTTTTCGGCTCAGATGTCATTTTGAACATGAGCTGGTTATCGACCCATCAAATTGCTGTCGATTTTACCCCTAAGCCTATTCGACATATCCATTCTAAATCAGACCATTGGCTTCCGATCCCTTGATTTGGAAAAGATAGTTTATTTGCATTTGATCTTTGAATTAGTCAGTTGTTTCTATAATCTGATGCCATCTGCGTTCTTCTTCCTCTGAGTGAGTACCGATACTCACATCAGCTCCGTTGTGGATCGCCCGATCCATTGTTGGATTGTTATCCGACAGTGTCCTTCATATTCAATCACCCTGTGAGTCCTTTCCTCTGATACATAATGCCTTTGGTAAATTGTATCCTCTGCTTTCTCAACCATGCTCTGCCTTGAGCTTGAGTTAATTACTTCTAAAGATTCTGGTATATGATTCTAAGATGCCCCAATGGGTTGAACCTATGCCTTCCTTAATATGTGTGAACTCGAAAGTTTTCACGAGTCGTACTCTTCTGGTATTTTTCCAGATAAAATTTCAACACTACAACTTCATTGAACGCGAGAAGTGAATGAAAGGTTGTGCATTGCGTATGGGAGTCAACCTTGAACTTTGTGTTCATGCCCATGGACACGATGTACATCTTCTCATCGAAGCTTCTTTTAAAATTAATTATTCCCTTGGTATAAGATCATCTTATGTCTCGGATCTGACCTTTTCGCAATCGTGGTTCCGACCATGTTCTCCTTTAAATACCATTTCTCGTGCAAGTTTAAGCACTTGCCTTCTGCAGAGCAATGCCCCCAGTCCAACCTCTACTTTGATCTGTCATCGAGTATTACCCCCTGGTATCTCGAGATTATTATGGAACTGCATAACTTTTTATGAGTTCATCAAGTACTAAATTCTCACTGATTCAAAATTTTCACGGGCTCTGAGTTATTATAAACTCAAAGACACCGATAACTGAACCGAGTCTGCACTACGGTTCAACAACTCTTGATAATCTTCTTTAAGTACGAGTTTGTACCCGATCACGTCATTTCTAGCCTGTTCGGCTACATCCTTACCGTGCTAATTTTAATTGTGCTACTTGGTCCTTCCCGGAGCACAAATTTCGACGGTGAGCTAATCTTACATCGATCTTCCTCGTCATATCATTTCTCCTTGAACAAGCAAGCTTGATTTCGAGTTTGTGTCATACCCATGGTTCCAATAACCTCTTGCTTCATCATTCCTTTGACTTGATGTCGTCGCTGATTGATTACATCTTCATGAAATCTCTCGACAAATGTGTCGTGATCTTCATCAACCTCATGAGCTCTTCCGGGATATCAATCAGATTCATGAAGAGAAATACCATCCTTGCCCTCGAAGAGTTTTGTTATCATCGGCCACTTTATTGCCTTCCCGCCAACACAAACTTGTTCGTGTTTTGTGTTATACCCTGAGTTCCTTGCTACCTAGCATTGTTCTTCTTTACCTTGGAGTATTACCATCTTTTATATCAAGAATGTCATGAGGATTACTCCACCTCTTAAGAATTCTTGGTATAGTGACACTTCTCACCATCACCATTCTTTCTTGGTCCCCGTGTTGCTTCCAACAAGTGAACGGTATTGTTTGGATTCTTCCCTTCTAGCAACCCTCTTGCTTTGAAGTTAATGGTCGGTCATTCATTCTTAGACTATTGATTATTGAATCACCATTCTGACATTGGTCGTGCAACCCAACCCATATTTCGGCGCACCTTCAACCAATGTTTAACTGTGTATGTTTTCCTCGAGCATACTTCCAATCGTTTGATCTGACAAATGTTATCTCCTTATCCACATAATTGTGGAGATCCATCTTTTGGATACCTCGTTGAATTATCGCTGAGTCCATCATCCACCTCATCATCCTCTTCTTGATTTAATGATGAACTCTTGTTTCGGAACTCGCTTCCATAGTTCATTTCCCGAGAATCTTTGATGTCATCTCGTCAATTTGTGTCGCACCTTTTCTCCTCGAGCATCATGAGTTTGAGGTATCCTGACACCAATCAGATCTGAATCTCGGTCAGATATGATGGTTGGGACATTTTCCAAAGGTCGTAACATTGGTCTTTATGTGACCCGGTAAGGTGATGTCGTGCCTAGCACACCTGGCCGGAGGACCTATTATTATAGTTTCCTTTCTGGCAAGGTTAACCATTCTTCCATGAGGAAATTGTAAGACTTACTCTATGAGTTGTTCCTGGTGCATCCTTTGTGTATCCAAAGTCCGATCTTTGCTTGAAGACCATGTCAATGCTATCTCGAAGCATGTCTGCGGTACTCCGATTTTCAATAAGAGCATTTGAAGCCCAATGCTAAATGTTTCTTGCTCAATTATCCAAACACCATTGTATGGGTAATGTCATGAAATTCCTCTCCCCTACCTAAAGAGTTTTCTACACTATATCCTGCCATGGATATCATGCTCCGCTTGTCCTTGGGAAGGATATATCCCTGAAATATGTGTTTAAACACATTTTCCTTTCCATTGTTCTGTTTGATCTATTAATCGTATTTCCTTTCCATTGTTTTGTCTAACCTTTCTTGTAATCTGACTTAACTGAGCAGTGATAAACCCCTGCTTAGGTAAGCATCTCATTGTACAACTCTGTCAGTAAGAACCTGTTACTATTGTTGATGACATTCCGGTAACCACCGATGGACGAGAACTGTGCCTATTGGTCCGCCTCGCTTCCACGAAAGGTGAAAAAGGGTTCTCTTCGCCCTCGCCCTTGGTAATCGACGTTGTTGCCGATATATAATGAAAGGCTACCCTCTCGACATGCCTTGCTATCATGACCGTGCAAGATGTCACCGCTTCTTCCTACTTTAACCCACATGGTGGGCCCATAACCCGCAAGTTCCACAGGATCGAAACCTGACTCTCCTGTACACCCCCCTGTTCTCAAGGTTGTTCCTTGCATGTGGCCTCGTATGAAATTCACGAGCCACTTACCGAGAGATCAACAATTCTGTTATAAGACACAATACTTATTCTCATTGCCCTAAAACCCTTCCACCTTTCCTAATAGGCATCGAGCGATTGCACGCCGCTTGAAACTCCTTATTGTACCTTATTACTTTCCTCTCGAAATTTTCTAAGTTTCAATTCGAGAGTTACTTTCCGCCATCTTCATTAACGTTATCTACCAGATAGCAACCTTGTAGAGGTTCGTTCTTCTGAAGTTACCCCTTATCCTTTTCGTACGTGCGATGAAGATCCCGAGGGAAGGTTGACGACTTCAACATTTTGACCTGAAGCAGAAGTATGAAGGGATCAATATATTGGATTAATCTCTTCGAGAAGAGCAAACCAACACCGAGAAGACTCGTTAGAATTTCGTAACCAAATCCTTTCCCTGCTTTTCCACCTCTTAAATCTCGGACGAGATTTCTTGTAGTGGAGGAGATTTGTAACGCTTGGGATACTTAAGCTACAGTGAACCTCTCCCAATGACGCCACGTCAGCTCAATTATTGTTGCCGATCTCGCTTTAGTTTGAAACCGATTCGAATCCAAATTAAAAAAAATCAGGCAAACAACAAAAGTTTTCAAACAATGAAACTAAAATGTTCGGATCATGCCAGAAAATGCATAGGTAATTATGGTGGAGAAACCAAGCTTTTATAAAATGCTTAATTGAACTCTGAAACCCTAGCGCACAACCCCCCCCACTACCCCACTCGTTCTCCCCACGCCTCGCTTCCCCTATCGGATCGGGGCGACGACCGCCGTCGCCGCCGTCGCCCGCTTCTACGCCGGCGCCTGCGTTCGAGGAACCGCCGCCTTCACGGGCAGGCCGTCCTCAACCTCCTCCTCGCCGACCTCCTCTCCTCGCCCCCTCGCCCGATTTGGATCGGAGGGGCCTCCCCGACGCCGCCGGCGCCCTCGACAACGCCGCCGCTGCCGTCCTCGAACCACCTCGACGCCGCGCCTGCCGCCCGATGCCGTCGGTTACTCCACTCGCCAACTGGCCGGACCGCTGTCCCCGTCCTCCTCCTCGAGCTCGTTGCCACTCCCCTACACCGTCCGTGAGCACTTCCCTCTCTCCCCGTCCCCGTCGCCCGTTCCGGCCGCCGACGTTGCCGCACATGCGCTGGCCGGCCCCTGCCCGTTGCCCGCTTCCAGCCGCTGTCGCCCACGGCGCCCTCCCGACGCCTCGGCCTCCTGCCGCTGGCCATTCCGCAGCCACCATGGCCCGCCTCCTCGCGACGCACCTATAGCTCCAGCCGCATCACAAACCGTCGCCAGAACGAGTGCGCGGACGTCGCCAGCAAGCTCGGCCTCACCGCCATTAACGTGCTGACGTGGCGCGTGACTAACCCCTATTTCAGCACTAACCCGAACACCTAAACAGGCACTGATATGTGAACCCTCCCTAATTAACCTAAACGTAAATAATCTATTTAACTAATCTAACAACCCAGTGTCAATGACACGCGGGCCCCCACCACTAAATAAAATGGCTAGGTTAAATTGTTAAGTTAATAGCCACTTACACGTGAGGCCCACTAGCTAATAATTTAAGTTAAATAAAACATGTTCTTAAACTCTCTCACTGACCAGTGGGGCCGCTTGTTCTGCTGACTCAACACCGGCCCACCAGTCAGCCGATCAAGGCGATTGACAAGTCAACTGGTCCCCATGCCAGCCTCTGTTGCATATGGCTGGGTAAACTTCCTGTGTACCCATAGCATTTAAATATTAATTTAATTTCGAATTAAATTAAATCCAGAAATTAGGAAATCATTTAAAAACTTTGAAAATTACTATAAAATAACCTATAGCTCGGATCGAAAAACTTTGTACATGAAAGTTGCTCAGAACGACGAGACGAACCCGGATATGTAGCCCGTTCGTCCGCCACGCACTCCTAACATATCAAACTCGCAACTTTCCCTCCGCCCTTCCGCTCGAAAACCACGAAACACCGGAATACTTTCCGGATGTTTTCCCCTTCACCGGTATCACCTCATACCGCGTTAGAACACGTCTAGCTCTGCCTGTTATCCTGTTATGCACTTGCTTGCTATGTATTTACTGTTTCTCCCCCCTCTTCTCTTCGGTAGACCCCGTGACGATGCTGATGCCCATGTGGTCGACTACGTCCCCGACGACCCCTCCTTCTTGTCTGAGCAACCAGGCAAGCCCCCCCTTGATCACCAGATATCGCCTATTCTACTCTATACTGCTTGCATTAGAGTAGTGTAGCATGTTACTGCTTTCCGTTATACCTATCCTGATGCATAGCCTGTCCTTGCTACTACTGTTGTGACCTTTACCTGCAATCCTACATGCTTAGTATAGGATGCTAGTATTCCATCGGTGGCCCTACATCCTTGTCCGTCTACAGTGCTATACTATCGGGCTGTGATCACTTGGGAGGTGATCACAGTATATACTATATACTTTATACATGATACATGTGGTGACTAAAGTCGGGTCGGCTTGTGGAGCACCCATGAGTGATTCATGGATTGGGGGCTGAAAGGACCTTTGTCCCAACGTCCTCCGTGGTGGATCTTTGTGGCGGAGTCAGGGCAGGTTGAGACTACCTGGGTGAGAGGTGGGCCTGGCCCTGTTCGGCGTTCGCTGATACTTAACACGCTTAACGAGATCTTGGTATTTGATCTGAGTTGGGTCGTTGACCTTATACGCACTAACCGCCACGTGGACAAGATATGGGCAACCAGCGTCGTGGTATCAGCCGAAGCACTTCGTGACGTCAGCGACTGAGCGGCGCGTGCCGGATTGGACTGGAACGCCACTAGGCTAGGTCTGCTGTCACAGACGCGACGTGCGGTGTGTGCTAAGGGCGATGGGCCTGCACTTCGCGGCGCGCTTAGGTTTAGACCGCGGTCGACCTCTCTCACAGCCTAGGTGGGGCTGCGACGTGTTGATCTTCTACGGCCCGGCATGACCCAGGAAAGTGTGTCCGCCAAATGGGATCGAGCGTGTCGGGTAATGTGGTGCACCGCAGGGAAGTTAAACTATTCGAATAGCCGTGATCTTCGGTAACAGGACGACTTGGAGTTGTACCTTGACCTTATGACAACTAGAACCGGATACTTAATAAAACACACCCTTCCAAGTGCCAGATACAACCCGGTGGTCGCTCTCTAACAGGTCATTGAGGAGGGGATCGCCGGGTAGGATTATGCTATGCGATGCTACTTGGAGGACTTCAGTCTACTCTCTTCTACATGTTGCAAGACGGAGGCTGCCCGAGCGTTTAGTCTTCTATGTGATTAGCTATACCCCTCTTATTACGGCATTCTGCAGTTCAGTCCACCGATATGGCCCTTTACACATATATTCATGCATATGTAGTGTAGCTCCTGCCTTAAGTAGTACTTTGGATGAGTACTCACGGTTGCCTTGTTCCCCTTTTCCCCTTTCTTTACCCGGTTGCTGCGACTGCACGATGGAGCCTGTGGAGCGACGCCACCGTCGATGACGACATTACTACCGGAGGCGCCTACTACTACGCAAGTGCATTTACGACCAGGAGTAGTTAGGAGGATCCTGTGCAGGAGGCCTGCGCCTCTTTCGATCCAGATCCTAGTTTGTGCTAGCCTTCTTGAGGCAACTTGTTTAACTTATGTCTCGTACTCAGATATTGTTGCTTCCACGACTGCCTATGATTGAGCACTTGTATTCGAGCCCTCGAGGCCCCTGGCTTGTATTATGATGCTTGTATGACTTATTTATGTTTTAGAGTTGTGTTGTGATATCTTCCCGTGAGTCACTGATCTTGATCGTACACGTGTGCGTGCATGATTAGTGTATGATTGAATCAGGGGCGTCACAGCTATGCCCCTGGCCGTCAGGTCAGATTTGGAAGTTTGAACTATACGGCCGATATCCGTGGAGACTTGATCTTCGATGGATTCGAGCCGCAGCCAAGCGTGTCGCACTGTCTCGATGGGCATGATCTAGCTCGCAGTCAAAGTGCCTCGGAGGCCGCACTCAAGATCCGTCCCGACCCTTAATCTGGAGCCGGATTCCGCGATCCAGACGAGTGGTTGGACACCGCCTCGGGGCTACAATCTCTACGGCTATCGAGCGAACTCCATCCCCGCCTTTGTGAAGACCTCGACCTGTGGTGCGGACTCCTCTCCGGACTCAACCTCTCATACCGCCAATCGAACCCGATTGGGCGCCGTCATGGAGTTCACAGTCATGGACATCTTTCAGCACTCGCCCTTTGGCGACATCCTGAATTCACTAAAGTCTCTCTCTTTATCCGGAGAGCCCTAGCCGGACTACGGTCAGGAAGGTTGGGATGCGGACGACGAAGAAATTCAACGCCCACCCACCACCCACTTCGTAGCTAATCGCCGAAAGCTTACACGACGTGCTCGACTTCGACTCCGAAGACATCGATGGTATGGACGACGATGTAGGAGACAACAATGAGCCAGCAGCTCTAGGATGCTGGACAACCACCTCATCTCATGATGTATACATGGTGGATACACCTAAAGGAAATGAAGACGAGGAAAAACGGACGCCACGAAGGATAAATCCCTCGAAAAGCAGTCAAACGGCAACGTAAACGCCGAACAAAGTCCCGCCTCAACAAAGACCCAGCCATAGAGCAGGGCCAACCGGTGGACAACGAACAAGCTATCGAGCAATCGTCCGAACAAGACAACTTGGATAAACAATCTGTCCCCGGCGAAGACAATAGTCCGGACGATCTGACGCCGGACAAACTATTGGAGCAAAATGTCCTCCAGAAAAGGCTCGTCGTCACTGCGCGTAGCCTGAAAAAGCAGAAGCGGAATCTCAAAACAGCGGAAGATGCACTCAAGATCAGATGGAGCAAAGTATTCAGCACCGCAGACAAGTCTGGGCGACGATCGCCCGAACAAAGAGCTACCCGAAAAGAAAGCTACTGCCCGAATTTGACGAGGATGCCTTAGAGCCACCACAATTAAAAAGCAAGAAGGCCACCCGGTCGGATGGACGACCTCACGGCAAAAAAAAGAGCGGCGAATGGGGCCGCACACAAGCCAATATGCGATCCGCATAAGGATTCACATCAAAAGAATGGCCCAGTTAGGTCCATTTATGGGCCAAGAAAGCATGCTCACAAAGCAATGCAATACGCCAAAATTCAAGATCACGGCACACCCAATATAGGGCGCCAGACACCCCTATGTTTCACCGATGAGGTGCTGGATCATGAATTTCCAAAGAGGATTCAAACCCGTAAACATAGAGGCATACGACGGAACAATGCACTTTGAGTTCTGGATTGAGGATTACATCCTCCACATACACATGGCTAGAGGAGATGACCTCCACGCCATAAAATACTTACCCTTAAACTCAAAGGGCCAGCTCGGCATTGGCTTAAGAGCCTCCCGAAAATACCATTGGAAGCTGGAAGAGCTCGAGGATGCATTTCACGCAAATTTTCAGGGGACTTATGTCCGCCCTCCGGATGCAGACGATCTAAGTCACATAACTCAACAGCCCGGAGAGTCAGCCCGAATTCTGGAACAGGTTCCTTACTAGAAAGAACCAAATAGTCGATCGTCCGGACGCCAAGCCTTAGCAGCTTTCAAACACAACGTCCGAGACGAATGGCTCGCCAGACACCTTGGCCAAGAAAAGCCAAGAACAATG
This sequence comes from Aegilops bicornis, assembly GCA_021605145.1. NCBI lineage: Eukaryota > Viridiplantae > Streptophyta > Magnoliopsida > Poales > Poaceae > Aegilops > Aegilops bicornis. The sequence continues at coordinate 537,685,033 of CM038675.1, forward strand.
GCCGCATTAACAAGCCTCATGACCCGCTTTTGCGCGGGAGAGGATAGCTGGCTAGCAAAATGCAGCACCAGCGACCCAAGTACATCCGAAATCAGGGATGGAAATGGGAAACCACGGCACAACAAGGACCCGCGCCGGATTAAAAGGAACAGTCCAAAGAGCACGGCAATCAACGCCGGATTCAAAAGCTCACGGCAGAACAACAAAAAACTGCCCCTTAAGGACAATAGCGATGAGCTATCCAACTTCAACAAAATCCTGGACAAGATATGTCAAATCCACAGTACTCCTGGGAGGCCTGCTAACCATACCCACCGAAATTGTTGGGTCTTGTCCGGCAGACTGAACGCCGAACACAAGGGGCTCGACACACCAAGTGAAGATGACGACGAGCACAAGCAGAGCCCCGGAAAACAAAAGACTTTCCCACAAGAGGTTAAAATAGTAACCTCACTTCACGTGATCAAAGGGAAAAACAGAGCGGCGCCCACTAAAAGGCACGCCGCACACTGGTTGTCAAAACCAATCACCTTCGATCATCAGGACTATTCCGAAAATATCCGGAACGCAGGATGGATCGCCACGATATTGGATCCTATAATCGACGGATTCCAATTTACACGAGTCCTCATGGATGGCGGCGATGACATAAACCCGATATATCGTGACACAATCCGCAGGATGGGGATAAACCCAACCAAAATTCGCCGTAGCAACACCTCCTTTAAAGGAGTAATGCCAGGCCCATATGCCCATTGTACGAGATCCATATTGCTAGAAGTTGTGTTCGGTTCATCCGACAACTTCCGTCGCGAAAGGTTACTCTTCCATATCGCCCCGTTTAAAAGTAGCCATCAAGCACTATTGGGACGCGAAGCTTTCGCCCGCTTTAAACACAATACCGCATTATGCATCTCTAACACTTAAAATGCCCGGTCCACGCGGCATCATCTCGTTAAAAGGAAGTATTAAGTGTTACTCGAGCACGGAAGAACGGGAGACTGCCTTGACAGCCCCACAGCTATCCGGCTCTGCTAGGCAAAGAACCTGAATTGGTCATTCAAACCCCGGACACGGCTAGACGAGTCCGACGCCTACTAGCGGCACACCCCCATACGGGGGGCTACATGCATGTATAACAAGAGACAATAAAGCTCAACTTTATCCACTTCTTCGAACCATACTCTGTTTATTTAATATTAAGTACATCTTCGACGATCCTTTTTCTTTTAAACTAAGTTCCTCTCTTTTACAGATGAACAACGTGCTACACCTGGCCAGTGATATGGCACAACAGAGACACAAAGCAGACGTGCAGTAGGGACCCGTTGCAAGGATTCTTTTCAGATTAAGACCCTGTGTAAACCTTTTTTTACTGTCTCTTGTTGATATACATCCCCCGGTTCCTTACTATAACCTAGGAGGAGGCTGGCGTTTTGGCATTGACCGCACCAGAATTTTTGCGCTGCACTGGACATCAGGGCTTGGGCATTATTCTGCCCATTTTCATAAAGACCGAATACCTTAGGGAGTATTCGCGTCTCGAAAGTTAGGCCTTATATGCATCAGCTCAATCATGTCTTTGGTCAAATGTTGGGTTGCCCGGCTCTCGTGTTTTGCTGCCTTACGTTCCGCTTTCACGGCTAACGCGACACCGGAGAACTACTGCGATTGTGCCCCGGTTCGCCGGGCGAGCACCTCAAGAGAGAAAGCCGAAAACTGATCGTCATGATATAGCGAGAGACTACTCAACCACTCAATGACTCACAGAATGTTTAGGATTCCTCCGCATTAACGAAGGACCGGTTTTCGGTCAGCACATACGCACCCGAATTCGGAGAGTGCGGTGCCCCTAGGGGCTATATAGTAGCCCCACCCTCGAACTCCTATGGCTAAGTGAAAGTGATAAAGCATTATAGTCCGTTGCTGGTTTGCTACGCTATCACCTCCTTAACAGGACCAAGACGTTGGATTAAGTGTGAAAAAGCGCTTTCTTTGCGAACACCCCCGCACTATGTGCGTGGGGGCTGAAGCCAAGGACTGCCATCTTTGAGGTTATATACACATATACATAAACGGCCGCACAGGGAGTAGTGTACTACTTGAACGCACAAGTATAAAAAGCTCTTATATTATATTGAAACATTGTTTTCACAAATCATACATGTCATTTAAACATAATATCCTTCGAGCACTGTGTCTCTATTAAACGAGCGCCCGACAGGACTTCTTCAAAGTAGTGCTCGGCAGGTACTCGGCTTCTGTCCGAGTCGTGGGATGCAACGTCGGTGGCCTTCATCTCTGCCCAGTATGTCTTGACACGGGCAAGAGCCATCCGCGCTCCCTCAATACACGCCGATCACTTCATTGCGTCGATACGCGGTACCGCACCAAGGAACTGCTGCACTAAACCAAAATAGCTCTTCGGCTGGGGTCCGCCCGGCCACAAGTGAGTCAGGACATGCTTCATGGCAAATCCGGACAACCGATTCAGCTCGGCCCATTCGGCCAACCGATCGGTCAGCGGCAGAGGACGCTCCGGACTATGGAATTGCGACCAATATAGCTCTTCCCTTCGCGGCCCCTTTCCGCCCGGGAAGTGCTCAACCGCGTCGCGGCGCCGCCGCCAAGTCCAGATAAGCATCCTCCGAACTCCACAACTTATCCAATCGAGCATACTTTGGACCTGTATATTTCCTCCGCAAGAACGGTTTTCCAGCCGCAATTGCCCCGGCCTGACTCAGCTCCTCCTTGGCAGCTCTCAAAGCCGGTTGGGCATTCTTGGATTCGGCGGCGGCCTTTTTTAGGCCCTCTTGTTCCGCTTGACGTTCTTTTTCAAGAACCTCGCAGCGATCGGTAGTATTCCTTAACTTTTTGGCCATATCGGCCATTTCCTCGTTGCTTCGGCAGTGAGCAGCCCGTTCGGCTTCTAGCTCTTCGGCTGCCTTTAAAGCGGCTGCATTACTCACCCTGGCTTGCTCTTTTGCTTGGGCGACTTCCGCCTGCCGCTCCTCCACGGCAGCGGCACCATCTGCATTAAGCATACGAATAGTAAGACATGGGTGTCAAGCCCCCTTACCAGGTGTCCGCATAGAAGTCGCATACCTTGTGACTCGTCAAACCGTTTATTGACCAGCGCGATGTCCGCATCCGCCTCGTCAAGTTGCCGCTTTAGTTCGGCATATTCATCAGTCCGGCTGGCCTCCGGACGCCCCGCCACCTGTTTAGGAGCGGCGATATGTTATAACTGAGAATTTGATCCTCGACACGTTGTCAATTTTGACAACATACCGAGTCTCGTGGGGCTACTATCTATACAGGGTGCATTTTATATGCATAACTGTCAGAAGGTACATCATTTTTGCGTACCACAAACCCCGTCAGTAAGCTTCTGACGGCTTCATGCAATCCGCTCTCCGTGGATGCAATTCTTTCAATCACCGTACCCATTAGAGCACGGTGATCCTCTGAAATAGCCGCTCGCCCGAGCAGATCCTTCAGCTCCTCCGACCGCACACCACTTGGCGCCGGACCTTCCGGCCCCGCCGGACTTGGGGGAACCCTCCGCGACGACACCTCCGGGTCGTCCGCTTCACATGAGGGTGCGACAGGTGGAGGCGTTTCGCTCTCCATCATCTCCGGAAGAAGATCCCCCGAAGACGAGCTCACGAGAAGGGCTGAGGTCCGAACTACAAGGTACAATTTCGGTTATCTTCATGAATAAATACAGTGGATGTTCCTTATTTACAAGACCCTTCTTTTTACTTACGGCTCATTGGAGGGCTGATCCCTTGGGGAAATAATGCGGCTGGGTTACTTCCCAGCACCGGACTCTTTGCCGAAGATTCCTTTCCCCTCTTTGAGGCCTTGACCTCCGGAACTTCCGAAGCGGTCCTCTTCTCTCCTCGGAAGGTGGGGCTCTTAATACCTCCTTCCTTGATAGCCTCCTTTGTAGAGGCAGTTGCTTCCCCGCTCCCCCCTTCGCCTTCTTCAAAAGGCGCGACCTTCAGCATCTTGGTCAGCATGTGATCCGGCGCGGTCTCTGGGAGGGGAGCCGGACACCTTATTAACTTTGCCTTGGCTATCCACTCCTGTTTAAGAAATGGCTCCTTTGAAGGGCATATATATAAAATAAATGAATGAACAGCTTGTCCGGTTACAGGACTACTTACTTGAGTATCTGGGCGATTGCAGCTTAGTCCTGCGTCCTCGGTCAAGTCCGGACACTTCTCTTGTGATCCGAGAACAGTTTATACATCTCCACGGGCGTCGTGCCCATAAAATTTTGGAGAGCTCGTGGTCCCTCCGGGTAGAATTCCCACAGCGGAGGGGGCGACGCCAGGTGGCTGAAGGCGCCGGATCACCATAACTTGCGCCATCGCAACCAGATTGATTCCTCTTTCCGGAGGTCTCGAATACGGCCCTGCAGCAAGGGAACGCCCTTGGACGGCCCCAGTCGAGCCCCTTGTTGACCCATGATGCCACCGCTGTGGTGGACCCGAGCGGAAGGCGAGCGCCGCCCATTTGGTGCCCCGGGAGCGGTGATATAAAACCACTCCCGTTGCCACAAACCAAGCTCCTCTTGAAAAGAGCCCTCGGCCACGGAGCATCAAGACATTTGCTTATGACCGCCCCTCCGCACTCTGCTTGTTACCCCTCGATCATCTTTGGCTCCACCTTGAAGGTCTTGAGCCACAATCCAAAGTGGGGGGTAATATGGAGGAAGGCCTCACATACGACAATGAATGACGAGGTATGGAGGATGGACTCCGGATTCAAGTCATGGAAATCAAGCCCATAATAAAACATGAGCCCCCGCACAAAGGGATCCGTCGGAAGCCTAAACCCGAAGGAAGTAGGACACGAACACCACGTTCTCGCCGGCTCAGAGTGGGAATGACCTGCCCGGAGCAGGCAGCCTATGCGAGATCTCGCGGTTAGATACGTGGCGTCGCGCAACTTTAGCACATCTTCTTCGTGACGGAGGAAGACATCCATCGGCCCGTCTTTGGTCGGATCCGGACATCGCCGAAAGTCCGGCGCGCTGAATCTGAAGCTTTGGGTGTTGGAACTCGGCGCGAGGCGAACTCGATGGAGGGTGTAAAAGAAGAAGGCCTTGGTCTCATTATAAAGAGGTTGAATACCAAGAGCCCACCCGTGGTCGATTAGGACTCGCCTTTGATAGAGGAGGCAGGCCAACGAGCACGGTTGGGTTACCCACGTCCGTATTGATGAGAATCCCGGAATAAGGAGGCACGATCTATGCTTTGATAAGACGTGCCATGGAAACCGCCTCGCTAAACACGCTGAGGTCAGTAAAAACGATTCATATAAAGGCCTCGCCGTGGTGTGATGTCACGCCGCGGAATACGTCAGCAGATCTGTGCAAAAATTATTCTCTCTACGGTGTTATGGAACTTGTTTTGTAGAGCCGGACACTATCCTTGTGTTCAAATCCTTCTATGAAGTATTCGAAGGAGGAACCCGCCTTGCAATGTCGAAGACAATATGCGCGCCGGACTCGTCGTCATTGAAGCCTGGTTCAGGGGCTACTGAGGGAGTCCCGGACTAGGGGGTGTCCGGATAGCGGACTATCGTCACGGCCGGACTCCAAGACTATGAAGATACAAGATTGAAGACTTCGTCCGTGTCCGGATGGGACTTTCCTTGGCGTGGAAGGCAAGCTTGGCGATACGGACATGTAGATCTCCTACCATTGTAACCGACTCTGTGTAACCCTAACCTATCCGGGGTCTATATAAACCGGAGGGTTTTAGTCCCAGAGGATCTAATAACAATCATACTATAGGCTAGCTTCTAGGGTTTAGCCTCCTTGATCTCGTGGTAGATCTACTCTTGTACTACTCATATCATCAATATTAATCAAGCAGGAGTAGGGTATTACCTCCATCGAGAGGGTCCGAACCTGGGTAAAAACATCGTGTCCCTTGTCTCCTGTTACCATCCGCCTAGACGCACAGTTCGGGACCCCCTACCCGAGATCCGCCGGTTTTGACACCGACACCGACGACGGCACCGGCGGGAGGCAAACTCTAGCACATGATGCAGGGTACGAGCGACCGCCTGCTGCCATGCATGGTGTCCTTACGGTGTTACTAGTTGACTAGATTAGATCTCCCTGTATTTCTTTTTTAACGTGTGTTTCAAATGGGACCTTAAATAGTCTTGATGAAATTAAACATTCAACAAAGAAAACAAATCTTTCTAATTTTTATTTACATTGTCCAGACATACCAAAATTATACCATGCCAAACCATATCCGAGCTCAACGTCTCCATGGTCCTTGGGTGCGGTCGAAGGACTTCAACGCTAATCCTATGTACCAAAATAGTACTAGTTGATTGTCGTTATTCTATCTCTCTCAACATACACACATCCCAACTCATCGGACGCAGCTTCGGTGTCTTAAAGGCACCTGCCTTTGGATCACTGACATGTGGGCCAGCCACCTGTTGGGCCCACATGTCATAGACACAAAGGTAGGTGCCTTAAGGCACCGAAGCATCATCCCAACTCATCACACATGTAAACTCATAAATCACACTATTTATATTTCTCTCAAATCCAGGAAAATACCAATTATGTATTTTGATGTAAAAGTAACAAATAAGTCATATGACTTTTCGATTTCCATTTTCATATCCGGATTCTAGAATCAAAGCTCTTCAAAATGTATTGCAACAAATTCGCACAACAACTTGCAGGATACCATAAAGTTAATTTAGCGGTGCAGGACAATTTTGAAAAACAAAAAATTGTGGTCCGAGTCTAGCAGGATTTCCCCGACATCGGCGATGCTGCATTGCCTTCCGTGGCGCCGATGATGTATCTGACCATGATGTACGCGTACCCGTTCGACTACGTATGTCTGACACACACAAAAGCGTATGAAACAGCCTCACCCGCTGCGCTTGCCAACATCTATCGCACCTATGCTCTAGTGTTCCCCTGCCTCGCCCTTGCTCCACCGTCTGATGCCCCTGCTTCGCTCCGCGGCGCTGCAGCCAAGTGAGTCACTCACCGTGTGAGTACGACTGGCCTCCGAGGCTCCGACGCCGGGTCTCCTGCTGGAGAGGCCAGGTCCGTTGCGAGTGCTGGTCCTTAGCCGCCACAGACAGGTTAGGAGGCCACAACCAAGGAACTTACCAGAGCACCACTTGTTAGCTAGTAGGTGAAACAGGTTGCTGGTGTAATGAACGGGTTCCCGACACCTCTTATGCCCACGAGCCGTGATTTTTTTTTGACTGGTACTGAAATAAGCCATCCTCTAAAAACGTCCTCTAATCTACGACACTTAGATTTGTGTGTGTTCAGGAAAGAAATGCTCCGAAACATGGCAAACGACTCTTGTATCTCTCTTCTTGCGTTCTCTCTTTGCCCTGGCACTATGTTCGCTCCACGGTCCATGCCGTCATTTTATAGCATGGTTCGGTCGGTGCACATTTACAAATGAATGTGAAAGATCTACTAGTACTAAAAACAAATGAATGCCACTGATTCTCTTGTTCGGCCACGGCAGAGAGAATGCATTTACTTGTCAATTTCTGATTAAAAAGTAATGTTTTCCTTTCCATTAAAAAATGAATAAGCGAGTTTAATACTGAGAACAGTCAAACTGATTCTCAACAGCTAAAAATAAATGAGCTTTCAAGATACTAGATTTTATAATGCCATGATAAAAATAGTTACACAACATCCCGTTCAAACAGAAGCACGTACTCCACTTCGTTGTAAAAAAACAGTTCTCACTTCTCTAATTAATCACCACACAGCATATTTTAATTGATGGTGCTGAGAAAAACTGCATTACAATTCCCATCGGAAGTATGCAAGACAGAGAGCTAAGAATTAACCAAAGGTATTTTTATTTCATACATCAATTGGTCCCTCATGTGTATTATAACCTAAGAGCATCTACAGCCGGGTGTCTCAAACCCGTCTCAAATGCCCGGGCGGGCGGACCGGTCACTGGCCGGTAAAAAAAAGCGACACACCCAAGTGCCTCAAACCGGCCTCAAACGCCCGTGCAGGCGGACCGGTCACTGGCTGGTAAAAAAACCCGACCCACCCGAGCGCCTCAAGCTGGCCTCAAACGCCCGGACTGTCCGGCACCCTTCATATTCAACCCAAATATGTAGGGCGGGCATGGGGCGGCTCGGGCGTGTCCGCCACATCAGCCCGACCCACCACCGAACCCACGCCATCCCAAAAAAATCCCAATTTGTCCTCTCTTCAAATCCTAGTTCACTTCACTCTCCTCTCTCGCTATGTCCCCTCCTCTCCCTCTCCGATTTCGATCGAATCTGGCGAGATGTCGATCTCCGGCAGCCACTCGGGCTCCGACCTCGACGTCAAGGAGGAGATGGTCCTCTGCATTGCGCTGGAGCGGTCCAGGGTGGACACAGGAGGGGGGTGGGGACGGCTCCGGATCTGCACCGTCGCCGCTCCCGCATTGGGCACAACGCGGACGCCGGAGCTGGCCCCTCCCGGCCCACGCGCATCTCCGTGAGGGCTGCGCAATTCGCTTTGCCCCCATGTCGTTCCCTTCCCCTGCCGGCCACTGCTCCATGTAGGCAGCGGGTGCCCGCTCAGTTGGCCCGCACGTAGTCGGAAACGGAGGCGTGCGCTGCCCGCCGCGAGAGGCAGCGGGCAAGGAAGAGGGACGCGGCGGAGCAATCCGTGTGCTGCCGCCTCGGGTTGCTGGCGAAGCCTGACGAGGACGAGCAGCTCCTCGCTTGGCTCTACCGCCAGTCACTAACGACGGCAGAGATAGACGCTTGCCGCCTATGGAGGAAGAGCGCGGAGCGCTCCGGCTTTCCATTGAGCAGTCGGAGCGAGAGGCGGCAGAGGCAGCGGCCGAGGCGGCTCAGGTGGCGAAGATGAAGGGGCAACAGGACATGGCCGTCCGACAGATGAAGGGGCTCATTGTCATGCCCGACTCCTCCACGACGACAGCGACGACCACAACTCCACGTCCGACGATCCACCACCTGCCGCGGATGACTACAGCTGCGCCGTGACCAGAAGGGTAAAGGCCCGGCAAGGAACTGGTGAAGATCTGTCGTCTCCACCTTTAATGTCAATATTTTAGTAATGTAGTTTAAACTTGTCCGTCTTTATGTGGATTATGTGAACTTTGGTGATCTTTTGGAGATCCGTTGGTGATATTTTGATGACCAGAATGTGCATTTCTATGTTCGATTCTATGTCCAATCGATTATCCATGTAGTTTTATTCATGTTGGTGTTGGGGAACGTAGTATTTCAAAAGAATTCCTACGATCACGCAAGATCTATCTAGGAGAAGCATCGCAACGAGCGGGGAGAGTGTGTCCACGTACCCTCGTAGACCGAAAGTGGAAGCGTTTAGTAACGTGGTTGATGTAGTCGAACGTCTTCGCGATCCAACCGATCCAAGTACCGAACGTATGACACCTCCGCGATCAGCACACGTTCAGCTCGGTGATGTCCCTCGAACTCTTGATCTAGTTGAGGCCGAAGGAGAGTTTCGTCAGCACGACCGCGCGACGACGGTGATGATGAAGTTACCGGCGCAGGGCTTCGCCTAAGTACTACGACGATATGACCAAGGTGTGTAACTGTGCAAGGGGGCACCGCACACGGCTAAGAGAAACTTTGGTGTCCCTTTGGGGTGCCCCCTCCCACGTATATAAAGGAGGGGGGAGGAGGAGGTCGGCCAAGGTGTGGCGCGCCAAGGGGGGAGTCCTACTTGGACTCCCGGTCCAAGTAGGATTCGGCCCCCTTTCCGATTCCCACATGGAGAAGGGGGAAAGAGGGAGGAGAGAAGGAAAGGGGGGCCGCCCCCCAACCCTAGTCCAATTCGGTTTGGGCTTGGGGGGCGCGCGCCTCCACCTGGCCGCTGCCTCCTCTCTTCCACTATGGCCCATGAAGGCCCATTAACACCCCGGGGGGGTTCCGGTAACCTCCCGGTACTCCGGAAAATACCCGAAACACTTTGGAACCATTCCGGTGTCTGAATATAACCTTCCAATATACCGATATTTATGTCTTGACCATTTCGAGACTCCTCTTCATGTTCGTGATATCATCCGGGACTCCGAACAAACTTCGGTACATCAAATCACATAACTCATAATACAAATCGTCATCGAACGTTACGCATGCGGACCCTACGGGTTCAAGAACTATGTAGACATGACCGAGACACAACTCTGGTCAATAACCAATAGCGGTACCTGGATGCTCATATTGGCTCCTACATATTCTATGAAGATCTTTATCAGTCAAACCGCATAACAACATACGTTGTTCCCTTTGTCATCGGTATGTTACTTGCCCGAGATTCGATCGTTGGTATCATCATACCTAGTTCAATCTCGTTACCGGCCTCTTGACTCGTTCCGTAATGCATCATCCTGGAACTAACTCATTAGTCACATTGCTTGCAAGGCTTATAGTGATGAGCATTACCGAGAGGGCCCAGAGATACCTCTCCGATACACGGAGTGACAAATCCTAATCTCGATCTATGCCAACTCAACAAACACCATCGGAGACACCTGTAGAGCATCTTTATAATCACCCAGTTACATTGTGATGTTTGATGGCACACTAAGTGTTCCTCCGGTATTCGGGAGTTGCATAATCTCATAGTCAGAGGAACATGTATAAGTCATGCTGAAAGCAATAGCAATAAAACTAAATGATCATTAATGCTAAGCTAACGGATGGGTCTTGTCCATCACATCATTCTCTAATGATGTGATCCCATTCATCAAATTACAACACATGTCTATGGTCAGGAAACTTAATCATGTTTGATTAACGAGCTAGTCTAGTAGAGGCATACTAGGGACACTCTGTTTGTCTATGTATTCACACATGTACTAAGTTTCCGGTTAATACAATTCTAGCATGAATAATAAACATTTATTATGATATAAGGAAATATAAATAATAACTTTATTATTGCCTTTAGGGCATATTTCCTTCAGTTGCATGATTTAGTTTGGATATAGGGTATCGTTTATGAGATACACGAACATGAAGGACACAATTTAAGGAGTGCCCGGTCAGTGCTCGTGGACACGCCCAGGTGCATCCGCGGGCATTTGAGTGGCCAGATTTGGTGACCGCGATTGTAGTAGTAGATGCTAATTTGGTAGTCGATCCAACCGTCCAAGAAAGAAACTGCTTGCGTTGATGTTGAAGAAATTTGTCAAAGGTTCAAAATTACCATGTAGGGGACTTAAAAATCAGCTAGCTAGAGCAGCAGCCACGCACCTGTTAGCTCCTACATCTGCATGGATGCCTAAATATGCAGGACTCAGACAGCATCAGAGTGTCACAGAATTGCCTCGTGATATTGTGGAACAGATTGATCGGTCACTGCCTCAGATCCATCCTAGCGAATTCGGTACTGCGAAACAGATCGATCGGTCACTACCTCAGATCCATCCCGGCGAATGCGGTACTGTGGAATAGATCGATCGGTCACCACCTCAGATCCATCCTGGCATATGCACCGCCGCCGCCGCAAGTACTTTGGATCACGTGCAAGTCATAGGGTGTGAAGTAGTTTTGCTCATGAAACGAATTATACGCGTTTTGCCAAAAGGTCAAACCTCCTTGTCTTATGCCTTCAAGGTCCGTAGGTATGACCTTCAACGCATCGCACCTGAACTTATTCTCAATCACCGAGTACCCCGTCATCGTGCTTAGTTTCGAAGCAACAACTTGGTATGTGAAGATGCATTGTTAGGTGCTCCATTTTCCCATTCAGGACGAACCTTGACCTAGGCTTGAGAGATAGCTGTCCATACACCAATAAGGGATGTATGGATTCTCGAGAAGAGAGGAGCCGTGGTGGCCCCCCCCCCCTCCCGGACTGCCTAGATCGCACGAGTGAATAGAAAGTTAGATCTACATTGGATCTCACTTGAATCGCCCCATCTATCCTCCTGAGGAGAAGTTTGTTTGGCTTCAAACTTCGATTCAAACAGGAGGAGTACACCATGCTAATGTGCCTTGGATGATCCACATCTTTGGGCCAGGTGTTGATGAGCACATTAAATTGTCCATGTGGCTGAGAGCCCTCACAGCCCAGGCACAATGATGCGAAGTAAGAAAAAAGCACAATGGCATTTTACCAAACATCTGCCAGGCATGGTGTCTGTCCTAGACGCCGCCGACAGAGGGGCGAAGCGTACCTGGTTGTGGAGGGATCCTGAGTGAACAACAACGTAGCCCAAAGCGGGCGGGCGCATGGGCGGGGGTTGCGGACATTTGGGAATGCATGGGCGACGAGCGACGAGGTACATCATCAACGTCCATTGAGTAGGGTGCGAATGTCGACCAATGGGGAACAGTGGCAGAATGGAAGAGAAGTGGTCCGAGGAGGGGGGAGGGTTGAGTGAGACGGAGTTATACGAGTAAAACATGGAACTGAAAAATTATAGTTTATTTATTAGTGCTGAAATTAATTAATATGTTACCTAATGTGAATTGAGCAGGTGGCATTATAATAAACAGAATGTGGAGAACAGTTGTCTGAATAGTACAAAACTTATTTTAGTAACTTTAAGATGATAAGTTCGGTAAAGTTCAGTTGGGAACAGGTGACTGCATAGTACATAGAAAAAAACATTCCACACAATATTACAATTTCAGGTTTGGCAATCTTCACAAACAAGTAAAGTGACAAAGTGGTAATGTGAAATTTCTGCGCGACCATTGAGTACAAATTCTGGAGCTACAACGGCTAGGCGCCGAACGTGAAGGATGCATGAGAGCAGGCAGCTTGCTGGTTTAATGCGTGAGGGCCCACGCCTCGGTTCAATGCCCCTCTCCTACCTTGCGAGCTATCTACTGCGCGTGTCAGGTGCAAAAGACGAGCTATAGGGAATGGTATACATGGGGTTGAAATCCTTATACGGCTCATGCGTATTCAAGTTGCACGAATCACACGAGGACATTGTTGGGAAACGTTGCATGGAAAACAAAAAGATTCTACGCACACGCAAGATCTATTCATGGAGATGCATAGCTATGAGAGGGGGAGAGCATCTTCATACCCTTGAAGATCGTACAGCAGAAGCGTTTATCAACGCGGTTGATGTAGTCGTACACCTTCATGATCCATCTCGGTCAAGTATCGAACATACAACACCTCCCCATTCAGCACATGTTCAGCTCGATGACGTCCTTGCCTTCTTGATCCAGCAAGAGGGGCGAAGTAGTAGATGAGTTCCGGCAGCACGACGGCGTGGTGACGGTGTCGGTGAAGAAAAATCTTTGCACGGCTTCGCTAAGCGCAACGAAAACTATGACAAAGGATAAACTAGAGGGACGGGGTTGTCGACACACGGCTTGGTGTATCTTGATGTGTCTTGGGTCCTAGCCCTGCCCCTCTATTTATATCTTGAGCCCTGGGGTCAAAACTTGGAGGAAAGCCTCCTCAAAGTCGGTTTTGCCCACTAGGAAGAGTCCTTCTCGGACTTCCAGGACCAGACGCCTAGTCCTTGGCATCTGGCCCAGTGCTAGACGCCAAGGTCTCCGGCATCTAGCCCCCTAGCCTCCGCAAAACTCCATTTGCACCGACCTAAAGCCCCGTGGGATTTACCCCTAGGCCTAACCATATCATCCTATATATCAATCTTTACCTCCGGACCATTCCGGAGCTCCTCGTCATGTTCGTGATCTCTTCCGGGACTTTGAACAACATTCGGTCACCAACATACATAACTCATATAAAACTATATCGTCAATGAACATTAAGCGTGCGGACCCTACGGGTTCGAGAACTATGTAGACATGACCGAGACACCTCTTTGGTCAATAACTAATAGCGGAACCTGGATGCCCATATTGGCTCCTACATATTCTATGAAGATCTTTATCGGTCGAACCTTTATGACAACATACGTAATTCCCTTTGTCCATCGGTATGTTACTTGCCCGAGATACGATCGTCGGTATCTTCATACCTAGTTCAATCTCGTTACCGGCAAGTCTCTTTACTCGTTCCGTAATACATCACCTCATGACTAACTCCTTAGTCATTTGCTTGCAACCTTATGATGTGTATCACCGAGAGGGCCCAGAGATACCTCTCCGATACTCGGAGTGACAAATCCTAATCTCGATCTACGCCAACTCAACAAACACCTTCGGAGATACCTGTAGAGCATCTTTATAATCACCCAGTTACGTTGTGATGTTTGATAGCACAAAAGGCATTCCTCTGGTACCCGGTAGTTGCATAATCTCATAGTTGAATGAATATGTATTTAACATGAAGAAAGCAATAGTAATAAAACTTGATGATCATTATGCTAAGTTAACAGATGGGTCTTGACCATCACATCATTCTCCTAATGATGTGATCCCGTTATCAAATGACAACTCATGTCCATGGTTACGAAACCTTAACCATCTCTGATCAACTAGCTAGTCTAGTAGAGGCTCACTAGGGACACGGTGTTTGTTTATGTATTCACACATGTATTAAGGTTTTCGATCAATATAATTCTAACATGAATAATAAACCTTTATCATGAATAAGGAAATATAAAATAACAACTTTATTATTGCCTCTAGGGCATATTTCCTTCAGTCTCCCACTTGCACTAGAGTCAATAATCTAGTTCACATCGCCATGTGATTAACACCCATAGTTCACATCGCCATGTGATTAACACCCGTAGTTCACATCGCCATGTGACCAACACCCAAAGAGTTTACTAGAGTCAATAATCTAGTTCACATCACCATGTGATTGACACCCAAAGAGTACTAAGGTGTGATCATGTTTTGCTTGTGAGAGAGGTTTAGTCAACGGGTCTGTCATATTCAGATCCGTATGTATTTTGCAAATTTCTACATTTACAATGCTCTGCATGTTGCTATTCGCTACTTGCTCCCAGTTTCAATATGTATCAAGATTGAGACTTAGAATCATCTGGATCGGTGTAAAAGCTTGCATCGACGTAACCCTTTATGACGAACTCTTTGTTACCTCCATAACAGAGAAACATTTCCTTAGTCCTCTTTAAGGTACCTAAGGATAATTTTGACCGCTGTCCAGTGATCTACTCCTGGATCACCATTGTACCCCCTTGCCAAACTCATGGCTAGGTACATAGTAGGTCTGGTACACATCATGACATACTTTATAGAATCTATGGCTGACGCATAGGGAATGACTTTCATTCTCCCTCTATCTTCTGTCGTGGTCGGGCTTTGAGTCTTACTCAACTTGACACCTTGTAGCACAGGCAAGAATCCTTTCTTTGATTGATCCATTTTGAACTTCTTCAAAATCTTGTCAAGTATGTGCTTTGTGAAAGTCATTAAGCGTCTCGATCTATCCCTATAGATCTTGATGTCCTGTATATAAGTAGCTTCACCGAGGTCTTTCATTGAAAAATTCTTATTCAAGTATCCTTTTATGCTATCCAGAAATTCTATATGATTTCCAATCAATAATATGTCATCCACATATAATATCAGAAATGCTACAGAGCTCCCACTCACTTTCTTTTAAATACAGGCTTCGCCGAAAGTCTGTATAAAATCAGCTTCGATCACCACATCAAAGCGTATATTCCAACTCCGAGATGCTTGCACCAGTCCATAGATGGATCACTGGAGCTTGCACACTATGTTAGCACCTTTAGGATCGACAAAACATTCTGGTTGCATCACATATAACTCTTCTTTAAGAAATCCATTGAGGAATGCAGTTTGACGTCCATTTGCCAGATTTCATAATCATAAAATGCGTCAATTGCTAACATGATTCGGACGGACTTAAGCATCGCTACGGGTGACAAAGTCTCATCATAGTCAACCCCTTGAACTTGTCGAAAACCTTTTGGGACAAGTCAAGCTTTGTAGACAATAATATTACCATCAACGTCAGTCTTCTTGAATATCCATTTATTCTCTATGGCTTGCCGATCATCGGGCAAGTCCACCAAAGTCCACACTTTGTTCTCATACATGGATCCTATCGCAGATTTCATGGTCTCAAGCCATCTGTCGGAATCTGGGCTCATCATAGATTCTTCATAGTTCATAGGTTCGCCTTGGTCTAACAACATGACTTCCAGAACAGGATTACCGTACCACTCTGGTGCGGAACGTGCTCTGTTCGACCTACGAGGTCCTGTAGTAACTTGATCTGAAGATTCATGATCACCATCATTAGCTTCCTCCCTAGTTCGTGTAGGCATCATGGGAAGGGATTTCTCTGATGTGCTACTTTCCAAATTGAGAGAAGGTACGATTACCTCATCAAGTTCTACTTTCCTCACACTCACTTCTTTTGAGAAAAACTCCTTCTCTACAAATGTTCCATTCTTGGCAATAAAAATCTTGCCTTCAGATCTGTGGTAGAAGGTGTACCCAATTGTTTCCTTAGGGTATCCTATGAAGACGCACTTCTCCAATTTGGGTTCGAGCTTATCAGGATGAAGCCTTTTGACATAACTTTCGCTACCCCAAACTTTAAGAAACGACGGCTTAGGTTTCTTGCCAAACCATAGTTCATACGGTGTCATCTCGATGGATTTAGACGGTGCCCTATTTAACATGAATGTGGCTGTCTCTAATGCATAACCCCAAAATGATAGTGGTATGATACGTCTCCAACGTATCTATAATTTTTGATTGTTCCATGCTATTATATTATCAATCTAGGATGTTTTATATGCTATTTTATATGATTTTTGGGACTAACCTATTAACCTAGAGCCCAGTGCCAGTTTCTGTTTTTTCCTTGTTTTTGAGTATCGCAGAAAAGGAAAACCAAACGGAGTCCAATTGACCTGAAATTTCACGGAGATTATTTTGGGACCAGAACAAGCCCACGGAGTATCGGAGATGGACCAGAAGAGTCCCGAGGCACCCACGAGGGTGGGGGGGCGCCCTACCCCCTGGGCGCACCCCCTACCTCGTGGCCGCCTCGAAGACCCTCTGACTTGTTCCTGATGCCAAAAATCCCTATAAATATAGAAACCCCCGAAAAGAAACCTAGATCAGGAGTTCCGCCGTCGCAAGCCTCTGTAGCCACCAAAAACCACCCTGTTCCGGCACCCTGCCGAAGCGGGGGATCCCTCACCGGTGGCCATCTTCATCATCCCAGCGCTCTCTATGACGAGGAGGGAGTAGTTCACCCTCGGGGCTGAGGGTATGTACCAGCTATGTGTTTGATCTCTCTCTCTCTCGTGTTCTTGATTTGGCACGATCTTGATGTACCACGAGCTTTGCTACTATAGTTGGATCTTATGATGTTTCTCCCCCTCTACCTTCTTGTAATGGATTGAGTTTTCCCTTTGAAGTTATCTTATCGGATTGAGTCTTTAAGGATTTGAGAACACTTGATGTATGTCTTGCGTGGGATACCCGTGGTGACAATGGGGTATTCTATTGATTCACTTGATGTATGTTTTGGTGATCAACTTGCAGGTTCCGTGACCTGTGGAATCTATCCATAGGGGTTTGCACATGTTTTCGTCTTGACTCTCCGGTAGAAACTTTGGGGCACTCTTTGAAGTTCTTTGTGTTGGTTGAATAGATGAATCTGAGATTGTGTGATGCATATCGTATAATCATACCCATGGATACTTGAGGTGATATTGGAGTATCTAGGTGACATTAGGGTTTTGGTTGATTTGTGTCTTAAGGTGTTATTTTACTACGAACTCTAGGGATGTTTGTGACACTTATAGGAATAGCCCAATGGATTGATCGGAAAGAATAACTTTGAGGTGGTTTCGTACCCTACAATAATCTCTTCGTTTGTTCTCCGCTATTAGTGACTTTGGACTGAATCTTTGTTGCATGTTGGGGGATTATTATATGATCTAATTATGTTATCCTTGTTGAGAGAACTTGCACTAGTAAAAGTATGAACCCTAGGCCTTGTTTCCTAGCATTGCAATACCGTTTGTGCTCACTTTTATCATTAGTTAAATTGCTGTTTTTATATTTTCAGATTAGAAAAACCTATGTCTACCATCCATATTGCACTTGTATCACCATCTCTTCGCCGAACAAGTGCACCTATACAATTTACCATTGTATTGGGTGTGTGGGGACACAAGAGACTCTTTGTTATTTGGTTGCAGGGTTGTTTGAGAGAGACCATCTTCATCCTACGCCTCCCACGTATTGATAAACCTTAGGTGTAGCGACCCGACCTCAGACGGTCAAGTCTCTGTGTTCAGTGTCATCCCTGGATCAATAATGCTGACACACACAATACTCGAAGGATTTATAACAGAGTAGCAATCACACATTATTACAACGAATGTCTCAAAAGAGAACTTATTACAATAATATGGCTTAAGGCCATCTAATAAGATAACAGCGGAAGACTTGGAAGATAAAGTGAGTCCATCAACTCCAACGGCATAGCTGAGCTGCACGGCAACGACCTATCGAACCTTACTCCTCGTCTAAAAAGTCTGCAACATAATACGTTGCAGCCCGAGAACGGGTCAGCACATGGAACATGCTGGCAATGTAACACAATAGAGCAATAACAGAATAATGCTACCACTACATGCATATTTGGCTGGTGGAAAGCTCTACGGTTACAGTTTTGCGGAAAGCCAATTGTTCCCTACAACAAAGGAATAAATTTTAATTTAACTATCATGGTGGTTGAAACATCATTGAGAAGGTATAACCCCAACTCAATTCCAATTAAAGTAGTTAACATCCCAGCAATATTAATTTAGAATGATGAGATACATGTGAATACTCAAGTACTAGATACTCGGAATTGTCCATAACCAGGGACACGGCTAACCATGATTAGGTTGTACACTCTGCAGAGGTTTGCGCACTTTTCCCCACAAGACTCGATCGCCTCCATTGATTTCTCGCACTGCATGGTGTTTGAGAAACGGATGACCGAGACATAGTCTTTCAGAAACATTAACTCTTTACTCCGGGTAGACCATACCAAACCTATAAAACCCACTACCTGCTGATCTACCTCTTCAAGAGCTTCACGTAACTTACTCAACTATGCTAGAGCCCATAATAGCTTGTGGCTGCACATGGAAGTTTCTAGCATGAATAATCTCAGTTCCCTTTGAGCCTAGGTGGCGGTCCATAGGAAGATCACACGGGTACCTCGGGATTTCCAAAACAAAACAGACAACACTGGGTTCCCCAGGTACCTCAATCCACCCAGATGTGTATTAAAGTTGCCACCTTAAGTTAACCATTAATTAACAATGTCACATCTGTCATGGATAACTCTCAAACCCAACCACGTCTACGAGCATAGCATAGCAATATAAGCAACACGTAGAAGTAACTCCCAAGGGTTTGACAATAACAGGGCAATAGGTTCTACCTCAACTACTACTTCCCAATACCCACAAGTTAATCACATCCTAATCATGCAATGTGTGGGGGTTGAAACTAATGCATAAAAACTGGGTATGAAAAGAGTATGATCAAAGTGTTACTTGCCTTGCTGACGATCCGAGAATCCTAGAGACTCGTAATAACACGCTTCGCACTGCGGGAATTCTATCGCAAGAAAACAATAACATATATAAGCAAACAAGCAAAGATGCACAAACGAAACTTCAACTGAAAGGGGGTTGACCGGAGAGTTCAACTTAAGAACTCCGGTTCACAAAAAGAATCAAACCAAACGAAGCAACGAAACTCAAACGGCGAAAGAAACAAGATCCGTTTACTAATCTGAACTAGGGTCAAATTTTACAGAGGCAAAAACTTGTTTGAGTTGGCTATTCGGAAAGAGGGTTTCGAGATGAAACTCCAGGCGCTTGAATCGCCTGATTCCGATAAACGAGCGAAAAGTTAAACTAGAACGAAAATCGGATTAGAAATCGCGATTAGGAAAATCACGGAATAAATCCGATAAAAGAAAAAAAACGACGAACGGCTAAACGAACGAATGTTCGTTAGCAAAAACTAAATGACGAACACGTTCGTTAGAATGAACGAACGAGCGAACGCTCGCTAAGTAGATAAACCGAAAAAAAACAAAACCAATCTATAAAAAAACGAACTAGGGTTTTTTTTTCAAAAAAAACAGAAGGGGTTTTTCCCAAAAAAAAAACCAGGCGGCGGGCGGCTACCTCCAGAGGTCGTCTGGGCGGGCGGCTCCGGGGCTCGGCGAGGGGCGGCGGGTTCAAGGAGGGGGCGGCGGCTTAGAGGCGGGCGGCGGGCGCTTAGGGCGGGCGACGGCGACTGGAGGCGGGCGGCTCGGGCCTGGCCCGTGGTGGTGGTGGTGGTTAGAGGGGGAGGGGGCGTATATAAAGGGGGAGGGGGCGGCGACTTGGAGGAGGGGGCAAGGCGGCGGGAGGCGGAGGCCCACTCGGACTCCGGTCCGAAAAGGCGGCGGGTGGCCACAACAAGGCGGCGGGCGGCGGGTGGTCGGGTCACCGCTCACTGGGCCCTAGGCCCAATCGGCACGATCTTTTTTTTAAAACGTTCACCAAACTTAGAAAAATCCTAGAAAAATAAATAAAATCTAAAAAATTCCAAAACAAGTTTTCTCCGTCTAAATGGAATATTTAGAACAGGATGAACTTTTCTTGGCCCCTAAAATGCAATTTTTAAAACATGCAAATTTTTCTAGGCTTAATAAAATTCCAAAATAAATCAAATAAAAACCAAATAATGATTTTAACATTTTTCCTCCGATATTTCAATTATTTTGGAGAAGTCATATTATCTCCCCTCATTTATTATTTAAAAATGAAATATTTTCGAGAGAAAATAATTAAAATCAGAAATCCTCGTCTTCACTACTTGATAAAAATCAAATATGAAAATCGAAAAATCCCCAACTCTCTCCGAGGGTCCTTGAGTTGCTTAGGATTTCTAGGATTGCAAACAAAAGGCAATAAAATATGATATGCATGGATGACCTATGTATAACATGCCAAATTGAAAATTTGGGATGTTACAAACCTACCCCCCTTAATATGAATCTCGCCCTCGAGATTCGGGTTGGCTAGAAAATAGGTGTGGATGGTCCTTGTAATATCCTCTTCTCGCTCCCGTGTGGCTTCCTCCTCGGTATGGTGGCTCCACTGAACTTTGCAAAACTTGATAACCTTGCTGCGAGTGACTCGACTATCGAAATCAAGAATCTTTATTGGCTTCTCCTCATAGGTCAGGTTATTATCCAGCTGAATCGCCTCCAAGGGCACTGTATCATTTAACGGTATATTGGCCATCTCAGCATGGCACTTCTTCAGCTGTGATATGTGAAACACATCGTGAACTCCTGACAATCCTTCAGGTAACTCCAGCTTGTAGGCAACTTCTCCCATCCGTTCCAAAACATGATATGGTCCTACAAATCTTGGGGCTAGCTTTCCCTTTACTCCAAAACGTTTTACTCCCCTCAAGGGTGATACTCGCAGATAGGCTCTGTCTCCAATTTCATAGGTTACTTTCTTGCGTTTTGAATCTGCGTAACTCTTCTGTCTAGACTGAGCAATCTTTAGTCTGTCTCTGATCAGTTTAACCTTCTCCTTTGATTCCTTGATCAAATCTGGTCCGAACAACTGACGGTCTCCAACCTCATCCCACATCAATGGTGTTCTACATCTGCGTCCATACAGAGCTTCGAACGGTGCCATCTTCAAACCGCCCGGTAGCTGTTGTTGTATGAGAACTCACAGACGGCAAATTGTCATCCCAACTAGATCCATAATCTAGCGCATGTGCTCTCAACATGTCCTCCGTAATCTGATTGACTCTCTCTCGTCATTCCATCCGTCATCGGGTGAAACGCGGTAATCAACTCCAACTGCACCCAAAGTCCGTGTAGCCGATGCCAAAACTTTGAAGTAAATTATGTTCCTCTATCTGATACGATGCTCCTCGGAACTCCATGCAAACATACGATCCTGGTCATATATATCTTGGCCAACTTTGCACTTGTATAGGTTGTTTTCACTGGGATAAAATGAGCTACTTTGGTCAAACGATCCACGACTACCCATATTGAATCATATCCCGCCTTGGTTCCGGGTAATCCGCAATAAAGTCCATGCCAAGTTTGTCCCACTTCCATTCGTGTATTGGCATAGGCTTTAACAGTCCTGCTGGCTTCGATGCTCGCCTTCACTCTCAGACATACATCACATACGGCTACATACTCGGCAATATCCTTCTTCATACGAGTCCACCAGAAACGTTCCTTCAAGTCCAAATACATCTTGGTGTTTCCGGGGTGAATCGAGTATGGTGAGTCATGGGCCTCCTGAAGTATTAACTTCCTGATCTCCGAATTGTTGGGCACATAAATCCGGTCCTCAAACCACAAGGTATCGTGCTCATCCTCGCGAAAACCTTTGGCTTTTCCTTCGCCCATCTTCTCTCCTATCTCAGAAATCTCTTTGTCCTCCTTCTGAGCTTCTCGAATCTTGTTCAACAACGTCGACTGAACCTCCATTGTTGCAAGAAAACCTCTTGGAACAATCTCCAATCGAAGTTCCATGATCTCCGCAGCTAACTCCTTTGGAAATCCTTTGCTTTCAAGGATATTAGCATAACTCTTCCGCTCAAAGCGCCTCGCTACGACGTTGGCCTTTCCCGGATGATAGTGTAGCTTCATGTCGTAATCCTTTATAAGTTCCAGCCATCTCCTCCCCGAGGTTTAACTCCTTCTGTGTGAAAATGTACTTCAAACTCTTATGATCCGTGTACACATCACAACGGTTTCCAATAAGATAATGTATCCAGGTCTTCAACGCATGTACTATGGCTGCTAACTCCAAATCATGCGTGGCATAGTTCAACTCATGTGGCTTCAGTTGTCGTGAGGCATACGAAACAACTTTTCCGTCCTGCATAAGAACACATCCAAGTCCCAAGCGAGAGGCGTCACAATACACTTGAAACTCCTTATGTATACCTGGCAATATCAGCACTGGGGCTGTAGTCAACCGTTTCTTCAACTCCTGAAAACTTGTCTCGCAATCCTATGTCCATTTGAACTTAGTATCCTTCTTTAGCAATTCAGTCATTGGCTTAGCAATCTTGGAGAAATTCTCAATGAATCTCCGATAATATCCTCGCCACCAAGGAAATCATGGATCTCGCCAACCTAAGTGGGTGCCAACCATTCAAAGGATCGATCGAACTCATCCGGGATCTACCGCTATACCCTCTCCTGATATAACATGCCCAAGAAATCCAACTTCCTTCAACCAAAACTCGCACTTGCTGAATTTGGCGTATAACTGGTGTTCCCTGAGTTTCTCGAGAACCAAACGCAAGTGTTCCGCGTGCTCCTATTCGTTCTTCGCGTATACCATAATATCATCAATAAAATACCACAACAAACTTGTCCAAATACTCCATGAACACCTTGTTCATCATACTCACGAAATAGGCAGGGGCGTTAGTCAGTCCAAATGACATGACCGTATACTCATATAATCCATACCGTAGTAAACGCTGTCTTGGGTATCTCCTTCTCTCGGATCTACAACTGATGGTATCCTGATCGTAGATCAATCTTCGAAAACACCTTAGCTCCTTGCAACTGATCAAACAGATCATTGATCATCGGTAAGGGATACTTGTTCTTTATCGTTACTTCATTCAGAGCTCGGTAATCAACAACCATCCACAGGGATTTATCCTTCTTCTCCACCAAAAGTACTGGTGCTCCCCAAGGTGACGAACTCCTACGAATGTAAACTTTCTCCAATAACTCCTTGATCTGCTTCTTAATTTCCTCCAGATCATTTGCGGGCATCCGATAGGGTCTCTTGGATATTGGTCCTGTACCTGGCAATAGCTCTATTAGAAACTCGATGTCCCGATCCGGTGGCATGCCTGGTAACTCCTCTGGGAAAACATCCGAATAATCCTTTACTACAGGTACTTCCTCCTGTACAACTCCCGTGAGGGCATTCACTTGGCTCCTCCTAGGCACATGCCTAGATACATACTTAATCCTTTTTTCCCCTGGGGTGGTAAGATAAATTGACTTGCTAGCACAGTCAATACTTCCTCCATACTTTGACATCCAGTCCATACCTAATATCACATCCAATCCTTACGACTCCAAGATAATTAGGTCAGACGGAAAAACATGCGTGCCAATGATTAGGGGTATCTGGGTGCACCATCTGCTAGCCATGTACTCGCCTCCAAAGTAGCTCACTAGAAGAGGGGTCCTAAGGGTTTGGGTTGGTAACTTAAACTTTTCCACAAATCCTTGATATGAATGAATGCGATGCACCAAGATCGAAAAGAACAAGAGCGGTAAATGATCGAACCAAAAACTTACCTATTACCGCGTCCGGCTGCTCTTCAACTTCCTCCACATTAACGTGGTTCACTTGGCCTTTGTTGAATGGATTGGGCTTCTTCCCGGCTCCCATTTCCGCTTTCCATTCTTTCCTTCAGGGCAGTTATTGGCATAGTGCCTGTCTTCCCGCACTTAAAGCAAATAACTTGGCTTAAGTCCCTCTTGGCGGTTGTAGCTGGGTTAGAGCGATTCTCGATTATTGTTAACTCCATTCCCATTCCGTTCTTCGCAACATTTTGATTATGCGATCCTCCTCCAAAGATGGTTATGACCTCCATGGTTATGAACAAGTCCTCCCGAGTTTGGGGTCAAGCGAGGCTTCTGGTGAGCTCCTGAGTTATACTTCCCTTGTCCATACTTCCTCTTACGGTTCTCAATTTGATGTTGCTTTCCTTCAATTATTAGGGCCTTATCTACCAACTCCTGGTAGCTGTTGAAAGTTGCCACCATCAACTGCATACTCATCTCATCATTCAACCCTTCCATAAACTTCTCCTGCTTCGCGGCATCTGTGGCCACATCATCAGGGGCATAGCGTGATAACTTGCTAAACTCATCCACGCATCGGGCCACAAGACGGTTCCTTCGGCGTAAGTTGCGAAACTCACGCTTCTTTATCTGCATGGCTCCAGTTGAGACATGGGCCGCTGAAAAGCTTGTTGGAACTGGTCCCAAGTGATATTGGCTATAGGAAAAGTAGCCGTGCAATTCTCCCACCATGCGGCTGCTGGTCCATCCAATTGATGTGCGGCAAAGCGCACCCTCTCAGCATCCGTGCATCCTGCGGTGGTTAACTCCCTTCCAATACGGCGTAGCCAATCATCAACAACTATTGGCTCGGTGCTACTGGAAAACACCGGCGGTTGTAACCTCAGGAAACGGGCTAAGTTGTCCACTGGCGGTGGGTTATTGTTGTTGTTGTTGCCCTGGTTCTGAACTAGCAATTGCATCAAGGTATTTTGCTGCTGGATCAACTGGGTGAGCTCCGGTGGGAAAACAAAACCGGTGTCACGTCTCGGAGGCATCTGATGGGTTTAGATGGAAGAGATTAGAATAGAAAAAGGTCTAATGAGAAAACACTACCCATATGCATATGAGGCAAACACAATCATTTCACTCAATCAATCAATCAAGGGCATATAAATGATCTAGGACTATCGTAAAAGTGCTCAACTACTATTAGATACATGGGGAAATACTACTAATATTTGGTGGTCATCTAGAAATTTTGATCGCTGGAAGACTCCATGATGTCTGCTCCAGCTTCGTCTTCGTAGTCATCATCACTTGGATCGGAATCGGTGTCGTCGATGATGATGTAGTTGTCCGGGCAAGTGGTATCTTCCTCCTCTTCTTCCGGTGCTGATCCTCCCATGAATACTCCGATCTTCTTGACTAGGTCGTCATTCTTCTCCAGTAGTGTCTTGATTTCCTCCTCATATGCGTCGCGTGTAAACTTGAGTTCTTCCTCCAGCTCGATGATCCTAGTTTTCGCCTTATTCAACTCCATCATGTCTCACAAGACATCCGGTTCTCCCGACGTCCGAATGTGCTGGTTTAGCTCCTGGATGTAAGCTGCAATGGATCTATCCTTCTTGGTGCTGATTACTTCCCATTGCTCATCTCGGCGCCCACATATTTGATATATGGTGTCCCGAAGCTCCCTGTTGTAGACTTCTCCAATGCGTCCCATGGTAATGTGAGCTGCCATACTCTTGCCAAGGCTCCAGGTGGGTGCTTCAAAAGAAAACTCTATGGGCTTGGAAGTTGGCGAAAACGTCCTTCCTGGAACTTGTACTTGAATCATCCATTTCTTCTTATGGTAGAGTGGCGTCAGACGTCCGGTGAAGCTTCAGTATTCCAATATTCGGTACCTAGTGACTTCCTTCAAGTGGCGCCCAAAAGGTGTGTCTTCATCTGGTTGTGCAAACTTGTTCTTCATCTCCGTCATCCTAAAGAGTGGAAAAATGGAGAGGAGTCAGAAATGAGTAGAGAAGAGTGACCTATGGTTTATCTTAGTGGTCGTGTCCTACACTCAGCGTGTGCTCTGATACCATCTTGTAGCGACCCGACCTCAGACGGTCAAGTCTCCGTGTTCGGTGTCATCCTCGGATCAAGAATGTCTTGACACACATTACTCAAGGATTTATAAAAGAGTAGCAATCACACACTTATTACAACGATTGTCTCAAATGATAACTTATTACAATAATATGGCTTAAGGCCATCTAATAAGATAACAGCGGAAGACTTGGAAGATAAAGTGAGTCCAACTCCAACGGCATAGCTGAGCTGCACGGCAACGACCTATCGAACCTTACTCCTCGTCTGAAAAGTCTGCAACATAATACGTTGCAGCCCGAGAACGGGTCAAAGACATGGAATATGCTGGCAATGTAACACAATAGAGCAATAACAGAATAATGCTACCACTACATGCATATTTGGATGGTGGAAAGCTCTACGGTTACAGTTTTGCGGAAAGCCAATTTTTCCCTACAACAAACGAATAAATTTTAATTTAACTATCATGGTGGTTGAAACATCATTGAGAAGGTATAACCCCAACTCAATCCCAATTAAAGTAGTTAAGATCCCAGCAATATTAATTTAGAGTGATGGGATACATGTGAATACTCAAGTACTAGATACTCAGAATTGTCCATAACCGGGGACACGGCTAACCATGATTAGATTGTACACTCTGCAGAGGTTTGCGCACTTTTCCCCACAAGACTCGATCGCCTCCGTTGATTTCTCGTGACCGCATGGTGTTTGAGAAGCGGATGACCGAGACACGCCTTTCGTAAACATTAACTCTTTACTCCGGGTAGACCATACCAAACCTATAAAACCCACTACCTGCTGATCTACCTCTTCAAGAGCTTCACGTAACTTACTCAACTATGCTAGAGCCCATAATAGCTTGTGGCTGCAAACGGAAGTTTCTAGCATGAATAATCTCAGTTCCCTTTGAGCCTGGGTGGCGGTCCATAGGAAGATCACACGGGTACCCCGGGATTTCCAAAACAAAACAGACAACACTAGGTTCCCCAGGTGCCTCAATCCACCCAGATGTGTATTAAAGTTGCCACCTTAAGTTAACCATTAATTAACAATCTCACATCTGTCATGGACAACTCTCAAACCCAGCCACGTCTACGAGCATAGCATAGCAATATAAGCAACACGTAGAAGTAACTCCCAAGGGTTTGATAATAACAGGGCAATAGGTTCTACCTCAACTACTACTTCCCAATACCCACAAGTTAATCACATCCTAATCATGCAATGTGTGGGGGTTGAAACTAATGCATAAAAACTGGGTATGAAAAGAGTATGATCAAAGTGTTACTTGCCTTGCTGACGATCCGAGAATCCTAGAGACTCGTAGTAACACGCTTCGCACTCCGGGAATTCTATCGCAAGCAAACGATAACATATATAAGCAAACAAGCAAAGATGCACAAACGAAACTTCAACTGAAAGGGGGTTGACCGGAGAGTTCAACTTAAGAACTCCGGTTCACAAAAAGAATCAAACCAAACGAAGCAACGAAACTCAAACGGCGAAAGAAACAAGATCCGTTTACTAATCTGAACTAGGGTCAAATTTTACAGAGGCAAAAACTTGTTTGAGTTGGCTATTCGGAAAGAGGGTTTCGAGATGAAACTCCAGGCGCTTGAATCGCCTGATTCCGATAAACGAGCGAAAAGTTAAACTAGAACGAAAATCGGATCAGAAATCGCGATCAGGAAAATCGCGGAATAAATCCGATAAAAGAAAAAAAACGACGAACGGCTAAACGAACGAACGTTCGTTAGCAAAAACTAAACGACGAACACGTTCGTTAGAACGAACGAACGAGCGAACGCTCGCTAAGTAGATAAACCGAAAAAAAATAAAACCGATCTATAAAAAAACGAACTAGGGTTTTTTTTCTAAAAAAACCGAAGGGGTTTTCCAAAAAAAAAAATCGGGCGGCGGGGCGGCTACCTCCTGCGAGGTCGTCGTGGGCGGGCTGCTCCGGAGGCTCGGCCGGCGGCGGGGGTTCGGGAGGAGGGCGGCTGAGCGGCGGCGCTTAGGGCGGGCGGGCGACTCGAGGCGGCGGCTCGAGGCTCGGCTCGGGCTCCGGTGGTGGTGGTGGTGGTGGTTAGAGGGGGTGGCGTATATAAAAGGCGGGGCGGCGACTTAGAGGAGGGCAAGGCGGCGGAGGCGGAGTCCCACTCGGACTCGATCGAAAGGCGGTCTGTGTAGGCACAGGAGGCGGGCGACGGCTGGGCCCGCTTTCGGGCCCTAGGCCCGGTCGGTCTGATCTCTTTTTCTTTAAATGTTCCGCCGAAACTTGGAAAAATCCTAGAAAAATAAATAAAAATCTAAAAAAATTACAAAACAAGTTTTCTCCGTCTAAATGGAATATTTAGAACAGGATGAACTTTTCTTGGCCCGTAAAATGCAATTTTTAAAACATGCAAATTTTCTAGGGCGAATAAAATTCCAAAATAAATCAAATAAAAACCAAATAATGATTTTAACATTTTTCCTCCGATATTTCAATTATTTTGGAGAAGTCATATTATCTCCCCTCATTTATTATTTAAAAAATAAATATTTTCCGAAGAGAAAAATAATTAAAACCAAAAATCCTCGTCTTCACTACTTGATAAAAATCAAATATGAAAATCGAAAAAATCCCCAACTCTCTCCGAGGGTCCTTGAGTTGCTTAGGATTTCGAGGATTGCGAACAAAATGCAATAAAATATGATATGTATGGATGACCTATGTATAACATGCCAAATTGAAAAATTTGGATGTTACATTAGGTCATCCACTTCAGGGAAATTTGCTACTTTCCTACAAACCTCTGCACTTGGAGGCCCAACAACGTCTACAAGAAGAAGGTTGTGTAGTAGACATCATGGTAAATCGGTAAGAGACATCATAGAACGCACCATATCCAATTAAATACGGTTACGACGTTCGGACACACCATTACGCTGTGGTGTTTCAGGTGGCGTGAGTTGTGAAACAATTCAACGTTGTTTTAAATGAAGGCCAAACTCGTAACTCAAATATTCTCCTCCGCGGTCAGATCATAGAAACTTTATTTTCTTATTACAATGATTCTCTACTTCACTCTAAAATTCTTTGAACTTTTCAAATGTTTCAGACTTGTGTTTCATTAAGTAAATATACCCATATATATACTTAAATTATCTGTGAAGGTCAAAAAATAACGATACCCACCGCGTGCTTCAACACTCATCGGACCGCATACATCGGTATGTATTATTTCCAATAAGTCATTAGCTCGCTGCATTGTTCCGGAGAACAAAGTTTTAGTCATTTTGCCCACGAGGCATGGTTTGCAAGTATCAAATGATTCATAATCAAGTGATCCCAAAAGTCCATCCACATGGAGTTTCTTCATGCGGTTTACACCAATATGACCTAAACGGCAGTGCCACAAGTATGTTGCACTATCATTATCAACTTTGCATCTTTTGGAATCAATATTATGAATATGTGTATCACTATGATCGAGATTCAATAAACCATTCACATTGGGTGTATGACCATAGAAGGTTTTATTCATATAAACAGAACAACAATTATTCTCTGAGTTAAATGAACAACCGTATTGCATTAAACATGATCTAATCATATTTATGCTCAACGCAAACACCAAACAACATTTATTTAGGTTCAACACTAGTCCCGATGGTAGAGGGAGTGTGCGATGGTGATCGTATCAACCTTGGAATTACTTCCAACACACATCGTCACCTCATCCTTAGCTAATCTCTATTTATTTTGCAACTCCTATTTTGAGTTACTAATCTTAGCAACTGGACCATTATCAAATACCGAGAGGTTGCTATAAACACTAGTAAAGTAAACATCAATAACATGTATATCAAATATACCTTTGTTCACTTTGTCATCCTTCGTATCCACCAAGTACCTGGGGCAGTTCCGCTTCCTGTGACCATTCCCTTTGCAGTAGAATCACTCGGTTTTAGGCTTGGGTCCATCTTTGGGCTTCTTCCCGGGAGTGACGACTTGCTTGCCATTCTTCTTGAAGTTCCCTTTCTTTCCTTTGCCCTTTTTCTTGAAACTTAGTGGTCTTGTTAACCATCAACACTTAATGTTTTTTCTTGATTTCTACCTTCGCCGATTTCAGCATCGCGAAGAGCTCGGGAATCATTTTTATCATCCCTTGCATATTATAGTTCATCACGAAGTTCTAGTAGCTTGGTGATAGTGACTAGAGAACAATGCAATCACTATCTTATCTGGAATACT
The DNA here is from genome assembly GCA_021605145.1 of Aegilops bicornis. Classification (NCBI taxonomy): domain Eukaryota; kingdom Viridiplantae; phylum Streptophyta; class Magnoliopsida; order Poales; family Poaceae; genus Aegilops; species Aegilops bicornis. The sequence goes on from CM038675.1 coordinate 537,715,674, forward strand.
AACTCCAACTTGATTCAAGTGATTGTAGTACCCATACATTCTGAGGACATGCTCACTAACTGAGCTATTCTCCTCCATCTTGTAGGCAAAGTACTTGTCAGAGGTCTCATAGCTCTCGACATGGGCATGAGTCTGAAATACCAATTTCAGCTATTGGAACAACTCATATGTTCCTTGGCGTTCAAAACGACTTTGGAGCCTCGATTCTAAGCCGTAAAGCATGGCGCACTAAACTATCAATTAGTCATCATATTGAGTTTGTCAAACGTTCATAACATCTGCATCAGCTCCTGCAATAGGTCTGTCACCTAGCGGTGCATCAAGGACATAATTCTTCTATGCAGCAATGAGGATAATCCTCAGATCACGGACCCAGTCCGCATCATTGCTACTATCATCTTTCAACTTATTTTTCTCTAGGAACATATCAAAAAATAAGGGAGCTATATCGCGAGCTATTGATCTACAACATAGATTTGCAAATACTATCAGGACTATGTTCATGATAAATTAAGTTCAATTAATCAAATTACTAATGAACTCCCACTTAAATCAACATCCCTCAAGTTGTCTAAGCGATACATGATCCATATCAACTAACCCATGTCCAATCATCACGTGAGATGGGGTAGTCATCAATGGTGAACATCTCTATGCTGATCATATCGACTATATGACTCATGTTCTACCTTTCGGTCTCCAATGCTCCGAGGCCATGTCTGCACATGCTAGGCTTGTCAAGTTTAAGCCAAGTATTCCACGTGTGTAAATCTGGCTTACACCCGTTGTATGTGAACGTAGAGTCTATCACACCCGATCATCATGTGGTGTCTCAAAAATTTAACTTTCGCAGAATGGTGCATACTGTGGAGAACACTTTTACCTTGAAATTAAGTGAAGGGACCATCTTAAACTGCTATTGTCATTCTAAGCAAAATAAGATGCATAAAAGATAAACATCACATGCAATCAAAATATGTGACATGATATGGCCATCATTATCTTGTGCTTTTGATCTCCATCTCCAAATCATCGTCATGATCTCCATCGTCACTGGCTCGACACCTTGATCTCCATCTTAGCTTTGTGGTCGTCTCACCAACTATTGCTTCTACAACTATTGCTAACTCATAGCGATAAAGTAGCAATTACATGGCGTTTGCATTTCATACAATAAAAAGACAACCATAAGGCTCCTACCAGTTGCTTGATATCTTAAAAAACATGATCATCTATACAATAACGTATATCACATCATGTATTGACCATATCACATCACAACATACCCTGCAAAAACAAGTTAGACGTCCTCTACTTTGTTGTTGCAAGTTTTACGTGGCTGCTACAGGCTTCTAGCAAGAACCGTTCTTACCTACGCATAAAACGACAACATTGTTTCGTCAAGTTTGTTGTTTTAACCTTCTACAAGGACCGGCCGTAGTCAAATGTGATTCAACTAAAGTAGAAGAAACATACACCCGCCAGCCAACTTTATGAAAAACTAGTTGCATGTCAGTTGGTGGAATCGGTCTCATGTGCGTGGACATGTAAGGTTGGTCCGGGCCACTTCATCCCACAATACCGCTGAATCAAAATAAGACGTTGGTGGTAAGCAGTATGACTATCACCGCCCACAACTCTTTGTGTTCTACTCGTGCAAATCATCACGCATAGACCTGGCTCATGATGCCACTGTTGGGAAACGTTGCATGAAAAACAAAAAAAATCTATGCACACGCAAGATCTATCCATGGAGATGCATAGCTACGAGAGGGGGAGAGCATCTTCATACTCTTGAAGATCGCAATGCGGAAGCGTTTATCAATGTGGTTGATGTAGCCGTACACCTTGATGATCCGGCCCGATCAAGTACCGAACGTACGGCACCACCGCGTTCAGCTTGATGAGGTCCTTGCCTTCTTGATCCAGCAAGAGGGGCGAAGTAGTAGATGAGTTCCGGCAGCACGACGGCATGGTAACAGTGTTGGTGAAGAACAATCTTCGCAGGGCTTCGCTAAGCACGACGGAAACTATGACAGAGGATAAACTAGAGGGACGGGGTTGCCGGCACATGGCTTGGTGTATCTTGATGTGTCTTGGGTCCTAGCCCTGCCCCTCTATTTATATGTTGATCCCTGGGTCAAAACTTGGAGTAAAAGCCTCCTCAAAGTCGGCTTTGCCCACTATGAAGAGTCCTTCTCGGACTTCCAGTACCAGACGCCATAGTCCTTGGCGTCTGGCCCAAACACATGGGCCTCGGCGTTTTGGCCCAGGGCTAGGCTCCAAGGTCTCCGGCATTTAGCCCCCTGGCCTCCACAAAACTCCTTTTGCACCGACCTAAAGCCCCGTGGGCTTTACCCCTTGGCCTAACCATATCATCCTATATATCAATCTTTACCTCCGGAGATTCCGAAGCTCCTCATCATGTCCGTGATCTCATTCAGGACTCCGAACAACATTCGGTCACCAACATACATAACTCATATAAAACTATATCGTCAATGAACGTTAAGCGTAAGGACCCTACGGGTTCGAGAACTATGTAGACATGACCGAGACACCTCTATGGTCAATAACCAATAGCGGAACCTGAATGCCCATATTGGCTCCTACATATTCTACGAAGATCTTTATCGGTCGAACCTTTATGACAACATACGTAATTCCCTTTGTCCATCGGTATGTTACTTGCCCGAGCGTTAGTATCTTCATACCTAGTTCAATCTCGTTATCGGCAAGTCTCTTTACTCATTCCGTAATACATCACCTCGTGACTAACTTCTTAGTCGTTTGCTTGCAAGCTTATGATGTGTATTACCGCGAGGGCCCAAAGATACCTCTCCGATACTCGGAGTAACAAATCCTAATCTCGATCTATGCCAAATCAACAAACACCTCTGGAGATACCTGTAGAGCATCTTTATAATCACGCAGTTACGTTGTGATGTAGCACACACGGCATTCCTCCGATATCCGAGAGTTGCATAATCTCATAGTCGAAGGAATATGTATTAGACATGAAGAAAGCAATAGCAATAAAACTGAACGATCATTATGCTAAGCTAACGGATGGTTCTTGTCCATCACATCATTCTCCTAATGATGTGATCGCCTTATCAAATGACAACTCATGTCCATGGTTAGGAAACCTTAACCATCCTTGAACAACGAGCTAGTCTAGTAGAGGCTCACTATGGACATGGTGTTTGTTTATGTATTCACACATGTCTTAAGGTTTTCAATCAATACAATTCTAGCATGAATAATAAACCTTTATCATGAATAAGGAAATATAAAATAACAACTTTATTATTGTCTCTAGGGCATATTCCTTCAAACATGTGGTGTTGATACCATCCGCGCGTGGCCGCATGTCCACTCACGATTATTCGGAGGTAAAGAGTCCCCTTTTCAATAAGCTATAAGCTAGCTGCGGGATGTGAATTTTGCAGTAGTGTCTTCAGGCGAGCATGGATATGCCGGAAGGTGTCTAGGGCAGCGGTGTCGGCATTCCACGCATTGCTGAACACCTGCTGGAAGCCATTCAATTTGACCCAAACACGTTCAAACTGGAAGTTTGGATCGCCATGTAGGCATGGAGAGCAGTCGACAAACAAAGGCAGTGACTTGACGCGACAGAGGCCAAGCAACATAGAAGATGGTTTGGGTTGGTCGTCGCCCAAGAGGGCATGCAGAGAACACAACTGTCGCTCCGACACCCTCCCTACCGCTCCCAATGCCTTCTCTCAGAAACATTATTGAACATCAATGAACATTAAAGAGACTAATCAGAAATTCTCCTCAATCCACTCCTGCAAGATACTCAAGTATCTCTGCTTGATGCGATTGCTCATGATGTTGAGATCAAGCTGAAGTAAAATACTCTTCATGATTTGTTGCACTGCCGGATTATGAACTACTTCAAAGTCTTGATGAAGTGCAACATTCAATAGACACAACAAGCCTTACTAGATTGTCTACATTGTAAAGAAGGAACAAGGTCCATGACATAATGTCTCAATGCGACTCCTGACCTTTGACTTACATGAAAGTGAATGCACACGGCCACACTCGCTACACTAGCCTGTATTTGTCGCATGCATGCTCCCAGTGGTCTCTAGTGACACCCCTGCTCATCTGCCTGACGTGTCATCGCCACAGCCAAGTGAGTCACTCACCCTGGGTGCGACTGGCCTCCGGCGATGGGTCTCTTGCCAAGAAGTGATGCTGGTTGCGAGTGCTCGTTCCCTAGACACCACAATCGGTTTGGAATGCCACATCCAAGGAACTTACCTAAGCAACTGTTTAGTTAGCATGTCCAACTCGAGCCGCATGTAATGAACCCGTTCCTGACACCTCTTAAGCCCATGAGCTATGAATTCCATTGAAATTAGTACTAATTGTCCTCTTATCTGTTACACGCATGTTTGTGACTATCCTTGAAAAAATTGGTATGAATCTTGACAAAGAACTTTGATCTATCTTCTTCTTATGTTCTCTTTCCCGTGGTGCTACGTTTGCTCCATGGTCCATGCCTTCATTTATAGCATGGTTCGTAGGTGCACATTTACAAGTTCTGTGTCGTTAAATGAATGCTATAGATTTTGAGAACTAAAAACAAATAAATGTTGATGATTCATTTGTTTGATCACAGCAAGGAGGACCTTTTTTATTTTCTTGTTAAGAAGTTATGTTTTCCTTTCCTTGTATACATGATTTAGCATGTTTGAAATTCTTAACAATCGAAGTGATTCTCAACACCTAAACACAAACAAGCTTTAAAGATAACTAGATTTGATAATTTCATGACAAAAATAGTTATGAAACATTACACAACAAAACATTGAGGTGATTCTATGATACTTTGCACTATAAAGGTAATAGGAGCATCTACAACCAAACTTCTCAGTCGCCCCTTGTACTTTCGGACGGATGGCCCGGTTAGTGACCGTTCACAAATCTTTCCCCAGTCGCACCACTCAAACCGGCCCTATACGTCCGGGGTGAATGACACCCCTCATATCCAGCCCATATATGGGGCAGACATAGGGAGGCCCAGACGCGTTCGGGCGCGTCCGCCACATTGGACCCGGTCCACACTGTGCCACCCAACCCCATATATATTTGTCCCTATCTGCATCCCAACGAAATCCTAGCCACTCCACTCCTCTTCACTTTGCCCCCAAGCTCCTTTCCAGTGATCTCTGACCTTCTCTCGCATGACGGGCAGTGGATCCCACTTTGAGATCTCCCGATCTATTGATTGGGACCTTGTCCCATTCAGGTACAAGGAGAAGTGCGCCCGATCGCAACCATAGTCAATCCGGCGAGAATCCATTGCGTAGGGTTGGTAGCTCGAGGCGCGTGACCCCGGCCTCGCCAGATGCGGCGACTTCCGACCGGCGGTGCAACTCTGAGGTGGTGGCAGCGTTGGGCTCTGAGTCAAAGGTCAACTCCAGCATGCATCATGGTTTGCATGTTGTGGACGCATGACGGGAGTCAGAGGTTGAATGAAGCCATGGTAGCCCCTGAGACCGAGGCTCTAACATCCCAATTTTCAATTTGGATGTTATACATAGGTCATCATATGCATATCATATTTTATCTGCATTTTGGTTGTGATCCTAGAAATCCTAAGCAACTCAAGGACCAAAGGAGAGAGTTGGGGATTTTCATCTATTTTCATATTTGAATTTTTCTCAAATTTGAAAAGAGAACCAATTTGGTTTTAATCTTTTTCTCTCCGAATATTTCTAATATCGAAAATAAAAGAGAGAAGATAATATGACTTCAAAAAGAGAGGAAAATTGGAGGAAATTATTTTAAATCAAATATTTTATTTGGATTATATTTGAGATTTAATTAGAATTAGAAAATATGCATTATTTTAAAATTGCATTTTTAGGCCAGAAAAATGTTCACTTTGTTCTAAAATTTTATTTAGACTGTGAAAATTGTTTTTGGCATTTTTAGAATTTTTTATTAGGATTTTTCTTCGGCAGAATTTATTTAAAAAAAAGTTTCCGCCCGACTAGGCCAAAGGCCCAGCCGAGCCCGCCGGCCGCCGCCTTCCCCGTGCAGGAGCCGCGCCGCCGTCGGACTTCGCCTCCCCGCCGCCTTTGCCCCTCCTCCAAGTCGCCCCCCTCTTTAGATACCGCCGCCGCCCTCTCCTCCCAACCAAGCCGCGCCGCCACCGCCTCCCACTTGTGCCGCCGCCGTGTCGCCGCCTGCCACGCCGCCCAGCGCCGCCCGCCTGCCGCCATTGCCCGCGCTGCCGCCGCCACCCGTCGGACTCGCCGGATCTCACGGCTGCCGGGTTTTTTGTTGAACCGGTAAAACAAACAAAACCGTCGCCACAGTTTTTTTCGTTAGATCGGTTCGGTTTGGTTTTTTTTCGGCGCTAATTAGCGAAGGTTCACCCGAACGTCACTGTTAGCGAACTCGATTTGCCCGTTTGTCCCTGTTAGTGAACGTTCATTCGATAGTCTTTTTCTTTTATTTTATTTTTGGCCAGGGACCTATCCGTGATTATTTTTATCGTACATTAGCCCCTGATCTTCAAACCCTCGCTACTTCTTGCTCGTTTGCCCAAATCCAGTGAAACCAGTGCCAAAATCTTCGTCTCGAACCCCTCTTTACAGTTAATCAACTTGAACATGGTTTTGACAAATTAAAATTTGGTTTCAAGAAGATTTGAATTCGAATTTCTTTTGATCGTAGTTTGAGTTTCGTAGCTCCGATTTGATTGATTCTTTTTGCAAATCGAAGCACTTAAGTTGAACTTTAAGTTTGGATCTTTCTCATCTGAGTTTTACCCTTGCATCTATGCTTGAGTGCTTATGTATGCTATTGTTTGTTTGCGATAGAATTTCCGGAGTGCGAAGCGTGCTACTAGGAGTCTCTAGGGTTTGCAGATCGTCAGCAAGGCAAGTAACACTTTGATCATACCCCTTCATTACCCAGTTTTTATGCATTAGTTTCAACCCGCAAATATTGCACGAGTAGGATCTGATTAACATGTGGATATTAGTTGATGAGGTAGAACCTATTGTCCTTTATGAAAACCTTGGGAGTTTCCTCTACGTTATGCTAATACTGCTATGCTATGCTCGTAGATGTGGTTTGGTTGAGTGTATCCATGACAGATGTGAGAGTTGTTAAATAATGGTTAACTTAAGGTGGCTAGTTTAATACATATCTGGGTGGATTGGTTGAGGCACCCTGGAGCACCCAGTGGTTGTCTGGGCACCTGGAGCAATCCAACGCTGTCCTGGGATATCCCGGAGTACCCGTGTGATCATCCTATGGTTCGCCACCTAGGCTCAAAGGGATCATAAGATTTTTCATGCTAGAAACTTCCGTGTGCAGCCACAAGTCATTATGGGCTCTGGCATAGTTGAGTAAGTTGTGGGAATCCTTTCCATGATGGGCTAGCAGATGTAGGGGTCTGTAGGTGTACCGGCCTATCTATCGGTTAAGGGGACCTCTTCGGAAAGACTGTGTATCGGTCATCCATTTCTCAAACATCATGCAGTACGAGAAATTCAACGTAGGAGATCGAGTCTTGTGGGGAAAAGTGCGCAAACCTCTGCAGAGTGTACAAACTAATCATGATTAGCTGTGTCCCCAGTTATGGACATCTTGAGTATCTGGTTCTTGAATTATTGGTTTGATCTCATCACCCTTAATTAATTTTGTTAGGCTGTTAGTTATTGTTAATCGACATTGAGTTGGAGGAACCTTCTCAATATTTTATCAACCAACTTGATAGATTATCTAAAATATATTCCTTTGCAGTAGGGAAAAATTGGCTTTACGCAAAGATGATAACCATAGAGCCTCCACCAGCCATATATGCATGTAGATATAGTTGTTATCCTGTTCATTGCTCTACAAAGGTTATTTTGCCAAAGATATTCCATGTGTCGACCTGCTTTCGGGCTGCAACGTATTATGTTGCAGACTTTTCAGACGAAGACTAAGGTGCGCTAGGTCGTTGTCGTGCACTCAGCTATGCCGTTGGAGTTGATGGACTCATTTATCTTCGATGCTTCCGTATTTATCTTTTAGATGGCCTTAAGCCATATTATTGTAATAAGTTCTCTTTTGATACATTCGATGTAATAAGTGTGTGATTGCACTCTGTTATAAATCCTTCAAGTACTGTGTGTGTCATTATTACCGATCCAGGGATCACACTTATACACAGAGATTTGACCATCTGAGGTCAGATCGCTACAAGATGGTATTAGAGAACACGTTGACTGTAGGACGCGACCACTAAGATAAGCCATAGGTCACTCTTCTCTACTCATTTCTGACTCTTCTCCATTTTCCACTCTATAGATGACGGACCCAAGGAACAAGTTTGCTCAACCGGATGAAGACACACCATTTGGAAGACAGTTGAAAGAAGTCACTAGGTACCTGAACATCTGGATTCCAAGCTTCACCGGGACCTACACCGCCACTTTACCAGAAGAGGTGTGTTGGATGATTCGAGTTCATGTTCCAGGAAGGACATTCACGCCAGTTACTGAGCCCATAGAGTTTTCCTTTGATGCACCAACCTTGAGTCTACGAAAGAGCATGGCAGCCCACGTCGCCATGGGACGCATCGGCGACGTCTACAAAAAGGATCTTAAGGACACCATCTACCAGATATGTGCGCGCCGAGATGAGCAATGGGAGATGATCAGCACCAGGTGGGAAAAGTCCATTGCAGCCTTCATCCAGGAGTTAAACCAGCACATTCGCCGCCAGGAGAACCAAAATGTGCGCCAACATGATAGATCTAAAGAAGGTGATGACCAGGAACATGGAGCTTGAAGAGGAACTCAAGTCTACATGCGATGGATATAAGATGGAAATTGTAGTGTTACTAGAGAAGAATGAAGACCTGAAGAAGAAGGTAGGAGTATTCATGGGAGACCCCGTGCCAGGAGATGACGGCCATCCCGAGGACTACATCATCATCGACGACACCGACTCCAACCCCGACAATAGTGATGATGATTACGAAGACGAAGCTGGAGCGGATATCATGGAGTCTTCCACCGATCAAAATTTCTTGTCGACCAGTAGAATTCCCCCCATGTATATAGTAGTAGTCCGAGTATTTTGTAACGGTAGTTTAGATCGATTGTATGCCCTTGTTTGAATTGAGTGGTGTGTATGAATGTGTTTGTCTCGTGTGCATATGGGTAGTGATTTATCTTTAGACCTCACTCTATTCTAAATCTCTTCCCTCTAAACCCATCGATGCCTCCTAGACGTGACCCGGATTTGTCTTCCCACCGAGCTCACTCATTGATCCAAAGAACAACAACAACAACAACAACAACAACAACAACAACAACAACAACAAATAACAACAACAACAACAACAACAACAACAACAACAACAACAACAACAAATAACAACAACAACAACAACAACAACAACAACAACAACAACAACAACAACAACAACAACAACAACAACAACAACAACAACAACAACAACAACAACAACAACAACAACAACAACAACAACAACAACAACAACAACAACAACAACAACAACAACAACAACAACAACAACAACAACAACAACAACAACAACAACAACAACAACAACAACAACAACAACAACAACAACAACAACAACAACAACAACAACAACAACAACAACAACAACAACAACAAACAAGAACAACAAGAACAACAACAACAACAACAACAACAAGAACAACAACAACAACAACAACAACAACAACAACAACAACAACAACAACAACAACAACAACAACAACAACAACAACAACAACAACAACAACAACAACAACAACAACAACAACAACAACAACAGCAACAATAACAAATAACAACAACAAATAACAACAACAACAACAACAACAACAACAACAACAACAACAACAACAACAAATAACAACAACAACAACAACAACAACAACAACAACAACAACAACAACAACAACAACAACAACAACAACAACAACAACAACAACAACAACAACAACAACAACAAATAACAACAACAACAACAACAACAACAACAACAACAACAACAACAACAACAACAACAACAACAACAACAACAACAACAACAACAACAACAACAACAACAACAACAACAACAACAACAACAACAACAACAACAACAACAACAACAACAACAACAACAACAACAACAACAACAACAACAACAACAACAACAAATAACAACAACAACAACAACAACAACAACAACAACAACAACAACAACAACAACAACAACAACAACAACAACAACAACAACAACAACAACAACAACAACAACAACAACAACAACAACAACAACAACAACAACAACAACAACAACAACAACAACAACAACAACAACAACAACAACAACAACAACAACAACAACAACAACAACAACAACAACAACAACAACAACAACAACAACAACAACAACAACAACAACAACAACAACAACAACAACAACAACAACAACAACAACAACAACAACAACAACAACAACAACAACAACAACAACAACAACAACAACAACAACAACAACAACAACAACAACAACAACAACAACAACAACAACAACAACAACAACAACAACAACAACAACAACAACAACAACAACAACAACAACAACAACAACAACAACAACAACAACAACAACAACAACAACAACAACAACAACAACAACAACAACAACAACAACAACAACAACAACAACAACAACAACAACAACAACAACAACAACAACAACAACAACAACAACAACAACAACAACAACAACAACAACAACAACAACAACAACAACAACAACAACAACAACAACAACAACAACAACAACAACAACAACAACAACAACAACAACAACAACAACAACAACAACAACAACAACACTGCCACAACCTCCAGTTGACAACTTAGCCTGTTTTCTAAGGTTGAATCCACCGGTGTTTTTTCCAGTAGCACCGAGCCGATTGTTGCTGATGACTGGCTACGCAGGATTGGAAGGGAGTTGACCACCGCTGGTTGCACAGATGCTGAGAAAGTGCACTTTGCCGCACACCAATTGGATGGACCCGTAGCCTCATGGTGGGAGAATTACACAGCCACTTTCCCTATAGCCAATGTCACTTGGGATCAGTTTCAGCAAGCATTCCACACTGCACATGTCTTAACTAGAGCAATGAGCATGAAGAAGCGTGAGTTTCGCAACTTACGCCAAGGAAATCTTCATCGTGGCAAGACGTGGATGAGTTCAAAGAAGTTAGCTCGCTATGCCCTGCATTTATGTGGCCACAGATGCCGTGAAGCAGGAGAAGTTTATGGAAGGGCTGAATGATGAGCTGAGTATGCAGCTGATGGTGGAAACATTTACAAACTACCAGGAGTTGGTAGACAGGGCTCTTATGATTTAAAGGAAGCAGCAGCAGATAGAGAGCCAAAAAAGGAAGTATGGACAAGGGAAGTATAATTCTGGAGCTCAGTAGAAGCCTTGTTTTACCCCAAACCCGGGAGGATATACCCATAACCATGGAGGCCACACTCACAATGGAGGAAGTTCGCATAACCATAGTGGCCCTAGAAATGGGAATGGGAATGGAGGAAGCAGCAACCAGAACCGTTCCAACCCATCTACACCCGCCAAGAAGGATCTAAGTCACATTACTTGTTTCAAGTGCGGGAAGACTGGACACTACGCCACCGAATGCCCCGAAGCAAAGAATGGAAATGACAATGGAAGCTCTGGGAAGAAGCCCAACCCTTTCAACAGGGGACAGGTGAACCACGTTAACATGGAGGAGGTTGAAGAGCAGCCAGATGCAGTTATAGGTAAGTTTTTGATTGAGTAATTTACTGCAATCGTTCTTTTTGATACTGGTGCATCGCATTCATAAATTTTGAGGGGGTTTGTGGATAAGTATAAGTTTCCCACCAAAGTTCTTAAGACACCTATGTTAGTAAGCTCGCCAGGAGCTGAGTATATGGCAAGCAGAGGATGTTTTCAGATGCCATTGACCATAGGTAGACATGTTTTCCCCTCAGACCTAATAATTTTGGAGTCACAAGGATTGGATGTGACACTGGGCGTGGATTGGCAATCGATGTACGGAGGAAACAACGACTGCGCCAGTAAGTCAATTTTGCTCACCACCCCAGAGGGTAAACGGATTAAGTATGTGTCTCGGCATGCACCAAGAAGGTCCCAAGTAAACTCGCTTTCAGGAGTTGTTCAGGAGGAAGTGCCTGTTTTCAAGGATTACCCGGACGTATTTCCAGAGGAATTACCAGGCATGCCGCCCGATCGAGATATAGAGTTTTTGATAGAATTGTTACAAGGCACCGGACCAATATCAAAGAGGCCATACCGGATGCCTGCAAATGATCTGGAGGAAATTAAGAAGCAGATTAAGGAGTTAGTGGAGAAAGGTTACATTCGACCAAGTTCATCACCGTGGGGAGCCGTAGTGCTCTTGGTTGAGAAGAAGGATGGATCCTTGAGAATGGTTGTTGATTATCGTGCATTGAATGAAGTAACGATCAAGAACAAGTACCCACTACTGATGATCAGTGATTTGTTTGACCAGCTGCAAGGAGCTAAATTATTTTCCAAGATCGATCTGCGATCAGGATACCACCAGCTGAAGATACGAGAACAGGATATACCTAAGACAACTTTTACCACAAGGTACTGGCTATATGAGGACACGATTATGTCATTTGGATTGACAAATGCCCCTGCCTATTTCATGAGTATGATGAATAAGGTGTTCATGGATTTCTTGGATAAATTTGTTTTGGTGTTCATTGATGATATTTTGATATACTCAAAGAATGAAGAGGAACACAAGGAGCGTGTTTAGTTTTCGAGAAACTCAGGGAACATCAGCTATACGCCAAGTTTAGCAAATGTGAGTTTTGGTTGAAGGAAGTTGGATTCCTTGGACATGTTATATCAGGAGAAGGTATAGCAGTAGACCCTACCAAGGTTAAATCTGTTACTGAGTGGTTGGCACCCACCTCAGTTGGAGAGATCCACAGTTTTCTTGGACTTTCGGGATATTACCGGAGATTCATTGAGAATTTTTCCACGATTGCGAAGCCCATCATGGAGTTGTTGAAGATGGACACTAAGTTTAAATTTACGGATGAATGTGAGGCTAGTTTTCAGCAGTTGAAGAAACGGTTGGTTACAGCCCCGGTGCTAATTCTTCCGGATATACGCAAGGATTTCCAAGTGTATTGTGACACTTCTCACCAAGGAGTTGGAGGAGTACTTATGCAGGACAGAAAAGTTGTTTCATATGCCTCACATCAGCTTTGACCGCATGAGTTGAATTATGCCACATACGATTTGGAGTTAGCAGCCGTAGTGCATGCGCTTAAGACCTGGACACATTTTCTTATTGGAAACCGTTGTGATGTGTACATGGATCACAAGAGTTTGAAGTAAATTTTCACTCGGAAGGAGCTGAATCTCAGGCAAAGGAGATAGTTGGAGCTTATAAAGGATTATGATATGAACTTGCATTATCATCCAGGAAAGGCCAATTGAGGAAGTCCTGGACTAGGGGGTGTCCGGATAGCCGAACTATCATCGTTGGCCGGACTCCTGGACTATGAAGATACAAGATTGAAGACTTCGTCCCGTGTCCGGATGGGACTTTCCTTGGCATGGAAGGCAAGCTTGGCAATACGAATATGTAGCTCTCCTACCATTGTAACCAACTCTATGTAACCCTAACCCTATCCGTGTCTATATAAACCGGAGGGTTTTAGTCCGTAGGACGAACAACAATCATACCATAGGCTAGCTTCTAGGGTTTAGCCTCTCTGATCTCGTGGTAGGTCTACTCTTGTACTACCCATATCATCAATATTAATCAAGCAGAGTAGGGTATTACCTCCATCGAGAGGGCCGAAACTGGTAAAAACATCGCGTCCCTTGTCTCCTCGTTACCATCCGCCTAGACGCACAGCTCGGGACCCCTACCCGAGATCCGCCAGGTTTTGATACCGACATTGGTGCTTTCATTGAGAGTTTCTCTGTGTCGTCACCTTTAGGCCCGATGGCTCCTTCGATCATCAACAACGACGCGGTCCAGGGTGAGACTTTTCTCCCCGGATAGATCTTCGTATTCGGCGGCTTTGCACTGCGGGCCAATTCACTTGGCCATCTGGAGCAGATCGAAAGCTACACCCCTGGAAGATTTGGAAGTTTGAACTATACGGCCGACATCCGCGGAGACTTGATCTTCGACGGATTCGAGCCATGCCCAAGCGCTACCAAGACCGCCTCGATGGGTATGATCTAGCTCACGCCAAACAAAGGCCCTCGAGGCCGCACTAAAGGCCCGCTTCACCCTTAATCCGGAGCCGGTTTCGCCGATCGAGGACGAGTGGTTGGACACCGCCTCGGGGGCTGAAATCTCTATGGCGATTGAGCCAAACACCATCCCTGTCCTTTGCAAAGCCCGTGACTCCGAACCTCCCGCGCCCCTGCCAGTCGAATCCGATTGGGCGCCGGTTATGGAGTTCACCGCCGCGGACATCTTTCAGCACTCGCCCTTTGGCGACATCCTGAATTCACTAAAGTCTCTCTCTTTATCAGGAGAGCCATGGCCGGACTATGGTTAGGAAGGTTGGGATGCGGACGACGAAGAAATTCAACGCCCACCCACCACCCACTTTGTAGCCACTGTCGATGATTTAACCGACATGCTCGACTTCGACTCCGATGACCCATCTAAGAAACAGCCGAAGCGCCGGCGTCAGCGGTGCCGCTCTAAATCCCGCCACAGCAAAAACGGTGATTCCGGCACGGGAGATAATAACACCCCGGACAGTGCCGAAGACAACCCTCCACCAGATTTAGCACAGAGGAGGGAGAAGTCAGCCCTCATGATAGAGCGGCGCATGAGAGGTAGAGGACGATAATTATATGCCTCCCTCCGAAGATGAGGCAAGCCTCGACGACGCATTTAATTTGTCGTGCTCGAGAATCCCGCCAACAGGAGCTGCTTTCAAACGCAGGCTTATGGCCACGACAAGCAGCCTCAAGAAAAGCAGCAGCAGCTTAGAGCTGACCAAGACTTGCTAGTCGATGGATGGATCAAGTCCTTGCAGCGAAGAGTACGAACTCGAACGCCTCCAAAAGCTTACCCAAACACAGGCCGTTGCCTCGATCAGAGGAGGAAGCACCAAGGCCACCAAGCACGACATGGCAGACCGGCCACCCTGCGGGTCATGACAGAAGCCTCTCGGCCCTCGGCTCAAGCCACGCCCCGATGCCGCTCATAAAGTACCAAGGCACGGGAGAACGCGTCGGACTTGCGAGATATACTGGAGGATAAGGCAAAGCAAACAAGATCGATCTACAAATCGCGTGGGCGCCCAACGACTCGGGATGATTACCGTCTCGCGGATACAAAGAACCCGGCCGGGCGAACACAAGAGACAAAGCTCATATGAGCTACGCCGTGATATAGCCCAATCTGAGGCGCCAAGACACCCACTATGCTTCACAGATGAAGTAATGGATCATCAAATCCCTGAGGGCTACAAACCCGTAAACATCGAATCATACGATGGTACCACAGATCCTGCGGTCTAGATCGAGGACTATCTCCTCCATATCCACATGGCCCGCGGTGATGATCTACATGCCATCAAATACCTCCCACTCAAGCTTAAAGGACCAGCTCGGCATTGGCTCAACAGCTTGCCTGCCAGAGTCAATCGGTTGTTGGGAGGACACGGAAGCCGCATTCCTTGATAACTTCCAGGGCACATATGTGCGACCACCAGACGCCGATGACCTAAGCCACATAATTCAGCAGCCAGATGAATCGGCCAGACAATTCTGGACACGGTTCCTAACCAAGAAAAATCAAATCGTTGACTGTCCGGATGCAGAGGCCCTTGCAGCCTTCAAACATAACATCCGCGACGAGTGGCTAGCCCGGCACCTAGGACAGGAAAAGCCGAAATCCATGGCAGCCCTCACCACACTCACGACCCGCTTTTGCGCGGGAGAGGACAGCTGGCTAGCTCGAAGCAACAACTTGGACAAACACCCTGGTAGTTCGGATACCAAGGACAACAATGGCAGGTCGCGTCGCAACAAGAATAAACGCCGCATTAACGGTGACAATGCTGAAGATACGATAGTAAATGCCGGATTCAGAGGCTCTAAACCCGGTCAGCGGAAGAAGCCATTCAAAAGAAATACCCAGGGCCCGTCCAACTTGGACCGAATACTCGATCGCTTGTGCCAGATACATGGCACTCTAAAACCAGCCAACCACACCAACAGGATTGTTGGGTGTTCAAGCAGGCAGCAAGTTAAATGCCGAACTCAATGACAAGGGGCTGCATAGCGATGACGAGGAGGAGCCCCGGCCGCCGAACAATAGAGGACAGAAGGGCTTTCCCCCACAAGTGCGGACGGTGAACATGATATCCTCTTTTTCTTCCTTTTTTTCTCTTACTTTCAGGACTCCGTCTTCCAGAAGCCCTGTCCGGCGCTAGAATTGCCGAACTCACGATGCAACAGCCGTGGAAGCGTAGTTACGCCGAAAGTGTCCAGTGGTCTCTACTACGAGCATTATACCTATTTTACATACCATCCCGCAGCTTACCTCGGAGGGGACATGTTAAATAGTCCCATCCCTTGCTTACCGCACTATTTGTATCGTTCTGCTTTCATTGCAGTATCTTTTGAATAAACAATGCATAGCTTTTGCTTATTATTGCATTCCCTTTTCCCATATATGTTCACCTATGACATGTTGCACCCGTACACTTTGGTACGGCCAATACACCAGGGGCTTAAGTACCCCAAAATATGGTGTGATAAGTCTGAGCACTTTCACAAGTGCGGCACCCCGAACTTATAGCATTATATGCATCGGCTCCGAATCATGTCTTGGGTCAATAGTTGGGTTTGCCCGGCTCCCATGTTTTGGTACCTTACGTTCCGTTATATCGGCTAAGGTAGCACTGGGAGAACCACCGCGATTGTGCCCGGTTGAGCTGGGTTGACCACCTCGGTGGAGAAAGCTAAAACTGACCGTCATGATAAGGTGAGAGCCGTCGCTGTTCGAGAGGTTTTTCGGGTCCCTAAAGACTTATGCCGCTTAGAGCGAGGAACCGCATTGTCCGGCCAAGGCGTGGATAGCACCCGAACTCGGTCTTGAATACTAGGGGCTTCACGAAATTTAAAATTATAGAATTCTATGGCTAAGTGAGAGTGTTCAAGCACTATAAGTCTGGTTGCTGGTTCGTATGCGTTGAGCGCCTCCCTCAGAGGGACCCAAGAATGGGAACAAGAGCGCTCAAGTTTATCCCGAACACCCCAGCACTCGTGGCATGGGGGCTGAAGCCAACGACTTGCCATCTCTCAGATTTGATAAAAAGGCCGCACAGAAGGTAATATTTTAAATTCACAAATGCTGCTTAGCGCATATGAACAAGTTTTCAGCGTACAGGATAACAAATGCGAGTCTATTCAAAAATTACATCTTTGGAGCATTCACCCACTATAAGGCGGGCACCCATCAGGACACCCTCATAATACATTTCGGGCTTGCGATGCTCCTTGCCCGGTGGTGGTCCGTCCTTCACAAGCTTCTCACCGTCCAGCTTGCCCCAGTGCACCTTAGCACGGGCAAGGGCCCTACGGGCACCTTCGATGCAGACGGAGCGCTTGATAACTTCTATCCATGGACAAAGGCCCACCGCCGCCGCACTAGCCCGGTAGCTCCTGTGCATGGCCTCATTTGGCCACAGCGAGCTATAAGGCCCTTCATGGCCTTTTTCGGCGACCTTGTGGAGCTAGACCAATTGATTCAGTTTTTCGCTCAAGGGCACCTGGTGTTCTGACTCAGAATAATGAGACCAAAACACCTTCTCCGTCCAGCTCCCTCTTCGCTCGGTAGAAAGCGGCGGCATCGGATACACTACGGGCAGATCTGCGAAGGCTCTCGGAGAGCTCCAGATTCGGGTAAGTAAGAGAAAATTGACTTTTACATTCTTGCTTTGCATAAAGAATGCCTTACCCGCCGCTATCTTCCTCATCGCCTCAATCTCCTGGAGGGCTTTCTGGGCTTCGGCCTTAGCGGCCTTGGCACTCTCAAGAGCGAGGCAAGCTCGGACTCTCGGGTCTTCAAGTCACGCTCCAAACCCTCGTGTTTTTCCACGAGAGCCTGGAGCTCTTGCCGTACCTCCGCCAGCTGCGCCTCCCCCTTCTCTCGCTCGGTGCGCCATGGCCGCTTTGTTTTCGGCCGCGGTCACCGCTACTTCAGGTCGCCACCTGCTCGTGGCCCTGCAATACTCACGTTATTCCTGTCATTTTTTGCAACCAAATCCTTTCTATAAGGTACTACTTTAATAAGGTATTACTTACCTTCCTTGTCCTCGAGCTGCTTCTTGGCAAGTCCGAGCTCGTTCTCAGACCGCTCGAGGCTCTGCTTCAATGCATTGACCTCCGCAGTCAGTGCGGCAGAGGTCAGCAGCGTAGCCTGCATTCCCATATTGACATATTTATGTTAGACTCCTGCGTATATCTTTTTAGATCCTCAATCTGGCTTTTCTTTCCGAACACCGAACTAAGCATCAGGGGCTACTGTCTATGCGGTAATATTTTTACATATTCGAAACTTACCTCAAAGCCTGTTAGAAGGCTGGTACAGGCTTCGGTCAGCCCGCTCTTGGCGGACTGAACTTTCTGGATCACCGCACTCATGATAGTGCGGTGCTCCTTGTCGATGGAGGCACCGTTAAGCGCCTCCAGCAAGTTATCCGGTGCCTCCGGATGGACGGAGGTCACCGGTGTCGCAGTCTTGCCCTTCTTACGAAGGGGCCGCTTGCCGGACTTCGGAACCACTGAAGGTTCCGGTATGGAGTCCCGCACAGGGCCGGACTTAGAGCCCTCCGAGGTTTTTCCCCCTTTGCGCCCGGAGTCCGGGAGGTCGCCTTGCAGTGCCTCCTGGGCCACCTCCTCCTGGTTGGGCCCCTTTTCGGACTCCACCGCAGCGTCGTCTGCGTCACGAGGGGAGGAGGCGGCCGGAAGTGAAGTGCTATTCACATCCGACGTATCCAGGGAGCCGCTCGACGAAGCGGCAAGCTCGTCCCTGGGCGGGCTACATGGTTATATTCGGTGTTAGAAGACACTATGCGACAAATGAAAATCCACGAGTTATTCTGGAATACGGACACTTACGATCTCGCCCGGGGCTTGGCCCTTGATGGCCACTCCTCGTCATTGTCGACGTTGGTGGAGAAGTCCAGAGGAAGGGTCCTTCCTTTCTTGGACCCTCCGGCCTCCCCAGTCGGGGCGGCCTTCCTTTTCTTATCTTCCCTCGCTGGGGGAGAGGCTTCTTTTTCCTCCTCCTCGTTCTCAGGAGAGGATTCTGCTTCAGAATCTGATAGCACCTGGTGCCGGGAGCTCCTTCGAGTTCCCGTGGCCTCCTTCTTGGCCTTCTTCTCCATCACCACATGAGGTGCTGTAACCAGCAGCCCCGTCAAGCGGGCGTCCGCTGGATCTTCTGGCAAAGGAGCCGGACAGTTAATCTGTCCGAACATCTTCACCCGATCTGTCAAAGGTTAGGGAGTTTTAGATCCCGCATAGAGTCAAACTATGAAAAAGAGTCCCATAAAGGGCAAAATAACTTACCTCGCTGGCTTGACGCTGCGGCGGAATCCGCGATCTTCGGTAGTGGATGCGGGAGCTTGGCGCCTTTGAACAAAGCACCTTCCGTGCATCTTCGCACGTAGTGTCAAGAGTCGGCTCAAGGTCCGTGTCTGTGCCGGATCACACTCCCGTAAATTGAAGGCCCGTTGCCGGCATGGGAGAATCCGGCGGATGAGCATAACTGGACTACGTTGACAAGCTTGAGGTTCTTGTCCACCGTGTTTCGGACACAGGTTTGGAGTCGGTCGGCTCTTCCGAATCACCCCACGTCAGGCCCGTCTCTTTCCATGATGTGAGCCGTGTGGGGGAGCCAGATCTGAATTCGGGGGCCGCCGCCCATTTGGAGTCGCGCCGCTCGGTGATGTAGAACCACCCCGATTGCCACCCCTTTATGTTCTCCACGAAGGAGCCCTCAAGCCATGTGACGTTGGGCATCCTGCCCGCCATGGCGCCTCCGCACTCCGCCTGTCGGCCGCCCACTATCTTCGGCTTGACGCTAAAGGTCTTCAACCATAAACCGAAGTGGGGTTGGATGCAGAGGAAGGTTTCGCACACGATTTATAAACGTCGAGATATTGAGGATGAAGTTTGGGGCCAGATCGTGGAAATCTAGGCCGTAATAGAACATGAGCCCTCGGACAAATGGGTGAAGTGGGAAACCTAGTCCGCGGAGGAAGTGGGTGAGGAACACCACCCTCTCATGGGGTCTGGGGGTGGGGATGAGCTGCCCCTTGGTGGGGAGCCGACACGCGGTGTCGCCGGACAAGTATCCGGCCTCCCGCAGCCTTGTGATGTGCCCCTCCGTGACGGAGGAGACCATCCACTTGCCTCCCGCTCCGGACATGGCTGGAGAAGGTTGAGGAGAGATGTGCGGACTTGGGCGCTGGAGCTCGAAAAGCAGGAATGGATGAGCAAAGGAGGAAGAAGGCGTAGGTGAAAAGGTGGATCCTTATCCCCTTATATGGACGGACGTAACTAAGCGCCCCCACCAGCCTGGTAAAACTCTCTTATCTTCCAAGCATCGTAATCAATGGCGCAGTTGGGTTACCCACATCCGTATCGATGAGGATCCCGGAATAAGGGGACATGATCTTTGCTTTGACAAGACGTGCCAAGGAAACCGCCTCGCTAAACGCGCTGAGGTGGTACAGTAAAAACGATTCGAATAAGAACTTGGCCGTGGCGTGATGGCACGCTGCGGAATACGTCAGCAGATTGATTTTGTGTAAATATTATTCTCTCTACGGTGTTATGTGGAAATTATTTTGCGAGCGGACACCATCCTTGTGTTCAAAATCTTCTATGAAGTATTCGGAGGAGGAACCCGCCTTGCAATGCCGAAGACAATATGCGCACCGGACTCGTCGTCATTGAAGCCTAGTTAGGGGCTCTTGAGGAGTCTGGACTAGGGGTGTCCGGATAGCCGAACTATCATCGTTGGCGGACTCTGGACTATGAAGATACAAGATTGAAGACTTCGTCCCGTGTCCCGGATGGGACTTTCCTTGGCGTGGAAGGCAAGCTTGGCAATCTGAGATATGTAGATCTCCTACCATTGTAACCGACTCTGTGTAACCCTAACCCTATCCGGTGTCTATATAAACCGGAGGGTTTTAGTCCGTAGGACGAACAACAATCATACCATAGGCTAGCTTCTAGGATTTAGCCTCTCTGATCTCGTGGTAGATCTACTCTTGTACTACCCATATCATCAATATTAATCAAGCAGGAGTAGGGTATTACCTCCATCGAGAGGGCCCGAACCTGGGTAAAAACATCGTCTCCCTTGTCTCCTGTTACCATCCGCCTAGACGCACAATTCGGGACCCCCTACCCGAGATCCGCCGGTTTTGACACTGACACCAATGTCATAGCAGACGCTTTGAGCCGGAAGAGTTATGTCAATACCCTCGTAAGCGGAGGATTACCGCAGAATTAGTTGACGAACTCAAGGAACTTCGTTTCGAGATAGTTCCAAGAGGTTTTGTTGTAGCAATGGAGGTTCAGTCCACATTATTGGGAAAGATTCAAGAAGCTCAAAAGGATGATAAGGATATTGCTGAGATAAAGGAGAAGATGAGCGAAGGAAAAGCTAAAGGTTTTCGTGAGGATGAGCACGAAACTTTATGGTTTGAGGATCATGTTTATGTGGCCAATAATGCGGAGATCAGGAAATTAATACTTCAGGAGGCTCATGACTCACCAAACTCGATTCACCCTGGAAACACCAAGATATATTTGGATTTAAAGGAGCATTTCTGGTGGACAGGTATGAAGAAGGATAATGTCGAGTATGTAGCTGTATGTGATGTATGTCAGAGAGTAAAGGCAGAACATCAGAAGCCAGCAGGATTATTACAGCCCATGCCAATACCCGAATGGAAGTGGGACAAGCTTGGTATGGATTTCATCACCGGATTACCCAGGTCCCGATCAGGATATGATTCTATCTGGGTAGTAGTTGATCGCTTGACCAAAGTGGCTCACTTTATCCCCGTGAAAACCACCTATACGAGTGCGAAGTTGGCCAAGATATATATGACCAGGATCATATGTCTGGATGGATTTCTGAGGACCATCGTATCAGATAGAGGAACACAATGTACTTCGAAGTTTTGGGATCAGTTGCACCAGACTTTGGGTACCATGCTAGAGTTTAGTACAACCTTTCATCCGCAGACAGATGGACAGACCGAGAGAGTCAATCAGATTCTGGAGGACATGTTGAGAGCTTGTGCATTAGATTATGGATCCAATTGGGATGAAAATTTGCCCTACGCAGAGTTCTCATACAACAACAGTTACCAAGCTAGTTCGAAGATGGCACCTTTCGAAGCTCTGTATGGAAGATGGCACATTTTTAAAATAAAATAAAATAATTTCACCGGAACTGAAATAGATCCTAGAAAATAAAATAAAAATCTAAAAATGCCAAAACAAATTTTCACCGTCTAAATAAAATATTTAGAACGAGATGAACATTTTCTTGGCCCTAAAATGCAATTTTGAAAAACATGCAATTTTCTAATGCAAATAAAATAGCAATAAAATCCAAATAAAATAAAATATTTGATTGTTATGTTTTCCTCCAATATTTCAATCATTTTGGAGAAGTCATATTATCTCCTCTCGTATATTTTAATATGAAATATTTTCAGAGAGAAAAATAATTAAAACCAAAATCCTCGTTTCAATATTTGATAAATTTCAAATATGAAAGCAATGAAATCCCCAACTCTCTCTGAGGGTCCTTGAGTTGCTTAGGATTTCGAGGATCGTGAAATGAAATGCAGTAAATTATGATATGCATGGATGATCTATGTATAACATTCCAAATTGAAAATTTGGGATGTTACAAACCTACCCCCCTTAAGATGAATCTCGCCCTCGAGATTCGGGTTGGCTAGAAAATAGGTGTGGGTGGTCTTTGCGAAGATCATCCTCTTGTTCCCAGGTGGCTTCATCCTCAGTATGGTGGCTCCACTGAACTTTGCAAAACTTGATAACCTTACTGCGGGTGACTCGGCTGGCAAATTCAAGAATCCTGACTGGCTTCTCCTCATAGGTTAGATCACTGTCCAACTGAATTGCCTCCAAGGGTACTGTATCTCTTAACGGTATATCGGCATCTCAGCATGACACTTCTTCAACTGTGAAATGTGAAACACATCATGAACTCCTGACAGTCCTTCAGGTAACTCCAACTTGTAGCCAACTTCTCCCATACGTTCCAAAACACGATACGGTCCTACAAATCTCGGGGCTAACTTTCCCTTAACTCCAAAACGTTTCACTCCTTGCAAGGGTGATACTCGCATATATGCTCTATCTCCAATTTCATAGGTTACCTCCTTGAGTTTTGAATTTGCATAACTTTTCTGCCTGGACTGAGCTACCTTCAATCTATCTCGGATCAACTTAACTTTCTCTTCAGACTCCTTGATCAAGTCTGGTCCAAACAACTGTAGGTCTCCAACTTCATCCCACATCAACGGTGTTCTGAACCTTCGTCCATACAAGGCTCCGAACGGTGCCATCTTCAAACTGGCTTGATAGCTATTGTTGTATGAGAACTCTGCGTAGGGTAAATTGTCATCCCAACTAGATCCATAATCTAGCGCACAGGCCCTCAACATGTCCTCCAAAATCTGGTTGACTCTCTCGGTCTGTCCATCTGTCTGCGGGTGAAATGTTGTACTGAACTCCAATCTCGTTCCCAGAGTCTGGTGTAGCTGATGCCAAAACTTTGAGGTAAACTGTGTTCCTTTATCTGATACGATGGTCCTCGGAACTCCATGCAGACATACCATCCTGGTCATGTATATCTTGGCCAACTTCGCACTTGTATAGGTGGTTTTCACTTGGATAAAGTGAGCTACTTTGGTCAAGCGGTCAACTACTACCCATATAGAATCATATCCTGATTTGGTCTTGGGCAATCCGGTGATAAAATCCATGCCAAGTTTATCCCACTTCCATTCGGGTATCGGCATAGGCTGTAACAATCCTACTGGCTTTTGATGTCCTGCCTTCACTCTCTGACATACATCACATAAAGCTACATACTCGGCAATATCCTTCTTCATACCAGTCCATCAGAAACGTTCCTTCAAATCCAAATACATCTTGGTGTTTCCGGGGTGTATTGAGTATGGTGAGTCATGAGCCTCCTGAAGTATTAACTTCCTGATCTCTGTGTTATTGGGCACATAAACACGGTCCTCAAACCATAAGGTGTCGTGCTCATCCTCACGAAAACTTTGGCCTTTCCCTTGCTCATTCTCTCACTTATCTCGGCAATATATTTGTCATCCTTCTGAGCTTCTCGAATCTTTCCTAACAATGTAGACTGAACCTCCATTGTTGCAACAAAACCTCGAGGAACAATCTCCAATCGAAGTTCCCTGAGATCCTCTGCTAACTCCTTTGGCAATCCCGTGCTCACTAGGGTGTTAGCATAACTCTTCCGGCTCAAAGCGTCGGCTACGACATTAGCCTTGCCTGGATGATAGTGAAGCTTCATGTCATAATCCTTTATAAGCTCCAACCATCTCCTCTGCCTAAGGTTCAGCTCCTTCTGTGTGAAAATGTACTTCAAACTCTTATGATCCATGTACACATCACAACGGTTTCCAATAAGGTAATGTCTCCAAGTCTTCAACGCATGCACTACGGCTGCTAACTCCAAGTCATCCGTGGCATAATTCAATTCGTGCGGTTTTAGTTGTCGTGAGGCATACGAAACAACTCTTCCGTCCTGCATAAGCACACTTCCAAGTCCTAGGTGAGAGGCGTCGCAATACACATGGAAATCCTTGCGTATATCCGGCAGAATCAGCACTGGGGCTGTAGTCAAACGTTTCTTTAACTCCTGAATACTTGCCTCACATTCTTCCGTCCATTTAAATTTAGTATCCTTCTTTAATAACTCCGTCATTGGCTTTGCAATCTTGGAAAAATTCTCAACGGAACTTTGGTAGTATCCCGCGAGTCCAAGGAAATTGCGGATCTTGCTAACTGAAGTGGGTGCCATTCAGTGACTGACTGAACCTTGGTGGGGTCTACCGCTATACCTTCTCATGATATAACATGTCCAAGGAATCCGACTTCTTTCAACCAAAACTCGCATTTGCTAAACTTGGCATACAACTGATGTTCCCTGGGTTTCTCGAGAACTAAACGCAAATGTTCCTTGTGCTCCTCCTCATTCTTCGATATACCATTATATCATCAATGAACACCACAACAAACTTATCTAAATATTCCATGAACACTTTGTTCATCATGCTCATGAAGTAGGCAGGGGCGTTAGTCAGTCCAAACGACATGACCGTATACTCATACAACCCGTACCGTGTGGTGAATGCTGTCTTTGGTATATCCTTCTCTCGAATCTTCAGCTGGTGATATCCTGATCGCAGATCAATATTTGAAAACACCTTAACTCGTTGCAGCTGGTCAAACAAATCATTGATCATCGGCAGTGGGTATTTGTTCTTGATCGTTACTTCATTTAACGCACGATAATCAACAACCATTCTTAGAGACTTATCCTTCTTCCCAACCAAAAGCACTGGGGCTCCCAATGGTGATGAACTTCGTCGAATGTAACCTTTCTCCAATAACTCCTTGATCCGCTTCTTAATCTCCTCCAGATCATTTGCGGGCATCCGATAGGGTCTCTTTGATATTGGCCCGGTACCTGGCAATAGCTCTATCAAAAACTCGATGTCTCGATCCGGTGGCATGCCTGGTAACTCCTCTGGAACAACATCCGGGTAATCCTTCATTACAGGAACTTCCTCCAGAACAACTTCCGTGATGGTATTTACTTGGCTCCTCATAGGCGCATGCCTAGATACATACTTAATCTTTTTTCCCTCCGGGGTGGTGAGATAAATTGACTTACTAGCACAGTCAATGCTTCCTCCATACTTTGACATCCAGTCCATGCCTAATATCACATCCAATCCTTGTAACTCCAAGATTATTAGGTCGGACGGAAAAACATGGTTACCAATGGTTAAGGGTATCTGGCCACACCATCGACTAGCCATATACTCTGCTCCAGGTGAACTCACTAACAGAGGGGTCCTAAGGGTTTGGGTTGGTAGTTTAAACTTATCCACGAATCCCCTTGATATGTATGAATGCGATGCACCAGTATCAAAAAGAACAAGGGCGGTAAAAGACTTAACCAAAAACTTACCTATAACCACGTCTGGCTGCTCTTCAACCTCCTCCACGTTAACGTGGTTCACTTGTCCTTTGTTGAATGGATTGGGCTTCTTCCCAGCGCTCCCATTGCCGTTTCCATTCTTTGCTTCAGGGCACTCTGTGGCATAGTGTCCAGTCTTCCCGCACTTAAAGCAAGTAATGTGACTTAGATCTCTCTTGGCAGGTGTGGCTGGATTGGGGCGGGTCTGATTGCTGTTTGTTCCGTTCCCAGTCCCATTCTTAGAACCATTATGGTTATGCGAACTTCCTCCGGTGTGGTTATGGCCTCCATGGTTATGAACAAATCCTCCTGAGTTCGGGGTTAGGCGAGGTTTCTGCCGAGCTCCTGAGTTATACCTCCCTTGCCCATACTTCCTCTTACGGCTCTCAATTTGCTGCTGCTTCCCTTCAATCATAAGAGCCTTATCTACCAACTCCTGGTAGTTGTTGAATGTTGCTACCATTAATTGCATGCTCATCTCATCATTCAGCCCTTCCATAAACTTCTCCTGCTTCGCGACATCTGTGGCCACATCATCAGGGGCATAGCGAGACAACTTGCTAAACTCATCCACGTACTGAGCCACAGTACGGTTCCCCCGGCGTAAGTTGCGAAACTCACGCTTCTTCATATCATAGCTCTAGTTGAGACATGGGTTGTGCAGAAAGCTTGCTGAAACTGATCCCAAGTGATGTTGGCCATGGGGAAAGTGGTCATAATTCTCCCACCATGAGGCTGCTGGTCCATCCAATTGATGTGCGACAAAGCGCACCTTCTCAGCATCTGCGCAACCTGCGGTGGTCAACTCCCTTCCAATACGGCGTAGCCAATCATCTACAACTATAGGCTCGGTGCTACTGGAAAATACTGGCGGCTGCAACCTCGGGAAGCGAGCTAAGTTGTCAACTGGAGGCGTGTTGTTGTTGTTGTTGTTGCCTTGGTTCTGGACTAACAATTGCATCAAGGCATTCTGCTGCTGGATCAACTGAGTGAGCTCTGGCGGGAAGGCAAATCCGGTGTCACGTCTCGGAGGCATCTGATGGGTTTAGAGGGGAGAGATTACAATAGAAAAGGGGTCTACTGAGAAAGCACTACCCATATGCACATGAGAGAAACACAATCATTTCACTCAATCAATCAAGCAAGGGCATACAAACGGTCTAGAACTATCGTAGAAAGTGCTCAACTACTACTATATACATGGGGGAATACTACTATCATTTGGTGGTCATCTAGAAGTTTTGATCGGTGGAAGACTCCATGATGTCTGCTCCAGCTTCGTATTCAAAGTCATCATCACTGGCGTCGGAGTCGGTGTCGTCGATGATGATGTAGTTCTCCGGGCAAGTGGAATCGTCGTCCTCTCCTCCCGGCGCGAGATCTCCCATGAATACTCCGATCTTCTTTATCAGATCGTCATTCTTCTCCAATAGTGTTGCAATTTCCTCCTCATATCCATCGCATGTAGACTTGAGTTCTTCCTCTAGCTCGATGATCCTTGTCTTCGCCTTCTTCAAATCTTCCATGTTCACAAGACATCCGATTCTCTGGCGTCCGAATGTCTGGTTTAACTCTGGATGAAAGCTGCAATGGATCTGTCCTTCTTGGTGCTGATCATCTCCCATTGCTCATCTCGGCGCCCACATATCTGATAGATAGTGTCCTTAAGATCCTTGTTGTAGACTTCTCCAATGCGTCCCATGGTAATGTGGGCTGCCATGCTCTTGCCTAGGCTCCAGATGGGTGCTTCAAAAGAAAATTCTATGGGCTTAGTGGTTGGCGGGAACGTCCTTCCTGGAACTTGAACTTGAATCATGCAGTGCTTCTCTTCTGGTAAAGTGGCGTTGTACGTCCCGATGAAGCTTGGTATTCCGATGTTCAAGTACCTAGTGACTTCCTTCAAGTGGCGTCCAAAGGGTGTATCTTCATCCGATTGTGCAAACTTGTTCTTCAAATCCGCCATCCTAAAGAGTAGAAATGGAGATGAGTCAGAAATGAGTAGAGAAGAGTGACTTATGGCTTATCTTAGTGGTCGTGTCCTACACTCAGCGTGTGCTCTGATACCATCTTGTAGCGACCCGACCTCAAACGGTCAAGTCTACGTAGCTTCGGTGTCATCCTGGATCGGTAATCTTTGACACACACAGTACTCGAAGGATTTATAACAGAGTAGCAATCACACACTTATTACATCGAATGTCTCAAAATAGAACTTATTACAATAAATATGGCTTAAGGCCATCTAATACGATAACAGCGGAAGGCTTGGAAGATAAAGTGAGTCCATCAACTCCAACGGCATAGCTGAGCTGCACGGCGACGACCTAACGAACCTTACTCCTCGTCTGAAAAGTCTGCAACATAATACGTTGCAGCCCGAAAACGGGTCAGCACATGGAATATCTTGGCAATATAACACGATGAGAGCAAGAACAGAATAATACTATCACTACATGCATATTTGGCTGGTGGAAAGCTCTATGGTTATAGTTTTTGTGAAAAGCCAATTTTTCCCTACAACAAAGGAATAAGTTTTATTTAACTATCATGGTAGTTGAAACATCATTGAGAAGGTTTCTCCAACTCAATCCCATTTAAAGTAATTATAAACCCAACAATATTAATTAAGAGTGATGAGATACTTAGGATACTCCAAGTACTAGATACTCAAGATTGTCCATAACCAGGGACACGGCTAACCATGATTAGACTGTACACTTTGCAGACATTTGCGCACTTTTCCCCACAAGACTCGATCGCCTCCATTGGATTTCTCACACTACAAGGTGTTTGAGAAACGGATGACCGAGACACAGTCTTTCAGAAACATTAAATCTTTACTCCGGGCAGACCATACCAAACCTACATCCCTCTACCTGCTGATCCACCTCTTCAAGAGCTCATGCAACCTACTCAACTATGCTAGAGCCCATAATAGCTTGTGGTTGCACACGGAAGTTTCTAGCATGAAAATATCTCAGTTCCCTTTGAGCCTGGGTGGCGGACCTTAGGATGATCACACGGGTACTCCGGGATATCCTAGGACAACACTGGATTCTCCAGGTGCCCGACAAGCAATCCACCCAGATGTGTATTAAAGTTGCCACCTTAAGTTGAACCATTAATTAACAACTCAGATATGTCATGGATTCACTCACCCAAACCACGTCTACGAGCATAGCATAGCAATATATGCAATATGCAGAAGTAACTCCCAAGGGTTTGAATATAACAGGGCAATAGTTTCTACCTCATCAACTACTTCCCAACCCAACCCACATGTTAATCACATCCTAATCATGCAATGTTTGAGGATTGGAACTAATGCATAAAAACTGGGTACGAAAGGAGTATGATCAATGTGTTACTTTCCTTGCTGACGGTCCGCAAAACCTAGGGACTCGTAGTAGCACGCTTCGCACTCCGGGAATTCTATCGCAAACAAACAATAGCATACATAAGCAATCAAGCAAAGAAGCACGGGTAAAACTCAAATAAGAAGAATTTACCAGAAAGTTCAACTTAAGAACTCCGCATTGCAAAAAGAATCAAGTCAAACGGAGCAACGAAACTCAAACTGCGAAAGAAACAAGATTCGTTTACTAATCTAAACTAAAGCCAAATTTTACAGTACCAAAATCTTGTTCAAGTTGATTAAACAGAAAGAGGGTTTCGAGACAAAGATCTAGGCGCTTGAATCGCCTGATTCCGATAAACGAGCGAAAAGATAAACTGAAACGAAAATCGGATCAGAAATCGCGATCGAAAATAATCGCGGAAAATCCGAGAAAAAGAAAACTGACGAACAGGCTAACGAACGAACGTTCGTTGTCTGTAACTAACGAGCGAAAACCGTTCGTTAAAACGAACGTACGGACGAACGTCCGCTATATAAACTAAACCGAGAAAACCGGCGAACCGATCTAAAAAAACTAACTAGGGTTTTCAAAAAAACCGGATCGGTTTAAAAAAACCGAACGGTGGCGGTGGCGGCATATACCTCCGGCGAGGCACCGGCGAGGCGGGGCGGCTCCGGCGAGGTGGGGCTGCAGCGGCGGGCGGTGCGAGGTGGCGGCGGCAGCAACGGCGGCCTTGGCAGGCGCTAAGCGTGGCGTGTGATACGTCTCCAACATATCTATAATTTTTGATTGCTCCATGCTATATTATCTATTCTTTTGGACTATATTGGGCTTTATTTTCCAGTTTTATATTACTTTTGGGACTAACCTATTAACCGGAGGCCCAGCCCAGAATTGTCGTTTTTTGCCTATTTCAGTGTTTCGAAGAAACGAAATATCAAACGGAGTCCAAACGGAATGAAACATTCGGGAACGTGATTTTCTCATCAGATAAGATCCAGGAGACTTGGACCATCCGTCAAGAAAGCCACAAGGGTGGAGGGCGCCCCCTAGGGCGCGCTCCCCTGCCTCGTGGGCCCCCCGAAGCTCCACCGACGTACTCCTTCCTCCTATATATACCTACGTACCCCCAACAGATCAGATACGGAGCCAAAAACCTAATTCTGCCGCCGCAACTTTCTCAGATCCACGAGATCCCATCTTGGGGCCTGTTCGAGCTCATGGGAAGGATTCCACCACGGAGGGCTTCCACATCATCATCATAGCCTCTCCTATGAAGTGTGAGTAGTTTACTTCAGACCTTCGGGTCCATAGTTAGTAGCTAGTTGGCTTCTTCTCTCTTTTTGGATCTCAATACAATGTTCTCCCCCTCTCTCGTGGAGATCTATTCGATATAACCTTCTTTTTGCAGCGTGTTTGTTGAGACCGATGAATTGTGGGTTTATGATCAAGATTATCTATGAACAATATTTGAATCTTCTCTGAATTCTTTTATGTATGATTGAGTTATATTTGCAAGTCTCTTCGAATTATCCGTTTGGTTTGGCCAACTAGATTGGTAGTTCTTGCAATGGGAGAAGTGTTTAGCTTTGGGTTCAATCTTGCGGTGTCCTTACCCAGTGACAGAAAGGGTTGCAAGGCACGTATTGTATTTTTGCCATCGAGGATAACAAGATGGGGTATTTATCACATTGCATGAATTTATTCCTCTACATCATGTCATCTTGCTAAGGCGTTACTCTATTTTCATTAACTTAATACTCTAGATGCATGCTGGATAGCGGTCGATGAGTGGAGTAATAGTAGTAGATACAGGCAGGAGTCGGTCTACTTGTCTCGGACGTGATGCCTATATACATGATCATACGTAGATATTCTCATAACTATGCTCAATTACATCAATTGCTCAACAAAGAATTCGTTCACCCACCGTAAAATACCTATGCTCTTGAGAGAAGCCACTAGTGAACTCTATGGCCCCAGGGTCTATTTTCATCATATTAATCTCCCTACGCTTTATTATTGCTTTGCTTTTTTACTTTGCCTTTTATTTTACTTTGCATCTTTATACCAAAAATACCAAAAATATTATCTATCAGATCTCACTCTCGTAAGTGACCGTGAAGGGATTGACAACCCCTATTCGCGTTGGTTGCGAGGAGTTATTTGCTTTGTGTAGGTACGAGGGACTTGCGCGTGGCCTCCTCGGATTGATACCTTGGTTCTCAAAAACTGAGGGAAATACTTACGCTACTCTGCTGCATCATCCTCTCCTCTTCGGGAAAACCAACGCAAGATCAAGGCGTAGCAAGAAGGATTTACGGCGCCCGTTCGGGGAGTCTCATAAAGTCAACATACCAAGTACCCATCACAATCCCTTGTCTCTCGCATTACATTATTTGCCATTTGCCTCTCGTTTTCCTCTCCCCCACTTCACCCTTGCCGTTTTATTTGCCCTCTCTTTCCCAATCTCCTCCTCTCTTTCCGTTTGCCTCTCCGTTGCCATGGCCGAATCAAAAAGAACTAAGGGCCCTTTCCTAGGTTCTAGTACCTTGGATAACCCCTCTATCCTCTCTAAGCTCATGAATAATGATGCTATAGAAAGACCCACCGGGGTCTCCAATGAGAGCTTGAATAATTTTGATGAAGATAACTCTGGAATTTTTCGCTATTTACTTGATGAGTCTTTAAAAGATGCTTGGGATAGGTTACTTAGGATTCGGGCTAGCTATGTACCATAATATCCAATTGAGGTTTCCCTAAAAAGTTTCTATATTGGATTGCCCGCTTCTTTCAAACAAGTTCTAGACTCTATTTTTGATGAAGGTTTTCTTGAAGGGGATGCTTTAGATACCTATGAAAGAATGAAAACTATATTTGGGCACCCCATAAATGATAAGGTCGAATCAACTACTCTCTTGTGCTTTTATCAAAATGAAATTATTAAAGAGATGAATTCTAGTTTAGAGGCAAACTTCCGTAACATGCTTAATCTTACTTCTTCCACTAATGGCCATGTGCTTACCTTAAATAGAAGAAGGAATGCCATAGAAAGGAAATCCTCCTCTACGAGTGCCAAAGATGGCACCCGTTAGATCTATCCTTGCTTTTATGCCTAGCTAGGGGCGTTAAACGATAGCGCTTGTTGGGAGGCCACCCAATTTTATTCTTAGTTTCTTGTTTTCGTTTCTGTTTATGAAAAAATAATCCATCTACCTTCTGTTTAGATGTGGTTTTATGTTTTAATTAGTTTTTGTGCCATGTTAAACCTATAGGATCTTCTTGGATAATAGTTATTTGATCTTGCTGTAATTTCCAGAAACTTTCGGTTCACGAAAACAATTGTTACAAATCACCAGAACGTGATAAAATAGTGATTCCAATTGCTTCTGATCAATAAACAAATTGCCTAGTTCTTCCTATTTTGGCTGAATTTTTGGATTTCCAGAAGTTTGCGTTAGTTACAGATTACTACAGACTGTTCTGTTTTTGACAGATTCTGTTTTTCGTGTGTTGTTTGCTTATTTTGATGAATCTATGGCTAGTAAAACAGTTTATAATCCATAGAGAAGTTGGAATACAGTAGGTTTAACACCAATATAAATAAAGAATGAGTTAATTACAGTATCTTGAAGTGGTCTTTTGTTTTCTTTCGCTAACGGAGCTCACGAGATTTCTGTTGAGTTTTGTGCTGTGAAGTTTTCAAGTTTTGGGTGAAATTTTTTGATGGATTATGGAACAAGGAGTGGCAAGAGCCTAAGCTTGGGGATGCCCATGGCACCCCCATGATAATACAAGGACACCAAAAATTCAAAGCTTGGGGATGCCCCGGAAGGTATCCCCTCTTTCGTCCACTTCCATCGGTAACTTTACTTGGAGCTATATTTTTATTCACCACTTGATATGTATTTTGCTTGGAGCGTCTTGTAGTATTTGCGTCTTTGCTTGTTAGTTTACCACAATCATCCTTGCTGTACACACCTTTCGAGAGAGCCATACATGAATTGGAATTTGTTAGAATACTCTATGTGCTTCACTTATATCTTTTGAGCTTGATAGTTTTACTCTATGTGCTTCACTTATATCTTTTGAGCTTGATAGTTTTGCTCTATGTGCTTCACTTATATCTTTAGGGATCGATAGTTTTGCTCTAGTACTTCACTTATATCTTTTAGAGCACGGTGGTGGATTTGTTTTAAAGAAACTATTGATCTCTCATGCTTCACTTAGATTATTTTGAGAGTCTTAAATAGCATGGTAATTTGCTTAATAATAATATGCTTGGTATTCAAGATTTGTAAAACTTTCTTTTGAGTGCGTTGAATACTAAGAAAAGTTTGATGCTTGATAATTGTTTTGAGATATGGAGGTGATAATATCAAAGTCGTGCTACTTGAGTAATTGTGAATTTAAGAAATGCTTGTGTTGAAGTTTGCAAGTCCCGTAGCATGCACGTATGGTAAAACGTTATGTAACAAATTTGAAACATGAGGTGTTATTTGATTGTCCTCCTTATGAGTGGCGGTCGGGGACGAGCGACGGTCTTTTCCTACCAATCTATCCCCCTAGGAGCATGCGCGTAGTGCTTTGGTTTTTGATGGCTTGTAGATTTTTGCAATAAGTATGTGAGTTCGTTATGACTAATGTTGACTCCATGGATTATACGCACTCTCACCCTTCCATCATTGCTAGCCTCTTGATGCCGTGCATTGCCCTTTCTCACATTGAGAGTTGGTGCAAACTTCGCCGGTGCATCCAAACCACATGATATGATATGCTCTTTCACACATAAACCTCCTTATATCTTCCTCAAAACAGCCACCATGCCTACCTATTATGGCATTTCCATAGCCATTCCGAGATATATTGCCATGCAACTTTCCACCATACCGATCTTCATGACGCATTCATCATTGTCATATTGCTTCGCATGATCATGAAGTTGACATAGTATTTGTGGCAAAGCCACCATTCATAATTCTTTCATACATGTCACTCTTGATTCATTGCATATCCTGGTACACCGCCGGAGGCATTCATATAGAGTCATACTTTGTCCTAGTATCGAGTTGTAATCATTGAGTTGTAAATAAATAGAAGTGTGATGATCATCATTTTCTAGAGCATTGTCCCAAAAAAAGGGGAAAGACCAAAATGAAAAAAAGGCCCAAAAAAGAATAAATAAAAAGGGGCAATATTACTATCTCTTTTCCACACTTGTGCTTCAAAGTAGCACCATGTTCTTCATATAGCGAGTCTCATATATTGTGCTTCAAAGTAGCACCATGTTTTCCATATAGAGAGTTTCATATGTTGTCGCTTTCATATACTAATGGGAATTTTTCATTATAGAACTTGGCTTGTATATTCCAACGATGGGCTTCCTCAAATGCCCTAGGTCTTCGTGAGCAAGCAAGTTGGATGCACACCCACTTAGTTTCTTTTGTTGAGCTTTCATACATTTATAGCTCTAGTGCATCATTTGCATGGCAATCCCTACACCTTGCATTAACATCAATTTATGGGCATCTCCATAGCCCATTGATTAGCCTCGTTGATGTGAGACTTTCTCCTTTTCTGTCTTCTCCACATAACCCCCATCATTATATTCTATTCCACCCATAGTGCTATGTCCATGGCTCGCGCTCATATATTGCGTGAAAGTTTATAGGTTTGAGATTAGTAAAGTATGAAACAATTGCTTGGCTTGTCATCGGGGTTGTGCATGATGAGAGCATTCTTGTGTGATGAAAATGGAACATGACTAAACTATATGATTTTGTAGGGATGAACTTTCTTTGGCCATGTTATTTTGAGAAGACATAATTGCTTAGTTAGTATGCTTGAAGTATTATTATTTTTATGTCAATATGAACTTTTGTCTTGAATCTTTCGGATCTGAATATTCATACCACAATTAAGAAGAATTACATTGAAATTATGCCAAGTAGCACTCCGCATAAAAATTTGTTTTTTTATCATTTACCTACTCGAGGACGAGCATGAATTAAGCTTGGGGATGGCTGATATGTCTCCAACGTATCTATAATTTTTGATTGCTCCATGCTATATTATCTATTGTTTTGGACTATATTGGGCTTTATTTTCCACTTTTATATTACTTTTGGGACTAACCTATTAAATGGAGGCCCACCCCAGAATTGCTGTTTTTTTTTGCCTATTTTAGTGTTTTGAAGAAATGGAATATCAAACGGAGTCCAAACGGAATGAAACTTTCGGGAACGTGATTTTCTCATCAGATAAGATCCAGGAGACTTGGACCCTCCGTCAAGAAAGCCACGAGGCGCCCACGAGGGTGGAGGGCGCCCCTAGGGCACGCCCGCCTCGTGGGCCCCGGCTCCACCGGCGTACTCCTTCCTCCTATATATACCTACGTACCCCAATAGATCGGAATCTGAGCCAAAAACCTAATTCCACCGCCGCAACTTTCTGTATCCACGAGATCCCATCTTGGGGCCTGTTCTGGAGCTCCGCCGGAAGGGGATTCCACCACGGAGGGCTTCCACATCATCATCATAGCCTCTCCTATGAAGTGTGAGTAGTTTACTTCAGACCTTCGGGTCCATAGTTAGTAGCTAGATGGCTTCTTCTCTCTTTTTGGATCTCAATACAATGTTCTCCCCCTCTCTCGTGGAGATCTATTCGATGTAACCTTCTTTTTGCGGTGTGTTAGTTGAGACCGATGAATTGTGGGTTTATGATCAAGATTATCTATGAACAATATTTGAATCTTCTCTGAATTCTTTTATGTATGATTGAGTTATCTTTGCAAGTCTCTTTGAATTATCCGTTTGGTTTGGCCAACTAGATTGGTAGTTCTTGCAATGGGAGAAGTGTTTAGCTTTGGGTTCAATCTTGCGGTGTCCTTATCCAAAGGATGTAAAGGGTTGCAAGGCACGTATTGTATTGTTGCCATCGAGGATAACAAGATGGGGTATTTATCATATTGCATGAATTTATTCCTCTACATCATGTCATCTTGCTTAAGGCGTTACTCCTTTTCATTAACTTAATAGTCTAGATGCATCTTTGGATAGCGGTCGATAAGTGGAGTAATAGTAGTAGATGCAGTGAGTCGGTCTACTTGTCTCGGACGTGATGCCTATATACATGATCATACCTAGATATTCTCATAACTATGCTCAATTACATCAATTGCTCAACGATAATTCGTTCACCCACCGTAAAATACCTATGCTCTTGAGAGAAGCCACTAGTGAAATCTATGGCCCCCGGGTCTATTTTCATCATATTAATCTCCCTACGCTTTATTATTGCTTTGCTTTTTTACTTTGCCTTTTATTTTACTTTGCATCTTTATACCAAAAATAACAAAAATATTATCTATCATCTCTACCAGATCTCACTCTCGTAAGTGACCGTGAAGGGATTGACAACCCCTATTCGCGTTGGTTGCGAGGAGTTATTTGCTTTGTGTAGAGTACGAGGGACTTGGCGTGGCCTCCTCTTGGATTGATATCTTGGTTCTCAAAAGCGAGGGAAATACTTACGTTACTCTGCTGCATCATCCTCTCCTCTTGGGGAAAACCAGCATAAGCTCAAGGCGTAGCAGCGTCGGGCGTCTTGGGCGGGCGAGGCAAAGCGGCGGGGTTGGTGGTGGTGGGGGGTCGGCATATTTAAGGGTGGGGGCTTGCACAGGGGAGGGCAAGCGGACGGGGAGGAGTCCTGGCGGACTCGGGGTCGAGCGGCGGGCCTCCGGTCTCTGGAGGGAGATGGCGGCCTTGAGACTAAGCGGGCAGCTCGGTGAGCTTCGCCCGGCCGAGATTTAAAAAAAATTCGCCGGAACTTAAATAGATCCTAGAAAATAAAATAAAAATCTAAAAATGCAAAGACAAATTTTCACCGTCTAAATAAAATATTTAGAACGAGATGAACATTTTCTTGGCCCTAAAATGCAATTTTGAAAAACGTGCAACTTTCTAATGCAAATAAAATAGCAATAAAATCCAAATAAAATCAAATATTTGATTTTAATATTTTTCCTCCAATATTTCAATCATTTTGGAGAAGTCATATTATCTCCTCTCGTATATTTTAATATGAAATATTTTCAGCGAGAAAAATAATTAAAACTAAAATCCTCGTTTCAATATTTGATAAAATTCAAATATGAAAGCAATGAAATCCCCAACTCTCTCCGAGGGTCCTTGAGTTGCTTAGGATTTCGAGGATCGCGAAACGAAATGCAGTAAAATATGATATGCATGGATGATCTATGTATAACATTCCAAATTGAAAATTTGGGATGTTACACACCACCTCCAGTTGACAACTTAGCCCGTTTTCTGAGGTTGAATCCGCCGGTGTTTTCCAGTAGCACCGAGCCGATTGTTGCTGATGACTGGCTACGCAGGATTGGAAGGGAGTTGACCACTGCTGGTTGCACAGATGCTGAGAAGGTGCACTTTTCCGCACACCAACTGGATGGACCCGTAGCCTCATGGTGGGAGAATTACACAGCCACTTTCCCTATAGCCAATGTCACTTGGGATCAGTTTCAGCAAGCATTCCGCACTGCACATGTCTCAACTAGAGCAATGAGCATGAAGAAGCGTGAGTTTCGCAACTTACGCCAAGGAAATCGTACTGTGGGGAAGTACGTGGATGAGTTCAGTAAGTTAGCTCGCTATGACCCAGACGATGTGGCCACAGATGCCGCGAAGCAGGAGAAGTTTATGGAAGGGCTGAATGATGAGCTGAGTATGCAGCTGATGGTGGCAACATTTACAAACTACCAGGAGTTGGTAGACAGGGCTCTTATGATTGAAGGGAAGCAGCAGCAGATAGAGAGCCAAAAAAGGAAGTATGGACAAGGGAAGTATAATTCTGGATCTCAGCAGAAGCCTCGTTTTACCCCAAACCCGGGAGGATATACCCATAACCATGGAGGCCACACTCACAATGGAGGAAGTTCGCATAACCATAGTGGCCGTAGAAATGGGAATGGGAATGGAGGAAGCAGCAACCAGAACCGTTCCAACCCCTCTACACCCGCCAAGAAGGATCTAAGTCACATTACTTGTTTCAAGTGCGGGAAGACTGGATACTACGCCACCGAATGCCCCGAAGCAAAGAATGGAAATGACAATGGAAGCTCTAGGAAGAAGCCCAACCCTTTCAACAGGGGGAAGGTGAACCACGTTAACATGGAGGAGGTTGAAGAGCAGCCAGATGCAGTTATAGGTAAGTTTTTGATTGAGTAATTTACTGCAATCATTCTTTTTGATACTTGTGCATCGCATTCATACATTTCGAGGGGGTTTGTGGATAAGTATAAGTTGCCCACCAAAGTTCTTACGACACCTATGTTAGTAAGCTCGCTAGGAGCTGAGTATATGGCAAGCAGAGGATGTTTTCAGATGCCATTGACCATAGGTAGACATGTTTTCCCCTCAGACCTAATAATTTTGGAGTCACAAGGATTGGATGTGATACTGGGCATGGATTGGCAATCGATGTACGGAGGAAACAACGACTGCGCCAGTAAGTCAATTTTGCTCACCACCCCAGAGGGTAAACGGATTAAGTATGTGTCTCGGCATGCGCCAAGAAGGTCCCAAGTAAACTCGCTTTTAGGAGTTGTTCAGGAGGAAGTGCCTGTTTTGAAGGATTACCCGGACGTATTTCCAGAGAAATTACCAGGCATGCCGCCCGATCGAGATATAGAGTTTTTGATAGAGTTGTTACAAGGCACCGGACCAATATCAAAGAGGCCATACAGGATGCCTGCAAATGATCTGGAGGAAATTAAGAAGCAGATTAAGGAGTTCCTGGAGAAAGGTTACATTCGACCAAGTTCATCACCGTGGGGAGCCCTAGTGCTCTTGGCTGAGAAGAAGGATGGATCCTTGAGAATGGTTGTTGATTATCATGCATTGAATGAAGTAACGATCAAGAACAAGTACCCAATACCGATGATCAGTGATTTGTTTGACCAGCTGCAAGGAGCTAAAGTATTTTCCAAGATCCATCTGCGATCAGGATACCACCAGCTGAAGATACAAGAACAGGATATACCTAAGACAACTTTTACCACAAGGTACTGGCTATATGAGTACACGGTTATGTCATTTGGATTGACAAATGCCCCTGCCTATTTCATGAGTATGATGAATAAGGTGTTCATGGAGTTCTTGGATAAATTTGTTGTGGTGTTCATTGATGATATTTTGATATACTTGAAGAATGAACAGGAACACAAGGAGCGCGTTTAGTTCTCGAGAAACTCAGGGAACATCAGCTATACGCCAAGTTTAGCAAATGTGAGTTTTGGTTGAAGGAAGTTGGATTCCTTGGACATGTTATATCAGGAGAAGGTATAGCAGTAGACCCTACCAAGGTTAAATCTGTTACTGAGTGGTTGGCACCCACCTCAGTTGGACAGATCCGCAGTTTTCTTGGACTTGCGGGATATTACCGGAGATTCATATAGAATTTTTCCAAGATTGCGAAGCCCATCATGGAGTTGTTGAAGAAGGACACTAAGTTTAAATGGACGGATGAATGTGAGGCTAGTTTTCAGCAGTTGAAGAAACGGTTGGTTACAACACCGGTGCTAATTCTTCCGGATATACGCAAGGATTTCCAAGTGTATTGTGACGCTTCTCACCAAGGACTTGGAGGAGTACTTATGCAGGACGGAAGAGTTGTTTCATTGCCTCACGTCAGCTTTGACCGCATGAGTTGAATTATGCCACGCACGATTTGGAGTTAGCAGCCGTAGTGCATGCGCTTAAGACCTGGAGACATTTTCTTATTGGAAAACGTTGTGATGTGTACATGGATCACAAGAGTTTGAAGTAAATTTTCACTCGGAAGGAGCTGAATCTGAGGAAAAGGAGATGGTTGGAGCTTATAAAGGATTATGACATGAAGTTGCATTATCATCCAGGAAAGGCCAATGTCATAGCAGACGCTTTGAGCCGGAAGGGTTATGTCAATACCCTTGTAAGCGGAGGATTACCGCAGGAGTTAGTTGACGAACTCAAGGAACTTCGTTTGGAGATGGTTCCAAGAGGTTTTGTTGTAGCAATGGAGGTTCAGTCTACATTATTGGGAAAGATTCAAGAAGCTCAAAAGTATGATAAGGAGATTGCTGAGATAAAGGAGAAGATGAACAAAGGAAAAGCTAAAGGTTTTCGTGAGGATGAGCACGAAACTTTATGGTTTGAGGATCATGTTTATGTGGCCAATAATGCGGAGATCGGGAAATTAATACTTCAGGAGGCTCATGACTCACCATACTCGATTCACCCCGGAAACACCAAGATATATTTGGATTTAAAGGAGCATTTCTGGTGGACAGGTATGAAGAAGGATAATGTCGAGTATGTAGCTGTATGTGATTTATGTCAGAGAGTAAAGGCAGAACATCAGAAGCCAGCATGATTATTACAGCCCATGCCAATACCCGAATGGAAGTGGGACAAGCTTGGTATGGATTTCATCACCGGATTACCCAGGTCCCGATCAGGATATGATTCTATCTGGGTAGTAGTTGATCGCTTGACCAAAGTGGCTCACTTTATCCCCGTGAAAACCACCTATACGAGTGCGAAGTTGGCCAAGATATATATGACCAGGATCATATGTCTGGATGGAGTTCCGAGGACCATCGTATCAGATAGAGGAACACAATGTACTTCGAAGTTTTGGGATCAGTTGCACCAGACTTTGGGTACCATGCTAGAGTTTAGTACAACCTTTCATCCATGAGCAGATAGACAGACCGAGAGAGTCAATCAGATTCTGGAGGACATGTTGAGAGCTTGTGCATTAGATTATGGATCCAATTGGGATGAAAATTTGCCCTACGCAGAGTTCTCATACAACAACAGTTACCAAGCTAGTTTGAAGATGGCCTTTCGAAGCTCTGTATGGAAGATGGCACATTTTTAAAATAAAATAAAATAAATTTGCCGGAACTTAAATATATCCTAGAAAATAAAATAAAAATCTAAAACTGCCAAAACAAATTTTCACCGTCTAAATAAAATATTTAGAATGAGATGAACATTTTCTTGGCCCTAAAATGCAATATTGAAAAACATGCAATTTTCTAATGCAAATAAAATAGCAATAAAATCCAAATAGAATAAAATATTTTATTGTTATATTTTCCTCCAATATTTCAATCATTTTGGAGAAGTCATATTATCTCCTCTCGTATATTTTAATATGAAATATTTTCAGAGAGAAAAATAATTAAAACCAAAATCCTCGTTTCAATATTTGATCAAATTCAAATATGAAAGCAATGAAATCCCCAACTCTCTCCGAGGGTCCTTGATTTGCTTAGGATTTCGAGGATCGTGAAATGAAATTCAGTAAAATATGATATGCATGGATGATCTATGTATAACATTCCAAATTGAAAATTTGGAATGTTACAAACCTACCCCCCTTAAGATGAATCTCGCCCTCGAGATTCGGGTTGGCTAGAAAATAGGTGTGGGTGGTCTTTGCGAAGATCATCCTCTCGCTCCCAGGTGGCTTCATCCTCAGTATGGTGGCTCCACTGAACTTTGCAAAACTTGATAACCTTCTTTGCGGGTGACTCGGTGGCAAATTCAAGAATCCTTCTGGCTTCTCCTCATAGGTCGAGCAATCGTCCAACCGAATCGCCTCCAAGGGTCTTGTATCTCTTAACGGTATATCGGCATCTCAGCATGACACTTCTTCAACTGTGAAACGTGAAACACATCATGAACTCCTGATAGTCCTTCAGGTAACTCCAACTTGTAGGCAACTTCTCCCATACGTTCCAAAACACGATACGGTCCTACAAATCTCGGGGCTAACTTTCCCTTAACTCCAAAACATTTCACTCCTCGCAAGGGTGATACTCGCAGATATGCTCTATCTCCAATTTCATAGGTTACCTCCTTGCATTTTGAATCTGCATAACTTTTCTACCTAGACTGAGCTACCTTCAGTCTATCTCGGATCAACTTAACTTTCTCTTCAGACTCCTTGATCAAG
The DNA here is from genome assembly GCA_021605145.1 of Aegilops bicornis. NCBI lineage: Eukaryota > Viridiplantae > Streptophyta > Magnoliopsida > Poales > Poaceae > Aegilops > Aegilops bicornis. The sequence goes on from CM038675.1 coordinate 537,758,479, forward strand.
TCTGGTCCAAACAACTGCCGGTCTCCAACTTCATCCCACATCAACGGTGTTCTACACCTTCGTCCATACAAGGCTTCGAACGGTGCCATCTTCAAACTAGCTTGATAGCTATTGTTGTATGAGAACTCTGCGTAGGGTAAATTGTCATCCCAACTAGATCCATAATCTAGCGCACAGGCCCTCAACATGTCCTCCAAAATCTGGTTGACTCTCTCGGTCTGTCCATCCGTCTGCGGGTGAAATGCTATACTGAACTCCAATCTCGTCCCCAAAGTCTGGTGTAGTTGATGCCAAAACTTTGAGGTAAACTATGTTCCTCTATCTGATACGATGGTCCTCAGAACTCCATGCAGACATACCATCCTGGTCATGTGTATCTTGGCCAACTTCGCACTTGTGTAGGTGGTTTTCACTGGGATAAAGTGAGCTACTTTGGTCAAGCAGTCAACTACTACCCATATAGAATCATATCCTGATTTGGTCCTGGGCAATCCGGTGATAAAATCCATGCCAAGTTTATCCCACTTCCATTCGGGTATCGGCATAGGCTGTAACAATCCTGCTGGCTTTTGATGTTCTGCCTTCACTCTCTGACATACATCACATAAAGCTACATACTCGGCAATATCCTTCTTCGTACCAGTCCACCCGAAACGTTCCTTCAAATCCAAATACACTCTTGGTGTTTCCAGGGTGTATCGAGTATGGTGAGTCATGAGCCTCCTGAAGTATTAACTCCCTGATCTCTATGTTATTGGGCACATAAACACGGTCCTCAAACCATAAGGTGTCGTGCTCATCCTCACGAAAACTTTGGCCTTTCCCTTGCTCATTCTCTCTCTTATCTCGGCAATCTCTTTGTCATCCTTCTGAGCTTCTCGAATCTTTCCTAACAATGTAGACTGAACCTCCATTGTTGCAACAAAACCTCTAGGAACAATCTCCAATCGAAGTTCCCTGAGATCCTCTGCTAATTTATTTGGCAATCCCGTGCTCACTAGGGTGTTAGCATAACTCTTTCGGCTCAAAGCGTCGGCTAGGACATTAGCCTTGCCTGGATGATAGTGAAGCTTCATGTCATAATCCTTTATAAGATACAACCATCTCCTCTGCCTAAGGTTCAGCTCCTTCTGTGTGAAAATGTACTTCAAACTCTTATGATCCATGTACACGTCACAGGTTTCCAATAAGGTAATGTCTCCAAGTCTTCAAATCATGCACTACGGCTGCTAACTCCAAGTCATGCGTGGCATAATTCAATTCGTGCGGTTTTATTGTCGTGAGGCATATGAAACTAATCTTCCCTCATGCATAAGCACACTTCCAAGTCCTAGGCGAGAGGCGTCGCAATACACTTGGAAATCCTTGCGTATATCCGGCAGAATCAGCACAGGGGCTGTAGTCAAACGTTTCTTTAACTCCTGAAAACTTGCCTCACATTCTTCCGTCCATTTAAATTTAGTATCCTTCTTTAATAACTCTGTCATTGGCTTTGCAATCTTGGAAAAATTCTGAATGAATCGTCGGTAGTATCCCGCGAGTCCAAGGAAACTCTGAATCTCGCTAACTGAAGTGGGTGCCATTCAGTGACTGACTGAACCTTGATGGGGTCTACTGCTATACCTTCTCCTGATATAACATGTCCAAGGAATCCGACTTCCTTCAACCAAAACTCGCATTTGCTGAACTTGGCATACAACCGATGTTCCCTGAGTTTCTCGAGAACTAAACGCAAATGTTCCTTGTGCTCCTCCTCATTCTTCGAGCATACCATTATATCATCAATGAACACCACAACAAACTTATCCAAATATTCCATGAACACTTTGTTCATCATGCTCATGCTGTAGGAAGGGGCGTTAGTCAGTCCAAACAACATGACCGTATACTCATACTACCCGTACCGCGTGGTGAATGCTGTCTTTGCTATATCCTTCTCTCGAATCTTCAGCTGGTGATATCCTGATCGCAGATCGATCTTTGAAAACACCTTAGCTCCTTGCAGCTGGTCAATCAAATCATTGATCATCGGCAGTGGGTATTTATTCTTGATCGTTACTTCATTTAATGCACGATAATCAACAACCATTCTTAGAGACTTATCCTTCTTCTCAACCAAAAGCACTGGGGTTCCCCATGGTGATGAACTCCGTCGAATGTAACCTTTCTCCAATAACTCCTTGATCTGCTTCTTAATCTCCTCCAGATCATTTGCGGGCATCCGATAGGGTCTGTTTGATATTGGCCTGGTACCTGGCAATAGCTCTATCAAAAACTCGATGTCTCGATCCGGTGGCATGCCTGGTAACTTCTCTGGAAAAACATCCGGATAATCCTTCACTATAGGAACTTCCTCCTGAACAACTACCGTGATGGTATTTACTTGGCTCCTCATAGGCGCATGCCTAGATACATACTTAATCCTTTTTCCCTCCGGGGTGGTGAGATAAATCGACTTACTAGCACAGTCAATGCTTCCTCCATACTTTGACATCCAGTCCATGCCTAATATCACATCCAATCCTTGTGACTCCAACATTATTAGGTCGGACGGAAAAACATGGCTACCAATGGTTAAGGGTATCTGGTCGCACCATCGACTAGCCATATACTCTGCTCCAGGTGAACTCACTAATAGAGGGGTCCTAAGGGTTTGGGTTGGTAGTTTAAACGTATCCACGAATCCCCTTGATATGTATGAATGCGATGCACCAGTATCAAAAAGAACAAGGGCGGTAAGATACTTAACCAGAAACTTACCTATAACCGCGTTTGGCTGCTCTTCAACCTCCTCCACGTTAACGTGGTTCACTTGTCCTTTGTTGAATGGATTGGGCTTGTTCCCAGCGCTCCCATTGCCGTTTCCATTCTTCGCTTCAGGGCACTCCGTGGCATATTGTCCAGTCTTCCCGCACTTAAAGCAAGTAATGTGACTTAGATCTCTCTTGGCGGGTATGGCTGGATTGGGGCGGTTCTGATTGTTGTTTGCTCATTTCCCAGTCCCATTCTTAGAACCATTGTGGTTATGCAAACTTCCTCCGGTGTGGTTATGGCCTCCATGGTTATGAACAAGTCCTCCTGAGTTCGGGGTTAGGCGAGGTTTCTACTGAGCTCCTGAGTTATACCTCCCTTGCCCATACTTCCTCTTACGGCTCTCAATTTGCTGTTGCTTCCCTTCAATCATAAGAGCCTTATCTACCAACTCCTGGTAGTTGTTGAATGTTGCTCCCATTAACTGCATGCTCATCTCATCATTCAGCCTTCCATAAACTTCTCCTGCTTCACGGCATCTGTGGCCACATCATCAGGGGCATAGCGAGATAACTTGCTAAACTCATCCACGTACTGAGCCACAGTACGGTTCCCCCGGCGTAAGTTGTGAAACTCACGCTTCTTCATATTCATAGCTCCAGTTGAGACATGGGCTGTGCGGAAAGCTTGCTGAAACTGATCCCAAGTGATGTTGGCTATGGGGAAAGTGGTCGTATAATTCTCCCACCATGAGGCTGCTGGTCCATCCAATTGATGTGCGGCAAAGCGCACCTTCTCAGCATCTGTGCAAATGCGGTGGTCAACTCCCTTCCAATACGGTGTAGCCAATCATCTACAACTATAGGCTCGGTGCTACTGGAAAATACTGGCGGCTACAACCTCAAGAAGCGAGCTAAGTTGTCAACTGGATGCGTGTTGTTGTTGTTGTTGTTGTTGCCTTGGTTCTGGACTAACAATTGCATCAAGGCATTCTGCTGCTGGATCAACTGAGTGAGCTCTGGCGGGAAGGCAAATCCGGTGTCACGTCTCGGAGGCATCTGGCGGGTTTAGAGGGAGAGATTAGAATAGAAAAGGGTCTAGTGAGAAAGCACTACCCATATGCACATGAGACAAACACAATCATTTCACTCAATCAATCAAGCAAGGGCATACAAACGGTCTAGAGCTATCGTAGAAAGTGCTCAACTACTACTATATACATGGGGGAATATTACTATCATTTGGTGGTCATCTAGAAATTTTGATCGGTGGAAGACTCCATGATGTCTGCTGCAGCTTCGTCTTCAAAGTCATCATCACTGGGGTCGGAGTCGGTGTCGTCGATGATGATGTAGTTCTCCAGGCAAGTGGAATCGTCGTCCTCTCCTCACGGCGTGGGATCTCCCATGAATACTCCGATCTTCTTTATCAGGTCGTCATTATTCTCCAATAGTGTTGGAATTTCCTCCTCATATCCATCGCGTGTAGACTTGAGTTCTTCCTCCAGCTCGATGATCCTTGTCTTCGCCTTCTTCAAATCTATCATGTCTGCGCACATCTGATTCTCCTGGCGTCGAATGTGCTGGTTTAACTCCTGGATGAGAGCTGCAATGGATCTGTCCTTCTTGGTGCTGATCATCTCCCATTGCTCATCTCGGCGCCCACATATCTGATAGATAGTGTCCTTAAGATCCTTGTTGTAGACTTCTCCAATGCGTCCCATGGTAATGTGGGCTGCCATGCTCTTGCCTAGGCTCCAGATGGGTGCTTCAAAAGAAAATTCTATGGGCTTAGTGGTTAGCGGGAATGTCCTTCCTGGAACTTGAACTTGAATCATCCAGCGCTTCTCTTCTGGTAAAGTCGCGTTGTATGTCCCGGTGAAGCTTGGTATTCCGATGTTCAAGTACCTAGTGACTTCCTTCAAGTGGCGTCCAAAGGGTGTATCTTCATCCGGTTGTGCAAACTTGTTCTTCGAATCCGCCATCCTAAAGAGTAGAAAATGGAGAGAGTCAAAAATGAGTAGAGAAGAGTGACCTATGGCTTATCTTAGTGGTCGTGTCCTACACTCAGCGTGTGCTCTGATACCATCTTGTAGCGACCCGACCTCAAACGGTCAAGTCTCTGTGCTTCAGTGTCATCCATGGATCGGTAATGCTGACACACGATTACTCGAAGGATTTATAATAGAGTAGCAATCACACACTTATTACATCCAATGTCTAAAAATAGAACATATTACAATAAATATGGCTTAAGGCCATCTAATACGATAACAGCGGAAGGCTTGGAAGATAAAGTGAGTCCATCAACTCCAACGACATAGCTGAGCTGTACGGCGACGACCTAACGAACCTTACTCCTCATCTGAAAAGTCTGCAACATAATATGTTGCAGCCCGAAAACGGGTCAGCACATGGAATATGCTGGAAATATAACATAGTAGAGGAAGAACAGAATAATACTATCACTATATGCATATTGGGCTGGTGGAAAGCTCTATGGTTATAGTTTTTGCGAAAAGCCATTTTTTCCCTACAACAAAGGAATAAGTTTTATTTAACTATCATGGTAGTTGAAACATCATTAAGATGGTTTCTCCAACTCAATCCCAATTAAAGTAATTATCAACCCAACAATATTAATTAAGAGTGATGAGATACTTAGGATACTCCAAGTACTAGATACTCAAGATTGTCCATAACCGGGGACACGGCTAACCATGATTAGACTGTACACTCTGCAGAGGTTTGCGCACTTTTACCCACAAGACTCGATCGCCTTCGTTGGATTTCTCGCACTACAAGGTGTTTGAGAAATGGATGACCGAGACACAGTCTTTCAGAAACATTAACTCTTTACTCCGGGCAGACCATACCAAACCTACATCCCTCTACCTGCTGATCCACCTCTTCAAGAGCTCATGCAACCTACTCAACTATGCTAGAGCCCATAATAGCTTGTGTTTGCACACGGAAGTTTCTAGCATGAAAATATCTCAGTTCCCTTTGAGCCTGGGTGGCGGACCTTAGGATGATCACACGGGTACTCCGGGATATCCTAGGACAACACTGGATTCTCCAGGTGCCCGACAAGCAATCCACCCAGATGTGTATTAAAGTTGCCACCTTAAGTTGAACCACTAATTAACAACTTACATCTGTCATGGATTCACTCACCCAAACCACGTCTACGAGCATAGCATAGCAATATAAGCAATACGCAGAAGTAACTCCCAAGGGTTTGAATATAACAGGGCAATAGTTTCTACCTCATCAACTACTTCCCAACCCACATGTTAATCACATCCTAATCATGCAATGTTTGAGGATTGGAACAAATACATAAAAACTGGGTATGAAAGGATTATGATCAATGTGTTACTTGCCTTGCTAACGATCCGCAAAACCTAGGGACTCGTAGTAGCACGCTTCGCACTCTGGGAATTCTATCGCAAACAAACAATAGCATACATAAGCAATCAAGCAAAGAAGCAGGGGTAAAACTCAAATAAGAAGAATTGACCACAAAGTTCAACTTAAGAACTCTGCTTTGCAAAAAGAATCAAATCAAACGGAGCAACGAAACTCAAACTGCGAAAGAACCAAGATCCGTTTACTAATCTGAACTAAAGTCAAATTTTACAGTACCAAAATCTTGTTCAAGTTGATTAAACAGAAAGAGGGTTTCGAGACAAAGATCTAGGTGCTTGAATCGCCTGATTCCGATAAACGAGCGAAAAGATAAACAGAAACAAAAATCGGATCAGAAATCACGATCGAAAATAATCGCGGAAAATCCGAGAAAAATAAAACTGACGAACAGGCTAACGAACGAACGTTCGTTGTCTATAACTAATGAGCGAAAACCGTTCGTTAAAACGAACGTCCGCTATATAAACTAAACCGAGAAAACCGGCGAACCAATCTAAAAAAACGAACTAGGGTTTTCAAAAAAACCGGATCGGTTTTAAAAAAACCGAACGGCGGCGGTGGCGGCATATACCTTCGGCGAGGCTCCGGCGAGGCGGCACGGCTCCGGCTAGGAGGGGATGCAGCGTCGGGTGGCGCGGGGTGGCGGCAGGCGGCAACAGTGAGCGGCGGCGTGCGGCGCGGCTAGGCGGCGGCGTGTGATACGTCTCCAACGTATCTATAATTTTTGATTGCTCCATGCTATATTATCTATTGTTTTGGACTATATTGGGCTTTATTTTCCACTTCTATATTACTTTTGGGAGTAACCTATTAAACGGAGGCCCAGCCCAGAATTGCTGTTTTTTTTCCTATTTCAGTGTTTCGAAGAAACGAAATATCAAACGGAGTCCAAACGGAATGAAACCTTCGGGTACGTGATTTTCTCATCAGATATGATCCAGGAGACTTGGACCCTCCGTCAAGAAAGCCACGAAGGTGGAGGGCGCGCCCCCCTGCCTCGTGGGCCCCCCGAAGCTCCACCGACGTACTCCTTCCTCCTATATATACCTCATTACCCCAACAGATCGAATCGGAGCCAAAAACCTAATTCCACCGCCGCAACTTTCAGTATCCACGAGATCCCATCTTGGGGCCTGTTCGGAGCTCATGGGAATGGGATTCCACCACGGAGGGCTTCCACATCATCATCATAGCCTCTCCTATGAAGTGTGAGTAGTTTACTTCAGACCTTCGGGTCCATAGTTAGTAGCTAGATGGCTTCTTCTCTCTTTTTGGATCTCAATACAATGTTCTCCCCCTCTCTCGTGGAGATCTATTCGATGTAACCTTCTTTTTGCGGTGTGTTTGTTGAGACCGATGGATTGTGGGTTTATGATCAAGATTATCTATGAACAATATTTGAATCTTCTCTGAATTCTTTTATGTATGATTGAGTTATATTTGCAAGTCTCTTCGAATTATCCGTTTGGTTTGGCCAACTAGATTGGTAGTTCTTGCAATGGGAGAAGTGTTTAGCTTTGGGTTCAATCTTGCGGTGTCCTTATCCAAAGGATGAAAGTGTTGCAAGGCACGTATTGTATTGTTGCCATCGAGGATAACAAGATGGGGTATTTATCATATTGCATGAATTTATTCCTCTACATCATGTCATCTTGCTTAAGGCGTTACTCTATTTTCATTAACTTAATACTCTAGATGCATCTTTGGATAGCGGTCGATGAGTGGAGTAATAGTAGTAGATGCAGGGTGAGTCGGTCTACTTGTCTCGGACGTGATGCCTATATACATGATCATACCTAGATATTCTCATAACTATGCTCAATTACATCAATTGCTCAACAAGAATTCGTTCACCCACCGTAAAATACCTATGCTCTTGAGAGAAGCCACTAGTGAAATCTATGGCCCCCGGGTCTATTTTCATCATATTAATCTCCCTAAGCTTTATTATTGCTTTGCTTTTTTACTTTGCCTTTTATTTTACTTTGCATCTTTATAACAAAAATACCAAAAATATTATCTATCACCTCTACCAGATCTCACTCTCGTAAGTGACCGTGAAGGGATTGACAACCCCTATTCGCGTTGGTTGCGAGGAGTTATTTGCTTTGTGTAGGTACGAGAGACTTGCGTGGCCTCCCTCGGATTGATACCTTGGTTCTAAAAACTGAGGGAAATACTTACGCTACTCTGCTGCATCATCCTCTCCTCTTCGGGAAAACCAACGCAAGCTCAAGGCGTAGCAAGAAGGATTTCTGGCGCCCGTTCTTAGGAGTCTACGCAAAAGTCAACATACCAAGTACCCATCACAATCCCTTATCTCTCGCATTACATTATTTGCCATTTGCCTCTCGTTTTCCTCTCCCCACTTCACCCTTTCCGTTTTATTTGCCCTCTCTTTCCCAATATCCTCCTCTCTTTCCGTTTGCCTCTCCGTTGCGATGGCCGAATCAAAAAGAACTAAGGGCCCTTCCCTAGGTTCTAGTACCTTGGATAACCCCTCTATCCTCTCTAAGCTCATGAATAATGATGCTATAGAAAGACCCATCGGGGTCTCCAATGAGAGCTTGAATAATTTTGATGAAGATAACTTTGGAATTTTTCGCTATTTACTTGATGAGTCTTTAAAAGATGCTTGGGATAGGTTACTTAGGATTCGGGCTAGCTATGTACCACAATATCCAATTGAGGTTTACCTAAAAAGTTTCTATATTGGATTGCCCGCTTCTTTCAAACAAGTTCTAGACTCTATTTTTGATGAAGGTTTTCTTGAAGGGGATGCTATAGATACCTATGAAAGAACGAAAAATATATTTGGGCACCCCATGAATGATAAGGTCGAATCAACTACTCTCTTGTGCTTTTATCAAAATGAAATTATTAAAGAGATGAAGTCTAGTTTAGAGGCCAACTTCCGTAACGTGCTTAATCTTACTTCTTCCATTAATGGCCATGTGCTTACCTTAAATAGAAGAATGAATGCCATAGAAAGGAAATCCTCCTCTCCGAGTGCCAAAGATGGCACCCGTTAGATCTATCCTTGCTTTTATGCCTAGCTAGGGGCGTTAAACGATAGCGCTTGTTGGGAGGCAACCCAATTTTATTTTTAGTTTTTTGTTTTTGTTTCTGTTTAGGAATAAATAATCCATCTACCTTCTGTTTAGATGTGGTTTTATGTTTTAATTAGTTTTTGTGCCAAGTTAAACCTATAGGGTCTTCTTGGATAATAGTTTTTTGATCTTGCTGTAATTTCCAGAAACTTTCGGTTCACGAAAACAATTGTTAAAAATTACCAGAACGTGATAAAATAGTGATTCCAATTTCTGCTGATAAATAAAAAAATTGTCTAGGTCTTCCTATTTTGGCTGAATGTTTGGAGTTCCAGAAGTTTGCGTTAGTTACAGATTACTACAGACTGTTCTGTTTTTGACAGATTCTGTTTTTCGTGTGTTGTTTGCTTATTTTGATGCATCTATGGCTAGTAAAACAGTTTATAATCCATAGATAAGTTGGAATACAGTAGGTTTAACACCAATATAAATAAAGAATGAGTTCATTACAGTATCTTGAAGTGATCTTTTGTTTTCTTTCGCTAACGGAGCTCACGAGATTTCTGTTGAGTTTTGTGTTGTGAAGTTTTCAAGTTTTGGGTGAAATCTTTTAATGGATTATGGAACAAGGAGTGGCAAGAGCCTAAGATTGGGGATGCCCATGGCACCCCCAAGATAATCTAAGGACACCAAAAATCCAAAGCTTGGGGATGCCCCGGAAGGCATCCCCTCTTTCGTCCACTTCCATCGGTAACTTTACTTGGAGCTATATTTTTATTCACCACTTGATATGTGTTTTGCTTGGAGCGTCTTGTATTATTTGTGTCTTTGCTTGTTAGTTTACCACAATCATCCTTGATGTACACACCTTTTGAGAGAGCCATACATGAACTGGAATTTGTTATAATACTCTATGTGCTTCACTTATATCTTTTGAGCTTGATAGTTTTACTCTATGTGCTTCACTTATATCTTTTGAGCTTGATAGTTTTGCTCTATGTGCTTCACTTATATCTTTTTAGCTTGATAGTTTTGCTCTAGTACTTCACTTATATCTTTTAGAGCACGGTGGTGGATTTGTTTTAAAGAAACTATTGATCTCTCATGCTTCACTTAGATTATTTTGAGAGTCTTAAATAGCATGGTAATTTGCTTAATAATAATATGCTTGGTATTCAAGATTTGTAAAACTTTCTTTTGAGTGCGTTGAATACTAAGAAAAATTTGATGCTTGATAATTGTTTTGATATATGGAGGTGATAATATCAAAGTCATGCTAGTTGAGTAATTGTGAATTTAAGAAATGCTTGTGTTGAAGTTTGCAAGTCCCGTAGCATGCACGTATGGTAAAACGTTATGTAACAAATTTGAAACATGAGGTGTTATTTGATTGTCCTCCTTATGAGTGGCGGTCGGGGACGAGCGACGGTCTTTTCCTACCAATCTATCCCCCTAGGAGCATGCGCGTAGTGCTTTGGTTTTTGATGGATTGTAGATTTTTGCAATAAGTATATGAGTAATTTATGACTAATGTTGAGTCCATGGATTATCGCACTCTCACCCTTCCATCATTGCTAGCCTCTTGACCGTGCATTGCCCTTTATCACATTGAGAGTTGGTGCAAACTTCACGGTGCATCCAAACCCCGTGATATGATACGCTCTTTCACACATAAACCTCCTTATATCTTCCTCAAAACAGCCACCATATCTACCTTTTATGGCATTTCCATAGCCATTCCGAGATATATTGCCATGCAACTTTCCAGCATACCGTTCTTCATGACGCATTCATCATTGTCATATTTCTTAGCATGATCATGAAGTTGACATAGTATTTGTGGCAAAGCCACCGTTCATAATTCTTTAATACATGTCACTCTTGATTCATTGCATATCCCGGTACACCGCCGGAGGCATTCATATAGAGTCATACTTTGTTCTAGTATCGAGTTGTAACCATTGAGTTGTAAATAAATAGAAGTGTGATGATCATCATTTTCTAGAGCATTGTCCCAAAAAAAGGGGAAAGGCCAAAAGAAAAAAAAGGCCCCAGAAAAAAGAATAAATAAAAAGGGGCAATGTTACTATATCTTTTTCCACACTTGTGCTTCAAAGTAGCACCATGTTCTTCATATAGCGAGTCTCATATATTGTGCTTCAAAGTAGCACCATGTTTTTCATATAGAGAGTTTCATAGGTTTTCGCTTTCATATACTAGTGGGAATTTTTCATTATAGAACTTGGCTTGTATATTCCAACGATGGGCTTCCTCAAATGCCCTAGGTCTTAGTGAGCAAGCAAGTTGGATGCACACCCACTTAGTTTCTTTTGTTGAGCTTTCATACATTTATAGCTCTAGTGCATCCGTTGCATTGCAATCCCTACTCCTTGCATTAACATCAATTGATGGGCATCTCCATAGCGCGTTGATTAGCCTCATTGATGTGAGACTTTCTCCTTTTTGTCTTCTCCACATAACCCCCATCATTATATTCTATTCCACCCATAGTGCTATGTCCATGGCTCGCGCTCATATATTGCGTGAAAGTATATAGGTTTGAAATTACTAAAGTATGAAACAATTGCTTGGCTTGTCATCGGGGTTGTGCATGATGAGAGCATTCTTGTGAGATGAAAATGGAACATGACTAAACTATATGATTTTGTAGGGATGAACTTTCTTTGGCCATGTTATTTTGAGAAGACATAATTGGTTAGTTAGTATGCTTGAAGTATTATTATTTTTTATGTCAATATGAACTTTTGTCTTGAATCTTTCGGATCTGAATATTCATACCACAATTAAGAAGAATTACATTGAAATTATGCCAAGTAGCACTACACATCAAAAATTCTTTTTTTATCATTTACCTACTCGAGGATGAGCAGGAATTAAGCTTGGGGATGCCTGATACGTCTCCAACGTATCTATAATTTTTGATTGCTCCATGCAATATTATCTATTGTTTTGGACTATATTGGGCTTTATTTTCCACTTTTATATTACTTTTGGGGCTAACCTGTTAACGAGAGGCCCAGCCCAGAATTGCTGTTTTTTTGCCTATTTCAGTGTTTCGAAGAAATGAAATATCAAACAGAGTCCAAACGGAATGAAACCTTCGGGAACGTGATTTTCTCATCAGATAAGATCCAGGAGACTTGGACCCTCCGTCAAGAAAGCCACAAGGCGGTCACGAGGGTGGAGGGCGCGCCCCCTGCCTCGTGGGCCCCTCGAAGCTCCACCGACGTACTCCTTCCTCCTATATATACCTACGCACTTAACAGATCGACACGGAGCCAAAAACCTAATTCCACCGCCGCAACTTTCTCAGATCCATGAGATCCCATCTTGGGGCATGTTCGAGCTCCATGGAAGGGGATTCCACCACGGAGGGCTTCCACATCATCATCATAGCCTCTCCTATGAAGTGTGAGTAGTTTACTTGAGACCTTGGGTCCATAGTTAGTAGCTAGATGGCTTCTTCTCTCTTTTGGATCTCAATACAATGTTCTCCCCTCTCTCGTGGAGATCTATTTGATGTAACCTTCTTTTTGCGGTGTGTTTGTTGAGACCGATGAATTGTGGGTTTATGATCAAGATTATCTATGAACAATATTTGAATCTTCTCTGAATTCTTTTATGTATGATTGAGTTATCTTTGCAAGTCTCTTCAGATTATCCGTTTGGTTTGGCCAACTAGATTGGTAGTTCTTGCAATGGGAGAAGTGTTTAGCTTTGGGTTCAATCTTGCGGTGTCCTTACCGATGTAAAGGGTTGCAAGGCACGTATTGTATTGTTCCCATCGAGGATAACAAGATGGGGTATTTATCATATTGCATGAATTTATTCCTCTACATCATGTCATCTTGCTTAAGGTGTTACTCTGTTTTCATTAACTTAATACTCTAGATGCATCTTTGGATAGCGGTCGATGAGTGGAGTAATAGTAGTAGATGCGGTGAGTCGGTCTACTTGTCTCAGACGTGATGCCTCTATACATGATCATACCTAGATATTCTCATAACTATGCTCAATTACATCAATTGCTCAACAGTAATTCGTTCACCCACCGTAAAATACCTATGCTCTTGAGAGAAGCCACTAGTGAAATCTATGGCCCCCGGGTCTATTTTCATCATATTAATCTCCCTACGCTTTATTATTGCTTTGCTTTTTTACTTTGCCTTTTATTTTACTTTGCATCTTTATACCAAAATACCAAAAATATTATCTATCATCTCTATCAGATCTCACTCTCGTAAGTGACCGTGAAGGGATTGACAACCCCTATTCGCGTTGGTTGCGAGGAGTTATTTGCTTTGTGTAGGTACGAGGGACTTGCGCGTGGCCTCCTACTGGATTGATACCTTGGTTCTCAAAAACTGAGGGAAATACTTATGCTACTCTGCTGCATCATCGTCTCCTCTTCGGGGAAAACCAAGCAAGCTCAAGATGTAGCAAGAAGGATTTATGGCGCCGTTGCCGGGGAGTCTACGCAAAAGTCAACATACCAAGTACCCATCACAATCCCTTATCTCTCGCATTACATTATTTGCCATTTGCCTCTCGTTTTACTCTCCCCCACTTCACCCTTGCCGTTTCATTTGCCCTCTCTTTCCCAATCTCCTCCTCTCTTTCCGTTTGCCTCTCCGTTGCCATGGCTGAATCAAAAAGAACTAAGGGCCATTTCCTAGGTTCTAGTACCTTGGATAACTATATGGCAAGCAGAGGATGTTTTCAGATGCCATTGACCATAGGTAGACATGTTTTCCCCTCATACCTAATAATTTTGGAGTCACAAGGATTGGATGTGATACTGGGCATGGATTGGCAATCGATGTACAGAGGAAACAACGACTGCGCCAGTAAGTCAATTTTGCTCACCACCCCAGAGGGTAAATGGATTAAGTATGTGTCTCGGCATGCGCCAAGAAGGTCCCAAGTAAACTCGCTTTCAGGAGTTGTTCAGGAGGAAGTGCCTGTTTTGAAGGATTAGCCAACGTATTTCCAGAGGAATTACCAGGCATGCCGCCCGATTGAGATATAGAGTTTTTGATAGAGTTGTTACAAGGCATGGGACCAATATCAAAGAGGCCATACCGGATGCCTGCAAATGATCTGGAGGAAATTAAGAAGCAGATTAAGGAGTTACTGGAGAAAGGTTACATTCGACCAAGTTCATCACCGTGGGGAGCCCTAGTGCTCTTGGTTGAGAAGAAGGATGGATCCTTGACAATGGTTGTTGATTATCGTGCATTGAATGAAGTAATGATCAAGAACAAGTACCCACTACCGATGATTAGTGATTTGTTTGACCAGCTGCAAGGAGCTAAAGTATTTTCCAAGATCGATCTGTGATCAGGATACCACCAGCTGAAGATACGAGAACAAGATATACCTAAGATAGCTTTTACCACAAGGTACTGGCTATATGAGTACACGGTTATGTCATTTAGATTATGAGTATGATGAATAAGGTGTTCATGGAGTTCTTGGATAAATTTGTTGTGGTGTTCATTGATGATATTTTGATATACTTGACGAATGAACAGGAACACAAGGAGTGCATTTAGTTCTCGAGAAACTCAGGGAACATCAGCTATACGCCAAGTTTAGCAAATGTGAGTTTTGGTTGAAGGAAGTTGGATTCCTTGGAAATGTTATATCAGGAGATGGTATAGCAGTAAACCCCACCAAGGTTAAATCTGTTACTGAGTGGTTGGCACCCACCTCAGTTGGAGAGATCCACAGTTTTCTTGGACTTGCGGGATATTACCGGAGATTCATTGAGAATTTTTCCAAGATTGCGAAGCCCATCATGGAATTGTTGAAGAAGGACACTAAGTTTAGATGGACGGATGAATGTGAGGCTAGTTTTCAGAAGTTGAAGAAACGGTTGGTTACAGACCCAATGCTAATTCTTCCGGATATACGCAAGGATTTCCACGTGTATTGTGACGCTTCTCACCAAGGACTTGGAGGAGTACTTATGCAGGACGGAAGAGTTGTTTCATATGCCTCACGTCAGCTTTGACCGCATCAGTAGAATTATGCCACGCACGATTTGGAGTTAGCAGCCGTAGTGCATGCGCTTAAGACCTGGAGACATTTTCTTATTGGAAACCGTTGTGATGTGTACATGGATCACAAGAGTTTGAAGTAAATTTTCACTCGGAAGGAGTTGAATCTCAGGCAAAGGAGATGGTTGGACCTTATAAAGGATTATGATATGAAGTTGCACTATCATCCAGGAAAGGCCAATGTCATAGCAGACGCTTTGAGCCGGAAGAGTTATGTCAATACCCTCGTAAGCGGAGGATTACCGCAGGAGTTAGTTAACGAACTCAAGGAACTTCATTTGGAGATAGTTCCAAGAGGTTTTGTTGTAGCAATGGAGGTTCAGTCTACATTATTGGGAAAGATTCAAGAAGCTCAAAAGGATGATAAGGAGATTGCTGAGATAAAGGAGAAGATGAGCAAAGGAAAAGCTAAAGGTTTTCGTGAGGATTAGCATGAAACTTTATGGTTTGAGGATCATGTTTATGTGGCCAATAATGCGGAGATCAGGAAATTAATACTTCAGGAGGCTCATGACTCACCATACTCGATTCACCCTGGAAACACCAAGATATATTTGGATTTAAAGGAGCATTTCTGGTGGACAGGTATGAAGAAGGATATTGTCGAGTATGTAGCTGTATGTGATGTATGTCAGAGAGTGAAGGCAGAACATCAGAAGCCAGCAGGATTATTACAGCCCATGCCAATACCCGAATGGAAGTGGGACAAGCTTGGTATGGATTTCATCACCGGATTACCCAGGTCCCGATCAGGATATGATTCTATCTGGGTAGTAGTTGATCACTTGACCAAAGTGGCTCACTTTATCCCCGTGAAAACCACCTATACGAGTGCGAAGTTGGCCAAGATATATATGACCAGGATCAAAAAATTTGGGATCAGTTGCACCAGACTTTGGGTACCATGCTAGAGTTTAGTACAGCCTTTCATCCGCAGACAAATGGACAGACCGAGAGAGTCAATCAGATTCTGGAGGACATGTTGAGAGCTTGTGCATTAGATTATGGTCCAATTGGTATGAAAATTTGCCCTACGCAGAGTTCTCATACAACAACAGTTACCAAGCTAGTTTGAAGATGGCACCTTTCGAAGCTCTGTACGGAAGAAGGTGCAGGACGCCGTTAATGTGGGATGAAGTTGGAGACCGTCAGTTGTTTGGACCGGATCTAATTAAGGAGTCTGAAGAGAAGGTCAAGTTGATTCGAGACAGACTAAAGGTAGCTCAGTCTAGGCAGAAGAGTTATGCAGACACCAAACGCAAGGAGGTAGTCTATGAAATCGGAGACAGAGCGTATCTTCGTGTGTCAGCACTGCGAGGAGTTAAACGATTTGGAGTCAAGGGAAATTTAGCCCCGAGATTTGTAGGACCATACCGAATTTTGGAGCGTATGGGAGAAGTGGCCTACAAGTTGGAGTTACCTAAAGGATTGTCAGGAGTTATGATGTGTTTCACATTTCCCAGTTGAAGAATTGTCATGCAGAGATGGTCGATATTCCTCTGAGGGATACAGTGCCCCTGGAAGCAATACAGTTTGACAATGACCTAACCTACAAGGAGAAACCCGTCAAGATTCTCGAGTTTTCCAGCCGAGTTACACGCAGCAAGGTTATCAAGTTTTGCAAAGTTCAGTGGAGCCACCATACCGAGGATGAAGCCACCTGGGAACGAGAAGAAGACCTACGGAAAGACCACCCACACCTATTTTCTAGCCAACCCGAATCTCGAGGGCTAGATTCATCTTAAGGAGGGCAGGTTTGTAACATCCCAATTTTCAATTTGGATGTTATATATAGGTCATTATATGCATATCATATTTTATCTGCATTTTGGTTGTGATCCTAGAAATCATAAGCAACTCAAGGACCAAAGGAGAGAGTTGGGGATTTTCATTTATTTTCATATTTGAATTTTTCTCAAACTTGAAAAGAGGATCAATTTGGTTTTAATCTTTTTCTCTCCGAATATTTCTAATATAAAAAAAAAGAGAAAAGATAATATAACTTCTTCAAAAGAGAGGAATATTGGAGGAAAAAATTAAAAATCAAATATTTTATTTGAGATTTTATTCGAATTAGAAAAATATGCATTATTTTAAAATTGCATTTTTAGGCCAGAAAAATGTTCGCTTTGTTCTAAATATTTTATTTAGACGGTGAAAATTGTTTTTGACATTTTTAGAATTTTTATATTTTTATTAGAATTTTTCTTCGGTGGAATTTATTCAAAAAAAGTTTCCGCCTGACAAGGCCAAAGGCCCAGCTGAGCCGGCCGCCTTTTCCTAAGCCTTGAGGCAGCGCCGCCGCCGGACTTGGTCCGAGCAAAGACTCCGCCTCCCGCCGCCTTTGGCCCTCCTCCAAGCCGCCTCTTTATATACTGGCCGCCCTCTCCTCCCCACCAAGCCGCGCCGCCGCCTCCCACCCGCGCCGCCAAGACGCCGCCCGCCGCCATTGCCAGGCCGCCGCCGCCACCCGTCGGACTCATCGGATGTCACCGCCGCCGGTTTTTTTTGTTGAACCGGTAAAACCAACAAAACCGTTGCCCCGTTTTTTTGTTAGATCGGTTCGGTTTTTTTGGTTTCGCTAATTAGCGAACGTTCACCCAAACGTCACTGTTAGCGAACTCGATTCGCCCGTTTGTCCCTGGTAGCAAACGTTCGTTCAGTAGTCTTTTTTGTTTATTTTATTTTCGGCCAGGGATCTATCCGTTATTATTTTTATCGCAGATTAGCCCCTGATCTTCAAACCCTCGCAACTTCTTGCTCGTTTGTCCAAATCAAGTGAAACCAGCGCCAAAATCTTCGTCTCGAACCCCTCTTTACATGATCTTCAAAATCTAATCAACTTGAACATGGTTTTGACAAATTAAAATTTGGTTTCAAGCAGATTTTAATTTGAATTATATTTTGATCGTAGTTTGAGTTTCGTAGCTCTGATTTGATTGATTCTTTTTGCAAATCAAAGCACTTAAGTTGAACTTTCAGTTTGGATCTTTCTCATCTGAGTTTTACCCTTGCATCTATGCTTGAGTCCTGATGTATGCTATTGTTTGTTTGCGATAGAATTTCGGAGTGCGAAGCATGCTACTACGAGTCTCTAGGGTTTGCAGATCGTCGGCAAGGCAAGTAACACTTTGATCATACCCCTTTATTACCCAGTTTTTATGCATTAGTTTCAACCCTCAAACATTGCATGAGTAGGATCTGATTAACATGTGGGTATTAGTTGATGAGGTAGAACCTATTGTCCTTGATGAAAACCTTGGGAGTTACCTCTACGTTATGCTTATACTGCTATGATATGCTCGTAGACGTGGTTTGGTTGAGGGTATCCATGACAGATGTGAGAGTTGTTAAATAATGGTTAACTTAAGGTGGCTACTTAATACACATCTGGGTGGATTGGTTGAGCCACCCTGGAGCACCCAGTGGTTGTCTGGGCACCTGGAGCAATCCGGTGACGTCACAGGATATCCGGAGTACCTGTGTGATCATCCTATGGTTCACCACCCAGGCTCAAAGGGATCATAAGATTTTTCATGCTAGAAACTTCCGTGTGCAGCCACAAGCCATTATGGGCTCTGGCATAGTTGAGTAAGTTGTGGGAATCCTTTCCATGATGGGCTAGCAGATGTAGGGGATTGTAGGTGTACCGGCCTATCTATCGGTTAAGGGGACCTCTTCGGAAAGACTGTGTCTCGGTCATCCATTTCTCAAACATCATGCAGTGCGAGAAATTCAACGGAGGAGATCGAGTCTTGTGGGGAAAAGTGCGCAAACCTCTGCAGAGTGTACAAACTAATCATGATTATCCGTGTCCCCGGTTATGGACATCTTGAGTATTTGGTTCTTGAATTATTAGTTTGATCTCATCGCCCTTAATTAATTTTGTTGGGCTGTTAGTTACTGTTAATCGGGATTGAGTTGGAGGAACCTTCTCAATATTTTATCAACCAACTTGATAGATTATTTAATATATATTCCTTTGCAGTAGGGAAAAATTGGCTTTACGCAAAGATGATAACCATAGAGCCTCCACCATATATGCATGTAGATATAGTTGTTATCCTGTTCATTGCTCTATGGTGTTATTTTGCCAGCATATTCCACGTGCTGACCTGTTTCGGGCTACAACGTATTATGTTGCAAACTTTTCAGACAAAGGGTAAGGTGCGCTAGGTCGTTGTCGCGCACTCAGCTATGCCGTTGGAGTTGGTGGACTCATTTATCTTCGATGCTTCCGCAGTTATCTTTTAGATGGCCTTAAGCCATATTATTGTGTAATAAGTTCTCTTTTGAGACATTCGATGCAATAAGTGTGTGATTGCACTCTGTTATAAGTCCTTCAAGTATTGCGTGTGTCAGCATTACCGATCCAGGGATGACACTTATACACAGAGATTTGACCATCTAAGGTCGGATCGCTATAGAGGCCGCGTTGGTGGAGTTGCATGCCGCCTTGGATGAGGAAGTCCTCCGTCCCCGCATGATCGAGAAGCGGCAAAGGAGAATGGCGCGCACCATTGCAAGGGAGCAAAGTCGGTCGATCAATGACATGGCCGGATTGCCCCCCAAAGAAGAGGTTGGACAAATCAAGCAGTGAGCAGATCCGTCTCGATCCATTTTACGTCTTCAACCACTACATTCGCGAGAAAGACGACAAAGGAAATAGCAAGGGCAAGGGCAGTCGTGGGTGAACTTCCTACGAAGCTTTAGTATGTAGAACATGACAAGTTTTGATGGTCCGATGGCATGTTTGATGAAGTAGTTGGACGGTATGTGTGGGATAGAGATGTATGTTA
Organism: Aegilops bicornis; assembly: GCA_021605145.1. Taxonomy (NCBI): domain Eukaryota; kingdom Viridiplantae; phylum Streptophyta; class Magnoliopsida; order Poales; family Poaceae; genus Aegilops; species Aegilops bicornis. The sequence continues at coordinate 537,778,593 of CM038675.1, forward strand.
TGTGAGTTTACTTTATGTTGCATGTGATTGTATGGTTTTGAGGATTTTCTAATGAGATACCTAGTTGTGGAGGCAGACATTTGAGCGGTGACCAGTCATTGTCCATGGACACACCCGAGCGCGTTCTTGGATGTTTATGGAGGCAGATTAGCTAGGCCCGGTTGTATATGCTTTAACATAGACTAGTGTCATATAGATGACACTAATCTAAGTTACTCTCCACTATGACTAGCCTAACTCACAAATCCCACTACTTATATTTTCTTTTAAAATGCACGATATGCTAAATATATTGTTTAAATGTGTACACCAGACTATTCTCCCATGTCCGGTTGATTAGCACGTCATGTTTGATTTGGTGCCTTGTCATCACTACTCTCTTGCAAGATTAGCACACCTTGCACCAAGAATTAATAAGATTGTTAAAAGACCATCCAAATTCTGCTGAGTGCACCTGGCCTCCGACGCTCCGGCCGAAGAGGTCAGGGGTTTTGCCAGTGTCAGTCTCTAGCCACCACAGGCAAATTGGGAGGCGGCATCCAAGGAACTCACAAGAGCACCATTTGCTAGTTCGTAATGAACTGGTTACCCGACACCTCTTGTGCCTAGAAGCTGCCAATATTTTTCCGCTCCTATCCAAATTAATTCTCTGCTAATATACTATAGGAATGTCCGTGCCTTTCTAAAAAAATTCTGGGACATAGCAAAGAATTTCTGCCACTCTTACTTTTGTGTTCTCTATGTTTCCGTGGCACTATGTTTGCTCCACCGTTTGTGCCGTCAATTATAACATGGATCGGTTGGTGCACATTTATATTACGTATCACTAAATGAATTCTATAGATCTACTAGAACTAAAAACTAATGAATGTTATTGATTCTCTTGTTTGATTGTAACAGTGAGGATGAATTCCTGTAGGACTGTTTTCCTTCTCATATCTGATTGCAAAGATGCAGTACTTTTCATTCGATTTTCGTATGCTGAAGAAGATCCAATCATCCATACCTAGGAAAAAAATGCAGCACACCATTGAATTTTGTGCCTTACTAAGATTGGGCCTGAGGTATCGTACATGTAATAGTCTCGTTCCAATTAAAAGGTTAAACCCATAGGTGTTACCATTTACTTTTAACAATGTTTTTACAAGTTTGAAATTCTGAATAGCAAAGTGATTCTCAACACTTCAACACAAACAAGTGTTCAAGATTGTATATCTGATAGTTCCACCATAAAAATAGTTAGAAAATATCCCCTCGAACAGAAGCACGTACTCCACAAGTCATAGGTTTTGACTCCCATAGGCTTAGGGGAACATCCCACCTTAATTTTTGTATTTTTTTACCATGTGTTCCAAACAAGGCCTTTTTTCGAATACACAAGAGCTTGTGTATCATTCATTGATAGAAGACAGGAATACAAGTGACCCATCACTAGCCCAAAAGAAAAGGCCGACGTGCGAGAGAGTACAAGGGGTTACACCAAGAGGGTACGGGAGAGACAATGCCTCATGGAGATTACTAAGGCAACTGGTTGGCCAAGCCACAGTTCCTAGCAGCAGCCCAAAGTCAGTCTTTTTTGGTGATGAGGTCAAGCAGACGACACAGGGATCGCACCTCACCGTCAAAGATGATGTCGTTCCAGTGCTTCTAGAGCAGCCACGCACCAAGGAACAGTAGCGAGGAGAGTGATACGTCTCCAATGTATCTATAATTTTTTTATTGTTCCATGCTGTTATATTATCAATCTTGGATGTTTTATAACCATTTTATAGTAATTTTATATCATTTTTTGGTACTAACCTATTGACATAATGTCAAGTGTCAGTTGTTGTTTTTGCATGTTTTTTACATTGCAGGAAATCAATATCAGATGGAGTCCAAACGCAACGAAACTCCACGGAGATTTCACCACCTCCATTGGTGCCTCTCCGATGATGCATGAGTAGTTCTTTGTAGACCTTCGGTCCGTAGTTAGTAGCTAGATGGCTTCATCTCTCTCTCTGAATTCTCAATACAACGGTCTCTTGGAGATCCATATGATGTAACTCTTTTGCGGTTGGTTTGTTGGGATCGATGAACTTTGAGTTTATGATCAGATCTATCTTTTTATATCCATGAAAGTATTTGAGTTTCTTTGATCTCTTTTATGCATGATCTCTTATAGCCTCGTATTTCTTCTCTGATATTTGGATTTTGTTTGGCCAACTTGATCTATTTATCTTGCAATGGGAAGAGGTGCTTTGTAGTGGGTTCGATCTTACGGTGCTTGATCTCAGTGACAGAAAGGGAACCGATACGTATGTATCATTGCTACTAAGGATAAAACGATGGGGTCTATATCTACATAGATAGATATTTACTACATCATGCCATCGTTCTTATTGCATTACTCCGTTTTTCCATGAACTTAATACACTAGATGCATGCTGGATAGCAGTCGATGTGTGGAGTAATAGTAGTAGATGCAGGCAGGAGTCGGTCTACTAATCTTGGACGTGATGCCTATATAATGATCATTGCCTGGATATTGCCATGAGTATTTGAAGTTCTATCAATTGCCCAACAGTAATTTGTTCACCCACCGTTTCCTATTTTTCTCGAGAGAAGCCACTAGTGAAACCTACTGCCCCCGGGTCTCTTTCTCATATTATTTGCCTTTGCGATCTACTTTTTCCTTGCATTTATTTTCAGATCTATTAAACCAAAAATATAAAAAATACCTTGCTGCATTTTATTTCCATTTATTTTATTTTGTGTTCGATCTACCAATCTACTACAATTTACCTCACGTCCATTTGCCTATCTTGAGGCGTCGTACCCCGGAAGGGATTGACAACCCCTTTAACACGTCGGGTTGCGAGGATTTGTTATCTGTGTGCAGGGGCTGTTTATGTTGTGTTGCTTGGTTCTCCTACTGGTTCGATAACCTTGGTTTCATATCTGAGGGAAATACCAACCGCCGCTGTGCTGCATCATCCCTTCCGCTTTGGGGAAATACCAACGTAGCTTCAAGCGACATCAAAAGGAATTTCTGGCACCGTTGCTGGGGAGAATCTTCAACATATACAAGGTTCCTAATCACAAATCTCATCTCCTTGCAATTTGCATTATTTGCCATTTGCCTCTCGTTTTCCTCTCCCCCACTTCACAAAAGTTTGCCGTTTTATTCGCCTCTCTTTTTCATTCGCCGTTTTCTTGCCGGATCTGTTTTTTAGTGCAATCTTGTTGTGTAGTCAACATGACTCAAGAGAACACCAAGTTGTGTGGTTTCTCAAATACCAAAAACAATTATTTTATCAGCACTCCGATTGCTCATCCCGCCACTAGTGCGGAGTCTTGTGATATTAATACTGCTTTTCTGAATCTTGTTATGAGAGATCAATTTTCTGGTACTCCTAATGAGGATGCCGCGTCCCACCTTAATACCTTCGTGGAATTATGCAATATGCAAAATAAAAAAGATGGGGACAATGATGTGGTGAAGATGAAATTATTTCCGTTTTCTTTGCGTGATTCTGCAAAAATTTGGTTCTCTTCTTTGCCTCGCAATAGTATCGATTCGTGGAATAAGTGCAAAGATGCTTTTATCACTAAGTATTTTCCTCCCGCAAAAATTATTTCCCTTAGAACCCGGATCATGAATTTCAAGCAACTTGAACATGAGCATGTTGCGCAATCTTAGGAAAGGATGAAAATGATGCTAAGGAATTGCCCAACTAATGGGCTAAATCTTTGGTTGATCATACAAAAATTTTGTGCGAGATTGAATTTTGTTTCTCGTAATCTTTTAGATTCCGCCACGGCTGGGACTTTTATGGAAATTGCTTTGGGTGCAGCCACCAAATTGCTTGATAATATCATGGCAAATTATTCAGTGGCATACCGAAAGAGCTCCTACTAGTAAAAAGTTAATTCCGTTGAAGAAATTTGTTTTTTGAGTGAAAAAGTTGATGCTCTTATGAAATTGGTTGCTAGTAATAGTGCTCCTATTAATTTTAATGATATGCCTTTTTCTACCTCTTGAGCATGCGTTGGTTTTCCCTTGAAGAAGAAAGGATGATGCAGCAAAGTAGCGTAAGTATTTCCCTCAGTTTTTGAGAACCAAGGTATCAATCCAGTAGGAGACTACACGCAAATCGCCTAGTACCTGTACAAACAATCAAGAACCTTGCAACCAACGCGATAAAGGGGTTTTCAATCCCTTCACGACCACTTGCAAAAGTGAGATCTGATAAAGATAATAAGATAAATATTTTTGGTATTTTTGTTGTATAGATTGGAAAATAAAGATTGCAAAATAATAAACTAGAATTATAGATCAGAAACTTATATGATGTAAGTAAATCCGAGGGGCATAGGTTTCACTAGTGGCTTCTCTCAAGCTAGCATATATTACGGTGGGTGAACAAATTATTGCCGACCAATTGATAGAAAAGCGCATAGTTATGAGAATATCTAGGCATGATCATAAACATAGGCATCACGTCCGTGACAAGTAGACCGAATCGATTCTGCATCTACTACTATTACTCCACACATCGACTGCTATCCAGCATGCATCTAGAGTATTAAGTTCATAAGAACAGAGTAACGCATTAGGCAAGATGACATGATGTAGAGGGATAAACTCAAGCAATATTATATAAACCCCATCTTTTTATCCTCAATGGCAACAATACAATATGCCGTTTCCCTTTACATCGGGATCGAGCACCGCAAGATTGAACCCAAAGCTAAGCACTTCTCCTATAGCAAGAAAGATCAATCTAGTAGGCCAAACTAAACCGATAATTCGAAGAGACTTGCAAAGATAGTAAATCATGCATCTAAGAATTCAGAGAAGAATCAAATATTGTTCATAGATAATCTTGATCATAAACCCACAATTCATCGGATCTCGACAAACACACTGCAAAAAGAATTACATCGAATATATCTCCAAGAGAATCGAGGAGAACTTTGTATTGAGATCCAAAGAGAGAGAAGAAGCCATCTAGCTAATAACTATGGACCCGAAGGTCTCTGGTAAACTACTCACACATCATCGGAGAGGCTATGGTGTTGATGTAGAAGCCCTCCGTGATTGAATACCCCTCCGACAGATCGCCGGAAAAGGCCCCAAGATGGTACATAAGGTTGCAGTGGTGGAAAAGTGGTTTTGTGGCTCCCCTGGATGTTTTAAGGGTATAAGAGTATATATATAGGCGAAAGAAGTAGATCGGTGGAGCCACGAGGGGCCCACGAGGGTGGGGGGCGCCCTCCAACCTCGTGGATTCCTCGTTGCTTCCTTGACTTCCACTCCAAGTCTCCAGGATTGCGTTTGTTCCAAAAAAGATCCTCGCGAAGGTTTCGTTCCATTTGGATTCCGTTTGATATTCCTTTTCTGCGAAACACTCAAATAGGCAAAAAAACAGCAATTTGCACTGGGCCTTCGGTTAATAGGTTAGTCCCAAAAATAATATAAAAAGGTATATTAAAGCTCATTAAACATCCAAAATAGATAATATAATTGCATGGAACAATAAAAAATTATAGATACATTGGAGACGTATCAAGCATCCCCAAGCTTAATTCATGGTCATCCTCGAGTAGGTAAATGATAAAAACAGAATTTTTGATGTGGAATGCTACCTAACATAATTTTCAATGTAATTTTCTTTATTGTGGCATGAATGTTCAGATCCGAAAGATTCAAGACAAAAGTTTAATATTGACATAAAAATAATAATACTTCAAGCATACTAACTAAGCAATTATGTCTTATCAAAATAACATGGCCAAAAAAGCTCATCCCTAAAAAATCATATAGTTTGGCTATGCTTCACTTTCGTCACACAAAAATGCTCTCATCATGCACAAGCCCGATGACAAGCCAAGCAACTGTTTCATACTTTAGTATTCTCAAACCTTTTCAACTTTCACGCAATACATGAGCGTGAGCCATGGACATAGCACTATGGGTGGAATAGAATATGATGATGGGGGTTGTGTGGAGAAGACAAAAAAGGAGAAAGTCTCACATTGACGCGGCTAATCTACGGGCTATGGAGATCCCATCAATTGATGTCAATGCGAGGAGTAGGGATTGCCATGCAACGGATGTACTAGAGCTATAAATGTATGAAAGCTCAACAAAAGAAACTAAGTGGGTGTGCATCCAACTTGCTTGCTCATGAAGACCTAGGGCATTTGAGGAAGCCCATTGTTGGAATATACAAGCCAAGTTCTATAATGAAAAATTCCCACTAGTATATGAAAGTGACAATATAAGAGACTTTCTATCATGAAGATCATGGTGCTACTTTGAAGCACAAGTGTGGAAAAAGATTGTAGCATTGTCCCTTTTATCTTTTTTTATTTGGCCTTTTTTTGGACTTTCTCTTTTTTTCCGGGACAATGCTCTAATAATGATGATCATCACACTTCTATTTATTTACAACTCAAAGATTACAACTCGATACTAGAACAAAGTATGACTCTATTGTCGGCGTTCTGGGAACGGGGGTCCCCAGACTTGCCTGCCTGCGGCCTGCGGCGTGGCTCAAGGGGAGGCCCAGCTCGGCCCATCTTCATCAACACAAGCTCAAGACCCTCGCGAGGGGCCAAGCCTCGCGGGGCGGACGACAGGGAGCTTCCTCAGGCGCGGCCTCGTCAGGCTGGCTCGCGAGGAGGCGGAGAGATCAAGGCGGGGTACCTCACGAGGTGCCCATGACGCAAGCCATGACGACCAAGGGCGCCCGGTGAGCGCCCGGCCAGCATGATGTCCTCCTTTCCTCTTTGGTGCAAAGGGAGAAAGCGCAGGCGAGAGCATCAAGCAAAGGCGTCCATTCCGGTGCAACAAGACCAAGACCGTCGCAACGGCAGGGAGGAAGTCATTGTGGAGCCCAAGCAGGCGTCACCACCAGATCCTTTGACAGGCGAGGACCAACTTTAGTCAGGATAAGTGTACCAGATGTTCCCCTTCAAAATGGCCAATTGTTGGTGCCCTTCCCGCTCAATATTTGGGGAGAGGCCCAGGGCCTTTGCCTATAAATAGGACTAGCCACCCACAGGGTAGGGGGATCGCGATCCTGATCATCATCTAGAAGTCCAGAGAGAGAGCGACTGAACTCCCCCTAGCAGTTCATCGCACCAGCCAAGAACAGACCCTCGCGAGGATGTTCTTCCTTGTATTGTTCATCACCATCAGCCCAAGAGGCAATCCACCACACCACAAACTAGAGTAGGGTATTACACCACAATGGTGGCCCGAACTAGTATAAACCCTGTGTCTCTTGTGTTGTTCTTTTCATCGCTTAGATCCTAGTGAGGCGGCGAGGTGCAGGTAGATAGAGGGCGAGATCTCCGCGCGCACCCCAGTGTTTGAACCTAGAGGGTCTGCCGGAACCCGAAATTCGACATTTGGCGCGCCAGGTAGGGGTGCGCCGGAATCCACCTTCTACCACTTCGCGTCCCGTCACATCGTCATCATCATGTCCGGCGACCAGGCGGACAACCCTGATCCCTAGGCGGCCTGGCCCTCCCACGCAGAGCCGCTCGCCCCGGGCGACCCCATGCCCCAGGCAGCTCGCGGTCCGCGGTAGCTGCGGCCGTGGGCGACAAGGACAGTAACGACAGCTCTCACGCCATGCGGCAGCGCGGTCGTGGCGAGGCATCCAACCACGCCAGCCACGTTGCCGTACACCCGCCGAGGCAGGCGAACTCAAGGGGCGCTCACGGTGGCCCGAGAACTACTGCATGCAGAGCCTGCAGGCGGCCGCGACGTCTTTGCTAGAGCGGGTTGCAGAGCTCCTAAACCGCCGCCTCGGGGCTCACCTGCTCGCACCCAACTCCCACCTCATGTCCAGGGCGGCCCACGCGGAGGCTCCACGCACGCCCGCGCAGCTCCAAGCGGGCTCCAAGGCCACCCCAACGCCAGCCAAGCTGTCAGCACCGGGCCAGCGGCAGCGCTGCCTCCGCCCCCGGCCAGCGAAGAAGGACTCGTCGCGACCCACGGCCCCAGTGAGCCGCCGCGCTACCACCCCCAGGTGGTCGCCTCAAGCAGGGCTGCATGGCACGCAGAGCACTATGGCGCAGCCTTCGGGATGACGGCCCCAGAAGAATACGTGCCCCACATGATGGACCAAGGGCACACGCATGAGGCCGAACAAAGCTCGCTCCTCGGCCCAAGCTGAGGGGACGAGGCGCCAGAAGCTGAGCTCTTCCAGGAGCCCCGGGAAGGCCCCGTCGGCCATGCTGGAAGCGACGATTATCGGGTACCACTAATTTCTCAGGAGCAGGCATACACTAATCATGGGTCGCAGGAGGGGCAGGTCGCCACAGCGAGCGGCTGCCCCGCTCCGGCAGTTTCCTACCCCTCAGGAGTAGGGCGCCGGGGGCTGCAGGAGACGGGGCCGAGATTCGGCATCACCACCGCGGCGTTCGGAGCAAGGCATCCTCAGGAGGTAGGCCCTCTGCTGGGGAGGTGCCTCAAGGCCTGCCCCTGGCAGAGGACCCGTGGTCGTCGGGGGAACCGCTGGCGACCGCTCTACCCCATCGGCGGCGTCCTAGTTTTCGGTCGTCGTCGATGGCACTAGAGTGTGGCGCAAGGCGGGCCCCTCGTCTGGCGATATGAAGCAAGGCCGGTACCTGTGAAGAAGGCCCAGTGCTGTGAAGCTTCGCCTCCCGTGACACTCTCACGTAATAATGAGTGGGGTTGTACACGCCCGGAGTCTCGAGGGTGCCGGCCTCGAGCCACAGGGCTCCCTCCCACGCCCAGTGGCAGCACTTAGCTCCGCGCTGGTGAGAAGACGTCCAAGACTAGACTAGGTGCCGGACGCGGCCTTTCTCTGCTTTCATTGCTTTTTTCCTTGGCTGTCGTTTCCCCCCGTTGGATTTAAGTTGGATTCGAGCTTGAGATTTGCGTGTGTCCGGGGAAGGGGTGCTTAGTCTCGTTCGAGCAATCTCTTGTGTTCTGGTTATCACTTGGCCTCAGCTGCCTCCCCTCGTGAGCCCCTCTAGAGCCGGGTCAGGCCTAGCTTGCGTGCAGCCCAGACTGCCGTCGCCGCGCCCTCTCAGGAGGTTTTTATTACAGATCCTATGGGCCCGGTCAGGAGACACTCGAGACACCACAGCCCTCCGCAGGCTATCTTAGGGCCCACGCGGGTCAAAGGTAAACTAGCCAACCAGCTCGTCGCCAAGCCAGCCACTTGGCGCAGGCGTACGGGTGACATAGCATCCACTAATACGCTGAACACAAGTTTTACATGAGGGGCTCCCCCTCCCAAAATGCTCTTACAACCATCAGGGCAAAGCCTGAACTCTATTTGCGCAGGGTAAGGAAACAGGAACAACACATGGTCAGTCGGATAAATCCCCCAATGCATCCTCGGGGGCACCTCCTGAATTGTCGCTGGCGTCGCTGGCCTCGCCGTCGCTCTCAGCGTTGCCGTCAGCGGCGTCAGGACCGTTCACCACGCCGCCTTCATCAGCAGCCACGATCACGCCGTTGTTCTCTGAAGCGAAGGCCCTGACGAGAGCATCCACGTTGTCTTCCACCCAGTGCGCTACATCATCCCGGACGACCTGAGGTACTGGGGCGATGGCGGCGTCAAAGTCGAAGTTGGGGTCCATATTTCGGAGATGGCTGAAGACACGAGAAAAGGCGCGCCCGAGCAGGGCGCGGCTCCTCTCCTCCACCAACCTGTTGGCTCTGACCGACCGCACCTCCAGCTGCGTCACCACGTCGGTGAAGAACTGAAGGTTGCGGCGTGAATTGACTGCGTGGGGCTCGCATAGCGGCCGCCTCGCGAATGTTACCCAAGGCCGTGTTGGCTCTCTCCGGGCGTGGTGAGCATGGGGCCGTGCTCATGCTCCGAGATCCGCCGCTATGCGTATCTCGTCCTCGTTACGCCGTGCAATGGCCTCGGCCTAAATCCACCCGTTGGCGGAGAAGAAGCGCCTCGACGGGAGGTAGTTAGCTCCTCTGCGCCACCTCAAGGGCGGCCCGGGAAGCATCGGCCCGCCACGTCACTTCCTCCAGCTTGGACCTCAAGGCAGCGGTCCTACCTTCAGCCTCGGCCTGGATCAGCCCCAGCCTCTCCTCGAACTCGCGCTCAAGGTTCAAGCACGCCGTCGCTACCCGATGTCCGACCTCCTCCAGGACACGGGCTTCCCGCGCAGCGACATCATCCTCCGCCTGCGTCATCAAGTGCTCCCTTGTCTCCAGACGCTCATGATCGCGTGCGCGTTCGGCGGCTTCCAGCGTCAGCGCCTCCTCACGCCTCTGGAGCTCTACCTGGTCGACCGAAGCCACCTTCATCGACGCAAGGGCCGTCTCGCACAGCTCCACCTGCTGCTCCAGTGAATGGCACCGGGCCTGGAGTTCCCGCGCCCGCTCCTCCGCCGCCTCTCGCCGCCGGTCAGCCTTTCGGGCCTCCTCGACGACCCGAGAACGGACCTCCCGAGAGGCCGCCAGCGACGCCTTGGCTTCCTCATTGTCGAGGTCACGCTGGTGGCGTGCAAGGGCAACAGCCGCCTTCAGCTGGCGCCTCTCTTTAGCCAGGCACAGGCCCTCGACCTCAAGGGGCGCGTCTTCATCGGCGAGCCGTTCACCAAGCAGGCTCACCGCGTCAGTCGCCCTCCGAAGAAACCCTTGGCGAAGAGCGCGACGCTCCCGGGCATGCTCAAGCACGTCTTCTACACCATCGTCCGCCCCAAGTAAGCGCGGAGGGCCACAAATTAGCACTCCCCTGCAGGCGGGGGCTGGGGCTGGCGCCCTCATAGCGGCCGGGCACGCCACGGAAGCCCGACACTGAGCCAGCCCATCCCCAAATGAAGAGCGCAGGAGGGCCTCACCAATCGCAATCCACGACTGCACGAGAAGCCCACGGCAGGCTGGCTATGCCACGAGAAGGCTCGCGAAGGAGGGTCGCGAGTCTGTGAGCCGCGATGCGCCTCGGGATGGCTCGACTCTCCGACCCGGCCTCACCACAAGGGCTCTGCTGCTCGGGCGCTCGAAGGCGATGGAGAGGGCGGAGCCAAGGGACGGCTCCTCGGCCATCTTCGTGAGCTTGGCGGGGGGCCACAGAGAGCAAGGATCGATAAAAGCAACAGGAAGGATCGGGGAGCTAGGAAAGGGAAGGCTTACTCATCAATGGTGAAATACTTCCTGCGCTTGTTGGCGACAAAGTGTCGTCACCCAAGGCCTCACTTCTCTTAGGAGAGCCTCGAAGTCCACGCGGAACCGGCCCAGGAGTTGAGCGCAGGGGTCAGCCTGCGACGAGGAAGAAGCATCAAGGTGACCAGCGTAAGGGGCGTCGACCTGATGCACGCCACCAGTCGCCTCGTCAAGAAGGATAGCTAGGGCCCCAGGGGCCTCAACCACGAGCGCCGCGGGCAGCGACTCAACGCCCTCAGCCGCAGTAGTACGGGCCTCAGGAGCTGCCCCTCAGAGTCTTGCTGGCGCCCGTCACCAAGCGGGGACCCCTCAGCCTCCAACGACCCGTGCCTCCCTGCTCCGCCACTCGAGGAAGGGCCGCCGTGGCCGACTGAAAGGGCAGCCACCACCACTGGGTTCTCGCGAGGCCCCCGGAGGCCAGCGGGGCGCAGCCCCCATTCGTCGAAGCTGGGCATCTGATTCACAAAGTCGCCCCTGTTCGAGCAGAGGTACAGCAAGGCCCCCCCTTGCCGGATGCTGCCAGGGGTGGGGTCCCCAGTCAAGACCAAGAGCACCTTCCTCGGTAGCAGGCGTCGGTCCTCTTCCCGGAGCCTCATACGATCCTCACGCCCGCTGAAGGTCCACATCCGGCGAGAGTGACGCTGGAGAGGGGCAATGCGGCATAGCAGGAACTCCTTCACCACCTTGGGTGCCATCACGCCGAGCGCCCTCAAGAACGCGAAGCGGCGCCAGACAAAAATGAGCTGGGGGATCGTGAGTGTCTCCTGGCCCCAGCCTGAATTGGGGACAGCGGGCGACGATGGCTCCGACAGCAGGGGGCTGGGCACCCCTACATCCACGTACAACCATCGCTCGCGGAACCCAGGCGCGGGCGGAGGAAGGCTGAAGTCAATCCCTGAAGCCGCTGTTTCTGGTGCAGCAATGAAGCTCACGCACCCCGAGCATTGGGTGGGGTCAACGAGGCGCAGAGAGAAGAAGTGACGCAGCAAGGCAACTGAGGGAGGGATGCCCATCATTGCCTCACAAACAAAGGCGAAGACGGCAAGAAAAGTGATGGATTCAGGACCCAAATGCATCATATGGATCTGGTAGTGGGAGAGCACAGCGTTGAAGAAATCGGAAAAGGGGGGAACCAGTCCCGCCCACAGGGCGTCGGCAAAATACCGGACATCTGTGATTATCCTGTCGATGGAGAAGTGAGACGCGGGCCAGGCCGTCGTCCTCCCGCACTCGTTGAAGATGGTGGCCAAAGCAGAGCTGACCTTGCCCAAGCCTTCTTGATTGAGTATGATCGACCGATCGACGACAGGAGCCGCCGACGATGGCGAGCGAGGCGGAGGCACGAGTTTCTTCCCTCTTCCCTTCTTCGTCGGAGCCATGGCGACGGAAAGGGGGAAGGTTCGAGATTGGATTAGAAGCAGAAACTGGAGCTCGAGAGGAGGAAGAGTAGGGGATGGTCGAGCAGCGAAAAGGGGAACGACTGTGTCCACGTCCAATCAACCGCCACACGTCCAATCCACCGTGTGGCGGTTGATTGGACGTGGGCAGCACTGTTTCCCTTTTCCACACGGCGGACCCGTGGTTGCCCACGTCCAATCAACCGCCACACGGCGCCCAAGGCCGCAGGCCGTTAGGGCCCGCGGCGCTTGGCACTTGGCCCTTCGCTTCTCTGCTCAGCCAAGCCCGGGCGCGCCTTGGGCCCGGGGGCTACTGTCAGTGTTCTGGGAACGGGGGTCCCCAGACTTGCCTGCCTGCGGCGTGGCTCAAGGGGAGGCCCAGCTCGGCCCATCTTCATCAACACAAGCTCAAGACCCTCGCGAGGGGCCAAGCCTCGCGGGGCGGACGATAGGGAGCTTCCTCAGGCGCTGACCTCGTCGGTGGCTAGCTCGCGAGGCGGAGAGATCAAGGCGGGGTACCTCACGAGGTGCCCATGACGCAAGCCATGACGACCAAGGGCGCCCGGGGCGCCAGCCCGCGCAGTGTCCTCCTTTCCTCTTTGGTGCAAAGGGAGCAAGCGCAGGCGAGAGCATCAAGCAAAGGTGTCCATTTTAGTGCAACAAGACCAAGACCGTCGCAACGACAGGGAGGAAGTCATTGTGGAGCCCAAGCATGCGTCACCACCAGAGCCTTTGACAGGCGAGGACCAACATTAGTCAGGATAAGTGTACCAGATGTTCCCCTTCAAAATGGCCAATTGTTGGCGCCCTTCCCGCTCAATATTTAGGGAGAGGCCCAGGGCCTTTGCCTATAAATAGGACTAGCCACCCACAGGGTAGGGGGATCGCGAAGTCCAGAGAGAGAGAGAGAGAGAGAGAGAGAGAGAGAGAGAGAGAGAGAGAGAGAGAGCGACTGAACTCCCCCTAGCAGTTCATCGCACCAGCCAAGAATAGACCCTCGCGAGGCTGTTCTTCCTTGTATTGTTCATCATCATCAGCCCAAGAGGTAATCCACCACACCACAAACTAGAGTAGGGTATTACACCACAATGGTGGCCCAAACTAGTATAAACCCCGTGTCTCTTGCGTTGTTCTTTTCATAGCTTAGATCCTAGCGAGGCGGCGAGGTGCAGGTAGGTAGAGGGCGAGATCTCCGCGCGCACCCCAGTGTTCGAACTTAGAGGGTCTGCCGGAAGCCGAAATCCGACATCTATGAATGCCTCTGGCGGTGTACCAGGATGGGAAATGAATCAAGAGTGATATGTATAAAAAAATATGCATGGTGGCCTTGCCACAAATACGATGTCAACTACATGATCATGCAAGGCAATATGATAATGATGAAGCGTGTCATGATAAACGAAACGGTAAAAACTTGCATGGCAATATATCTCAGAATGGCTATGGAAATGCCATAATAGGTAGGTATGGTGGCTGTTTTGAGGAAGATATAAGGAGGTTTATGTGTGATATAGCATATCGTATCACGGGGTTTGGATGCACCGGCAAAGTTTGCACCAACTCTCGAGGTGAGAAAAGGCAATGCACGGTACCGAAGAGACTAGCAATGATGGAAGGGTGAGAGTGCGTATAATCCATGGACTCAACATTAGTCATAATGAACTCGCATACTCATTGCAAAAATCTACAAGGCATCAAAACCAAGCACTACACGCATGCTCCTAGGGGGATAGATTGGTAGAAAAAGACCATAAGGAAAGCAATCAAAGAACACCTCAGGCTTCAAATTTGTCACACAACGTTTACCATATGTGCATGCTACGGGACTTGCAAACCTCAACATAAGTATTTCTCAATTCCACAATTACTCAACTAGCGCGACTCTAATATTACCATCTTCATATCTCAAAACAATCATCAAGTATCAAACTTCTCATAGTACTCAATGCACTCTATATGAAAGTTTTTATTATACCTATCTTGGATGCCTATCATATTAGGACTAATTTTATAACCAAAGCAAATTACCATGCTGTTCTAAATGACTCTCAAAATAATATAAGTGAAGCATGAGAGATCAATTATTTCTATAAAATAAAACTACCACTGTGCTCTAAAAAGATATAAGTGAAGCACTAGAGCAAAATTATCTACCTCAAAAGATATAAGTGAAGCACATAGAGTATTCTAATAAATTCCGATTCATGTGTGTCTCTCCAAAAGGCGTGTACAGCAAGGATGGTTGTGGTAAACTAAAAAGCAAAGACTCGAATCATACAAGACGCTCCAAGCAAAACACATATCATGTGGTGAATAAAAATATAGTCTCAAATAAAGTTACCGATGGGCCGAAGGCGAAGAGGGGATGCCTTCCGGGGCATCCCCAAGTTTAGGCTTTTGGTTGTCCTTGAGTTTTACCTTGGGGTGCCTTGGGCATCCCCAAGCTTAGGCTCTTGCCACTCCTTGTTCCAAAATCCATCAAATCTTTACCCAAAAACTTGGAAACTTCACAACATAAAACTCAACAAAAAATCTCATGAGCTCCATTAGAATAAGAAAACAAACCACAACTTTAAGGTACTGTAATGAACTCATTTTTATCTATATTGGTGTTAAACCTACTATATTCCAACTTCTCTATGGTTCATACCCCCGATACTAGCCATAGATTCATCAAAATAAGCAAACAACACACGAAAAACGGAATCATCAAAAATGTAGCGATGCAGCAGCAATCTGATTTGTTCGAATACTTCTGGAACTCCACAAATTCAGAAAAACTTGGACAACCTAGATAAGTTGTATATCGATCTACTTCAAAAATAATTGGTATTTTATCACGTTCTGGTGAATTTTAACAATTATTTTCGTGAGCGTAAAGTTTCTGTCTTTTTCAGCAAGATCAAACAACTGTCACCCAAGAAGATCCTATTGGTTCTACTTGGCATAAACACTAATTAAAACATAAAAACACATCGAAACAGAAGCTAGATGAATTATTTATTACTAAACAGAAACAAAAAATAAGAAACAAAAATAAAATTGGGTTGTCTCCCAACAAGCGCTATCGTTTAACGCCCCTAGCTAGGCATAAAAACAAGAATAGATCTAGGTATTGTCATCTTTGGTATGCAATCCATAAGTGGCTCTCATAATAGATTCATAAGGTAATTTAATTTTCTTCCTAGGAAAGTGTTCCATGCCTTTCCTTAATGGAAATTGGAATCTAATATTTCCTTCTTACATATCAATTATTGCACCAATGGTTCTAAGGAAAGGTCTACCAAGAATAATAGGACATGTATGATTGCAATCTATATCAAGAACAATGAAATCTACGGGCACATAATTACTATTTGCAACAATAAGAACATCATTAATCCTTCCCTTAATGGTGGAATCCGCAAGGTGCAAATTTAAAGAACAATCATCAAAATCACGGAAACCTAACACATCACACAAAGTTTTGGGAATCGTGGAAACACTAGCACCCAAATCACATAAAGCATAGCATTCATGATCTTTAATCTTAATTTTAATAGTAGGTTCCCACTCATCATAAAGTTTTCTAGGGATAGAAACTTCTAATTCAAGTTTTTCTTCATAGGATTGTCTTAAAGCATCAACGATATGTTTACTAAAAGCTTTATTTTGATCATAAGCATGAGGAGAATTTAGCACGGATTGCAAAAGGGAAATACAATCTATCAAATAACAATTATCATAATTAAATTCCTTGAAATCCAAAATAGTGGGTTCATTGCTATGTAAATTTTTGACCTCTTCAATCCCATTTTTACCAATTTTTGCATCAAGATCTAAAAACTCTGAATCATTGGGACGCCTTTTAACTAAAGTTGACTCATCTCCAGTCCCATCTTTATGAAGATTCATATTGGAAAGCAAAGATTTAATAGGGGACACATCAATCACTTTTAGATCTTCATCATTATTATCATGGAAACTAGAAGAACACGCTTTTACAAAGCAATCTTTTTTAGCACGCATCCTAGCGGTTCTTTCTTTACAATCATCAATGGAAATTCTCATGGCTTTGAGAGACTCATTGATATCATGCTTAGGTGGAATAGATCTAAGTTTCAAAGAATCAACATCAAGAGAAACTCTATCCACATTCCTAGCCAACTCATCAATCTTAGGCAATTTTTCTTCAAGCAAAGCATTGAAATTCTTTTGCGAAATCATAAATTCTTTAACACTAGTCTCAAAATCAGAGGGCATTTTATTAAAATTTTCATAAGAGTTGTTGTAGGAATTACCATAATTATTAGAAGAATTACTAGGCAACGTCCTAGAATTAAAGTTTCCTCTATACGCGTTGTCGTGGTTTTGTCACGACAGATGTCCTCATGAAAGGACTTAGTCGTGGAGCCATCGCTACGGGTTAACTTAAAGGGGTTAAAGCGGACACAAGGACGCAAGAGAGTTTATACTAGTTCGTCCCCTTCGATGAAGGTAAAAGCCTACGTCTAGTTGTGATGGAATTGATGGGGTTTCGATGACTGGGGAGCAAACAAGCTTCGCCTAAGTCTCGAGTTGTTGTCTGTTGTCTGAATCGTCACTGGTCGTCCCGTATATACATGGGTGACGCCTGGTCGGTTTGCAGAGTCCCTAGACCGGCTCATAGGCGTGTCCGGTTCGGTCTCTAGTATTTCTAACTTACAACACAATTTACATACTAATGCGGTTCACGGCTACAAGCCTTAAACCGGTTACGGGCCTTGGGCCCTTATAGAATATCCTCACGGGCTTCAAGCATACTTGACTACTGGTGAAGTTAACCCGGCCTCTCTGGCGGTTTACACCGATAGTAATATCCTAACATTAGGCCCCAGATTGATTTGAACAGGTTCATGTCAATCCTTAGTAAAAAACTTCATCTTCAACATCTTCTTGGTTGAACCGCCGTGACATCATCTTCTCAGATTGTGGTGAACCGGCTTGATGTCATCTGTCCTAAAGAACTACATCTAACATTTTTTTCATTAATGAGTCCGCAACAACCGAGGCGACAGCTCTGCTTCCAAACTTGCGGCTCCTTGATTTTCGCGCCTGACACACATATCTCTTGCCTTTATAAATAGACCGAAGGGTCATTTCTTTTCTCCCCTTCGTTCCCCTCTGCTTCGTCTTCCTCGTGCCGCCCAGCTTCGGAGCTCCGCCTCCGCCGTCAACCTCTGCACCAGCATTGGCCGCTGCATCACCCTGAACGTACCAGAGCATCGCGGCGACCTTCCGCTTCTTCCTCCGCTCCGGTAAATCTTTTCTCTTTTCACTATAGATCTGTTCTTAGGGTTTCCATATTCTTCGGTGTTCCTCGCTTGTTTCTTGCTAATATGATAACTTTCAGTTAAGACTGTGAATCCTTGTTCTGCGTAGTGGTAATTTTTTAGCATCCGCTATCACCTGCGCATCTCAAGATCTTAGATCTTCCTGCGTCCTTGCTCGTTGATTCAGTACTGCTCCTTTTTAGACCTTGAATACTTACTTCTTTTCTGAATATGCTCCAGATCTAAAACTGTAACAAGTTTTTGTGAAACCTGTTTTCGCACATCACGCTTGATTCCTCCATGTTTCGCATCAGCGGTTTAACTTTGTAGAGAAATTGACAACTCGGCATATACCATTAGTCCCCTTGTTGAACCGCCAAGGTTTTCCGGTTCTCAGATACCCCTTGCATAACTCCGGTTCATAAGCAACTTCTTCCGGTTTAACAATGAATGGAGCAATATATAACTTTCCAACATATTCTTGAACCGATTATTCTTGCCTTGCAGATTGCATCATGGCCAAGCGGTGTATGAGTGCAACTGGGTTCCTTCTCGAGTGTACGAAACTCAAGCTGGATAACTTAGTCCTAAGCTGGCGCTTTAGGCAAAAAAAGCGTCATCCTTTGGAGGGTCCACGGTCCGGAGAGCCCTCGAGAACCCAAGGATGGGGAAGTTGTTGTTTTTTCTGATCATTTAGCCCGGGGCTTCAGTCCGCCCGGTTCAAAGTTTTATCGTGATGTCTTGGCCAACTTCCAACTGCGTCCACAAGATATTGGCCCCAACTCCATAACCAATATCTGTCACTTTCAAGTACTCTGTGAGGTGTTCTTTCAAGAGGAGCCCACAGTTGAATTATTCTGAGATTGCTTCCATCTAAACCGCCGCATTAAATTTTACGATGGTCCCAACAGAGTTAGGTGGTATGGCGATTCAGAAGCGGAAAGAGGTCACTTATCCGCACGCCAAACTGCACAGCCATCCCAAAGAGTGGAATGCCACATGGTTTTACTGCAAAGATACCTCCCCTGAAGGAGAAAACCCTTTACCGGGTTACCGTCCGGAACGGCTAAGCAACACACATCCCCTCCCTCAGAGACTGACTGCTAGGGAAAGAAGCAAATATGCCCCTCAACTATCCAAGCTCCGGGCCTTCATGGCCAACGGTTTAACAGGAGTTGATCTCGCTCGTTGCTGGATTTCTTGGAGTATACTGCCTTTAAGCCTGCGCCCCTATTTGATGTGCAAATACACAGAGGATGTAAAAGACCCTCTACGACATATTGAGATCCAGCTGACGGATGATGAAGTCACTGAGGCTGTTAAGAAGATGTTAAACGAACCGGAAGCTGCTTGCGCCCAAACCGGCCTGGCTCCTTTTACGCCATTAACAAACCGCCATTGTAAGATTCATATCTTATGCCTTTATAAAATCTGACTATGTTAAATACTCTTTGTTGATATTAACATCTTTCAAACAGGGTGATGATCCATTTTGGAGCAGGAAGACTCCACAAGAGAAATCGGAGAAAATAATCCGGCCCAAAACAAGATTTGTGAAGAAAACAGCCAATAGAAAGAAAACCACTGCCTCCTCCGATCCACCGGCTGACGATGATGTGGGTAATCCGGACCTTGTGGTAGAACTTGACTCACTTGGTCTATTTTTTACACACCTTATTAATAATGATTATTGCCAGGATGATGCTGAAGCTAGTCATGCTGATGTCGTAGAGGTAATCGCTCTTTCTTCCGATTCAAACCCTTTACCTTCAGTCAAAATCCGTCGAGCAAACCGGAAAGTTAAATTTTCTCATCCTCTTGCTTACTTGGATCGAAACTTTCTTATGAAGACACAACAGTATGAACCCGTCACGCAACCCGGCACAGCGGCCAGGTAGTCACCTCCACCGGTTTACCAAACAGTCCGGTTTGGAAACGCCGTTCAGAGGTCTCTAACTGTTTCGTCGATGCTTATCCTAAAGCGGGTTGTATTCGTCAACCTCTTAATACATCTGACTCTGATTATCAGGTGACTTCTCATTCTTCCTTTGGCGAGTCAACAGGCACCCAGCTCCCACCTCTCAAGACAGTGATTGGGTGAGCCATATTCCTGATAATACCATTTGATATACCACTTTCAATATTCATTGGACTGATCCGTCTTTTTCCTTTCAGGGCCAAACCTAGGCCAAGCAAGAAAGCTCGCCTGGATAAAGCGGTAGAAGACGATGTTCCTGAACCGACCCCAATAAAAAACCCTGAGGAAGACATCCAAGATGATATACTGACTGACCAACCATTGCAAGGTCATGATGTTACTGTCGAGGAGGCATATATTTATGCCACCGGTTCTTCTAATCAACCCACAAGCCCTGCTCAAACTGACAAGACAACGAGTCCACCAAAGCAGACGGATAAACCGGCGACCCCAGTGCGAACCGGCGAAGCCAAGGATGACGATGTTGTGATTACTGGCTTTGGCCATTCCGAGCCAGGTAATCCTGTCGCCCTATGCAAGCACACTGCCAAAGATGAATTTATTGCGTTTGGTAAAGGCAAGTGGAATGCCGATTTGGCAACTTATGCCGCTTTGAATCCACAAGATCTTCATTCCGGTTATCTGAACCGGTTATATACCAGCCGTGATTATGAAGCCGGTCTGGTGAACATGATGAAGGACAAATATGAGGTAAACTCCATAACTCCCTGCTGTCTTGTATACTTCAATCTGTCAACTCTAATAGCCCCCAAGTGACGGTTTGAAGATGTCCACTTAAACCGGGACTTCTCGATATAATCCTGAACACATCTCTACTTTTGGAAAGTAGCCCCCACGGGCCGGTTCAACTTAATGTAGTTAAACCGGGACCTATATAACATAAGAATTCCAGCATTACTCGAGGACAGAGCAAATAGGCATTAGCCCCCAAGTGCCAAGTTGAATACTTGTATTGAGCTTGGGACTTAATGTAGAAATTGTAGGATGAAAAGCAAATATGCATTAGCCCCCAAGTACTAAGGGCATAACTTGTTATGGGCTTGGTACTTCAATTATGCTCCTTAATCTTTACCAAATACTTATCTGTATGCAGGCTGATCTGAGCAAGAAAGAGAATCAAATCACTGATCTTCAAGAAATCCTGAAAACCCAACAAGCTGAAATCTCCAAAGCAAATGATGAATTAACCAACGCTTTAAGTGTCATGGAAAATCTTAAAGAAGGTTTCAACAAGGAGCAGGCGGATTGGGCCACTGAAAAGGCCGCTTTAACTCAACGGGCAGAAAATGCTGAAGCTGCCCCAAACCGGTGGTTGATGAACTGACCAGTGTAAAGCGGCAAGTGCATGCCATGACTGCCATTTGTCTTTGGTAAGCCTCTTTTGATTTACGACATAATGAAGCTGTCTCATGCTATCTCGGTTTATTAACCCTTTTAACGATATAGGGACACATATTGGCCACTTGGGATCGAGATGTGAGGAAGAAAGCTGAAAGCCTCTTATACATTGATAGAGCAACTCTATCTTTGGTATGGCGGATCATCAAGATCGCTTCTCATAACCACCCGGCCCCGACCTTGATTCAAGACACCCTGAAAAGGTTGTCAATGCTTCCTGCCCTGTTTGAAGAATTAAAGAAATCTGCTGCCAGAACTGGTGCCATAAATGCCTTAATCCGAGCCAAAGCGTGGGTGCCAGATTTTGATCCTGTTGAAGAGGCCCAAGGCTTCCCAAGCTTGAAGGAAGACGAGACGGAATTCAGCGAAGAAGATCTTCGAGCTATAAACCGGGAAGTGCGCCCTTTGGCTTGTCAGCTGGTTGAAGAGGCAAATTTTTCTCACTATCAAGCCCAATATGATGGAGAAAATAAACGAGTGTCTGCACCAATTCCTGAAGCGGAGAACCTTATACCGCCAATCCGTAAGCATACTTACGCTCCTGATATTGAACCGTCGTTGCTGATCAATCATGAAGCCGTATTCCAAGCATTAATGGGAATCATTGGACAACTGTTGATTTCCGGCCCCGGGTAGGGAATCGAAGTTGAAGCGGCGCAGGATGACCATAACCATCGAGTCAAGCTGGTGATCAAGCATAAACCGGAGGCGGTTTATATTATTGCTTCATGATGTTATGCCTAAAAACAATTATCTTATCTGGGCCTTTGTGTTGCCTTGTAATAGACTAGCTGCCACACTTTGTGTTCATATGCCTTCGTGCATATTTATTGCAACTTATGCTTTTGTTGAATCATCAACTTTAAACTGTTGTCTGCAGCAAAAAACTTAAACCGCCATTGTGGTTGTCCCACCAGACGGGTTATCGTATCCCTGTATATGATACTAAAGACAATACTTTAGATTTAAACATATGATAAAATATGGAATATATGATACCTGCCATCGTAGGGCATGAAGTTGGCTGTGCCAATCTTGAAGCGGAGTTTGTAAAAAACCTGCTCTGCTGAAGGAGAAAAATAGCTCCTATGTATATAGGGTCGGTTTACCAGGTAAACCGTTAAAGTTAAGATGAACACGGTGTTACTCCATAATAGGATGTTTATCAAAATCAAACCGCAAGGCGAAAGTGTCTCGGGTGAAAAACCGTGTCTGTCAGCGGCAGTCAAAACCGGTTTAATAATTGGCGGTTTACGAACACAACGAGAGAAATATACAAGAAGATAAACAAATTTCAAGCAAAGGCAAAGACAAAATCTTTTGCGAAAAGAAGTTGTACGAGCCGATCAAATGGCGTTACCACGGTCGGACAGAACCAAGCCCCCAATAGGCGTAACTATGGTTCATGTCAGCCAGGCTCCCAAATGATGTAGTGGCATTACGCCGATCAAGAGGCGTAGCGATGGTTCGGGTTCGACCAAAGCCCCCAAGTGACTCTGTGGCCTTAGGCCGATCAAGAGGCGTGACTGGTTCAGACGTGACCAAGTCCCCAAGTGATCCCATGGCTTACGCCGATCAAGAGGCGTAGTGATGGTTCGGGTTCGACCAAAGCCCGCAAGTGATTCTGTGGCCTTAGGCCGACCAAGAGGCGTGACTGGTTCAGACGTGGACCAAGTCTCCAAGTGATCTCGTGGCTTTCACCTATCAAAAGGTGTTGCATTGGTTCGGATACGACCAAGCCCCCAAGTGACATAATATAAAGCTTTGTTCAAAAGCTAACCCAAAGGGTAAACCGGAGATCGCTTTAAGATAAAAACTCCGTGTAACCACTCATGGTGTAAAAATAACAGAGACCCCGCTTTAGCTAAGGCTCCGGTTTATTGTATTGATCATAATATATACATTGTCATAATATGTACATAAGTAAAGCCTATGACTTAAGTGTAGTAGGGCCGAAGATGAGCTATGTTCCACGGCCTGTTGGTCTCCTCCTCTGATGTACGTGAGTCTTTATGCTCTCGAATATCAATCAGATAGTATGACCCGTTGTGCAGATTCTTGCTGACCACGAAAGGTCCTTCCCAAGGTGGGGATAGCTTGTGCATATCACCGGTCTTGAATGAGCCGGAGCACCAAATCTCCTTCTTGAAAGGTTACGGTTCTAACTCGGCGACTGTGATAGCGACGAAGATCCTGCTGGTAAATCGCCGAATGGGCAGCTGCAATGTCACGCTCTTCATCCAACAGGTCCAAAGCGTCTTGCCGAGCTACCTCATTGTCCGCTTCAACATAAGCTGCTACACGAGGTGAATCATGACAGATATCACTAGGGAGAACCGCCTCCGCTCCGTAGACCATGAAAAACGGCGTGTATCACAGCCGATCTGTTGGGCGTAGTGTTGATGCTCCATAACACAGATGGTAACTCCTCAACCCGACAACCCGGCGTCACCGCAAAGGAACCATAAGCCGGGTTTGATGCCTCGTAAGATCTTACGGTTAGCTCTCTCGCTTGGCCATTGGGTGTGGGTGAGCCAGCGATGAAACGTCAAGCGGATGTGCTCACGTTCACGTAATTCCTTCATAGCACCCTTAGATGATTGGTACCATTATCGGTAATGATTGTGTGGAAAGCCGAACCGGAAAATCACCTTCTTAATGAATTGAACCGCCGTGGCTGCATCACACTTGCTGACGGGCTCCGCTTCTACCCACTTTGTAAATTTGTCAACCGCCACCAAAAGGTGGGTCTTCTTGTCCTTGGACCTTTTGAAAGGCCGACCATATCCGACCCCCAAGTGGCAAACGGCCAAGTAATTGGAATCATCCTCAATTCTTGAGCGGCACATGAGCGCCTTTGAGAACTTCCGACAACCGTCATATCGCCTAACCAGGTCCTCCGCTTCAGCATGAGCAGTCAACCAATACAAACCGTGACTAAACGCCTTAGCCACCAGAGATTTTGAACCGGCGTGGTGACCACAATCTCCTTCATGGATTTCGCGCAAGATCTCACAACCTTCCTCTGGTGATACACAACGTTGAAATGCTCCTGATACACTGCAATGATGCAACTCGCCATTGACAATAGTCATGGACTTGGATCGCTGGATTATCTGTCTGGCCAGTGTCTCATCCTCTGGTAACTCGCCCTGGTTCATCTACGCAAGATAAGGAACCGTCCAATCCGGAATGACATGTAGAGCCACCACCAATTGAGCCTCCGGATCAGGAATAGCCAAATCTTCTTCGCCAGGGAGCTTGACTGATGGGTTGTGCAGGACGTCTAAGAAGACATTAGGCGAGACCGGTTTACGCTGAGAGCCCAGCCGACTTAAAGCGTCCGCCGCTTCGTTCTTCCGTCTGTCCACATGATCCACCTGATAACCCTTGAAGTGCCCTACAACGATATCCACCTCACGACGGTATGCTGCCATGAGTGGGTCCTTAGAATCCCAAGTACCAGACACTTGTTGGGCCACCAGGTCCGAGTCACCGAAGCACTTGACTCGGCTGAGATTCATCTCCTTAGCCATCCGGAGACCATGGAGTAAAGCTTCATACTCAGCTGCATTGATAGTACAAGGGAACATTAAACGGAGAACATAACAGAACTTATCACCTCGAGGGGAAGTTAATATGACTCCAGCCCCCGATCCCTCCAATTGCCTGGACCCATTAAAATGAATAGTCCAATAGGTGTGATCTGATTTTTCTTCACGCGCTTGTAGCTCCGTCCAATCATTGATGAAATCCACAAGTGCTTGAGACTTGATCGCCGTTCGAGGAACGTATTTCAAATCGTGCGGCCCAAGCTCTATAGCCCACTTGGCAATCCGGCCAGTTGCCTCCCTGTTTTGAATTATCTCTCCCAAAGGAGCAGAGCTGACCACTGTGATGGGATGTCCCTGGAAGTATTGCTTAAGCTTCCAGCTTGCCATGAAAACTCCATACACCAGCTTCTGCCAATGCGGGTATGTTTGCTTGGACTCAATAAGCACCTCACTGATGTAGTAAACCGGACACTGAACCGGATACTCCTTACCCGCCTCCTTGCGCTCTACCACAATAGCTACGCTGACAGCGCGAGCATTAGCTGCCACATATAGTAGCAACGGTTCTTTGTCAATCGGAGCAGCAAGAATAGGCGGGTTGGCTAGTTGCCACTTTAAGTCCTCCAATGCTTTATCAGCGGCCGGACTCCAGACAAAAGGATCCGCTTTTTTTAGCATCTGATACAAAGGTATTGCCTTCTCACCGAGGCGACTAATAAACCGGCTCAACGCGGCAATCCGGCCTGCCAAGTGCTGGACATCATTGATACATTTTGGTTTAGCCAGAGAGGTGATAGCTGTGATTTTCTCCGGATTAGCTTCAATTCCCCTGTTGGACACCAGAAAACCTAATAACTTGCCTGCCGGTACACCAAAAACGCATTTGGCCGGATTGAGCATCATCTTGTATGTCCGTAGGTTATCAAAGGTTTCCTTCAAATCATCAACCAGAGTCTCCTTCTCCCTTGACTTAACCACCATATCATCCACATAGGCATGCATATTACGGCCGATCTGCTTATGAAGGCGGTTTTGTACACACCGTTGATAAGTTGCCTGGGCACTCTTGAGCCCAAAGGGCATAGATACATAGCAGAAGGCTCCAAAAGGAGTTATGAACGCCGTCTTCTCCTGGTCCTTAATCGCCATCTTGATCTCGATGATAATGTAATATGCATCCGTAAAACTCAACGCTCACAACCCGCCGTAGCATCAATAATCGATCAATACGGGGAGGGCAAAAGGATCTCGGACAAGCTTTGTTAAGATCTGTGTAATCCACACACATGCGCCAGTGCCATTTTACGAAGGACCAAGACCTTTGGATTAGCTAGCCATTCAGGATGGAACACTTCAACAATAAAGCCACCGCTAAGAGCCCGCCACTTCCTCTCCAATAGCTTTGCGCCTTTCTTCGTTGAACCGGCGGAGAAACTGCTTCACCGGTTTATACTTAGGATCAACATTAAGAGTGTGCTCAACGAGTTCCCTCGGTACACCTGGCATGTCAGAAGGCTTCCATGCAAAAATGTCCCGGTTCTCACGGATGAACTCGATGAGCGCGCTTTCCTATTTTGGATCCAAGTTGGCGCTGATACTAAACTGCTTGGACGAATCACCAGGTACAAAGTCAACAAGCTTAGTCTCAGCTGCCGATTTGAACTTCAAAGCCAGATCGTGCTCTGTAGTTGGTTTTTTCAACGGAGTCATGTCCGCCGGATCAACATTATCCTTGTAGTACTTCACTCCTCAGTGGCACAAATCGACTCTGCATAAGCCGCATCACCTTCTTCGCACTCCAAGGCGATCTTGCGACTTCCATGAACGGTTATGGTCCCCTTGTGACCCGGCATCTTGAGCTGCAGATAAATATAACAAGGCCGTGCCATAAACTTGGCATAAGCCGGCCGCCCAAACAGAGCATGGTACGGGCTCCGGATCTTAACCACCTCAAAAACCAATGTTTCTGACCTGGAATCATAATCATCTCCAAAGGCCACCTCCAGAGCTATCTTGCCAGCCGAGTATGCTGACTTACCAGGTACCACACCATGGAATACCGTGTTGGACGGTTTAAGATTCTTGTCTGTTAGGCCCATACAACGGAAGGTCTCATAATACAAGATAATAATGCTGCTTCCTCCATCCATGAGTACCTTTGTGAACTTATAGCCTCCCACCTGAGGTGCCACCACCAATGCCAGCTGACCCGGATTGTCAACCCGGGGAGGGTGATCCTCTCTGCTCCATATGATTGGCTATTCGGACCAGCGTAAATAACGTGGCATGGCTGGTTCAACAGAGTTCACTGCTCGCTTGTGAAGCTTCTGGTCTCGTTTATCCAAGCTAGTGGTGAATACATGATACTGCCCACTATTCAACTGCTTTGGATGGCTCTGATAACCCGACTGCTGCTGCTGCTGCTGGCTGTAACCACCCTGGCTATTCTGATTGTTTTGGTTGTTATGTCCTCCCTGATCTCCATTGTAGCTTTGAACAGGTATTTCCTCCACCTTGACCCGACCCATGGAATCCGGACCTGAGCCACCACGATCCGTGATCATACCGGAAAGCATTAGAATTTTGAACTCCTGCATAATATAGCAATCCTTCCAAAGGTGGGTGGCCGGCGCCTCCTTCGTCCCATGCTTTGGACAAGGCTGATTTAATAAATAGTTCAGGCGGTCCGGGTTGGGGTTTGGAGCTCCGCCGTGATTCGGCGGTTTACCCCTCCGTCGCTGGCCCCGGTCCTGCGCACTAGTATTAGCAACAAAATCCATATTGCCATCCGCTTTACGCTTGCCCCCGTTACCATGACCTGCCGTGTTGTGTTGCTGCCCCTTGGAGTTGCCATTCTTCTTTCCCTTCCCGGTCTTGTGATCATCAGACTCGGGATCCTTGGTACCATCAGAATCAGCATACTTCACAAACACAGTCATGAGGGTCCCCATGTCGTTACAATGGCGCTTCATCCGTCCCAATTTCAACTTCAGAGGTTTGAACCGGCAGTTGTTCTCCAAAGTTATAACCATGAGTCGGCGTTGATGCGGTCTCGACGAGTGCAAAATTTCAAACTTCGGCGTGCGGCAGGTTGTTGACTCTCCTTCCCCACGGACACAGCCGCTAAGTCCACTATCGACATGGGCTGCTTACATGTATCCTTGAAATTCTGGATAAACCCGGGCTGCAGAATCGGGCCCATGAACTGATAGAATTGGCTGGTAAGCTCTTTAACCAAATACGGGATGTCCCTTCAAGCATCATGGTGAAATACTTTGCACATGCCACTTCATCTACGTCAAGCATCTCCATGGCCATCTCATAGCTCTCTATCCATGTTTCCGGAGACAAATCGGTGTGTAATTTGGCACCTTGCGGGCCCTTGAAATCCTTGGGCAAGCGCACATTGCGTCATGAGGGACGAGACAAGGCCCTCCCAAAGAGCTAGAAGTAACCCCTGGCTCAATTGAGGTGGTTGGGCGAATCGGCGTAAGCTGACGAGCCTCATGCTGCGCTGCTAACTCGGCGTTCCTGCGCGCTCGGGCCCGGTCCACCACTTCCTGATCATCACCTGCTGGGTTACGGCCACGGGGCGCTTCACAGTTCCGTGCATTGCTGGATATGGCCGGTTCATCCATCACTTTCTTTGTAACTCCGGCTTGGGCGGGGTGGAATGAATTCGTCACGACTATATGAATATGCTTCCTGCCGCACCAAGGCTGTTCAAGAAGTTCCTCAACCCGGCGTCTCCACCGCTATGGAGAATCACCTTCAATTGGGATGGCCTCCGGTGTGAAGCGGCGGCGAAAAGATTGTCCATTGGATTGGAATAGTGACTGAGGCGTCTGGACAGCCGAGGTACAATGTTATTCTGTTGAGGCGGCTCCATCGAGCGAGGCTGAACCGGCGCTCCGCCCTGTGTGCTTACGCGGTTTAGCCACGGCAGGTTACTAGTCCCTGCTCCTGGGGTGTTAGAGAGGTTTCTGCCATCGAAGACCGTCGGCAGACGAGACCGATGCTTCCTTCTTAGGACTTCATGCGACGTGATCTGGTCCAGCATAAGCCTATAGGCCTGCGCGTCCAAAGCGGCCCGCTCTGCGGCCATCCTGTTGTTCTCGGCTGCTAAATCGGCCTTGGCCTGAGTGATCTGTTCCTTCACCTTTGCGATCTTCGCATTGTGGGCATCCTGATCCGCCGGGTTAGCTTCCGCTATAAGCACAGCCAACACATCAAACAGATCAGATAAGACTTGGGCCGGCGGGCACACAGAGCCTCCTGCCCGGCCGCTGCCGCCGCCGCTGATCCGAAGAACATTGCTGCTGCCGTCGAAGAGTGGATCGCCGCCTGTGTACCGGCCATGAATATTCCAACCCGGTTGGGCAGATCAGAGGGGTCCGGAATACTGTCACCATCGGAACAGCCCCCAATCCGGCCGTCCTGTAGCTGATACAATGATTCGGTTTCTCCGGTCGAGGACTCGTCGCCGGAATAAACGACGGTCTCGCTACCAGATGCCGATCCATCCTCATATTCTCCTCCGTGGATGACTCCCACGAAGGCTTGCTTCACGGCCGGTTTAACCTGGGCAGATCTCGCATGCTGAACCGTTTCGATGAGGTCGGTGCAGATGTCCGGCTCAGGGCCCGGTTCACCAATGTTGCCAATGAAGACGTGTATACCACCAAAAGGGACCCGGTACCCGTACTCAATCGAGCCGGCCTCGGGGCCCCAGCCTGAATCATCGATGTAGAGCTTGCCGCGATGACTCTTGGTCATCCGGCCCACTGCGTAACCCTTGAGTCCTTTGAAGTTGCCCTCCAAGATCTTGAAACCATCGTGCGATAGCCCCACGGTGGGCGTCAACTATCGTGGTTTTGTCACGGCAGATGTTCTCATGAAAGGACTTAGTCGTGGAGCCATCGCTACGGGTTAACTTAATGGGGTTAAAGCGGACACAAGGACGCAAGAGAGTTTATACTAGTTCGGCCCCTTCGATGAAGATAAAAGCCTACGTCTAGTTGTGATGGAATTGATGGGGGTTTCGATGATTAGGGAGCAAACAAGCTTCGTCTAAGTCTCGAGTTGTTATCTGTTGTCCTGAATCGCGCCGGTCGTCCCCTTATATACATGGGTGACGCCTGTCGGTTTGCAGAAGTCCCGAGACCGGCTCATAGACGTGTCCGGTTTGGTCTCTAGTATTTCTAACTTACAACACAAGTTACATACTAATGCCGGTTCACGTCTACAAGCCTTAAACCGGTTCTGGGCCTTGGGCCCTTATAGAATATGCTCACAAGCTTCAAGCATACTTGACTACTGGTGAAGTTAACCCGGCCTCTCCTGGCCGTTTTACGCCCAGTAGTAATATCCCCAACACGCGTTGTTACCAAAATTATTCCTAACAACAAAATTCACATCCATAGATTCATTATTATTCTCAATCAAAGTGGACAAAGGCATATCATTAGGATCAGAAGGAACACTCTTATTAGCAAACAATTCCATAAGTTCATCCATCTTTCCACTCAAAACATTAATCTCTTCTATCGCATGAACCTTTTTACTAGTAGATTTTTCGGTGTGCCATTGAGAATAATTAACCATAATATTGTCTAGGAGTTTAGTAGCTTCTCCTAAAGTGATTTCCATAAAAGTGCCTCCCGCGGCCGAATCTAAAAGATTTCTAGACGCAAAATTCAATCCAGCATAAAAAAAATTGTATAATCATCCATAAATTCAAACCATGTATAGGGCAATTACGTATCATTAATTTCATCCTCTCCCAAGCTTGTGCAACATGCTCATGATCAAGTTGCTTAAAATTCATAATATCGTTTCTAAGAGAGATGATTTTAGAGGGAGGAAAATACTTAGAGATAAAAGCATCTTTGCACTTATTCCATGAATCAATATTATTTTTAGGCAAAGAAGAGAACCAAGTTTTAGCACAATCTTTAAGCGAAAACGAAAATAGCTTCAATTTAACAATATCATTATCCACATCTTTCTTATTATGCATATCACACAAATCAACAAAGTTGTTTAGATGGGTAGCGGCATCTTCACAAGGAAGGCCAGAAAATTGATCCTTCATGACAAGATTCAACAAAGCATCATTAATTTCACAAGATTCAGCATCGGTAATAGGAGCAACCGGAGTGCTAATAAAATCATTATTGTTGGTATTGGAAAAGTCACATAATTTAGTATTATCTTGAGCCATCGTGACAAACAAACAATCAATCCAACACACAAGCAAACAAGAAGCAAGCGAAAAGAGACGAACAAAAAAGGGCGAATAAAACGGTAAGGGTGAAGTGGGGGAGAGGAAATCGAGTGGCAAATGGCAAATAATGTAATGCGAGGGAGAAGAGTTTGTGATTGGTACTTGGTATGTCTTGACTTGTGCGTAGATCTCCCCGGCAACGGCGCCAGAAATACTTCTTACTACCTCTTGGGCATGCGTTGGTTTTTCCTTGAAGAGGAAAGGGTGATGCAACAAAGTAGCGTAAGTATTTCCCTCGGTTTTTGAGAACCAAGGTATCAAGCCAGTAGGAGACTACATGCAAATCGCCTAGTACCTGCACAAACAATCAAGAACCTTGCAACCAACACGATAAAGAGGTTGTCAATCCCTTCACGGCCACTTGCAAAAGTGAGATCTGATAAATATAATAAGATAAATATTTTTGGTATTTTTGTTGTATAGATTGGAAAATAAAGATTGCAAAATAATAAACTAGAATTATAGATCGGAAACTTATATGATGTAAAGTAAACCCAGGGGCCATAGGTTTCACTAGTGGCTTCTCTCAAGATAGCATATATTATGGTGGGTGAACAAATTACTGCCGAGCAATTGATAGAAAAGCGCATAGTTATGAGAATATCTAGGCATGATCATAAACATAGGCATCATGTCCGTGACAAGTAGACCGAAATGATTCTGCATCTACTACTATTACTCCACACATCGACCGCTATCCAACATGCATCTAGAGTATTAAGTTCATAAGAACAGAGTAACGCATTAGGCAAGATGACATGATGTAGAGGGATAAACTCAAGCAATATGATACAAACCCCATCTTTTTATCCTCGATGGCAACAATACAATACGTGTTGTTTCCCTTTCTGTCACTGGGATCGAGCACCGCAAGATTGAACCCAAAGCTAAGCACTTCTCCTATTGCAAGAAAGATCAATCTAGTAGGCCAAACTAAACCGATAATTGAAGAGACTTGCAAAGATATTAAATCATGCATATAAGAATTCAGAGAAGAATCAAATATTGTTCATAGATAATCTTGATCATAAACCCATAATTCATCGGATCTCGACAAACACACCGCAACAAATTTTACATCGAATAGATCTCCAACAGAATAGAGGAGAACTTTGTATTGAGATCCAAAGAGAGAGAATAAGCCATCTAGCTAATAACTATGGACCCGAAGGTCTGTGGTAAACTACTCACACATCATCGAAGAGGCTATGGTGTTGATGTAGAAGCCCTCCATGATCGAATACCCCTCCAGCAGATCACCGGAAAAGGCCCCAAGATGGGATCTCACGGGTACAGAAGGTTGCGGCGGTGGAAAAGTGGTTTTGTGGCTCCCCTGGATTTTTCAGGGTATAAGAGTATATATAGGCAAAAGAAGTAGGTCAGTGGATCCACGAGGGGCCCACGAGGGTGGGGGCGCGCCTACCCCCCTGGGCGCGCCCTCCTGCCTCGTGGCTTCCTCGTTGCTTCCTTGACTTCCACTCCAAGTCTCCTGGATTGCGTTTGTTCCAAAAAAGATCCTCGCGAAGGTTTCGTTCCGTTTGGATTCCGTTTGATATTCCTTTTCTGTGGAACACTGAAATAGGCAAAAAAATAGCAATTTGCACTGGGCCTTCGGTTAATAGGTTAGTCCCAAAAATAATATAAAAAGGTATATTAAAGCTAATTAAACATCCAAAATAGATAATATAATAGCATGGAACAATCAAAAATTATAGATACATTGGAGACGTATCACCTTTGTCTACTTTGATTGAGCAAAATAGTGATGCCATAGATGTGAATTTTATCTCTCGAAATAACTTCAATAACAATACTTATAGAGGTAATTTTAATCCTAGCCTTTTCCTAGTAATTCCTCTAATAATTATGGTAATTCCTATGGAAATCAATCTTATAATAATAATAGGAACACCTGTGATCTTGAGAATAATATTAAAGAATTTATCAACACACAAAAAGTTTTCAACACTTCCATAGAAGAAAAGTTGAGTAAGATTGATGATTTGTCTAGGAGTGTTGATAGAATTGCTCATGATGTGGAAAATCTCAAGCTGAAAATTTTTGTGCCTAAAGTAGATGAATCAATTAAAGCTCTTTATTTTTCTATGGATCAAAGTAAGAAAAGAACCGCTATGCTTAGAGCTAAAAGAGAATTTTTAGAAAAAAAACGCTTTCTAGTGATTTCTCTCGCAAAAGTGATGAAGATATTATTGTTTAGTAAAGTTAGGATTGATGAAAAGGGGACTGGATAAGAGTCAACTTTAAGTAGAAGGCGTCCCAATATTTCGGAGGGTGAATATCTTGTTGAGAAAATTGATAAAAGTGGGTTTGAAGAGGTCAAAATTTTAACTAGTGATGTGTCCACTCTTTTGGATTAAAAAGAATTTAATTATGATAGTTTCTCTTTGATTGATTGTATTTCTTTTTTGCAATCCATGCTAAATTCACCCCATGCCTATGAACAAAATAAAGCTTTTACTAAACATATTGTTGATGCTATGATGAAAGCTTTTGAAGAAAAAATGGAATTAGAAGTGTCAATTCCTAGAAAATTGCATGATGAATGGGAACCTACTATCAAATTTAAGATTAAAAATTATGAGTGTTTTGCTTTGTGTGACTTGGGTGCTAGTATTTCTACAATTCCGAAATCTTTATGTGATGTGCTTGGTTTTACCGATCTTGAAGAATGTTCTTTAAATTTGAACTTGGCGGATTCTACTATTAAAAGGCCTATGGGAAGAATTAATTATGTTCTTATTCTTGCAAATAGGAATTATGTGCCCATAGATTTTATTGTTCTTGATATTGATTGCAATCCGTCTTGTCAAATTATTCTTGGTAGACCGTTTTTACGCACTATCGGTGACGTGATTGATATGAAAGAAGGCAATATTAAGTTCCAATTTCCTTTGAGGAACGGTATGGAACACTTTCCTAGACAAGAATTAGGCCACCATATGAATCAATCATGAGGGCTTCTTATGGATCTGGAACCAAAGATGACAAAACTTAGATCCTTGCTTTATGCCTAGCTAAGGACGTAAAACTATAGCGCTTGTTGGGAGGCAACCCAATAAATAAAATTTATTTTTTCTTTTTTTCTATTCTTGAGTGTTATCAAATTATGCTACAGTTATGATTGTGTTTTTTGTGTTTTAGTTAGTGTTTGTGCCAAGTAGAACCAATAGGATCTTCTTGGGTGATAGTTGTTTGATCTTGCTGAAAAAAACAGAAACTTTGCGCTCATGAAATCAATTCTTATTTTTTATCAGAAAGAGGTTTTGCCCTGATTCTTTTTGCAGAAGATTAATATACAAAGTACCAGGTCTTCCTAGTTTTTTAGAATTTTTGGAGTTCCATAAGTTTTCGAAATAGTCAGATTGCTACAGACTGTTCTGTTTTGACAAATTCTGTTTTCTTTGCGATGTGTGCTTATTTTGATGGCTCTATGGTTTTCTTTGATGATTTTTTGCCATAGAAAAGTTAGAGTACAGTAGATATAATGCAAAAACAAAATATGAATTGGTTTGGTAAAGTACGTATAGTAGTGGTTTGCTTTCTTATACTAACGGATCTCACGAATGTTTTGTTGAGTTTTTGTGATTGAAGTTTACAAATTTTGGGTTATTTACGATGGATGAAGGAATAAAGGATAGAAGAGCCTAAGCTTGGGGATGCCCCGGCATCCCAAGTTATTATCCAAAAATGAGCAACCAACTAAGCTTGGGGATGCCCCCGAGTGGCATCCCCTCTTTCTTCTAACGACCATCGGTATTTTACTCTAAGCTATATTTTTATTCGTCACATACTATGTGTTTTGCTTGGAGCGTCTTGTATGATATGAGTCTTTTCTTGTTTTATTTTGTGTTTTAAGTCTTGATCCCTTGCTGGACACACCTATTTGAGAGAGCCAAAATTATGTCATGACTTATTAAAATTGCTCTCTATGCTTCACTTAAATTTTTATGAGCTATGGACTTGCTCTAGTGCTTCACTTATATCTTTTTGAGCACGGTGTGCTTTATTATTTTTGAAGAAATGCTCTCTTGCTCCACTTAGATTTATTTGAGAGTTAGTAAAATTTTCAAGAAATTCTCTCTTGCTTCACTTAAATTATTTTGAGAGAAAGAAAGAAAAAAATATGCTCATGATCTTCACTTATATTTGTTTGAGCTTATGAAAAGCAACAGATGAAAATTAGTCCCAAAGTGATAGATATCCAAGAAGGATATAATAAAAACTTTCATGAAGATCAATGGACAAAATAAACTTGATTCTTAGTAATAGTTTTGAGATATGATGATGTGATATGTGAGTTATGTTGATGAGTAATTATGCTTTAGTAAGAATATTGGTGTTAAGGTTTGTGATTCCCTATTTAAGCACAAAAGTCAATAGTCATGCAATGAAATTACATCCTACTTGTGGTGCATTATTCAATGTTACTTATGCTTAATGATTTCTTATGAGATTATTTGTTTCTTGGTTGGTCGCTTCTCAATCTTTTGCTAGCCTTCATTTTTGCACTAAGTATGATCTCTACTTGTGCATCCAAAATCCTTTAAACCAGTTTTGCCACATGAGTCCACTATATCTACCTATATGTTGTATTATTTTGCCGTTCTAAGCAAATTTGCATGTGCCATCTCTCATTTTCAAAATAAACTTCTCTTTTGTGTGTTCGTTTCTCTCGCGGAGCGGTGAGGGGTGGCTATTATTTTCCATGCTAGATGTGTTATTCTCACGATGAGTGTTTATTCACTTGTCATTGCACGAGAGTACGGCAAAGGTTTTAGGGATGCCCTGTCCCGAAACGAAAAATGAATTTACTTTATGTTGTCAAATAATAAATTCCTTGGAAAGAGTTGGTATGGAGGGCAACCGTGGATACGGCTAGCCATGGAAAGTGAAAGTATGGTGGAAAAAGGAAGAAACTTTATTTTCTGTTTGGGAACCGCCTATGATATATCTAGCATGGAAAGTGTTGGGAACTCTAAGTCATTTTCGTTGGTGGGATGGATACACCTCCCAAAATGTTTTATCTCTAATTTTTTTCGCATTGAGCTCTGGCACCTCTACAAATCCCTACTTACCTCTACGAATGGCCTTTCTCTTAATTTATGCAATTTTTATTTTTGAATTCGAGTCTCCATCTTCTCTTACAAAAGCACCAACTAGGAGGCAATATGATCATACTTAAGTATTGGGTGTAGCTAATATGCGAGTGTGTTTCATAAATGGATCAATGGTTGAGCATGATGGGCTAGAGATAACTTATTTTAGCATTGATATTTTGAAAGACATGGTTGCTTGTTGATATGCATGAGTATTTAGTTATCATGTCAAAACTAGACTATTGCTTTGAACCACATAAAAGTCCAATTGTCCATGCTATAAATAAAAGAATATGATATGACATGATATGCAGCATTTCACATCTAAAATTCTGTTTTTATCACTTACCTACTCGAGGACGAGTAGGAGTTAAGCTTGGGGATGCTGTTACGTCTCCAACGTATCTATAGTTTGTGATTGTTCCATCTTGTTAAATTATCAATCTTGGATGTTTTATAATCATTTTATAGTCATTTTATATCATTTTTTGGTACTAACCTATTGGCATAGTGCCAAGTGTCAGTTGCTGTTTTTTGCATGCTTTTTACATTGCAGGAAATCAATATCAGACGGAGTCCAAATGCAACGAAACTCCACAGAGATTTTTTTGGACCATAAGGAACATAATGGGCCCTGGCTGCGCTTGGGGAGTGCTCCGAGGAGAGCACAACCCACCAGGGCACGCCATGAGGCCCAGGCGCGCCCTGGTTGGTTGTGCCCACCTCGGGTGCCCCCCGGACCGCCTCTTTGCTCTATAAATACCTCAATATTCCCAAAACACTAGGGGAGTCGACGAACTATTCATCCAGCCATCGCAGAGTCCAGAACCACTAGATCGAATCTAGACACCATCTCAGATGGGGTTCACCACCTCCATTGGTGCCTCCCTGATGATGTGTGAGTAGTTCTTTGTAGACCTTCGGGTCCGTATTTAGTAGCGAGATGGCTTCATCTCTTTCTCTGAATTCTCAATACAATGGTCTCTTGGAGATCAATATGATGTAACTCTTTTGCAGTTTGTTTGTTGGGATCGATGAACTTTGAATTTATGATCAGATCTATCTTTTTATATCCAGGAAAGTATTTGAGTTTCTTTGATATCTTTTATGCATGATCTCTTATAGCCTCGTATTTCTTCTCCGATATTTGTGTTTTGTTTGGCCAACTTGATCTATTTATCTTGCAATGGGAAGAGGTGTTTTGTAGTGGGTTCGATCTTACGGTGCTTGATCCCAAAGGATGTAAAGGGAACCGACACGTATGTATCGTTGCTACTAAGGATAAAACGATGGGGTCTATCTCTACATAGATAGATCTTGTCTACATCATGTCATCGTTCTTATTGCATTACTCCGTTTTTCCATGAACTTAATACACTAGATGCATGTTGGATAGCAGTCGATGTGTGTAGTAATAGTAGTAGATGTCAAAGTTCTTTCGAACTTCTCGTGCCATTGCTTAGGTGCTTGTCTCAAACCATACAAAGATTTCAATAATTTACACACTTTTCCTTCCTAACCATCTACTACAAAACCATCGGGTTGTTCCATGTAAATTTATTCCTCCAACTCTCCATTTAGGAAAGCTGTTTTAACGTCCATTTGATGAACGAGAAGATTGTGTGAGGCGGCCAATGAGAGTAGTACTCGAATGGTGGTCAATCTGGCCACAGGCGCATAAGTATCAAAGAAATCTTCACCTTCTTTTTGGGTATAGCCCTTAGCAACAAGTCGTGCTTTCTACTTTTCAATTGTACCATCGAGCCTAAGCTTTTTCTTAAACACCCACTTACACCCTATAGGTTTACACCCATAAGGACGATCAATGATCTCCCATGTCCCATTAGCCATGATAGAATCCATCTCACTACGCACAACTTCTTTCCAGTAGTCAGCATCAGAAGATGCATAAGCTTCTGAAATAGAAGTGGGAGTATCATTCACGAGGTACACAATGAAATCTTCACCAAATGACTTTGTGGTTGTTGGGGATATTACTACTGGGCGTAAACCGGCCAGGAGAGGCCGGGTTAACTTCATCAGTAGTCAAGTATGCTTGAAGCCCGTGAGGATATTCTATAAGGGCCCAAGGCCCAGAACTGGTTTAAGGCTTGTAGCCGTGAACCGGCATTAGTATGTAACTTGTGTTGTAAGTTAGAAATACTAGAGACCGAACCGGACACGCCTATGAGCCGGTCCGGGACTCAGAACCAAGGCGTCACCCATGTATATAAGGGGACGACCCGGCGGCGGTTTAGGGACAACAGACAACAACTCGAGACTTAGGCGAAGCTTGTTTGCTCCCTAATCATCGAAACCCCCATCAATTCCATCACAACTAGACGTAGGCTTTTACCTTCATCGAAGGGGCCGAACTAGTATAAACTCTCTTGCGTCCTTGTGTCCGCTTTAACCCCTTCAAGCTAACTTGTAGCGATGGCTCCACGACTAAGTCCTTTCATGAGGACATCTGCCGTGACAAAACCACGAGAGTTGGCGCCCACCGTGGGGCTGTCGCACGACGGTTTCAAGTTCTTGGGGGGCAACTTCGAAGGACTCAAGGAGATTCTGTTGTGGGCGGATGACCAAGAGTCGTCGCGGCAAGCTCTACATCGACGATTCATTTGGGGCCCGAGGCCGGCTCAATTGAGTACGGGTACCGGGTCCCCTTTGGTGGCATACACGTCTTCATTGGCAAGATCGGTGAACCGGGCCCTGAGCCGAACATCTGCACCGACCTCGTCGAAACGGCTCAGCGTGCGAGATCTGCCCAGGTTAAACCGGCCGTGAAGCGTGCCTTCGTGGGAGTCATCCACGGAGGAGAATATAAAGATGGATCGGCATCTGGTAGCGAGACCGTCGTTTATTCCGGCGACGAGTCCTCGACCGGAGAAACCGAGTCACTGTATCAGCTACAAGACGGTCGGATTGGGGGCTGTTCCGATGGAGACAGTATTCCGGACCTCTCTGATTTGCCCAACCGGGTTGGGATATTCATGGCCGGTACACAGGCGGCGATCCACTCTTCGACTGCAGCAGCAATGTTCTCCGGATCAGCAGCAGTGGCAGCGGCCGGGGCAGGAGGCTCTGAGCGCCCGCCGGCTCAAGTTTTATCTGATCTGTTTGATGCGTTAGTTGTGCTTATGGCGGAGGCTAACCCGGCGGATCAGGATGCCCACAACGCGGAAATTGCAAAGGTGAGGGAACAGATCACTCAAGCCAAGGCCGACCTGGTAGCCGAGAACAACAGGATGGCCGCAGAGCGGGCCGCTTTGGATGCGCAGGCCTATAGGCTTATGCTGGACCAGAACACATCGCATGAAGTCCTGAAAAGGAAGCATCGGTCTCGCCTACCGATGGTTTTCGACGCCAGAAACCTCTTTAACACCCCAGGAGCAGGGACTAGTAACCCGCCGTGGCTAAACCGGGCGGAGGCACCTGGGCCGGATGCGCCGGTTCAGCCTCGCCTGATGGAGCCGCCTGGACAGAGCAATGTCATGCCTCAGCCTGTCTAGACACCTCCAGGTCATTATTCCAATCCAATGGATAATCTTGTCGCCGCCGCTTCACGACTGGAGGCCATCCCAATTGAAGGTGATTCTCCGCAGGCGGTGGAGATGCGCCGGGTTAAGGAGCTTCTTCGAACGGCCTTGATTCAACAGGAAGCATATTCATACAGCCGTGACCGAATTCATTCCACCCCCCGCCCGAGCCGGAGTTACAGCAGGCAGATGGATGAACCGGCCGTATCCAGTAATGCACGGAACCATGGAGCGCCCCGTGGCATTAACTCGGCAGGTGATGCTCAGGAAGTGGTGGACCGGGCCCGAGCACGAAGGGGTGCTGAGTTAGCAGCGCAGCATGAGGCTCGTCAGCTTACGCCGGTTCGTCCAACCACCTCGATCGAGCCAGGAGTTACTTCTAGTTCTTTGGGAGTGCCTTGTCTTGTCCCCACTTTACGCAATGTGCGCCTGCCCAAGGATTTTAAGGGCCCGCGCAAGGTGCCAAATTACACGGCCGATTTGTCTCCGGAAACATGGGTAGAGAGCTATGAGATGGCCATGGAGATGCTTGACGTAGATGAAGCGGCATGTGCGAAGTATTTCACCATGATGCTTGAAGGGAGAGCCCGTATTTGGTTAAAGAGCTTACCGGCCAATTCTATCGGTTCATGGGCCCGATTCTTGAGCCGGTTTATCCAGAATTTCAAAGACACATGTAAGCAGCCCATGTCGATAGTGGACTTAGCGGCCTATGTCCAGGAGGAAGGAGAGTCAACTACCCGCTGGGTACGCTGAGTTTCGGAAATTTTGCACTATTCAGATCGTATCAACACCGACTTCGCGGTTATAACCTTGGAAAGCAACTGCCGGTTTAAACCTCTGAAGTTGAAATTGGGGTGGATGAAGCGCCATTGTAACGATATGGGGACCCTCATGATTGCGTTAGTGAAGTATGATGATTCTGATGGTACCAAGGATCCCGAATCTGATGATGACAAGACAGGGAAGGGAAAGAAGAACGACAACTCCAAGGGGCAGCAACACAACACAGCAGGTCATGGTAATGGAGGCAAGCGTAAAGCGGATGGCAGCATGGACTTTGTGGCTAATACTAGCGCGCAGGACAGGGGCCAGCAACGGAAGGGTAAACCGCCGAATCACGGTGGAGCTCCAAACTCTAACCCGGACCGCCTGACTTATTTATTAAACCAGCCCTGTCCAAAGCACGGGACAAAGGAGGCACCAGCCACCCACCTTTGGAAGGATTACTATATTATGCAGGAGTTCAAAAATTCTAATGGTTTCCGGTATGATCACGGGTCAGGTGGTGGCTCAGGATCCGGATTCCATGGGCCGGGTCACGATGGAGGAAATGTCGGTTCAGGCTTCAATGGAGATCAGGGTGGACATGATAATCAAAACAATCGAATAGGGAGGTGGTTACAACCAGATGGCGAGTCGGGTTATCGTGAGCAATCCAAAGTAGTTGAATAGCGGGCAATATCATGTATTCACCACTAGCTTGGATAAACGAGACCAGAAGCTTCACAAGCGAGCGGTGAATTCTGTTGAACCGGCAGTGCCTCGTTATTTATGCTGGTCCGAACAACCAATCATATGGAGCAGAGAGGATCACCCTCCCTGGGTTGACAATCCGAGTCAGCTAGCGCTGGTGGTGGCACCTCAGGTGGGAGGTTATAAGTTCACCGAGGTGCTCATGGATGGAGGAAGCATCATCAATATCTTATACTGTGAGACCTTCCGTCGTATGGGGCTAACAGACAAGAATCTTAAACCGTCCAATACGGTATTCCATGGTGTGGTACCTGGTAAGTCAGCATATCCCGTTGGCAAGATAGCTCTGGAGGTGGCCTTTGGAGATGATCATGATTCCAGGTCAGAAACATTGGTTTTTGAGGTGGTTAAGATCCGGAGCCCGTACCACACTTTATTTGGGCTGCCGGCTTATGCCAAGTTTATGGCATGGCCCTGTTATATTTATCTGCAGCTCAAGATGCCGGGTCACAAGGGGACCATAACCGTTCATGGAAGTCGCAAGATTGCCTTGGAGTGTGAAGAAGGTGATGCGGCCTATGCAGAGTCGGTTTGTGCCACGGAAGAGTTGAAGTACTAAGAGGATAATGTTGATCCCGCTGACATGACTCCGTTGAAGAAGCCAACCACAGAGCATGATCCGGCTTTAAAGTTCAAATCGGCAAATGAGACTAAGCTTGTTGACTTTGTACTGGCGATTCGTCCAAGAAGTTTAGTATCGGCACCAACTTGGATCCAAAATAGGAAAGCACGCCATCGAGTTCATCCGTGAGAACGGGACATTTTGCATGGAAGCCTTGACATGCCAGGTGTACCGAGGGAACTCGCTGAGTACACTCTTAATGTTGATCCTAAGTACAAACCGATGAAGCAGTTTCTCCGCCGGTTCAACGAAGAAAGGCGCAAGGCTATTGGAGAGGAAGTGGCCAGGCTCTTAGCGGCTGGCTTTATTGTTGAAGTGTTCCATCATGAATGGCTGGCTAATCCGGTGCTGGTCCTTAAGAAAAATGGCACCTGGCGCATGTGTGTGGATTACACAGATCTTAACAAAGCTTGTCCAGTAGATCCTTTTGCCCTCCCCCGCATTGATCAGATTATTGATGCTACGGCGGGTTGTGAGCGTTTGAGTTTTTCTGGATGCATATTCTGGTTATCATCAGATCAAGATGGCAATTAAGGACCAGGAGAAGACGGCGTTCATAACTCCTTTTGGAGCCTTCTGCTATGTATCTATGCCTTTTGGGCTCAAGAGTGCCCAGGCAACTTATCAATGGTGTGTACAGAATTGCCTTCATAAGCAGATCGGCCGCAATGTGCATGCCTATGTGGATGATATTGTGGTTAAGTCAAGGGATAAGGAGACTCTGGTTGATGATGTGAAGGAAACCTTTGATAACCTACGGACATACAAGATGATGCTCAACCCGGCCAAGTGTGTTTTTGGTGTACCGGTAGGCAAGTTATTGGGTTTTCTGGTGTCCAACAGGGGAACTGAGGCTAATCCGGAGAAGATTAGAGCTATCACCTCCCTGGATAAACTGAAATGTATCAATGATGTCCAGTGCTTGGCAGGCCAGATTGCCGCGTTGAGCCGGTTTATCAGCCGCCTCGGTGAGAAGGCGATCCCTTTGTATCGAATCTTTGAAGAAAGCGAATCCCTTTGTCTCGAGTCCCATTGCGATAAAGCGTTGGAGGATTTAAAGCGACAGCTAGCCAATCCGCCTGTTCTTGTTGCTCCGATTGACAAGGAACCATTGCTACTATATGTGGCAGCTAATGCTCGTGCAGTCAGCGTAGCTATCGTGGTGGAGCGCAAATAGGCGGGCAAGGAATATCTGGTTCAGCGTCCGGTTTACTATATCAGCGAGGTGCTTATGGAGTCCAAGCAAAGATACCCGCATTGGCAGAAGCTGGTGCATGGAGTTTTTATGGCAAGCCGGAAGCTTAAGCAATACTTCTAGGGACATCCCATCACAGTGGTCAGTTCTGCTCCTTTGGGAGATATAATTCAAAATAGAGAGGCAACTGGCCGGATTGCCAAGTGGGCTATAGAGCTTGGGCCGCACGGTTTGAAATACGTGCCTCGGACGGTGATCAAGTCTCAAGCACTTGTGGATTTCATCAATGATTGGACGGAATTACAAGCACACGAAGAAAAGCGGATCACACCCTCTTGGACTCTTCATTTTGATGGGTCCAGGCAATTGGAGGGCTCGGGGGATGGAGTCGTATTAACTTCCCCACGAGGTATAAGTTCTGTTACGTTCTCCGCTTAATGTTCCCTTGTACTAACAATGCAGCTGAGTATGAGGCTTTACTCCATGGTCTCCGGATGGCTAAGGAGATGAATCTCAGCCGAGTTAAGTGCTTGGTGACTTTCGGACTGGTGGCCCAACAAGTGTCTGGTACTTGGGATTCTAAGGATCCGCTCATGGCAGCATACCGTCGTGAGGTGGATATTATTGCAGGCCACTTCAAGGGATATCAGGTGGATCACGTGGACAGCCGGAAGAATGAAGCGGTGGACGCTTTAAGTCGGCTGGGCTCTCAGCGTAAACCGGTCCCGCCTAATGTCTTCTTGGATGTCCTGCATAACCCGTTGGTCAAGCTACCTGGCGAAGAGGATTTGGCTATTCCTGATCCGGAGGCTCAGTTGGTGGCGGCTCTGCATGTCATTCCGGATTGGACGGTTCCTTATCTTGCATACATGAACTGGGGCGAGTTACCAGAGGATGAGACACTGGCCAGGCAGATAATCCGTCGATCCAAGTCCATGACTATTGTCAACGGCGACTTGCATCATTGCAGTGTGTCAGGACCGTTTCAACGTTGTGTGTTGCCGGAGGAAGGTTGTGAGATCTTGCGCGAAATCCACGAACTAGATTGTGGTCACTACGCCGATTCCAAATCTCTGGTGGCTAAGGCGTTTCGTTACGGTTTCTATTGGTTGACTGCTCATGCTGATGCGGAGGACCTGGTTAGGTGATGTGACGGCTGTCAGAAGTTCTCAAGACGCGCTCATGTGCCGGCTCAAGAATTAAGGATGATTCCAATTACTTGGCCGTTTGCGACTTGGGGGCTGGATATGGTTGGGCCTTTCAAACGGTCCAAGGACAAGAAGACCCACCTTTTGGTGGCGGTTGACAAGTTCACAAAGTGGGTGGAAGCGGAGCCCGTCAGCAAGTGTGATGCGGCCACGGCGGTCCAATTCAT
Source organism: Aegilops bicornis (assembly GCA_021605145.1). Lineage (NCBI taxonomy): Eukaryota > Viridiplantae > Streptophyta > Magnoliopsida > Poales > Poaceae > Aegilops > Aegilops bicornis. The sequence goes on from CM038675.1 coordinate 537,823,063, forward strand.
TAAGAAGGTGATTTTCCGATTTGGCTTTCCACACATTATCATTACTGATAATGGTACCAATCTGTCTAAGGGTGCTATGAAGCAGTTCTGTGAACGTGAGCACATCCGGCTTGACGTTTCATCAGTGGCTCACCCATAGTCCAATGGCCAAGCAGAGAGAGCTAACCAGAAGATCTTACGAGGCATCAAACCCCGGCTTATGGTTCCTTTGCAGCGGACACCGGGTTGTTGGGTTGAGGAGTTACCATCTGTGTTATGGAGCATCAACACTACACCCAACAGATCGACAGGATACACACCGTTCTTCATGGTCTACGGAGCGGAGGCGGTTCTCCCCAGTGATATCCGTCATGATTCACCTCGTGTAGAAGCTTATGTTGAAGCGGATAACGAGGTAGCACGACAAGACGCTTTGGACCTGTTGGATGAGGAGCGTGGCATCGCAGCTGCCCGTTCGGCGATCTACCAGCAGGATCTTAAATGCTATCACGATCGCCGAAGTTAGAACCAGAACCTTTCAAGAAGGAGATTTGGTGCTCCGGCTCATCCAAGACCAGACTGATATGCACAAGCTATCCCCACCTTGGGAGGGACCTTTCGTGGTTAGTAAGAATCTGCACAATGGGTCGTACTACCTGATTGATATTCGAGAGCATAAAGACTCACGTACATCAGAGGAGGAGACCAACAGGCCGTGGAACATAGCTCATCTTCGGCCCTACTATACTTGAGCCATAGGATCTACTTATGTACATATTATTACAATGTATATATTATGATCAATACAATAAATCGAAGCCTTAGCTAAAGCAGGGTCTCTGTTATTTTTACATCATGAGTGGTTACACGTAGTTTTTATCTTAAAGCGGTCTCCGGTTTACCCCTTGAGTTAGCTTTTTCACAAAGCTTTATATCATGTCACTTGGGGGCTTGGTCGTGTCCGAACCAATGCAACACCTTTTGATAGGCGAAAGCCACGAGATCACTTGGGGACTTGGTCACGTCTGAACCAGTCACGCCTCTTGATCGGCCTAAGGCCACAGAATCACTTGGGGGCTTTGGTCGAACCAGAACCATCGCTACACCTCTTGATCGGCGTAATGCCACTGCATCATTTGGGGACCTGGCTGACATGAACCATAGCTACGCCTATTGGGGGCTTGGTCGTGTCCGACCATGGTAATACCACTTGATCGGCTCAAACAGCCTCTTTTCGCAAAAGATTTTGCCTTTGCCTTTGCTTGATATTTCTTTGTCTTTTTGGCATATTTCTCTTGTTGTGTTCTTAAACCGACAATTATTAAACCGATTCGACTGTCAGTTGACGGGACACGGTTTGTTTTTCATCCGGAGACACTTTTGCCCGGTTTGATTTTTTATAAACATCCTATTATGGAGTAACACCGGTGTTCATCGTAACCCGGAACGGTTTACCTGATAAACCGACCATATTTAAATAGGAGCTGTTTTCTCCTTCAGCAGAGCGGGTTTCTTACAGCTCCGCTTCAAGATTGGCACAGCCAACTTCATGCCCAACGATGGCAGGTATCATACATTCCCATATTTTATCATGTGTTTAATCTAAGGTATTATCTTTGATTTCACATACATAGATATGATGACCCGCCTGGTTATACAACCACAATGGCGTTTTAAGCTTTTTTGCTATAGATAGCAGTTTAGCATTGGCGATTCAACGGAAGCATAAGTTGCAATAAATATGCACGAAGGCATATCAACACAAAGTGTGGCAGCTAGTCTATTACAAGGCAACACGGTGCCCAGATAAGATAATTGTTTTTCTGCGTAACAAAAGGAAGCAGTAATGTAAACCGGCCTTTGGTTCATGCTTGGTCGCCAGCTTGGCCTAATGGTTGCGGGTCATCCTGCGCCGCTTCAGCTTCTGATTCCCTACCCAACGGCTGGAAATCAACAGTTGTCCAGTCGATTCCCATTATTGCTTGGAATACAGCTTCATCATTGATCAGCAACGACGGTTCAATATCAGGAGCGTAAGTATGCTTACGAATTGGAGGTATAAGGTTTTCCGCTTCAGGAATCGGTGCAGACACTCGTTTATTTTCTCCATCATACTGGGCTTGATAGTGAGACAGATTTGCTTCTTCAACCAGCTGACAAGCCAAAGGGCGCACTTCCCGGTTTATAGCTCGAAGATCCTCTTCGCTGAATTCTGTCCCGTCTTCCTTCAAGCTTGGGAAGCCTTGGGCCGCTTCAACAGGATCAAAATCCGGCACCCATGCTTTGGCCCGGATTAAGGCGTTTATGGCACCGGTTCTAGTAGCAGATTTCTTTAATTCTTCAAACCGGGCAGGAAGCATTGACAATCTTCTAAGGGTGTCCTGGATCAAGGTCGGTGCCGGGTTGTTATGAGAAGCGGTGCTGATGATCCGCTGCGCACCAGTATAGAGTTGCTCTATCAATGTATAAGAGGCTTTCAATTTCTTACGCATCTCGATCCCAAGTGGCCAATACATGTCCCTATATCATTCAAAGGGTTAATAAACCGACAATTACATGAGAAAGCTTCATTATGTTAGAAATAAAAAAAGGCTTACCAAAGACAGTGACGGTCATGGCATGCACTTGCCGCTTTACACTGGTCAGTTCATCCACCACCGGTTTGAGGGCAGCTTCAGCATTTTCTGCCCGTTCAGTTAAAGCGGCCTTTTCGGTGGCCCAATCCGCCCGCTCCTTGTTGAAACCCTCTTTAAGCTTTTCCATGACGCTTAAAGCGCTGGTTAATTCATCCTTTGCTTTGGAGGTTTCAGCTTGTTGGGATTTCAGGTTTCCTTGAAGATCAGTGATTTGATTTCTTTCTTGCTCAGATCAGCCTACAAACAGATAATCATTGGATAAAGATTAAGGAGCAGAGTTTAAGTACCAACCCCATAACAAGTTATGCCCTTGGTACTTGGGGGCTAATGCATATTTGCTTTTCATCCTACAATTTCAATAAAGTCCCAAGCTCAATACAAGTATTCAGTTTGGTACTTGGGGGCTAATGCCTATTTGCTTTGTCCTTGAGGGATACTGGATTTCTTATGATATAAAAGTCCCGGTTTAACTACATTAAGTTGAACTGGCCCTTGTGGGCTACTTTCCCACAAGTACAGCTCAGGATTATATTGGGAAGTCCCGGTTTAAGTTCACATCTTCAAAACGTCACTTGGGGGCTATTAGAGTTGACAGATTGAAGTATACAAGAAGAGAGTCATATGGAATTTACCTCATATTTGTCTTTCATCATATTCACCAGACCGGCTTCATGATCACGGCTGGTATATAGCCGGTTCAGATAACCGGAATGAAGATCTTGGGGATTCAAAGCGGTGTAAGTAGCCAAATCGGCATTCCACTTGCCTTTACCAAACGCAGTAAATTCATCCTTTGCACTCTGCTTAGACAAGGCGACAGGATTACCTGGCTCTGAATGGCCAAAGCTAGTAATAACGACATTGTCATCCTTGGCTTCGCCGGTTCGCATTGGGGTCGCCGGTTTATCCGTATGCTTTGGTGGACTTGTTGTCTTGTCAGTTTGAGCAGGACTCGTGGGTTGATTTGAAGGGCCGGTGGCATCAACATGTGCCTCTTCAACAGTAACATCTTGATCTTGCAATGGTGGGTCGGTCAGCATATCATCCTGGATGTGTTCTTTAGGATTGGGTACATCGGTTGGTTCAGGAGCATCGTCTTCTGCCGCTTTGTCCAGACGAGCTTTCTTGCTTGGCCTAGGCTTGGCCCTGAAAAGAGAAAGACGGATCAGTCCAATGAACATTGAAAGTGGTATATCAAACAGCATTATCACGAATATGGCTCACCCAAGCACTGTCTTGAGTGGTGGGAGTTGGGTGCCTGTTAACTCGCCAGAGGAAGAATGAGAAGTCACCTGATAATCGGAGTTAGATGGATTAAGAGGTTGACGAATGCAACCCGCTTTAGGATAAGCATTGACGAAACAGTTAGAGACCTCTGAACGGTGTTTCCGAGCCGGAGTGTTCGGTAAACCGGCGGAGGTAACTACCTGTCATTGTGTCGGGTTTTGTGACGAGCTTCATGCTGTTGTGTCTTCATAAGAAAGTTTCGTCCAAATAAGCAAGTGGATGAGAAAATTTAACTTTCCGGTTTGCCTCGACGGATTCTTCATCAAGGTAAAGGGTTTGAATCGGAAGAAAGAGCGATTACCTCTACAACATCAACATGACTGACTTCAGCATCATCCTGGCAATAATCATTATCAATAAGGCGTGTGAAAAATAAACCAAGCGAGTCAAGTTCTACCTCAAAATCCGGATTACCCGCATCATCGTCAGCTGGAGGATCGGAGGAGGCAGTGGTTTTCTTTCTATTGGCTGGTTTCTTCACAACTCTTGTCTTGGGCCGGATTATTTTCTCCGGTTTCTCTTGTGGAGTTTTCCTGCTCCAAAATGGATCATCACTTTGTTTGAAAGATGTTAATATCAGCAAAGAGTACTTAAACATAGTCAAAGTATATAAAGGCATAAGATATGAGTCTTACGGCTGGCGGTTTGTTAATGGCAGAAAAGGGAGCCAGGCCGGTTTGGGCGCAAGCAGCTTCCGGTTTGTTTAACATCCTCTTAACAGCCTCAGTAACTTCATCGTCTGTCAGCTGGATGTCAATATGCCGTAGAGGATCTTTCACATCTTCTGTGTACTTGCACATCAAACCGGAGCGCAGGCTTAAGGGCAGTATACTCCAAGATATCCAGCAGCGAGCAAGATCAACTCCTGTCAACCCGTTGGCCATGAAGGCCTGGAGCTTGGATAGTTGAGGGGCATATTTGCTTCTTTCCTTAGCAGTCAGTCTGTGAGGAAGGGGATGTGTGTTGCTTAGCCGCTCTGGACGGTAACCCGGTAAAGGATTTTCTCCATCAGGAGAGGTATCTTTGCAGTAAAACCATGTTGAATTCCACTCTTTGGGATGGCTGTGCAGTTTGGCATGAGGGTAAGTGACCTCTTTCCGCTTTTGAATCGCCACACCACCCAACTCGGTGTTGGGACCGTCAGAAAATTCAGTGTGGCGGTTTAGATGGAAGCAATCTCTTAACAATTCAACTGTGGGCTCCTCTTGAAAGAACACCTCATAGAGTAGTTGAAAGTGACAAATATTAGTTATGGAGTTGGGGCCAATATCTTGTGGACGCAGTTCGAAGTTGGCCAAGACATCCCGATAAAACTTTGAACCGGGAGGACTGAAGCCCCGGGCTAAATGGTCAGCAAAAACAACAACTTCTCCATCCTTGGGTTCGGAGAACTCTCCGGGCGAGGACCCTCCGATGAATGACGTCTTTTTTGCCTAAAGCGCCGGTGCGGACTAAATTATCCAGTTGAGTTTCAGTTACTCGAGAAGGGGCCCAATTACACTCGTACACTTGCTTGGCCATGATGCAGTCTGCAAAGCAACAATACCGTTCCAAGAATATGTTGGAAGGCTATATATTGATACATTCATTGTTAAACCGGAAGAAGTTGCTTGTAAACAGGAGTTCTGCAAGGTGACAATACATAACTGGGAAACCCTGGCGGTTCAACAAGGGGACTAATGGTATATGCCGAGTTGTCAATTTATCTACAAAGTTAAACCGCCTGGTCTGAAACATTGATGAATCAAGAGTGGATGTGCGAAAACAGGTTTCACAAAAGCTTGTCGCAGTTTTGGATCTGGAGCATATTCAGAAAAGAAATAAATATTCAAGGTCCAAAACAGAGCGGTACCGAACCAATGAGCAAGGACGCAGGGAGATCTATGACCTTGAGATGCGCAGGTGACAGCGGATGCTAAAAAACTACCGCTACGCAGAACAAGGATTCGCAGACTTAACTAAAAGTTATCATATGAGCAAGAAGCAAGCGATGAGCACCAAAGAACATGGAAACCCTAGAACAGATCTATGGTGAAAGGATAGAAGACTTACCGGGGCTGAGGAAGAAGCGGAAGGTCGCCGTGATGCTCGCACGCTCAGTGGTGATGCAATGCCAAGGTTGGTGCAGAAGTTGACGGCGGCGGTGGAGCTCCGAAGCTGGGCGGCGCGAGGAAGACGAAGCAGAGGGACGAAGGAAAAAAAAAGAAATGACCCTTCGATCTATTTATAAAGGCAAGGGATATGTGCGTCGGGCGCGAAAATCAAGGGGCCGCAAGTTTGGAAACGGAGCTGTCACCTCGATTGTTGCAGACTCATTAATGAAAATATGTTATATACAGCTCTTTATGACATATGACGTCATGTTGGTTCACCACAATCTGAGAAGATGACGTCACGGCGGTTCAACCAAGAAGATGTTGAAGAATCAAGATTTTTACTAAGGATTGACATGAACCTGTTCAAATCAATCTGGGGCCTAATGTTGGGGATATTACTACTGGGCGTAAACCGGCCAGGAGAGGCCGGGTTAACTTCATCAGCAGTCAAGTATGCTTGAAGCCCGTGAGGACATTCTATAAGGGCCCAAGGCCCAGAACAGGTTTAGGGCTTGTAGCCGTGAACCGGCATTAGTATGTAACTTGTGTTGTAAGTTAGAAATACTAGAGACCAAACCGGACACGTCTATGAGCCGGTCCCTGGACTCTGCAAACCGACGGGCGTCACCCATGTATATAAGGGAACGACCCGGCGGCGGTTTAGGGACAACAGACAACAACTCGAGACTTAGGCGAAGCTTGTTTGCTCCCTAATCATTGAAACCCCCATCAATTCCATCACAACTAGACGTAGGCTTTTACCTTCATCGAAGGGGCCGAACTAGTATAAACTCTCTTGCGTCCTTGTGTCCGCTTTAACCCCTTCAAGCTAACAGGTAGCGATGGCTCCACGACTAAGTCCTTTCATGAGGACATCTGCCGTGACAAAACCACGACAGTGGTCCTTTGTCTCTTGCTCCTTCTAGGAGCTTCATTGTCATCCTCCTCAGGAATATCTGTGTGTTTCTTCTCGGAATGTTCCAATGGAACAGTAGGTCCAGGAGTTGTCTGTGACCTCTGACTAGATGAGCTAGGCATATCCTTCATAGGAAAAATATCCTCAAAGAAAGTCGCATCATTCGACTCCATGATGGTACCAACATTCATGTCAAGTACCTCAGATTTCACCACTAGAAATCTATAGCCAATGCTATGGAAAGCATAACCCAGGAAAACACAATCAACTGTTTTTGGCCCAAGCTTACGCTTCTTGGTAATTGGTACAGTGACCTTCGCCAAACAACCCCAAGTTCATAAGTAGGAAAGTTAAAGCCTTTTCCTTTCCCATTTTTCAAATGGGGTAATCTCTTTATTCTTCGTGGGAACTCTATTTAGGACATGACTTGCAGTCATCAAAGCCTCCCCCACCATTCCTTGGAAAGTCCCGCTGTATCTAACATGGCGTTAACCAAATCAGTTAGAGTTCGGTTCTTTCGTTCGGCAACTCCATTTGACTGGGGAGAGTAGGGAGGCGTCCTCTCATGTATTATACCATGTTCCTCACAAAATAACTTGAACTCGTTGGAAAAATACTCTCCACCGCGATCCGACCTAAGCCTTTTGATCTTTCGATCGAGTTGATTCTCTGCTTCGGCTTTATAGATTTTAAAGTAGTGCAAAGCCTCATCTTTTGTTTTTAACAAATATATCATGCAATATCTAGTAGAGTCATCGATTAGAGTCATGAAATATCTTTTTCCACCTTTTGTAAACACACAATTCATCTCGCAAAGATCTGAATGTATGAGTTCAAGTGGTGCCAAATTCCTCGCCTCAACAGTCGCATGAGACTTGCGAGGTTGCTTTGCTTGCACACAAATTTGGCACTTAGAACCTTTGACAATTGTAAATTTTGGGATTAAACTCAAATTTGCTAGCCGCGTCATGACACCAAAGTTAATATGACAAAGTCGTGAATGCCAAACATTTGATTCGGTTTCACTGCAAACATGATTAATAACTTTAGTGCAAAAGTCTGACAAAGATAAGCGGAACAAGCCTCCGCTCTCATAGCCTTTCCCAACAAAGTTTCCACACTTAGATACTACAACCTTATTGGACCCAAATACCAATTTATAACCATCTCGACACAAACGAGAACCACTGACAAGATTTTTACTTATAGCAGGGACATGTTGCACGTTCTTCAGTCGCACAATCTTTCCCGAAGTAAACTTCAAATCGACCGTACCAACACCATGAACAGAAGCATGTGTCCCGTTTCCCATCAGCACGGGTGTAGTTCGTGCGACCCGATAAGAAGAAAACATGTTTATGTCGAACACACATGTACATTGGCACGGTGTCAATCCACCAATCTGGAGAATGACATCTTGAAAGAATGGTAGGAAATTTACCATACCCGACATCGGTCATGTCAACATCGCCAATAACAACATTAAGCGGTCTCGCTATTGTTCTCATTCGACAAGATGTCCCAGCGGTCCTTGCGTGAATGAAGCCCAATGTTCTTCAACGCCACATACATGGCACTTTCCTTTCTTCTTATAAGTATCCTTCTTCTTCTTGAAGTTGACAGATTGTGGGGCTTTGTACTTGCCATCAAATTTTCCTTTGCCCACATAGTTTTTGTTCTTGGGTTCGTGGGTTTGGAAATTTCTCTTTTGTACCAAATTGGCACTGGAATTCCCCTCATGGAAACAAGCACATGTGTCTTTTGCCCTCGCCTTCTCTTCTACATCAAGAGTGCCAATTAGATTGACAACAGCAAACTCTTGCCTCTTATGCTTCAGAGAGGTAGCAAAATTCCTCCATGGAGGAGGAAGCTTGGAAATGATGCCTCCGGCAATGAATTTGTCCAGTAACACACAATTGAGATGCTCAAGTTCTTTAGTGAGCGACTGAATTTCATGAGCCTGCTCAACAATGGAGCGGTCATCAGTCATCTTGTAGTCATGGTATTGTTCCATGATATACAACTCACTTCCTGCGTCCGCGACTCCAAACTTGGCTTCGAGCGCATCCCACATATCTTTACCGACCATGATGGTCATGAATGGATCGACAATCTTATCGCCAAGAACACTCAAGACAGCACCTCTGAAGAGGGTGTCTGCATGGTCGAAAGCTTGCTCACCTTTCGTGATCGACTCTCCCTCTGGCTTGCCTTTAGAGGCGTGAAAACAGTTCATGGTGGTAAGCCAAAGAACTGCCCTCGCACGCCACCTCTTATAGTTCACGCCCCCAAATGGTGCGGGCTTGAGAGTTGCAGCAAAAGCAATAGGAGAAAATTGCCTACACATTTCAGGTTTTTGGATGAATAATTAGGCATTTTCCCGTTTAGTTTAATCCAGAAAAATAATGGATAAAACATGAATAGCAATATATTGATGAAACTAGAAACTAGCAACAATTCGTTGAGACTAGTCATGCAATCATAATCATAAGCAAAATGCATCATATCCGTGTCAATTGCTATTAGCAATAAACCAAATGCTAGCCCTAACAGTGAGGATAAGATGGCATACGGCATAGTAGCAGAAGGTGCAGATGTCCCGATCGTCATGTCGCGGAAGAGGTCGTTGACGTCGGGGAAGAAGTCGTTGTTGGGGAACTCGTCGTCAGTGATGTCGTCGTCCGCGTCCATGATGAACAAGACTCCAGCAGTCGCGTAAGGACGCTCCCCAAAAACCTGATCGCCCCTCTCCTGTACCGGATCACAAGAGGCGGGGTTTCGGAGGCCTGCTGTCTCACTCTCTGGTGTACGCCAGGAAGCGAGATGGGAAAGAGGTAGGCGGTGCAATGCTCTGGAACAATGCGAAGAAGTTGTGTCTCGTTGGGAAGAGAAGTGACCTCTTATAGGAGTAATGAGATGAAACTTAAATGGACGCACTAATTCTCATTAAGGAGAGGAGAAACAGACGCACTAAAAATCCTATTAAGTGGTCAGTTTTGTCTCCCATTAGTAGGCAAATCGTTTCAAGTTCTTGCATGACAAAATATGCTAGCACGCACGGTATGAAGAGACCAATGTACTAATGAAGAAATGAAACCGAAACCAAAATATTGATGCCATCAATGAGGATATGAATGTCATCGTTCACCACCATTCGGTTTCATTTTCCACTAGCGCAAATATTTTGACTTCTTTCTTGTCATGCATGAACGTGCCACATCGGCCTATGGGATTTTCCTAGAAATTATTGGATATAACAGATGGTTTAAATCCCAATAATTCTAACAAAAAGTCTTGATGAATGCAGCATTCAACATACAAAACAAGACTTTCTAATTTTCGTGTACGTTGTACAAACATAATAAGGTCCTCGGCACCACACCACACGTCATCCGAGCTTAAGGCCTCTATGACCCGTGATCGAAGGACCTTAACTTTAATCCCCCTCATTACATTAATTTCCATTTGCCTCTCGTTTTCCTCTCCCCCACTTCACTCTTGCCGTTTTATTAGCCCTCTCTTTGCTCGCCTTTCCTTTGCCATGGCCGAATCAAAGGGGTCTAGGGGTTCTTTCCTAGGTTTCAATGCCTTGGATAGCCCTTCCGTCCTCTCTAAGCTCATAAATAATGATGCTATGGCAAAACCTACCAGGGTTGTCAATGAGAATCTGAATAATTTCGATGAAGATGATCCCAAAATATTTCGTTAATTACTTGATGAGTCTTTGAAAGATGCTTGGGATAGGTTATTGAGAATCCGGGCTAGCTTTGTGCCCCAATATCAAATTGAAATATACTTAAAAAGCTTTTATGTTGCCTTACCTTTGTCGTTTAAGCATGTCTTAGACTCTATTTTTGAAGAAGGTTTTCTTGAAGGGGATGATGTAGATACCTATGAAAAGATGAAAACCATATTTGGGCACCCCATGAATGAGAGGTCGAATCTACCTCTCTTTTGCTTTCCTATCAAAACGATACTATCAAAGAGATGAAGACTAGCTTAGATGCAAATTTCCATAACATTCTTAATCTTTCTTATACAATTAATAGCCATGTCCTTTATCAAAACAGAAAGATTAATTCCATATATAACAAGTTTGCTCTTTTCTTTCCTAAAACTAAAGATGGCAATACCTAGATCTATCCTTGTTTTTATGCCTAGCTAAGAGCGTTAAACAATAGCGCTTGTTGGGAGGCAACCCAATTTTATTTAGTTTTTTGCTTTTTGCTTCTGTTTAGGAATAAATAATCCATCTAGCCTCTGGCTAGATTTGTTGTTGTGTTTTAATTAGTGTTTGTGCCAAGTTAAACCTATAGGATCTTCTTGGATGATAGTCATTTGATCTTGCTGAAAATTCCATAAACTTTCTGTTCACGAAAACAATTGTTAAAAAATCACCAGAATGTGATAAAATACTGATTCCAATTGCAGTAGATAAATAAAAAAAATATCTAAGTCTTCCTATTTTGGTGGATTTTTCTGAGTTCCAGAAGTTTGCGTTAGTTACAGATTACTACAGACTGTTCTGTTTTTGACAGATTCTGTTTTTCATGTGTTGTTTGCTTATTTTGATGAATCTATGGCTAGTAAAATAGTTTATAAACCAAAGAGAAGTTGGAATACAGTAGGATTAACACCAATATAAATAAAGAATGAGTTCATTACAGTACCTTGAAGTGGTGTTTTGTTTTCTTTCGTTAACGGAGCTCATGAGATTTTCTGTTAAGTTTTGTGTTGTGAAGTTTTCAAGTTTTGGGTAAGGTGTGACGCCCGGATAATTAAGCTACAGTAATCCCCATGCTAATGATGCCACGTCACCTCGATTACTATTGATAAACTCACATTGATTCGAAACCGATTCAATGTCAAATTCAAAATCAAGTCAAACGGTAAAGTTTTTCAAATATTAAAACTAAAATGTTCGGGTTGTGCCAAATAGTGCATAGATAATTATGGTGGAGAACCCACACCTTTGTGAAATGGTTAGATACTCAAATAAATGAATAAAACCATACAAAAGCAATTATTTAAATGATTTTAAATATTAAACAAATATTAAATTAGTTTATTTGACCACCAAACTTGTTATGGTAGAGGGTGGTTCTGGAACCTTATTTTTGGAGCTAAGTTTATATTTTATAAAACTATAAATAAGATAAAACAGTAAAGGAAAAAGAAAGGAAATAAAACAAAGTCAAAAAAACAAATAAACCCCCCTGGCCCACTTGGCCACGGCCCAGCAGGCCACCAGGCCAGCCCACCAGCTGCGCCTATACACCCACTACCCCGAAACCCTAGCCGGTCAACCCCACTTCCCCCCCCCCCCCCACGATCCCTTCTCCTCCCCCGACTGGATCGAGATCGAGCACCCGCGCCCGTCCCGCCATCGTCGCGCCGACGCCACCAGGCGCCCGCCTCGCCGCCTCGCCGTCCTCCTCGTCGCTCGGCCACAGCGCCCGTCCTCGACCTCCTCCTCCCCTTTCTGGATCTGGGCGCCCACGGCGCCTGTGTCGCCCGAAACCACCGCACCGCCACCTCGCCGGATGCCATCGCCTATGTCCACCCTGCCGCCGGAACCTCACCGTCGGCCTGCTTCCCCTCCGCCGCACCGTCTCTGTCCTCCTCCTCGCCCCCCGTTGCCCTGGACCCTACGCCCCCCCCCCCCCCTCGTGAGCACCTCTCCTCCTCCTTCCCATGGTTTCCCGCTCGCCGACCGCAGCCATAGCCGTCGTGCGCACACGCGCTCGCACTCCCGCCGCGCGCCTCGCCTCCCCTCCTCGTGAGCCGGCCAGACCCGCCACTACCTCCACCATCACGCCCGCCCATGCCTCGCCGCTTCTCTGGCCGGCGTCGTGGCGCCGTGACCTCGTCCATGGCCTCGCCCGAGCAGCCTCCGGGCTCGCCTCGCGCCAGGCGCCCCTGCGCCCGGTAGCCCGCACGCCCGCAAGCCCGTGCGCCCGCTTAGGCCCCAGGGGCCACAGACAGCTGGGCCCGCCCCCTGTACCTATGACAAATGGGGCCCACGCCCCTGGAACGTTTTTATAAAAATAAATAAATAAAATTATAAATCAATTAATTAATCAACAAAATATTGAACTTAATTAATTCTGTTTAGATTAACTAATTAAGATTAATTAACCTAATTAACTACTATTAATTAGCTAAACAGTCCTGACAGGTGGGACCCACCTGTCAGGTTGACTGCTGACGACATGTTGACGTCATGCTGACGCATTAATTAATTTTCGAATTAAATTAATTTATTAAATCCAAAAATTGATTAAATCCTTTTTAAATTAATATAAAATAAACCGTAGCTCGGATGGAAAAACTTTGTACATGAAAGTTGCTCAGAACGACGAGACGAATCTAGATACACAACCCGTCCGTCTGCCTCGCGTCCCTAGCATAGAAAACCAGCAACCTTCCCCCTCCGGTTCATCTGTCCGAAAACACGAAACATCGGGGATACTTTCCCGGATGTTTTCCCCCTTCACCGGTATTACCTATCCCTGCGTTAGATCACCTCTAGCACCGCGTATTGCCATGTTATGCTTTGGTTGCTCTGTTATCTATTGTGTTCCCCTTCGTTACTTCTTTCCGATAGGCCCCAAGACCGCTGTCGGTACCCCTGTGATCGACTACATCGACGACGAACCCTTCTTGCCAGAGCTTCCAGGCAAGCCCTCCCCCCCTCTTGATCACCAGATATCGCCTATTCTTCTCTATACTGCTTGCATTAGAGTAGTGTAGCATGTTACTACTTTCAGTTAATCCTATTCTGCTGCATAGCCTGTCATTGTTGCTACAATTGTTGATACCTTTACACCTTTATCCTAATGCTTAGTATAGGATGCTAGTGTTCCATAAGTGGCCCTACACTCTTGTCCGTCTGCCATGCTATACTATTGGGCTGTGATCACCTCGGGAGGTGATCACGGGTATATACTATATACTTTATATACATGACACATGTGGTGACTAAAGTCGGGTCAGCTCGTTGAGTAACCGCAAGTGATTCTGATGAGGGGGCTGAAGGGACAGGTGGCTCCATCCCGGTAGAGGTGGGCCTGGGTTCCTTGGCCCCGATTGTTACTTTAATGGCGGTGCGACAAGGTAGGTTGAGACCACCTAGGAGAGAGGTGGGCTGGCCACAGTCGGCGTTCGTGGATACTTAACACGCTTAACGAGATCTTGGTATTTGATCTGAGTCCGGCCATTTGGTCTATACGCACTAACCAGCTACTGGGAGCGATTATGGGCACTCGATTCGTGGTATCAAGCCTTCGTGGACGTCGGCGGCGGCGCCGTATTGAATTTGGAACGCATGCTAGGCTAGGTACGCTTCCGGCCGCATTCGCAACGTGCAGGTGTGCTAAGGGCGATGGGCCCAGACCCCTATGCGCTTAAGTTTAGACCGGCGTGCTGACCTCTCTGTTGGCCTAGGTGGGGCTGCGACGTGTTGATCTTCTGAGGCCGGGCATGACCCAAGAAAGTGTGTCCGGCCAAATGGGATCAAGCGTGTTGGGTTATGTGGTGCACCCCTGGAGGGAAGTTTATCTATTCGAATAGACGTGATCTTGATAGCAGGGGCGACTTGGAGTTGTACCTTGACCTTATGACAACTAGAACCGGATACTTAATAAAACACACCCTTCCAAGTGCGGATACAACCCGGTGATCGCTCTCTAACAGCGCTGACGAGGAGGGATCGCCGGGTAGGATTATGCTATGCGATGCTACTTGGAGGACTTGATCTACTCTCTTCTACATGCTGCAAGACGGAGGCTGCGAAGCATAGTCTTGACAGGATTAGTTATCCCCTCTTATTACGGCATTCTGATTCGGTCCACCAATATGGCCCTTTACACATATACCCATGCATATGTAGTGTAGCTCCTTGCTTGCGAGTACTTTGGATGAGTACTCACGGTTGCTTTTCTCCCCCTTTTCCCCCTTCTCTTCTACCTGGTTGTCGCAACCAGATGTCGGAGCCAGGAGCCAGACGCCACCGTCGACGCATTTACTCCTACTACACGGGAGGTGCCTACTACTACGTGCAGCCCGGCGATGACGATGACCAGAGTAGTTTAGGAGGATCGTGCGGGAGGCTTGCGCCTCTTTCGATTGTATCCCAGTTTGTGCTAGCCATCTTATGGCAAACTTGTTTAACTTATGTCTGTACTCAGATATTGTTGCTTCCGCTGACTCGTCTATGATCGAGCACTTGTATTTGAGCTCTCGAGGCTCCTGGCTTGTGTTATGATGCTTGAATGACTTATTTATGTTTTTAGAGATGTGTTGTGATATCTTCTCGTGAGTCCCTGATCTTGATCGTACACGTTTGCGTGCATGATTAGTGTACGATTGAATCATGGGCGTCACATAAGGATTTGATGGATTATGAAACAAGGAGTGGCAAGAGCCTAAGCTTGGGGATGCCCAAGGCACCCCAATGTAAATCCAAGGACACCAAAAAGGCAAAGCTTGGGGATGCCCCGGAAGGCATCCCCTCTTTTGTCCTCGTCCATCGGTAACTTTACTTGGAGCTATACTTTTATTCACCACATGATAAGTGTTTTGCTTGGAGCGTCTTGTATGATTTGAGTCTTTGCTTTTAGTTTACCACAATCATCCTTGCTGTACACACCTTTTGAGAGAGACACACATGATTCAGAATTTATTAGAATACTCTATGTGCTTCACTTATATCTTTTGAGCTATATAGTTTTTGCTCTAGTGCTTCACTTATATCTTTTAGAGCACGGCGGTGGTCTTGTTTTATAGAAACTATTGTTCTCTCATGCTTCACTTATATTATTTTGAGAGTCCTACAAAACAGCATGGTAATTTGCTTAAATTGAGAAGGTAGTCCTAATATGAGTGGCATCCAAGATTAGTAAAAACTTTCTTATAAGTGCGTTGAATATTAAGAGAAGTTTGATGCTTGATAATTGTTTTGAGATATGAAGATGGTGATATTAGAGTCATGCTAGTTGAGTAGTGGTGAATTTGAGAAATACTTGTGTTAAAGTTTGTGATTCCCGTAGCATACGCATTATGGTGAACCGTTATGTGATGAAGTCGGAGCATGATTTATTTATTGATTGTCTTCCTTATGAGTGGCGGTCGGGGACGAGCGATGGTCATTTCCTACCAATCTATCCCCCTAGGAGCATGCGCGTAATACTTTGTTTCGATAACTAATAGATTTTTTGCAACAAGTATATGAGTTCTTTATGACTAATGTTGAGTCCATGGATTATACGCACTCTCACCCTTCCACCATTGCTAGCCTCTCTAGTACCGCGCAACTTTCACCGGTATGATACACCCACCATATAACTTCCTCAAAACAGCCACCATACCTACCTATTATGACATTTCCATAGCCATTCCGAGATATATTGCCATGCAACTCATCACCGTTCCGTTTGCTATGACACGCTTCATCATTGTCATATTGCTTTGCATGATCATGCAGTTGACATCGTATTTGTGGCAAAGCCACCGTTCATATTTTTTATATACATGTCACTCTTGATTCATTGCATATCCCGGTACTCCGCCGGAGGCATTCACATAGAGTCATATTTTTGTTCTAAGTATCGAGTTGTAATTCTTGAGTTGTAAGTAAATAAAAGTGTGATGATCATCATTATTAGGGCATTGTCCCAAGTGAGGAAAGGATGATGGAGACTATGATTCCCCCATAAGTCAGGATGAGACTCCGGACCAAAAAAAAGAGGCCATAAAAAGGGGAAAAAGCCCAAATAAAAAAATGAGAGAAAAAGAGAGAAGGGACAATGTTACTATCCTTTTACCACACTTGTGCTTCAAAAGTAGCACCATGATCTTCATGATAGAGAGTCTCCTATGTTGTCACTTTCATATACTAGTGGTGATTTTACATTATAGAATGGCTTGTATATTCCAATGATGGGCTTCCTCAAAATGCCCTAGGTCTTCATGAGCAAGCGAGTTGGATGCACACCCACTTAGTTTCTTTTGTTGACTTTCACATACGCGCCTTCCTCAAAATGCCCTAGGTCTTCATAAACTTATTGCTCTAGTGCATCCGTTGCATGGCAATCCCTACTCACTCACATTGATATCTATTGATGGGCATCTCCATAGCCCGTTGATATGCCTAGTTGATGTGAAACTATCTTCTCCTTTTTTTTCTTCTCCACAACCACCATTCTATTCCACATATAGTGCTATGTCCATGGCTCACGCTCATGTATTGCGTGAAGATTGAAAAAGTTTGAGAACATCAAAAGTATGAAACAATTGCTTGGCTTGTCATCGGGGTTGTGCATGATTAAATACTTTGTGTGATGAAGATAGAGCATAGCCAGACTATATGATTTTGTAGGGATAACTTTCTTTGGCCATGTTATTTTGAGAAGACATGATTGCTTAGTTAGTACGCTTGAAGTATTATTATTTTTATGTCAATACTAAACTTTTATCTTGAATCTTTTGGATCTGAATATTCATACCACAAATAACATAATTACATTAAGGAATATGCTAGGTAGCATTCCACATCAAAAATTCTGTTTTTATCATTTATCTAATCGAGGACGAGCAGGAATTAAGCTTGGAGATGCTTGATACGTCTCCAACGTATCTATAATTTTTTATTGTTCCATGCTATTATATATTCTGTTTTGGATGTCTAATGTGCTTTATTATAAACTTTTATATTATTTTTGGGACTAACCTATTAACCGGTGGCCCAGCCCAAATTGCTGTTTTTTTCCTATTTCAGTGTTTCGAAGGAAAGAAATATCAAACGAGTCCAAACGGAATGAAACCTTCGGGAACGTGATTTTTGGAACAAACGTGATCCAGAGGACTTGGAGTGGACATCAAGAAACAGACGAGGAAGCCACGAGGTAGGGGGCGCGCCTACCCCCCCAGGGTGCGCCCTCCACCCTCGTGGGCCCCTCGTGGCTCCACCGACCTACTTCTTCCTCCTATATATACCTACGTACCCCCAAACCATCAGAAGCGACCACGAAAACCTAATTCCACCGCCGCAACCTTACATGCCCATGAGATCCCATCTTGGGGCCTTTTCCGCGCTCACGGAAGGGGGCATTGGTCACGGAGGGCTTCTACATCAATACCATAGCCTCCCCGATGATGTGTGAGTAGTTTACCTCAGACCTTCGGGTCCATAGTTATTAGCTAGATGGCTTCTTCTCTCTCTTTGGATATCAATACAAAGTTCTCCTCGATTCTCCTGGAGATCTATTTGATGCAACTCTTCTTTTGCGGTGTGTTTGTCGAGATCCGATGAATTGTAGGTTTATGATCAAGATTATCTATGAACAATATTTGAATCTCCTCTGAATTCTTTTATGTATGATTGGTTATCTTTGCAAGTCTCTTGAATTATCAGTTTGGTTTGGCCTACTAGATTGATCTTTCTTGCAATGGGAGAAGTGCTTAGCTTTGGGTTCAATCTTGCGGTGTCCTTTCCCAAAGGATTTGGGGCAGCAAGGCACGTATTGTATTGTTGCCATCAAGGATAAAAAGATGGGGTTTATATCATATTGCATGAGTTTATCCCTCTACATCATGTCATCTTGCTTAAAGCGTTACTCTGTTCTTATGAACTTAATACTCTAGATGCATGCTGGATAGCGGTCAATGTATGGAGTAATAGTAGTACATGCAGAATCGTTTCGGTCTACTTGCACGGACGTGATGCCTATATACATGATCATACCTAGATATTCTCATAATTATGCACTTTTCTATCAATTGCTCGACAGTAATTCATTTACCCATCGTAATACTTATGATATCTGATACGTCTCCAACGTATCTATAATTTTTGATTGCTCCATGCTATATTATCTATTGTTTTGGACATTATTGGGCTTTATTATTTACTTTTATATTATTTTTGGGACTAACCTATTAACCGGAGGCCCGACCCAAAATTGCTGTTTTTTGCCTATTTCAGAGTTTCGCAGAAAAGGAATATCAAACGGAGTCCAAACGGAATGAAACCTTCGGAAACGTGATTTTCAGGAAGATTACGATCCGGGAGACTTGGACCCTACGTCAAGAAACAAAAGAGGAAGCCACGAGGTAGGGGGGCGCGCCCACCCCCCCAGGGCGCGCCCTCCACCCTCGTGGGCCCCCTGTTGCTCCACCGACGTACTCCTTCCTCCTATATATACCTACGTACCCCCAAACGATCAGATACGGAGCCAAAAACCTAATTCCACGCCGCAACCTTCGGTACCCACGAGATCCCATCTTGGGGCCTGTTCCGGAGCTCCGCCGGAGGGGGCATCCATCACGGAGGGCTTATACATCATCACCATAACCTCTCCGATGAAGTGTGAGTAGTTTACTTCAGACCTTCGGGTCCATAGTTAGTAGCTAGATGGCTTCTTCTCTCTTTTTGGATCTCAATACAGTGTTCTCCCCCTCTCTCGTGGAGATCTATTTGATGTAATCTTCTTTTTGCGGTGTGTTTGTTGAGACCGATGAATTGTGGGTTTATGATCAAGATTATCTATGAACAATATTTGAATCTTCTCTAAATTATTTTATGTATGATTGGTTATCTTTGCAAGTCTCTTCGAATTATCAGTTTGGTTTGGCCAACTAGATTGGTTTTTCTTGCAATTGGAGAAGTGCTTAGCTTTGAGTTCAATCTTGCGGTGTCCTTTCCCAGTGACAGTAGGGGCAGCAAGGCACGTATTGTATTGTTGCCATCGATGATAACAAGATGGTTTTTTTTATCATATTGCATGAATTTATCCCTCTACATCATGTCATCTTGCTTAAGGCGTTACTCTGTTTTCTTGAACTTAATACTCTAGATGCAGCGGTCGATGAGTGGAGTAATAGTAGTAGATGCAGGTAGGAGTCGGTCTACTTGTCTCGGACGTGATGCCTATATACATGATCATACCTAGATACTCTCATAACTATGCTCAATTCTGTCAATTTCTCAACAGTAATTCGTTCACCCACCGTAAAATACTTATGCTCATGAGAGAAGCCACTAGTGAAACCTATGGCCCCCGGGTCTATCTTCATCACATTAATCTTCCAACACTTTGTTATTTCCTTTGCTTTTTTACTTTGTTTTTATTTTACTTTGCATCTTTATCACAAAAATACCAAAAATATTATCCTATCATATCTATCAGATCTCACTCTCGTAAGTGACCGTGAAGGGATTAAGAACCCCTTATCGTGCTGGTTGCGAGGAGTTATTTGTTTTGTGCAGGTACGAGGGAGTCGCGCGTAGCCTCCTACTGGATTGATACCTTGGTTCTCAAAAAATGAGGGAAATACTTATACTACTTTGCTGCATCATCCTTTCCTCTTCAAGGAAATCCAACGCAGTGCTCAAGAGTAAGAATTTCTGGCGCCGTTGTCGGGGAGTCTACGCAAAAGTCAACATACCAAGTACCTATCACAAATCCCTTATCTCCCGCATTACATTATTTGCCATTTGCCTCTCGTTTTCCTCTCCCCCCACTTCACCCTTGCCGTTTTATTCGCCCTCTCTTTTTTGTTTGCCTCTTTCTCGCTTGCCTTTTGTTTGCTCGTGTGTTGGATTGCTTGTTTGTCACGATGGCTCAAGATAATACCAAGTTGTGTGACTTTACCAATACCAACAATAATGATTTCCTTAGCACTCCGATTGCTCCTCTTACCAATACCGAATCTTGTGAAATCAATGCTGCCTTGTTGAATCTTGTCATGAAAGATCAATTCGCCGGCCTTCCTAGTGAAGATGCCGCTACTCATCTAAATAGCTTCATTGATTTGTGTGATATGCAAAAGAAGAAGGATGTTGATAATGATATTGCTAAATTGAAGCTATTTCCTTTTTCGCTTAGAGATCGTGCTAAAGCTTGGTTTTCTTCTTTGCCTAAAAATAGTATTGATTCTTGGAACAAGTGCAAAGATGCTTTTATCTCTAAGTATTTTCCTCCCGCTAAGATCATCTCTCTTAGAAATGATATTATGAATTTTAAGCAACTTGATCATGAACATGTTGCACAAGCTTGGGAGAGGATGAAATTAATGATACGTAATTGCCCTACTCATGGTTTGAATTTGTGGATGATTATACAAAAATTTTATGCGGATTGAATTTTGCTTCTAGAAATCTTTTAGATTCAGCCATGGGAGGCACTTTTATGGAAATCACTTTAGGAGAAGCTACTAAACTCCTACATAATATTATGGTTAATTATTCTCAATGGCACCTTGAAAGATCTACTAATAAAAAGTGCATGCGATAGAAGAAATTAATGTTTTGAGTGGAAAGATGGATGAACTTATGAAATTATTTGCTACTAAGAGTGTTTCTTCTGATCCTAATGATATGCCTTTGTCTACTTTGATTGAGAATAATAATGAACCTATGGATGTGAATTTTGTTGGTAGGAATAATTTTGGTAACAACACGTATAGAGGAAACTTTAATCCTAGGCCTTATCCTAGTAATTCCTCTAATAATTATGGAAATTCCTACAACAACTCTTATGGAAACTTTAATAAGATGCCCTCTTAATTTGAGACTAGTGTTAAAGAGTTTATGAATTCGCAAAAAAATTTCAATGCTTTGCTTGAAGAGAAATTGCTTAAAGTTGATGAATTGGCTAGGAACGTTGATATAATTTCTCTTGATGTTGATTCTTTAAAGCTTAGATCTATTCCTCCTAAGCATTATATCAATGAGTCTCTCAAATCCATGAGAATTTCCATTGATGAGTGCAAAGAAAGAACCGCTAGGATGCGTGCTACGAAAGATGCCTTTATTAAAGCGTGTTCTTCTAGTTCCTATGAAAATAAAGATGAAGATCTAAAATTTATTGATGCGTCCCCAATTAAATCTCAGTTTTGCAATATGAATCTTGATAATGATGGGACTGAATATGATCCACCTTTACCTAGAAGGCGTTCCAAAAATTCAGAGTTTTTAGATCTTGATGCTAAATTTGATAAAAGTGGGATTGAAGAAATCAAAACCCTAGATGTTAATAAACCCACTATTTTGGATTTCAAGGAATTTAATTATGAAAATTGCTCTTTTATTGATTGTATTTCCTTGTGCAATCCGTGCTAAATTCTCCTCATGTTTATAGTCAAAATAAAGCCTTTACCAAACATATCGTTGATGCCTTGATGCAATCTTATGAAGAAAAGCTTGAGTTAGAAGTTTCTATCCCTAGAAAACTTTATGATGAGTGGGAACCAACTATTAAAATTAGATTAAAGATCATGAGTTCTATGCTTTATGTGATTTGGGTGCTAGTGTTTCCACTGTTCCCAAAACTTTGTGCGATTTGCTAGATTTCCGTGATTTTGATGATTGCTCTCTAAACTTGCACCTTGCGGATCCACTATTAAGAAACCTATGGGAAGAATTAATGATGTTCTTATTGTTGCAAATAGGAATTATGTGCCCGTAGATTTTATCGTTCTTGATATAGATTGCAATCCTTCTTGTACTATTATTCTTGGTAGACCTTTCCTTAGAATGATTGGTGCAATTATTGATATGAAGGAAGGGAATATTAGATTCCAATTTCCATTAAAGAAAGGCATGAAACACTTCCCTAGAAATAAAATAAAATTACCATATGAATCTATCATGAGAGCCACTTATGGATTGCCTACCACAGATGGCAATACCTAGATCTATCCTTGCTTTTATGCCTAGCTAGGGGCGTTAAACGATAGCGCTTGTTGGGAGGCAACCCAATTTTATTTTTAGTTTTTTTTGCTTTTGCTTCTGTTTAGGAATAAATCTTTGATCTAGCCTCTGGTTAGATGTGTTTTTATGTTTTAATTAGTGTTTGTGCCAAGTTAGACCTATAGGATCTTCTTGGATGATAGTTATTTGATCTTGCTGTAATTTCCAGAAACTTCCTGTTCATGAAAGCAATTATTAAAAATCACCAGAACGCGATAATTGCTGCTGATCAATAAACAAATTGCCTAGTTCGTCCTATTTTGGCTGAATTATTTGGAGTTCCAGAAGTTTGCATTAGTTACAGATTACTACAGATTTATTACATTTTTTGATGATTCTGTTTTTCATGTGTTGTTTGCTTATTTTGATGAATCTATGGCTAGTAAAATAGTTTATAAACCATAGAGAAGTTGGAATAGAGTAGGTTTAACACCAATATAAATAAAGAATGAGTTAATTACAGTACCTTGAAGTGGTCTTTTGTTTTCTTTCGCTAACGGAGCTCACGAGACTTACATTGAGTTTTGTGTTGTGAAGTTTTCAAGTTTTGGGTGAATTTTTTGATGGATTATGGAACAAGGAGTGGCAAGAGCCTAAGCTTGGGGATGACCATGGAACCCCCAAGATAATCTAAGGACACCAAAAGTCAAAGCTTGGGGATGCCGGAAGGCATCCCTCTTTAAATCTACTTCCATCGGTAACTTTACTTGAAGCTATATTTTTATTCACCACATCATATGTGTTTTGCTTGGAGCGTCTTGTATGATTTGATTCTTTGCTTTTTAGTTTACCACAATCATCCTTGCTGTACACACCTTTTTAGAGAGCCATACATGATTTGGAAATTATTAGAATACTCTTTGTGCTTCACTTATATCTTTTGAGTTATATAGTTTTGCTCTAGTACTTCACTTATATCTTTTAGAGCACGGTGGTGGATTTGTTTTATAGAAACTATTGATCTCTCATGCTTCACTTAGATTATTTTGAGAGTCTTAAATACCATGGTAATTTGCTTAAACAATCCTAATATGCTAGGTATTCAAGATTAGTAAAAACTTTCTGATGAGTGTGTTGAATACTAAGAGAAGTTTGATGCTTGATGATTGTTTTGAGATATGGAGGTAATAATATCAAAGTCGTGCTAGTTGAGTAGTTGTGAATTTGAGTAATGCTTGTGTTGAAGTTTGCAAGTCCCGTAGCATGCACGTATGGTAAACGTTATGTAGCAAATTTGAAACATGAGGTGTTCTTTGATTGTCCTCATTATGAGTGGCGGTCGGGGACGAGCGATGGTCTTTTCCTACCAATCTATACCCCTAGGAGCATGCGCGTAGTACTTGGTTTTTGATGACTTGTAGATTTTTGCAATAAGTATGTGAGTTCTTTATGACTAATGTTGAGTCCATGGATTATACGCACTCTCACCCTTCCATCATTGCTAGCCTCTTGATGCCGTGCATTGCCCTTTCTCACATTGAGAGTTGGTGCAAACTTCGTCGGTACATCCAAACCCCGTGATATGATACGCTCTTTCACACATAAACCTACTTATATCTTCCTCAAAACAGCCACCGTACCTACCTATTATGGCATTTCCATAGCCATTCCGAGATATATTGCCATGCAACTTTCCACCATTCCGTTTATCATGAGACATTCATCATTGTCATATTGCTAGCATGATCATGTAGTTGACATAGTATTTGTGGCAAAGCCACCTTTCATAATTCTTTCATACATGTCACTCTTGATTCATTGCATATCCCGGTACACCGCCGGAGGCATTCATATAGAGTGATACTTTGTTCTAGTATCGAGTTGTAATCATTGAGTTGTAAATAAATAGAAGTGTGATTATCATCAGTTTCTAGAGCATTGTCATAAAAAAAAGAGAAGGCCCAAAAAATGAGAGAAAATGAGAGAAGGGACAATGCTACTATCCTTTGCCACACTTGTGCTTCAAAGTAGCACTATAATCTTCATGATAGAGAGTCTCTTGTTTTATCACTTTCATATACTAGTGGGAATTTTTCATTATAGAACTTGGCTTGTATATTCCAACAATGGGCCTCCTCAAGTGCCCTAGGTCTTCATGAGCAAGCAAGTTCGATGCACACCCACTTAGTTTCTTTTGTTGAGCTTTCATATATTTATAGCTCTAGTGCATCCGTTGCATGGCAATCCCTACTCCTTGCATTAACATCAATCGATGGGCATCTCCATAGCTCATTGATTAGCCTCGTTGATGTGAGACTTTCTCCTTTTTGTCTTCTCCACATAACCCCCATCATCATATTCTATTCCACCCATAGTGCTATGTCCATGGCTCACGCTCATATATTGCGTGAAAGTTTATAGGTTTGAGATTTCTAAAGTATGAAACAATTGCTTGGCTTGGCATCGGGGTTGTGCATGATGAGAGCATTCTTGTGTGACGAAAATGGAGCATGACTAAACTATATTATTTTGTAGGGATGAACTTTCTTTGGCCATGTTATTTTGAGAAGACATAATTGCTTAGTTAGTATGCTTGAAGTATTATTATTTTTATGTCAATATGAACTTTTATCTTGAATCTTTCGGATCTGAATATTCATACCACAATTAAGAAGAATTACACTGAAATTATGCCAAGTAGCACTCCGTATCAAAAATTATCTTTTTTATCATTTACCTACTCGAGGACAAGCATGAATTAAGCTTGGGGATGCCTGATACGTCTCCAACGTATCTATATTTTTTGATTGCTCCATTGCCATATTATCTACTGTTTTGGACATTATTGGGCTTTATTATTCACATTTATATTATTTTTGGGACTAAGCTATTAACCAGAGGCCCAGCCCAGAATTGCTGTTTTTGCCTATTTCAGAGTTTCGCAGAAAAGGAATATCAAACGTAGTCCAAACGGAATGAAACCTTCAGGAACGTGATTTTTAGAAAGATTATGATCCAGGAGACTTGGACCCTACGTCAAGAAACAAAGAGGAAGCCACGAGGTAGGCGCGCCCTCCACCCTCGTGGGCCCCTGTTACTCCACCGACGTACTCCTTCCTCCTATATATACCTCATTGCCCCAAACGATCGACACGGAGCCAAAACCTAATTCCACCACCGCAACCTTACATGCCACGAGATCCCATCTTGGGGCCTGTTAGGAGCTCCGCTTGGGGGCATCCATCACGGAGGGCTTCTACATCATCACCATAGCCTCTCCGATGAAGTGTCGATGGTTTACTTGGACCTTCGGGTCCATAGTTAGTAGCTAGATGGCTTCTTCTCTCTTTTTGGATCTCAATACAATGTTCTCCCCTCTCTCGTAGAGATCTATCCGATGTAATCTTCTTTTGTGGTGTGTTTGTTGAGACCGATGAATTGTGGGTTTATGATCAAGATTATCTATGAACAATATTTGAATCTTCTCTGAATTCTTTTATGTATGATTGGTTATCTTTGCAAGTCTCTTTGAATTATCAGTTTGCTTTGGCCTACTAGATTGGTTTTTCTTGCAATGGGAGAAGCGCTTAGCTTTGGGTTCAATCTTGCGGTGTCCTTTCCCAGTGACAGTAGGGGCAGCAATGCACGTATTGTATTGTTGCCATCGAGGATAACAAGATGGGTTTTTTATCATATTGCATGAATTTATCCCTCTACATCATGTCATCTTGCTTAAGGCGTTACTGCTTTTCTTGAACTTAATACTCTAGATGCATCCGGATAGCGGTCGATGAGTGGAGTAATAGTAGTAGATGCATGTGAGTCGGTCTACTTGTCTCGGACGTGATGCCTATATACATGATCATACCTAGATACTCACATAACTATGCTCAATTTTGTCAATTGCTCAACAGTAATTCGCTCACCCACCGTAAAATACTTATGCTCATGAGAGAAGCCACTAGGGAAACCTATGGCCCCTGGGTCTATCTTCATCATATTAATCTTCCAACACTTTGTTATTTCCTTTGCTTTTTACTTTGCTTTTATTTTACTTTGCATCTTTATCACAAAAATACCAAAAAAATTATCCTATCATATCTATCAGATCTCACTCTCGTAAGTGACCGTGAAGGGATTGCCAACCCCTTATCGCGTTGGTTGCGAGGAGTTATTTGTTTTATGCAGGTATGAGGGACTCGCGCGTAGCCTCCTACTGGATTGATACCTTGTTCTAAAAAACTGAGGGAAATACTTACGCTACTTTGCTGCATCATCCTTTCCTCTTCAAGGAAATCCAACGCAGTGCTCAAGAGGTAGCACTATCTTGAGAGAAGTCACTAGCGAAACCTATGGACCCCGGGTCTATTTTCCATCATATTAATCTTCCGTCAACAAGCTATTTCTATTACCGTTTATTCTGCTTTCTTTACTTTTAGCCTTTATCATAAAAATACTAAAAATATTATCTTATCATCTCTATCAGATCTCACTCTCGTAAGTGACCGTGAAGGGATTGACAACCCCTTTATCGCGTTGGTTGCGAGGTTATTATTTGTTTGTGTAGGTGCGTGGGACTCGAGCATAGTCTCCTACTAGATTGATACCTTGGTTCTCAAAAACTGAGGGAAATACTTACGTTACTTTACTGCATCACCCTTTCCTTTTCAAGGGAAAACCAACGCAGTGCTCAAGAGGTAGCAGCGGCGGCGGCTCCCATCGTGACTCTGGAAACGGCGGCGGCGGCTACTACCCCAACAACGGTGGCGGCGGAGGCCACTACGGCGACAACGGCAACCACTACGGGGGTGGTGGTGGCGGCCACTACTCCAACAACAGTGGCGGTGGCGGCTCCAACTACAACAACAATCACCAGGGAGGAGGTCGTCCCTTCTACAACAACAATAGGGCGGCCAAAACCACTACAACAGCAACTTTCGTGGATATGATGAGTATGAGGGCAAGTGTCAGATTTGTAAGAAAACTAATCACATAGCAAAAGAGTGCAAGTGGCGATATGCTGAAGATAACTCACGAAATAAGAAAATTGCTGCTGCGAAAAACACAAATTATGGTGTAGATACAAATTGGTATGTTGATTCTGGAGCCACCGACCACATCACCCATGAGCTAGAGAAGGTCACCATGCATGAAAGATACAACGAACATGATCAAGTCCACAATGCTGATGGTTTAGGTATGGAGATAAGCAATATTGGTCATTCAATTATTCATTCCCCGCATAGAGATATACATCTTAACAATATTCATCATTGTCCTAGTTCATCGAAAAACCTTCTAGTTGTACATCGTATTGCTCTTGACAATCATATCTTTCTAGAATTTCACCCATTCTTTTTCTTGATCAAGGATCAGGTCACGAAGTAAATCCTCTATCAAGGTAGATGCGTGGATGGACTCTACCCTTTGATTCCCAAAGTTAGCAAATTTGATAAACAAGTGTGTAGTGCCATTAGACTCTTCATAGAGAGATGGCATGCCTGTTTGGGCCATCCTTCTTTTTCCATTGTCAAGCAAATTCTTAGCAAAAATAATCTCTCAGTTGTTGGAGAGCATAATTCTGAAACAATGTGTGATTCTTGCCAAAGAGCTAAAAGTCATCAGTTGCGGTATCCTGTCTCAACTAGTGTGTCTGCTAAACCTTTACAGCTCATATTCTCTGATGTATGGGGCCCTGCCCCCTCTCTGTTGGTAGACATGCCTATTATGTTAGCTTCATCGATGATTTTAGCAAATATACTTGGATATACCTACTTAATAAAAGATGCGATGTGTTCCAAGTTTTCCAAAACTTTCAAGCACTTGTTGAAAGACAATTTAATAGCAAAATTCTTGCTGTCCAATCCGACTGGGGTGGTGAGTATGAAAAACTCAACTCCTTCTTTCAGAAGTTGGGAATATCTCATCACGTCTCCTGCCCCCACGCTCACCAACAGAATGGCTCGGCAGAGCGCAAACACAGACACATTGTTGAGGTAGGCCTTGCTTTGCTTGCCGCTGCATCCATGCCACTAAAGTTTTTGGATGAAGCCTTTCTCACGGCCGTGCATCTTATCAATATTCTACCCAGTCGTGTCATAAAAAATGAAACTCCTATCGAGCGTCTTTTGCATGTCAAACGAGATTATGCCCCACTCCGTGTGTTTGGATGTTCATTATTGGCCCAACCTCCATCCATATAACAACCGTAAACTCATGTTTCGTTCGAAACAGTGTGTTTTTCTTGGCTACAGTACACAACATAAAGGAGTTAAGTGCTTAGATGTCTCCACCGGTCGAGTGTATATCTCCCGAGATGTTGTCTTTGACGAAAACCAATTTCCCTTTGCCACACTTCATCCCAATGCCGGTGCCCTTCTTCGCAAAGAAATTCATCTTTTGCCTTCTAGTCTCTCCAATGGTGCTAATGGCGAAGAAAATAATTGTGATGATCAATATTTGCCTAACCATCCTAACTTCATACCTGAGCTTTGTGTTTCAGCAATAAACAGTGAAGGAAATAATGCAAATGGTGCTGAAAATGGTGTTGAAAATGGAGCTACAGTGCATCATTTTATGTGCACAGAATCCCCTGGCGTATCGTCCTCGGGATTGCCCCCTCCTGCCGTGCAATCCTCCTCGGGATCCACCCAGTGCTCATTGCCGATGTCACTTTGCGGCGCCGGGCTCGCTTAGGATCGGTCAATGCGATCCGCTGGGCGACCGCCTGGCTTCCCCGCCTCTCCACGCGAGCGTCGGCCTAACCAACCCGAGGGCTCCGCGTGCTGCTCACATGCGCCTGGGCCCGTGCCTGGGCCCTCCACTCACGCGGTCTCGCCAGACCGTGAGACAGCTGCGCCTGACTGCAACGTGGGCCTGGTCGCCCCGTCTCGTCCTGAGGCGTCTTCGGGATCGAGCGTTGTCAGCGCGCCGGGATCTCCTTCGGGATCCGCTGCGGCTGCTTCTCCTCAGGTGCCTGGATCTTCTGTGGCTCCCTCTTCTGGAGTGGCCCTACACAAACACGAACCAGGATGCAACAGGGAGTTATTAACAGAATTAATTACAAAATTATTTCCAAGTATGGGCTCACGTGTTTAACAGGAGAATCCAGTGAACCAAAGTCGCTCGCTGCTGCTCTTGGAGACACTCGATGGAAACAAGCAACGGAGGAAGAAATCTCTGCGTTGCAATGTAACAAGACATGGCATCTAGTTCCTCATCGTCAAGGTATAAATCTTATTGATTGCAAATGGGTCTATCGAGTTAAGAGAAAATCTGATGGTACTATTGACCGCTACAAAGCCAGATTAGTTGCAAAAGGTTTCAAGCAACGGTACGGTATTGACTATGAGGACACGTTTAGTCCGGTTGTCAAAGCAGCAACTATTCGTCTTGTGCTCTCTATTGCTGTTTCCAGGGGATGGAGTCTTCGACAGCTAGACGTACAGAACGTGTTTCTTCATGGTGTTTTGGAAGAAGAGGTATACATGAAACAACCTCCTGGGTTTGCAGATCCAAGTGCACCTTTCCATGTTTGTAAGCTTGACAAGGCTCTGTATGGACTCAAGCAAGCTCCCAAAGCTTGGTTTCTCGGTTGAGTATGAAGTTGCAAGCACTTGGGTTTGTTCCATCAAAGTCTGATACTTCTCTGTTTATTTACAACAAATTTCAAACTGCCATCTTTGTTCTCATTTATGTTGATGATATAATTGTGACTAGCTCTTCCAATGAAGCAATTACAGCCTTACTCAGTGATCTTCGGTCAGAATTTGCTCTCAAAGATTTGGGCGACTTACATTATTTTTTAGGCATTGAGGTTAAGAAAACTGATCATGGCATTCATCTTTCCCAAGGAAAATATGTCACTGACTTGTTGAGCAGAGTTGGCATGCAGGATTGTAAACCATCACCGACTCCTTTGTCGAGTTCAGAAACATTGTCTCTCACATGAGGAACACTCCTGAATCAGGATGACAGCACCAGTTACAGAAGTATAGTTGGTGCACTTCAATACTTAACACTTACTCGTCCTGACATTTCATTTGCAGTCAACAAGGTTTGCCAGTTTTTGCATGCACCCACCACAGCTCAGCGGAATGACAAAAGCGCATCTTCACGGTATATGTAAAGAACACTGTTAGTATGGGCCTTTCCATCAACCGATCATCCTCCATGGGTGTTAGTGCCTTTTCTGATGCGGATTGGGCTCGCTGCTTGGATGATAGAAGGTCCACCGGGGGATTTGCAACCTTTCATGGCCCGAATTTAGTCTCTTGGTGTGCAAAGAAACAAGCTACTGTCTCCAGGTGTAGCACTGAAGCAGAATACAAAGCACTGGCAAACGCTACAGCTGAAATCATTTGGATCCAAAGCAATACTGAAGGAATTGGGTATATCACAAATTCCAACACCTTGTCTTTGGTGTGATAATCTTGGTGCAACTTATTTGTCTGCTAACCCAGTTTTTCATGCCAGGACCAAACACATTGAGATAGATTTTCACTTTGTCAGAGAACGAGTTGCCAACAAAGAATTAGAGATCAGGTTCATTTCTTCCAAGGATCAAATTGCAGATGGGTTCACAAAGGCGCTACCCACTAGAAGCTTTGATGATTTTCAGTGTAATCTCAACCTAGTTTGGTTTTGATTATGGGAGAGTGTTAAACATCATGTCACGATTTATTATGTGATATATGCGCCATGTTTATCTTAGATAGTTAAAGATAGAGTTTGTTTTAATTCTCTCTTATCTTTCTATCTCTTCTCCCTATTGTATCTCTCGGTTGTTTGCTAACGACCGCATTCTGTAACGCCATGAGACGTCTCTCGTCCAAGATCAATATATAACATGCGGTGTATGGAGAGTAGGAACGCTTCCACAACTTTTCACACCAAATAGGGCCTTAAATAGTCTTAATGAGATGCAACATTCAACAAACAGAACACATTTTTTAAATTTTGTGCCCACTGTTTAGACATAACAAAATTATACCATGCCACACCACATCTGAACCCAACGCCTCCATGATCCTTGGGTGCGATCGAAGGACCTCAACGCTAATCCTATATTCCTAAATAGTAGTCGATTGTCGTTACTTTATCTCTCAACAAATGCACATCCCAACTCACCACACATTTCAACTCATAAATCTCTCTACTTATATTTCTCTCAAATGCAGGAAAATACCAATTATATATTTTCATGTACAAAGTAACAAATAAGTCATATGACTTTTCAGTTTTCCATTTTCATATCCAGATTCTAGGATCGAATCTTTTCAAAATGTATCGCAACAAATTGACACAACAACTCACAGGATACCATCAAGTTAATTTAGGGGTGCAGGACAATCTCGAAAAATAAAAAATAGTGGTCCAAGTCTAGCAGGATTCCAAAATCCTACACCTACGAAAAGCATATGTAAGTTTACGAAATCTACTAAACCAAATGTCACCCCTCCGATTTTCAGGTGGGTGGCCCTGCCACCCCTAAACACCAATACTGATGCTCCATGTTGGTTATTACATAAGATACGTAGCTATTTTTTCATAAGTCTAGCATTGCTCAGCAGGATTTCCCCGACATCGGCGATGCTGGATTGCCTCCCGTGGCGCCGACGGTATATCTGACCAAGATGTACGTGTACCCGTTTGACTACATATGTCTGACACACACGAAAGCGTATGAAACAGCCTCACCCGTTGCACTTGTCGACATCTGTCGCATCTATGCTCTAGTGTTGCACTGTCTCGCCGTTGCTCCACTGTCGGATGCCCCTGCTTCGCTCATGGCTGCAAGCAGTGTGAGTCACTCACCGCGAGTAATCACCGGCATCCGACTCACGCCGGGTCTCCTCAAGTGTCCAAATCGCTATGCAGCCGGTCCCTAGCCGCCACAAAGAGGTTGGGAGGTGACAACCAAGGAACTTATGAGAGCTCCACTTGCTAGTTAGTAGGTGGAACACAATGATCGTGTAATGACCGTGTTCCCGACACCTCTTATGCCCACGAGCCGTGATTTTCTTTGACTGCTACTGAAATTAGCCGTCCTCTAATCTACGATACGTATATTTGTGTGTGTTCAGGAAGAGTGAATTGCAAGAAACCACCACATTTGGGGCTTATCTTGCAGAAAACCACTTGGTCGCTAATCATTTGCAAAAATCACCGCGGATTCAGTAAACATTTTGCAAAAAGCATTGAACTGGTGATTTAGCCCGTTTAACCATTTTCTGACTAGTGGGGCCGGACTGTAAGGAGCTCATTTGGCAACAAATTGACATATACCTCCCTGGATCTTAAAAAGAAAAAGCAATCAAGCCCCTCCCCCCTCCCCCTCCTCACGAAGGGCATCTCCTTCCTCGCACACAGCGACAGGGGGGCACACCGGCCGGGCAGAGGGCAGGCGAACGAGGTCAACGCGTCCCCTCCTTCACGAAGTATACGGCCGCGGACGCGCTGGCGTTCGTGGCGGCGAGCCTCGGGAAGGGCGGGTGGGGCGAAGGTGGAGGTGGATGGCGCGGGAGGTGGGCCGGCTGTTCCAGCGCGGGGAGAGGTCGTCGGACAAGTCGTCGTTGTCGGCGTCCTCGTCCTCGTCGTCGCTCCGCTGGGTGTTCGGCGACGCGACGCTGAGGGACACAGTGGCGCCGCTGCTGGTGCCGTGCTAGGACCTGGCCACGGGCGCGACGTTCCTCTTCTCCCGCGCCGACGCCGTCGAGAGCGACAGCTTCGACTTCCGCCTCCGAGACGTCTACGCGGCCACCTGCGCCGGTGGCTCGGCCGTGGCCGCGGTCCGCTCCGTGAACGGCCTTACGGCCATCGCCGCTGCATCCGGTGGCGTGGCAGCCATGGGCAACCCCGCCGCGGCGGCCATCACGCACGTGCTGCACAACAAGCAGGAGTTCCCCCTCGCCGCCGGCTTCGACGACCTGCTCGTCGTCTCCATCGGCTCCGGGTCCTCCTCCGGCGGCACCAGGGGGCTGATTGCTTTTTTTAAAATCTATTAGGGGTCTGTGTGTGATTATTTTGCCAAGTCAGCTCCTTACATTGCGGCCCCACTTGTCAGAAAGTGGTTAAACGAGCTAAATCACCGAATCAGTGCTTTTTGCAAAATGTTTACTGAATCCGCGGTGATTTCTGCAAATGATTAGCGACCAGATGGTTTTCTGCAAGATAAGCCCTAAATATGATGGTTTCTTGCAATTCACTCGTTCAGGAAAGAAATGGCCCGAAACACAGGGACTAGCTAGTTACACAGGACAAACGACCGCGTTCTCTCTTTGCCCTGGCACTATGTTTGCTCAAAGGTCCATCCGTCATTTTATAACATGGCTCGGTCGGTGCACATTTACAATTTATGTTTCACCAAATGAATGTGAAAGATCTACTAGTACTAAAAACAAATGAATGTCACTGATTCTCTTGTTCGGCCACGGCAGAGAGGATGCATTTACTTGTCAATTTCAGGTTAAAAAGTCATGTTTTCCTTTCCTTCAGAAAATTATTAAGCGAGTTTAAAACTCTGAATAGTCGAAGTGATTCTCAACAGCTAAACATAAACGAGCTTTCAAAATACTAGATTTGATAATGCCATCATAAAAATAGTTGCACAACACTCCGTTCAAACAGAGCACGTACTCCACTTTGCTGTAAAGAACAGTTCTCAATTCTCTAGTTAACCACCACACAGCTTATTTCAATTGTTGCCGCTTAAAAAAATGCAATACAATTCCCATCGGAAGGATGCAAGACAGAGAGAACTCACTGTATTTTTATTCCATACATCAATCTGTAGTATAGCCTAAGTAACTAGCTAGTCGATCCAGCCGGCCAAGAAAGAAACTGCTTGTGTTGATGTCGAAGAGACTTGCCAAAGGTTCGAAATTGCCCTGTAGGGGACTGAAAAATCAGCTAGCTGGAGCTGGAGCTGGAGCAGCAACCATGCATGCACCTGCTAGCTCCTGCATCTGCATGCATGCCTGAATCAGCAGGACTCGACAGCATGCAGAGTGTCGCCTCTTAGTTGCCCGGCGGTACTGCGGAACAGATCGATCGGCCACCGCCTCAGATCCGTCCCAGCGAATGCACCGGCGCCGCCGCAAGCATGCTGGATCACATGGCCATGGCACGCCGGCCGGCCGGCAGCTGTATTTGTATCTTGGGCCGGAGGTGTGCGTGTATGTCTGTGTGTGACGGTGCAAGATGAAAACGAGAGATTAGGCTGCCGGATGGTTTTATACAGTGAGCAATTGATGGAGAAAGTTGGCCGTGATCGATGGGCGGCATCTTCCCGAGGGATATGCGTCTCCACCTCCTTTTCCTGCCTTTTAACTTTAGCAATGGTGATGGCATCTCCATCCAGGATATACTCGAGCAAGAGGAACCATAGAGGGTGGCATGCCGCATGTCGAGGTACTTTGCCCTGCCCTGCTCCTTCTTTCCCCTTCGTGTAGTCATGTGTAGTCTTGTCCAACAGCTGAACCAATGAATAAAGGCGGCCTTTTATTATTTGCAGATCCCTTTTTCTCCGTCTTTTATCTGGCCATACACATGCCTTTTAATTAGGTGCAAAGCTAATAATGTCTGGGTTCCCTTTGTTTTTCTGCAAGTTTTTTTTTTGCTAGGCTTATGATTCGGTGTAAAGCTAATAGATTTTTTTTTGATATACTAGATAATTTTTCATGCATTGCAATGGGGCTTACATATTCTAATGTCAATCGTTTCTAATATATACCTTGCCGTGGATGATTGTTTTCCCATGATAGTACAGATAGAGATAGAAATAGGAAACGAAGGATGACGGATCGCGATTGATTCCTTCCAGCGGATTTATTGTGTTACCAAATAATTATCGATCGTGATTGATTGATTTCAGGAAATGCTAATGGGTGAATGTTAGATTTTTTGCTCGAGCGAACACGCTAGCTACCATTGGATGACCGTGCGGTCTGAAATTCGTTTGCGAGAACAGAAAAGCGGCGCGAACGCTATCCTATCCAAACAGGCAAGCCTCAATCCGGGAGATCAAGGATTGAATCCTAATTCTTCTTTTTTTCGCTAGGTGGCAAAAGTAAGAAAAACAACCGAAAAAACTAACGCCCACAAGTGTGGCATCTTGCACATTACTCACACGCCTCCTTTACCACTCATTTTGCCACATGTGAACAAATGACATCAGCAATAATCTTTTTGATTTTCGGCTCAAAAATGTTTTATCTCCTAATTAAAAAATTGAATTAAATCCGTTTTCATCATTAAATACGTCTCGACGAGATCTTCAAAACTAGACCCCATGTTGATATGTTTCGATGATTTGTTTTTTGCCCAAAAGTTGCCATAATGTTAACACTGTAGTTGCCATAGTGCTTAAACTAAAGTTGTCATGTGGCAATTTCAGTATGTAGAGGATGACAATTTTAGTATTTTGATGATAGCAACTGCAGTATTTTGACCATAAAAATTATTTTTTGTATGAACAATGGCAATTTTAAGTGCATGTATCATGACAATTTTAGCTTATGGTTCATGGCAAGTCTAGTTTCTTAATTCTCTGTTTTATAAATGTCAAAATTTACTTTTAAATGTAGAAGAAAATAACAGAGACATATCATGGCAACTTCAGTCTAAACACCATGGCAATTCATGTGCAATAGACATGTCAATTTTTAACCAAAAAAATTCGTCGAAATATATTGATATGAGATCTAATTTCGAAGATCTCGTCGCGAGTGATTTAATGCTGAAAACGGATCTTCAGTAGGATTTTTTATTTAAGAGATTAAACATTTTAAAAACTGGAAATCCAAAAAGATTCTCTCATGCATGCATGCGGTGACGTGCCGCAGTCTGTATATTATAGGGCGTCTGGTGGATTTTTCTTCCATCACACGTGTGGGTGTTAGCGTTGTCCAAAAAAATTGTACATGATAGATTTATAATTTTTTAAACTTGTCACATGGTAGTTTTCAAAAATTACTCCTGACCCCATGGCAAATTCATAACATTTCTGTCTTCCAAACATGACAATTTTGGATCTTTTTTGTAATGCTCCCGTGGCAAACTTTTGGATTTTTTGTCAGTTTATTCATAGCAATTTTGGAAATGCTTTTCTACTTTCTCACATGACAATTTTATTTATTGAGAGCATGGTAATTTTAGTATTAATAACATGAAAATTTTATTATTATGAGCATGTCAATTTTATATCTAATAACATGGGAATTTTATTATTGAGAGCATGGAAATTTTATATCTAGTAACATAGGGAATTTTATTATTAAGAGTGTGGCAATTTTCTTATTAACAACATGGCAATTTTATTTTTAATGGCATGACAATTTTATTTTATCATTTCATGTGTGATTTTTATGTTCATGAAAGCATGGCCAAGTCCTTGTATGTATTTTTATTTAATAAGCTAAATTTGCCATGTATGATTTTTCTTTATCTGCATTTCGGACCATGGTATTGTTTTTGTTGGTTTCTTCTCTTCTAGATTTACTATGGCCTTTTTCCATGTAGGTATTTTTTGGTAGGCTATCATGGTAATTTTCGATAGGTCTTGTGTAGTTTATCATGGCAATTTTTATTGTTTTAGAGCATGGCAATTTTTTTCCAGTTTTATTGTGTCCATAATGGCAATTTTGTTTTGTTTAACTATTCAAAAACGAGGTCCTACACATCATGGAAAATCTTTTTATATTTTTTTTGTACAAGGTAATACCAATTGGGCTTAGAGGCCTGGCCAAGGGCTTGCGTGGTCGTTTAATTCGGGCTGGAGGCCTCTCGTAGCGAACCAATCGTACACTAGAGGGGCGCTCCAAGCTGATGTTTCCTCGGGTCCTTAATTCCTTCCTGTGAATATATTGTGTTACCAAATATTTATTGTCAATGAAGGGATTGATTAGCCGCTATGAATTTATTGGAACAAAATATTAACCTGATTTGACGTGTCAGGTAAAGCCATTACCAATGAAAATCGAGAGAGATGAATTATGAAGGCATGGACAAGATATACAAGATAACACTTCATGATTTTCTTTCCATATAACCATCGACAAGTATTGCAATACCTCACTTTTAGGACAGCACCATGTAAATTTGTAATGCTCTCTCTATTTTTTATAACAGGGCCACTTCGTTTGCGTGTCAAACTTTGACTTATAATTTTGGTCAATAAAATATGGGTTAAATGTTATCAAAAATATATTATCGAGAAGTTCTTTAATATGTATATCCAATGGCATACTTTTTATGACATATGACTCACAATTTGTTGATAAAATTAATGGTCAAAGTTAGACATAAAAATATGAAATGACTTTGTATTATTAGATGTAGGGAATACAAAACATTGTCCATAACCATCTGTAGGTGCCGTGTTACCTCACTTTTAGGACAAGGCCATGTAAATTTGTAATACAAAAGAATAGAAAGTTTCAAGGGTCTGAATTAGTGGAGGGAACTAACCTAATGTAGATTTTGGGCCCTACCAGGGCTGGGCGGTGAGTGTATGCAACTTTGTGTAAATTGACATGTCCAAGGAACATCGCTGAAACACTTTTGGAACCCAACTTAATCAACCCTTCATCCATATTCGCAATACTCACATTGTTATCTTCTATATATAAATAGATAGACATCACTAACTTAGTTCTCCTGATATGCAAGCATGGCACCTTATCATGCAACATGAATGGAAAATGCCCATCTCATGCATAAAACAGTCCATCTCAACATGTAAGCATACATGATAATTTCCACTATTATGCTATTTATGTCTAATAAATACTACCTCCGTCCTGGTTTATCAGTCCCATTGTATCTTGCGTCAAACTTTGACCTTTGATTTAACTACCAAAATAAGTTATATACAACAAAAATAGTATCATTGGACACATCTTTTCAATATGAATCCAATAATATAAGTTTTGTGACACACAAGTTATATTTTTGTTAGTTAAATCTACGGTCAAAATTTATTATAAAATACGAAGGGGGCAATAAATCCGGATGGAGGTAGTATTATGTAACTATATAATAATTAAACACAATAAATTATATATGTATTAGTTTTAGTTCTCGTATTATTGATCTAAATATTTATGTTCCATACAACCAAATCTCATTAAAACATACTGCAAAACATTTCCGCAACAACATTCGGGGTATCATCTAATTCTTACTTATTACTTATTCTCCGTTGCATGTGGGGGCTAGACCTTTGTCGCCAGGCTGGCTGTGTCTCCAACATCATCAGTAACCTTTAGGAGATTGATCTAGCGATTAGTAAGACACACCATTTAGTGGTTGTTATACCTGGATTGTTAAAGTCGATTTCCACCCAAATGGAGTAAGTTCCTCTTGTCGTAGGGCATTTTTTTGGCCGGGGAGAATATTTTGTTGGGCCTAATTTTATAATTTACCGATTTCATTGGTGTTAGCACACATTTGTACCGGACCATCTCATTATGTAGAGATTTTTTAAGTTATCACCTCATTTTCTTGTATTTTAGATATCTCTTGAAGGTTAGTGCACATATTATTGTTTCCTTGTTTTTTACTCCCTCCGTTGCAAATTAACTAAATCAGCGGCACTAATTTGGAATGGATGGAGTATTTTCTGTCAGAAATACTCTTGCGTTAGGGCCCCTATTTCCCCTGATTTTGCCGATTCAATAGATGTTGCTACCGTTAAGGCTATTCTTTTAGTTAGGTTTCACTTATTCCATGGGTATTAGATGACCTTTTCAAAGGCATCAGTCATTTTCCACTCGATTTAGATTTTGTGCAGATAACTCATCTTTTAGTTAGGTTTCACTTATTCCATGGGTATTAGCTGATCTTCACTACTTCTATTTATCTTGACATGCACATATGCCACCTCACTACACATGCCACCTCATCAAAGCTCCACCTCCACATGTGCAGGAAAAGGTATTCCATTAGTTCATTCCTACTACTTATATTTATTTAACATGCACACACCCGACCTCACCACACATGTCCCCTCATTAAAGGCCCACCACAACATGCATTGAATTTTTTCCATTATATTATTCTACTCATAGTTAATAAATATTTTTCAATTATAAATGTATAATATGTATTTTTAGTTTTAGTTCATATATTACTAATCCTAATGAATATGTTTCATACCATGAAATTTTATTAAAATATATTGCAACCGATTTTCACAACAACGCACGGGGTATCATCTATTTTTCTTAGTTTTTAAAGATTTAGCATTTGTTAGCACATGTTTTATGTTGTTGGGCATCTATTTTGCTAGAGGGATATTTAGTTGGGACATAATTTTCTTAGTTTCTACAAATTTCATGGGTTTTAGCACTCATTATTATGCCCTCCTCCCCGCTACTCCGATGGTTATAAGTAACATCACTCTACTTATTGTAGCCTAGATCTACGAGTATGTGGTAGATTAGAGTAGATCTGCAGGTAGTATGGTAGGTTGTGCAAGTATTGCTTCCTGGTGTTGTTTGAGGATGCGGTAGATCAGATGCTAGTGGTGCCATTTTGGTAGTATGTTAGGTTTTTCTTGTTGGCAGCGATGATGTTCATTCTGTTGTGATATATGTACATGTTTTCCATGTCAATTTTAATGCTACTATGGTAGACGTGGTAATATGTTGAGCTTGATGATCAGTCCATGTGTACTATGGTAGATGTGGTAGTGTGTTGAACTTCATGATCAGTCCATGCTACTTTTCTAGACGTGCTAGTGTGTTGAGGTTGACGATCAATCCATGTCTAGTATGGTAGTGTGTTAGATGCATTATTCTTGTTAAGCTAATATGATGCTAACCACCGTAGGAGATTGTTGAACGTGACATATTTGTATTACTATTTCTATCTTCTCTAGCCTTGTATAGTTGACTCCTAGAGATATGGTAGGATTAGTTTCCTTGTCACGCAAGATATCTCGTGTATATATTGTGACCAACTCCGACGACTACATGGTATCAGAGCCAAGAGGTCTTGAGTTCAAGACCTGGGTGGCACAATTATATTGCAGCACACTTTCGGTCCACGTTTAGGCCTGAGGGAGCCACACGCGAGGGGGAGTGTTGACATATAATGTGCTGCCTAGTCTCTTCCATCAGATCGATCTTTTGGTTGCATTGGCTAGAGCATGCACTTCTACATGGTATCAGTTTTACCGCGATCTCCCTCGCTTCCGCTCCCCGTAGCCGTCGCACCCTCCCGTAGCCGCCGCTGCCGCCCTCTCTAACCCTAGCGCCACCGTCGCTACCTCCCCTGTAGCCGCCGCCTCCTCCTTCCCAAAACCCTAAGTCGCCGCCGCTGCTCCCTCCTTCCCACAGCCGCTGCCGCCTCTTCACCAAACTCTAGTGTGGTCGCCGCTGCTCTCCTACAGCCGCCGCCGCCCCTTCCCTCTCTCAGCCACCACCTAAACCTTAACCACCCGCCGCCACCCCTCCTCCTCCCCTTGCAACCATGTCCCGCTCCAAAGCCGGACCCTCCAACGCCGGTTCCTTCGCCGGGGCCATCTTCACCTCCGACCGCCTCAACGAGCTCCACATAAAAGACCACGTACCCGGCATCCTCGACCTCGACTCGCCATCCTACAACGCATGGTGCACCTACTTCGCGCTATTGTTCCACTCCTACCGACTCATCGAGCACGTTGACAGGAGCGTCGACTTCCACGACATGAAGGACGACGACGAGTGGCTTGCCGTGGACGCATGCATCGTCAAGTGGCTTTTCCTCACCATCTCTGCTGGTCTCTTCAACATGGTGAACTCCCGTGACCCGTCGACGTACGCTATGTGGGCACGGCTGTGCGACCTCTTCCTCGACAATCAACTCCAACGTCGTGTCTTCCTCCAAGGGGAGTTCTTCACTCTGCAGCAAAATGATCTTTCGATCGATGAGTACTGCACGCTGCTGAAGGTTCTCGTCGACGAGCTAAGCGATGTCGGAACGACCATCGACAACTCTGTCCTCCTCACCAACCTCCTTCGGGGCCTCCACCCCG
Source organism: Aegilops bicornis (assembly GCA_021605145.1). Lineage (NCBI taxonomy): Eukaryota > Viridiplantae > Streptophyta > Magnoliopsida > Poales > Poaceae > Aegilops > Aegilops bicornis. The sequence continues at coordinate 537,864,686 of CM038675.1, forward strand.
ACCTCGGCCAGTCCGCCGCCAACCTCTCCCTTGTCACGCCGACGTACGCCAAGGCGGTCACGTATCTTCGCATGGAGGAGAAGCGCCTTTGTCACTCTGCTCGGCAGGTGACCCACGCCGCCCTCCACGTCGGCCTCGCCGCCGGCACCGGTGCGCCTCCCGCCCCGACTGCGGCACGTGCTCCGGCTCCAACCCCGCCTCCCGCGCCTGCCCCCTCTGGTGGCCGCAAGCAGAAGGGTCGCGGCGGTCGGGCCCGCAACTCCAACACGGCGCAGTGACCTCCCGCGAATACCGCAGCCGCCCCTACCCCGCCTTGGATGTCGGGGTACAATCCCTGGACGGGCGTTGTGCATGCGTACTTGAAAGTGCAACTATCCCTATGTGGTTTTGGTAATTCCTAACAACATATAGCTCATTGAGCTAACATCATTCCAAGATGAATATTTCAGGAAAAGCTCAATGGATGACATGGCATGGATAAGAAAAGTGGATCCCTCAAAATGCTAAGGATAAAAGGATTGGCTCAAGCTCAAAAGCTCAAGACTCTACATTTTATATTTTAGTGATCCAAGATCACATTGAGTCTATAGGAAAAGCCAATACTATCAAGGAGGGATGAGGTGTTGCTTAATGAGTTTCTTGCTCTCTGAAAGGCTTAGTGATATGCTCCAAAACCCTCAACTACTTTCTCATATCCACATATGACCTAAACCCAAAGTCAAACTCGGCCCTACCGATTCTTTCTACCCGGCGCCACCGAGTTCTGATGTCATAGCCACTGCCACAAACCCTAGGCAAATCGGTTTGACCGATAGGGATCTCGGTCTCACCGAGATGGGATTGTAATCTCTCTGTTTCCCTTCAGAACGCTTCGGTCCTACCGAGATGAGCTATCGGTCCCACCGAGATTGCAATGTAAACTCTCTGTTCCTTTTTGTAACATTTCGGTCTCACCGAAATGAGCGAATCGGTCCCACCGAGTTTACCTGACCAACTCTCTGGTTAGCTTATTACCAAAATCGGTCTCACCGAGTTTGTGTAATCGGTCTCACCGAGATTACGTTATGCCCTAACCCTAACCACATCGGTCGTACCGAGTTGCATGTCTGTAACGCCCCGGATTCGATGCGCCAGGTGTCCGCCAGTTATTCGCCGTCTTTGCCATGTCATTTGCTTGCGTGTTGCATTTTTCCATGTCATCATATGCATTTCATATCATGTCATCATGTGCATTTCATCTTGCATACGTGTTCGTCTCATGCATCCGAGCATTTTCCCCGTTGTCCGTTTTCCAATCCGGCACTCCTATGTCTCCCGGAGCCCCCTTTTACCTCTTTTCGTTGTGCGGGCATTAAACAGTCTTGGAATGGACCGAGGTTTGCCAAGCGGCCTTGGTATAGCACCGGTAGACCGCCTGTCAAGTTTCGGATCATTTGGAGGTCGTTTGGTACTCCAACGGTTAACCGGGTAACCGCAGAGCCCTCTTCTGTTGCAGCCCAACTCCCCTTTCTAAGTGGCCCAAAACCCACCAAACTCCCCTCCATGCTCTCGGTCGTTTGATCACGATCGCGTGGCCAAAAACCGCACCTCATTTGGACTCTCCTAGCTCCCTCTACCTATATATATGTGCCTCCCCCGAAATTCGCGGATCATTCCACCCCCGAAACCCTAAAAAAAATGCCCATGCGCGGACATATGTCCGGTCGGCAGACGGAATCGCCGCCGCCCAGCATGTCGGGGGCTGCCACCTGGCGCCGCCGCCTCCGCGCCGCCCGGCCCGCCCGGGCCGTGCCCCCGCCCCGCCTCACACGCGCCCGCTTCGCCGCCGCGCCGCCAGCCTCGCCACCCGTCGCGGGCCTTCGCGTCGCCGCCCGCGGACCTCGGCCCCCGCCGCCCACTGCCGCTCCCTGACCGCCCGCCTAAGCCACCTCCGCCGGGCGCCCGGCCAGCTCGGCCCGGCCCGCCATGGCACCTCGCCGGCCCTCCGCCCCGGCCGGCCTCCTCCCGTCGCCCAGCCCTCTCCGGCCACCGGCGCGCTGATCCGGCGAGATCCGCCGCCGCCTCGGTTCCCGTGCCATTCGGTTGACTTCTTTCTCTTCCCCCTCCAAATCCACCAAGTCCCCGAGTTTGTGATTATTTTCATGCATTTTCATCTCATCATATCTCTGCATCCGTAGCTCCGCTTTGCGCGTGTAATATGTCAAAATGTTCGCCTCGAAGAGTATATTATTTCGACTCATTGCATCATTTTCATTTGAGCTCATCTTGGTGCCCGAAATGCTGTTGGAAGAGGGCTATGTGATGTTAGTTTCTGTTTCTTAACAGAACATGCACTTTGTCATTTTGCCATGATTGATGTGTGCACCCTATGAACTTGAGTCCTACATGTGTTTTGTAATATGCCATGCCATATTTCCAGGGGTGCTTGCCATGTATTTTTGTGAGTTGTGTAGTGAGTGCATCAACCTTGTTAAGTAGGGTACTTGCTGTTGCTGTTTTCCTGGCAGATTCTGTTATATTTTTATGCCATGTTAACTTGAAGCTACCGAGAGATCCATGCTTATTTTGAGATACTTCAGTAAGTATGTTTTGAACATATGGTTATTATCTATACATCCATGCCCTTTTTTGCAATTATGGAGTGCCATAGCTTGAGTCAATCGAGCTCTACTTTTGCTATAAAATGTTTCCTGGCAGATTGTTTACGTGTTATTCAATTTTGCCAAGGTTGTTGTGGTTGATCCATGTATGTTATGATGTTGTTCTTGCCATGTATATCTTATATAACATGTCTTCTTACTGTGAGTTGCCTTGCCATGCCATGTATTGCTCTGTGGTGAGTGGTTCAAGCTCACCAACATGCCTACTTATTGTTGTTCCTGCCATGTTTAAATCTGTAATATAACTTTCCATGTTTACATGGGTTCCATCATATTTTATGATCCTTTTTGGCTCATGGTCATTAAAGGACTTTTGTTCTATGCAATTATTAGATTCATGCCATTCCTTTGTTTTCCATGTTAAGTTCCTGTAGCATGTTGTTTGATAGCTCTAAACATTGCAACCTGATGTAATTTCTGCTAAAGTCTGAAACTGTTATTATTTGCAATCTTGCCATGTCATTTTGAGCATGTTCTAGTGATTTATGGAGTTAGCTCAGTGTTCATGTTTTGTAATGCTTTACCTGTGCATCATGCCCGTGCCTTTTGTTTTCTTGTTGAGGTCCTTTAGCATGTTGTTTTGATGCTTGCAATATGCTTACTTGCTGTTTTGGACAGATTGTTGTCTTAACTTGTATAGGGTGTATGTGTTGATCCGTTGCTCCGTTTTGAGCGTGCTCTATATGAAACTTGCTTGATTTTGCATGTAGCTTCATATTATCATTTTGCGTCCATGTTTTGAGAGTGTTTGCTTGATGTTTGTATGCATTTTGCATCAATGGCATGCTTATCTTGTTTTGCTCATATCTTCTAGGCCGTAGCTCCGAATCTAATGAACTTTATATGTAACTTGACTAGAATTTCGTGTAGATCATCGTGGTGCATCTTAACTTGCTGTTTAACAACTTGAACATAATGTTTATCCAGATCTGGACCAATTTCGAAATATGCATATGAGGACTTCTAGGAATTGTTATGTGTTGTTTCCGGCCTCATTTAAACTTGCTTTGATGTGTTGCTCTTGTTTGCATCATCTCTTGCCATGATTAGCTTCATCTAGATTTGTCATGCATCATGTTTGTTGTGCATCTTGTCATGTTCATGTGTGGTGTGTTTACCTATGTTGTGTGCTTCTTCTTGTTAGTTCTGTTGCTATGCGATCGTGAGGATTCGTTCGTCACGCTTGGTTCGGCTTCATCCGTTCGTCTTCTTCATGGACTCGTTCTTCTTCCTTGCGAGATTTCAGGCAAGATGACCGCTACCCTGGATCTCACTACTATCATTGCTATGCTAGTTGCTTCGTTCTATCGCTATGCTGCGCTACCTCTTACCTGTTTATCAAGCCATCCCAAATTGCCATGTCAGCCTCTAACCTTTGACACCTTTTCTATGCAAACCGTTGTTTGGCTATGTTACCGCTTTGCTCAGCCCCTCTTATAGCGTTGTTAGTTGCAGGTGAAGATGAAGTTTGTTCCTTGTTGGAACATGGAGATGTTGTTCTTTGTTGGAACATGTTTACTTGTTGGGATATCACAATATATCTTATTAATGCATCTATATAGTTGGTAAAGGGTGGAAGGCTCGGCCTTATGCCTGGTGTTTTGTTCCACTCTTGCCGCCCTATTTTCCGTCATATCGGTGTTATGTTCCCGGATTTTGCGTCCCTAACGCGGTCGGGTGATTTATGGGACCCCCTTGACAGTTCGCTTTGAATAAGACTCCTCCAAAGAAGGCCCAACATTGGTTTTACCATTTGCCTCACCTATGCCCTTTTATTTCCCTTTGGGTTTTCCGGAGCCCGAGGGTCATCTTTATTTTAGCCCCGGGCCAGTTCTCCTTCGAGTGCTGGTCCAAACCGAAGCGATGTCCGGCGCTCGGCAATCAGTGGTCTATGCCAACCCGACGTCTGGCTCATCCGGTGTGCCGAGAACGAGATATGTGCAGCTCCTATCGGGATTTGTCGGCACATCCGGGCGGCTTTTGCTGGTCTTGTTTTATTGTCGAAATGTCTTGTAGCCGGATTCGAGACTGATCGGGTCTTCCCGGGAGAAGGAATATCCTTCGTTGATCGCGAGAGCTTATCATGGGCTAAGTTGGGACACCCTGCAGGTATAAACTTTCGAGAGCCGTGCCCGGTTATGTGGCGGATGGAATTTGTTAATGTCGGTTGTAGTAAACTTGAAGCAAACTCTTCTAAAATACACCAACCGTAATGCGAACCGTGAGTGTCTCTTCGGGGTTGATCGAGAGGAAAACACGGTTTCGGGTTATGTCTCGACGTAAGTAGGAGTTCAGATCACTTCTTGATCATTACTAGTTGACGATCGTTCCTTTGTTTCTCTTCCCGCTCTCATTTGCATCGTTAGCCACCATATATGCTTAGTCGCTGCTGCAACCTCATCACTTTACCCCTTCCTTTCCCTTTAAGCTTTGCTAGTCTTGATACCCATGGTAATGGGATTGCTTTGAGTCCTCGTGGCTCACAGATTACTACACCACCGATTGCAGTGTACAGGTTATGCGATGATCATGACGTGAGAGCGATGTTTGCTTGTATTGGAGTTCTTCTTACGCTTCTTCTTCGATCGGGGTTAGGTTCTGTGTCGGCAGCTGGGCTAGCAGGTGGTGGATGTCGTTTGAGCTTGTTTATGTTGCATCCGTAGTCGATGTTGATCTTGTATATGATGTTGATGTATTCTTGTGGCATTTGTGCCTTATGTATGTATCCCCATCTATTATGTAATGTTGATGTAATGATATCCACCTTGCAAAAGCGTTTCAATATGCGGGTCTATCCTTGGTGGGACCGTCGAGTTCCTTTTGGATAGGGTCGCATATTGGGCGTGACAATGTCGGTCCCACTGAAAATCCTAACGGTCACTAGATTTGCTAAATTGGTCCGACCGAGTTTATCAATTTGGTCCCACCGAGTTGGCAAGTTGTGTGTAACGGTTAGATTTTGTGTGGAGGCTATATATACCCCTCCACCTCCTCTTCATTCGTGGAGAGAGCCATCAGAACAAACCTACACTTCCAACTTGTCATTTTACGAGAAGGAACCACCTACTCATGTGTTGAGGCCAAGATATTCCATTCCTACCATATGAATCTTGATCTCTAGCCTTCCCCATGTTGCTTTCCACTCAAATCTTCTTTCCACCAAATCCAAATCCTGTGAGAGAGAGTTGAGTGTTGGGAGACTATCATTTGAAGCACAAGAGCAAGGAGTTCATCATCAACACACCATTTGTTACTTCTTGGAGAGTGGTGTCTCCTAGATTGGCTAGGTGTCACTTGGGAGCCTCCGACAAGATTGTGGAGTTGAACCAAGGAGTTTGTAAGGGCAAGGAGATCGCCTACTTCGTGAAGATCTACCGCTAGTGAGGCAAGTCCTTCATGGGCGACGGCCATGGTGGGATAGACAAGGTTGCTTCTTCGTGGACCCTTCGTGGGTGGAGCTCTCCGTGGACTCGCGCAACCGTTACCCTTCGTGGGTTGAAGTCTCCATCAACGTGGATGTACGATAGCACCACCTATCGGAACCACGGCAAAAACATCCGTGTCTCCAATTGCGTTTGAAATCTCCAAACCCTTCCCTTTACATTCTTGCAAGTTGCATGCTTTACTTTCCGCTGCTCATATACTCTTTGCATGCTTGCTTGAATTGTGTTAAGATTGCTTGACTTGTGCTAGAATAGCTAAAATCTGCCAAAGACTAAAATTTGGAAAAGGATAAGTTTTTATTTGGTTAAATAGTCCAATCACCCCCCTATAGACATACTTTCGATCCTACAAGTGGTATCAGAGCTTTGGTCTCCATTCACTTTGATTTCCATAGCTTTTGGTGGTCATAGCCTTGGTTTCACAACCTAGGAGAGTATGGCGTCTAGCGAGGGAAAATATCACCGTAGAGGTCCTTACTTTGATGGTACTAATTTTGCTAGTTGGAAGCATAAGATGAAAATGCATATTCTTGGACATAACCCCGCCGTTTGGGCTATTGTGTGTATTGGCTTGCAAGGTGAATTCTTTGATGGGAGAGAACCAAACCGTGAAGCTAGTGCGGAAGAGTTGAAGATGCTGCAATACAACGCTCAAGCTTGCGATATCCTCTTCAACGGATTGTGCCCCGAAGAATTCAACAAAATCAGCCATCTTGAGAATGCAAAGGAAATTTGGTATACTTTGATTGATATGCATGAAGGTACCGACTCCGTCAAGGAATCCAAGTTGGATGTGCTCCAAAGTCAACTTGACAAGTTCAAAATGAAGGATGGTGAAGGTGTCGCTGAAATGTACTCTAGGCTTGCTCTTATCATAAATGAGATTGCCGGCTTAGGAAGTGAAGAGATGACCGATAGATTCATCATCAAGAAGATCCTAAGAGCTTTGGATGGAAAATATGATACCGTGTGCACATTGATCCAAATGATTCCCAATTACAAAGATCTCAAGCCAACGGAAGTCATTGGAAGAATTATTGCTCATGAGATGTCGCTCAAGGATAAGGAGGAACTTCACAACAAATCAAGTGGTGCTTACAAAGCCTCATGTGAAGCCCCCACATCATCAAGTGAGAAACAAACCTTCAATGAAGAATTGAGCTTAATGGTGAAGAACTTCAACAAATTCTACAAGAGTAGAAGCAAAGAGAGAAGCTCCAAGTCAAGGTCCTACAATGACAAAAGATCTTCTAGTCGGGAGCGTAATTGCTACAATTGTGGAAGACCCGGACACTATTCCAATGAGTGTACGGCACCCTACAAATGAAGAGAAGATTCTCCAAAAATAAGAAGTAGAAGAGAAGAATCACCACCGAGAGAGAGAAGGAGTAGAGATGATCGTTATGAACGAAGACCCTCACGGAGAAGCAAGGATTCGGAAAGGAAGGACAAGTCATCAAGGAGCTACACAAAACGAAGACATCAAGCTCATGTTGGTGAATGGGTATCCGGCTCCGACTCCGACAATCACTCCGAGAGAAGCTATCACTCCGACTCTGAATATACTCAAGATGAAGGTGTTGCCGGTCTAGCACTTGTGTCAACCAACTCCTATGACATATTTGATTCACCAAATGAAGGAATTGGAAAATGCTTCATGGCTAAAGGCCCAAAGGTAACACACCCCGAGTATGTTGATTTCAATAGTGATGAAGATGACTTGCTAGGTGATGATGATTTACTTGTTGACAACTCTAGTGATGAATACTATGATGAAACGTCAATTAATCCTGCTAATCAAGATAAAACAAATGACAATGATAAGGAGAAGATTGAGCTTCTAACTAAAGAAATAAACACTCTTAAGTTAGCTCATGAAACTATCTTAGAAGATCATCGAGAACTTTTAAGGACTCATGAGAAGTTACGCTTTGAAAAGCTCAATCTTGAGCAAGAGCATGAGTTCTTGAAGGCAATCAATGATGATCTTCGTAAGAAAAGTTCTTCTTACATTGCCAAGCGTTTAATCTTATCTACTTACATGCCTCAAGTCGAGTCTAGTAACAAGAACAAGAAGGATTCTTCCTCTAGTAGTAACAATAATCATGCTGAATCAAATGTTGTTGCTTCTAGTAGTTCTCTTGATTCCACTAATGATTCTCTTAGCCAAGTTACACTTGAGCAAGAAAATAGCTTATTGAAGGGAATTATAGAGAAAGGTGTTTACAAGAGCCTTGCCGGGAGTAAGCAATTTGAGGAAATTGTACGCAAGCAAGGAAGGCACCGGAAGAATCAAGGTGTTGGTTTTGAATGAAAGTTCAATGCCAATGGAGTTGAGTGAGAAGAAGATCAATACCCCAAGACGAAGTTTGTTCCTCAACAAGAGAAGTATGATCCTACTTCTTTTAAAGGGACACAAGCTCAAGATGATCTTCCACCACAAGACCACAAGCAAAAAGGCAAGGACAAGCTTCAAGAGGAGATTGATGCATTTGAAGAAGCTCCTAAGGCCTTGGTCAATGGGGTTCCCAAGACTACATCAAGTTCTACTTCATCAAGTACGACTACAACTCCAAGGATTCACATCAAGATGATGTGGATCCCGAAGAAGAAGAACTAGAGAGTTCTTCAGGGTGACTCCGCCAACATATTTCACTCATATCATTTTGGCAACAACAAGTGCAATCAACTTCCACATCGTGCACTAGTTTAAGGAGTCACACACCCTCTTGTTGGTAAGACAAGGGACAAGGTAACCTAATGCTTTCATAGACATCATCTTATGTGTGCATCACTCTATGCCTATGGATATCCTCGTTTGTTCCTTGTGGGACTAACCCGTGTAGGTATTGAAAGTGCAACTCACTCCAAAAGGATTGCTCCAAATGATCTTCATCAACATTGAGCATCCACATCTTCAACACCTACATTAAGTTATCATCGACAAAACCCAAGGTTAGTTCATCCCTCTAAGGGGGGATCTCACATCTAGGGGGAGCTTAACTCTAAAAATTGAGCCAAAGCAACTCTAATGGTGTGAACACATCAATGCATTATGTAAAAGTGGTAACCCCACTTGATCTTAAACGATGAGTATGACCTATGATCAAATGTTCTCATTTGACTCCTAAGTCAATATACTCATATATAGATGACCAAGTCATCGCCAATTGTTTGATAGATGCTAGAATTGTTTGTGCATGCTTTGTCACATATTTCATTTGCCATTTTTATTGTGTGAGCATGTTGGTTTCATATTTTACTCATTCGAGGACATCCACTTGTTTTTTGATTGATCGGATTCTTTTTCTTTTGCCAAGTGGATGGACAAGAATGCCTAAGAACCTTCTCTAGCTATCTATGCTTTTCTCGTCTCAAACTCTATTCATGCTACATCACAAAATTTGGTCAAGTCAGATTCGAACCACTCTGTGTGAGGAGCACTCAGAGTCCCCAATTCGTCATAGACTTAAACTTCCAAAACTTCTTTGTGCGTTTCGGTCTGACCGATTCCTCCATTTCGGTCATACCGAGATCACTAAGTCGATCTAGGTTTTCAATCTTGGTGCAACCGATTTGAACTTTTCGGTCACACCGAGTTGCTGTAACTGACAACAGTTATGCATCTCGGTGCCACCGAGTTGTTCCACTCGGTCACACCGACAGGGTCGGGCTATATATACTCACGGGCAAAAATTTGGAAACTTTCTCCGTACCTATTCGCCCGCGCATAGCTCGCTCTGCCTCCAAGGTCTCCGGATCGTCCTCCTTGTCGCCAGCCGCCTCCAGTCGCTGGTCTCCGCCGCCGTCAACGGAATTCACCCCCGCCCTTGCCGCCGTAGCGAGTTCATCGCCGAACTAGGGTATGGACTCGATCACACTGCTATCCCCGTCCGATTCCTAGCACATTGTGTTCATCATGATTCTTGCCACGATTTAAACTATTCTATCCAGTCAAAACACTCCATAGATCAGAGATGAATTGAAAATTTAGGATTAGGTTTCTGCCGAAACCATCTCGGACCCACCGAGTTGCAGAACTCGGTTCCACCGATTCGGCTAAGGCCATTGCACAAGTGATTCTCGGTCTGACCGAGAATTGCAAATCGGTGTGACCGAGTTTAGGACTTTGTGAAACCCTAGCAGTCTCGGTGCCACCGAACTGTGACTCGGTCGACCGAGTTCACTAGTTTAGGTTCCAAAGCTGCTTCTGTATCACCGAGTTTGCAAATCGGTTGATTCGTAATGCTTTGTGGAAAACTATAACTAAGTTTTTGAATCATTCTTTTGCAAAAACCTCTGTATTTTGTGATGCTCATCCACTCTATCTCATCTATATCTATTCATAGGGTCTGCAGTCAGTGTTTGCAATATGTCTGATCAGAGTGACAGCCAGAACAAGTCAGAGGAGCAGATTCAGATGAGTGAGGGCACTAGTCCCTCTAGCAGCTCAGATGAGGGTAGCAGAAGCACCCCAAGCAACTTACCCAAAGCAGCCACCAGGACAAGAAAGAAGAAAACCTCAGAATCTGAGGATGAAGACTACGTGGCTGTAGAGGATGAGGCCATTTCCAAGAAAAAGGTGCTCAAGAAAGAATATAGCTCAGCTGCAGCAGTTAAGCTAGGCCTGAAGACCAAAAGGCCAGTAGGGAGACAACCCATGTCTAAAGCCAGAGCCTCCACTCAAGCATCTTTGGAATCTCAACCCAAAGAGGCTGCTGCATAAGGGAAGAAGAGAAAGGAAAGGGTCAAGAAGACCATGGCCAGAGTCATTGGAAAGCCTTCCATGATGGAAGAGGAGGAAGAAGAAGAGGTTGCTGCACGGTACTCCAAGGCTCGAGAAGCTTATGGGTGATGCTATTAGGTCAGGGGCTGCATCATCAAAGCCCAAAGAAGCACCCAAAGCTGCCTCCAAACCCAAGACTGCACCAAAGAGGAATACCAGAAACATATCTGCTGCTGAGAAGAACAAGGCTCCAATTGTGACGCCCGGATAATTAAGCTACAGTAATTCCCTCCTAATGATGCCACGTCATCATGATTACTATTGTTAAACTCATGTTGGTTCGAAACTGGTTCAAATTTCAAATTCGAATCAAAGTCCAAATTTCAAATTTCTCAAACATACAAAATAAAATGTTCAAAGTGTGGCAAATAATCTTTGGATATTTATCGTATAGAAACCACACTTCTATAATGTGTTTAAATGTCCCAAAATAAATAGAACCGTGGCTTAAACAATTATATAAATGCCTTTTATAATTTCTAAAATACTGAACTATTTTATTTATAAGTGACACTTTTTGTGGCAGAGGGTTAAACTAAAACACTAATTTAGGTGTGGGTCTCATATTTTTTAATAAGCTAAAATAATAATAAAATAAAATGGGAAAACGATAAACAGAAAAGAATAAAAGAAAACATTAAAGAAAATGTAAAAGATAAAACCTCCCTCCCACAGGCCTTGGCCCGGCCTAGGCTGTGCCAGCCCACTGCACCCCGTCCCCCTCCTGCATTCACAGAGGAGGCGTGGACAGCGCCGATGGTCGCCACGGCCCCGGCCATCACCGTGGCACCCATCCACGCCCCCGCCAGCGCCTATACCTTCCCCCTGGATGCTCCTCACTCCCCCGGTCGAACCCTAGCCGCCACTTCTTCCCCCTCTCGCGCCATTGTTCGCTCCCCTACACACACCCGACGCCTCCACCGTCGTCGCCTTCGTCGAGCTTGACCAGCGTCGCCCCTCGCCTCGTCTCCGTGCTAGATCGGACCACCGCCGTCCCCTCGCTTCCTCTTTGCCGACCAGACCGAGCCGGGAGCGCTGCATCGAGCCCCACGACGCCTTTCCTCCTCCTCGGGTCGTGGCGAACCCGTCGATTTCGGCCACTCTGCTGCTACTAAGCTCCCGCGTGCCACCGTGTGCCTCAACGTGAGCCCTCCATCGTTCCTCCTTCCCCTCTCGATTTCGTCGTAGTAGGCCGTCGTGCCCGAACCCACTCCCCCATGCGTGCAGCACGTGCGTTGCTTCTCTGTCTTTGTCGCGGCTGCTGCTGTCTTGGCGCTCCCGTGCGTGACCTCGCCGCGGCTTCCTATGGTGCTATGATGTTGCTACTGCTCTGTCAGCTGTTGCTTTGTCGCTACTTCCTCTGATGCACTGTTGCTGCTACGGCTAGCCTTCCTATGGTGCTATGACGTTGCTACCGCTCTGCCTACTATTGCCCGTCGCGACGCGCCGCCTTACCGCGCCTCAGCGCGAGCGCCTAGCCGTGCGCGAGCCTCGTCTCACGCCTCCTCCTCTGCTGTTGCTGCTCTGCGGCCGCAGCTGCCGCCCGCGCCGCGTGTGGCAACCGGACCGCCGCGTCCACGGCGCGTCGGCCATGCCTAACCGCCTGCAACGCGGCCCGCCTGCCCAGCGTCGCTCACCGGCCAAGCCTCACGCCGTGCAGGCAGCGCCTGCGCCAGCTCGTGGGCATGCCGTTGGACTCTGCTTTGTGCTAAAAAAGTAACATTCGATTCTTTGTAGCTATGGCTAGCTTTGTGAATATTACACTGACTAACTCCTTTGGTAGCCTCTAATCAGCGGTTAAACAATTAATAACAGGCCATAGAAAAATATGAGTAGAAAGTATACATGATAAACTCCATTTTATCCCACTAAACCAAATCCTTTTGGTGTATGGATTAATTCCTACGAAAATCACAAAGTTCAATGTTCTGTTAATAGAAAAACTGAAAACAGCTTTATTTTCATAGCTACCATAGAGCTGTTGATGATCAAGCAAATGAACTCTAATATGGATAAAAGTGATACTATCCTGTAGATCACAGAAAAAATGATCAAAATTGATATAAGGCACAAAATCATAGGACTTACAGATCCATAGTTGTAGCCTTTTCAAAACAGCTAAAAGATGTTTAAAATCGATTTAACTGTCGAGACTTAGCGTAATTTCGTGGAATTTCATATTATTGTTTAAATCTTTGAAAATTAATAAAAATTAAACCGTAGCTTCGGATGAAAATGTTTTCTACATGAAAGTTGCTCGAGCAGCGAGAGAAATCCGGATACGCCCTCCGTTAAATCTAACACACGTCCCTAGCATAGCAAGCGTTGAACTTTTCCCCTCGGTTCATCTATCTTACAAGCGTCCGGAATCGGAAAACTTTCCTGACGCTTTCCCCTTCGCCAAGATCACCTAAGCCATGCGTTATATCACGTCTAGCTCATGCATTGTCCTGTTATGCACTTGCTCGCTATGTATTTCTTGTTTCTTCCCCTCTTCTCTCCGGTAGAGACCCGAGACCGATGTCGATGTGCTGTGATCGACTACGTCGACGACGACCCTCCTTCTTGTCTGAGCAACCAGGCAAGCCCCCCCCCCTTGATCACCAGATATCGCCTATTCTTCTCTTTACTGCTCGCATTAGAGTAGTGTAGCATGTTATCTCTTTCCGTTAATCCTATCCTGATGCATAGCCTGTCCTTGCTACTACTGTTGTTACCTTTACCTGCAATCCTACCTGCTTAGTATAGGATGCTAGTATTACATCAGTGGCCCTACATTCTTGTCCGTCTGCCATGCTATACTATCGGGCCGTGATCACTCGGGAGGTGGTCACGGGTATATACTATATACTTTATACATGATACATGTGGTGACTAAAGTCGGGTCGGCTCGAGGAGCACCCGCGAGTGATTCACGGATTGGGGGCTGAAAGGACCTTTGTCCCAACGGCCCTCTGTGTGGATCTTTGTGGCGGAGCGACAGGGCAGGTTGAGACCGCCTAGGTAAGAGGTGGGCCTGGCCCTGTTTGGCGTTCGCGGATACTTAACACGCTTAACGAGATCTTGGTATTTGATCTGAGTTAGGTCGTTGACCTTATACGCACTAACCACCACGTGGGACAAGATATGGTCAATCGGCGTCGTGGTATCAGCCGAAGCATTTTGTGACGTCGGCGGCCGGCGTGGCCGGATTGGATCGAACGCACGCTAGGCTAGGTGCGCTTCCGGCCGCCCTCATAGCGTCGCGGTGTGCTAAGGGTGATGGGCCTGCACTTCGCGGCGCTTAGGTTTAGACCGGCGTGCTGACCTCTCTGTTATGCCTAGGTGGGGCAGCGACGTGTTCATCTCCCGCGGCCGGGCATGACCTAGAAAAGTGTGACCGGCCAAATGGGATCGAGCGTGTCGGGTAATGTTATGACGCCCGGATAATTAGGATACAGTAAAACTCTGCTAATGATGCAACGTCACCACTCTTACTGTCGTAAACCTCGTGATGATTCAATCCCGCCCGAACTCAAAATTCAAAATCAAGGCAAACAATAAAAGTTTTCAAACATTAAAACTAAAATGTTCTATATGTGCCAAATATTGCATAAATAATTGTGGTGGAGAATCCACATTTTTATAAAGTATTTAATTGCACTTGAAATAAATAAAACAGTAATAAAAACAAATAATTAAGTGCCTTTACTAACTAATAAATTATCAAACTAAAATTAATTGGGGACTAGACATTTTGTGACGGTGGACTAAACTGAAATACTAAATTAGATGCTATGTATATATTTTACAGAAACTCAAATAAAAGGTAACTAAAATAAAATAGAAAAGTAAATAAATAAATAAAAAAGGGAAAAAGAAACACAAACCCCCTGGCCCACTGGGCCACGGCCCAAAGAGCCATCAGACGCCAGGCCGCCCACCGGCCTCCCTTAACCCCCACCCCGACCGGAACCCTAGCCGGTCCACCCATTCCCCCTCGGCACGATCCCCACTCTCTCCTCCCTCTCCTCCCGATCTGAAACGGGGGCTGGAACCAGAGGGGGCCCCAACGCCGTACGCCGCCGCCTGGTGCCGTCCGGCCTGTCGCGGACCCTTGAACGCCTCCTCCTCGCCTCCCCTTCTCCCGTCTGCGAGCTCCGGCCTTGCGCCCGACCAGCAAATGCGCCCGCCGCCTCGTCCTCGATTCACCGCCGCCGGAGCCAGCGGCCGAGAGGACCTCGCCGTACTCCATCGACGGCGCCCTCTACCTCAGCCCTCCCGAGCACACGATTGACAGACAACGACAGCTCGATGTGAGCCTCTTCCCTCCTCCTCTCTTCCCGCATCGCGCGCCCTCTGCTCCCCTGCGCGTGCCACGACGCGTCGGCGCGCCTGTAGCGCCAGCGTGTGTACGCCTCGCTGCTCGACGCTGGTTGCCCGCGGGTCCTCCTCGCCCGGAGCTCCCCGTCCACCCGCACGACGCCGCCCCTGCCACGGCTGCTACTGCCGCACCGCCACGGCCCCTCGCGCGCTTCGGGTCCGCCCGATCAGCGCCCGCGCTTCTTCGCCGCGGCGTCCCCATCCAGCGACCCCGTGCCTCACTCGTCCTCGTCCGGTGCGGTCGTCGACGGCAGCCGCCTGGTCCGCCCGTTGACGCTGTGATCGAAACCGTCGCTCATGCCGTTAGCCCAGGCGATGACATGTGGGGCCTAGCCCCCAGGACGTTACAAATAATAATAGTGATAATAAAAATAAATAAATAGATAATAATAATTAAATTAATTAATTAATTAATGAATTAATTAAGTTAATTATCATAATTAGATTAACCTAATTAACTGTTAGTTAATTAATCAAGGGCCCATCTCCTAATTAATTATCATTAGTTTAATTAATCAGTTTAATTAAAATGTGTCAGCGACGGTGGGACCCACTGGTCAGTTGACCGATCAACTACATTGATCACGACGTCGACATGACATCATGTCGATGTCATAATTCCATTTTTGAATTAAATTAAATAATTAATTAAATTCCAGAAATTAATAAAATCATTAGAAAATCATATCTTTTAATCCGTAACTCGGATCAAATTATTTTCAACATGAAAGTTGCTCAGAACGACGAGACGAATCCGGATACGCAGCCCGTTCGTCCGCCACACATCCCTAGCATAGCAAACACGCAACTTTCCCCCTCCGGCTCATCTGTCCGAAAACGCGAAACACCGGGGATACTTTCCCGGATGTTTCCCCCCTTCACCGGTATCACCTCATACCGCGTTAGGGCACCCCTAGCACCGTTACTTGTCTTGTCATGCACCGTCGTGCTTGTGTTTGCATTATATTTATTGTTTCTTCCCCCTCTTCTCTCGGGTAGACTACGAGACCGACGCTGCTGCTGCCCAGTTCGACTACGGAGTTGACGACCCCTCTCTCTTGCCAGAGCAACCAGGCAAGCCCCCCTTTGATCACCAGATATCGCCTTCTCTTCTCTATACTGCTTGCATTAGAGTAGTGTAGCATGTTCTTTTTTCCGTTATTCCTATCCCGATGCATAGCACATCTTTGCTACTCCTGTTGATACCTTTACCTGCATTCCTACTTGCCTAGTATAGGATGCTAGTATTTCCATCTGCGTCCCTACATTCTTGTCCGTCTGCTGTGCTATACTATCGGGCCGTGATCACTCGGGAGGTGATCACGGGCATATACTATATACTTTATACATGATACATGTGGTGACTAAAGTCGGGTCGGCTTGTGGAGCACCCATGAGTGATTCACGGATTGGGTGAAAGGACCTTTGTCCCAATGACCCTCTGTGTGGATCTTTGTGGCGGGCGTCAGGCAGGTTGAGACTACACAGGTGAGAGGTGGGCTGGCCCTGGTCGGCGTTCGCGGATACTTAACACGCTTAACGAGATCTTGGTATTTGATCTCGAGTTGGGTCGTTGACCTTATACGCACTAACCGCCACGCGGGACAAGATATGGGCAACCGCATCGTGGTATCAGCCGGCACTTCGTGACGTCACGATCGAGTGGCGCGCTACCGAATTGGAACGTAAGCCTGCTCTTGTATTAAGGGGCTAGTTACGCTTTCGGCCGCCCTGCATAGCGTCTTGTGTGTGCTAAGGCGATGGGCCTGGAACCTGTGCGCTTAGGTTAGACCGGCGTCTTGACCTCTGTTATGCCTAGGTGGGGCTGCGGCGTGTTGATCTTCCGTGGCCGGGCATGACCCAGAAAGTGTGTCCGACCAAATGGGATCGAGCGTGTCGGGTAATGTGGTGCACCCTGCAGGAAGTTTATCTATTCGAATAGCGGTGATCTTGATGTGAGAACGACTTGGAGTTGTACCTTGACCTTATGACAACTAGAACCGGATACTTAATAAAACACACCCTTCCAAGTGCCAGATACAACCGGTGGTCGCTCTCTCTCAGGGCATTGAGGAGGGGATCGCCGGGTAGGATTATGCTATGCGATGCTACTTGGAGGACTTCAGCCTACTCTCTTCTACATGTTGCAAGGCGGAGGCTGCCAGAAGTGTAATCTTTGACATGATTAGATATCCCCCTCTTATTCTGGCATTCTGCAGTTCAGTCCACTGATATGCCCCTTTACACATATAACCATGCATATGTAGTGTAGCTCCTTGCTTGCGAGTACTTTGGATGAGTACTCACGGTTGCCTTGTTCCCCCTTTTCCCCCTTTCTCTAGCCGATTGTTGCAAACAGACGATGGAGCCCAGGAGCCAGATGCCACCGTCGATGACGACTACTACACTGGAGGCGCCTACTACTACGTGCAGCCCGCGGACGACGACCAGGAGTAGTTAGGAGGATCCCAGGCAGGAGGCCTGCGCCTCTTTCGATCTGTATCCCAGTTGTGCTAGCCTTCTTAAGGCAAACTTGTTTAACTTATGTCTGTACTCAGATATTGTTGCTTCCGCTGACTCGTCTATGATCGAGCACTTGTATTCGAGCCCTCGAGGCCCCTGGCTTGTATTATGGTGCTTGTATGACTTATTTATGTTTTAGAGTTGTGTTGTGATATCTTCCCGTGAGTCCCTGATCTTGATCGTACACATTTGCGTGCATGATTAGTGTACGATTGAATCAGGGGCGTCACAAGTTGGTATCAGAGCCGACTGCCTGTAGGAATCCCCCTTCCATACTCCTTGGCCGAAGTTGAGTCTAGTCATTGAAAAAGTTTTTACTAACATGGCTGTGCGGCCCATGGGCCCACGTCGCCATTAGGTGGTATTAGGATCTTTTACTCCTCGTTTATACTCGGGGACTCTGAACTCTCTTCTATTCGGGTTAAATGATTTTGCTAAAAACAAAACTAACTTTAGGTTCTCGAAAATACTTTCTCCCGGAGAGCCCCTCACTTCAAATGACCGCCTGCCGCACTAGAAGATTCCGAAGTTACTCTACGATGCTCTCTCGAGTCTTTGTGCCATCGCATTTGCGATTTCCTTCCACCGTCAACCTCTATGAAAACTTCATACAC
This sequence comes from Aegilops bicornis, assembly GCA_021605145.1. Taxonomy (NCBI): domain Eukaryota; kingdom Viridiplantae; phylum Streptophyta; class Magnoliopsida; order Poales; family Poaceae; genus Aegilops; species Aegilops bicornis. Next base: position 537,883,074 of record CM038675.1, read on the forward strand.
TTGACATTCATACAGTCATTCCTCGTTGATCTTGTTATTACAAGATGCCCCGAAAAAAAAACTCTCCATTGTCTCGAGAATACTTTGTGCCTACTGCCTTGCAGTTCTTTGCCACATGAATACCCATGCCGGTAATTCATTCCACTTATTGAGTATCCATTCATCCCCAGTTGTTTATGTGTTTCACTAAGGTCTTCGAAATAATATTTGAACTTCCGAAAATCCTTAGCACCCTATTGCTCTTGAAATTCTTGCTTGCTTTATGATTAATCCCACAAGTCTCGTAATCTTATTGGCATCCTTTGTCACTATCATTTTAAGTTCGTTGATTCTATATGTGTGCGAATGCACGCCATCGTCAGTTGATCCTTATAAATTATCTTTCCGGCTCAGACGTCTTTCAAACATGAGCTGGTTCTCGGGCAATCAGATTGCCATCGATTGTACCCCTAAGTCTATTCAACTTATCCATCCTTGATCAGAGCATTTGCTCCTGATCCCTTGATTTGAAAATCATAATTCCTTTGCTATTTAAACATCGAATTATTCAGATGTTCTATAAACCGATGCATTTGCATTCTTTCTTCCTCTGGTTGGGTATCGATACTCACGTCAGCTCCATTGTGGATCGCCATATCCACTGTTGGATTATTATCCGACAGTGTTCTTCATAATTAATCACCTTGCGAGTTCTTTCTCTGATACATAATGCCTTTGGTAAATTGTATCCTCTTCTTTTTGCCAACCATGCTCTGCTTTCGAGCTGGTGATATTTACTCTTGAAGCTCGTGGTATATGTTCCTAAGAAGCCCCGATGGGTTGAACCAATGCCTTCCCTAATCTGTGCAAACCCGAAAGATTTCACCGGTCATACTTATCTGGTATTGCACCAGATAAACTTTCAACAACTAATGCCATTTCGAAAAGAAACGAGAAGTGAATGGAAGGTTATGCATTAAAGAAGTGGGAGTCGACCTTGAACTTTGTGTTCATGCCCATGGACACGATGTAGATCCTATTATAGAAGCTTCTTGTAATAATAACTATTTCCTTGATATGAAATCAGCTGGTATCTATGTATTGATCATTTGCAGTCGTGGTCCCGACCACATTTTCTCTTTGATTCATTTTATCGGACAAGTTAAAGTACTTGCCTTTTGTAGATCAATACGCTTGCCCAACCTCTATTTTGATCTTCCTTGAGTATTAACCTCTGGTATCTCGAGAACTGTGTTGCTTCCTGCGAGTCTTCATCTAGTATTGCTTCTCACCGATCTCGGACCCCCAGGTTCTGAGTTATTAGTCACTCGAGAACACCGATAAGTGAATCGATTCCGCACTCCGATTCAATAACTCTAAGTAATTCTTGTTGCTTACGAGTTTAATAATCCTTCAAGTAATTCCTAGCCTTATCGGCTATATCAGTACCGTGCAGACTTTTAACTGTGCTACCTGGTCCTTTTGGAGCACAATTTTTGATGATGAGCTAAGCTTACGTCGATTTTCCTCATCATATCATTTCGCCTTGAATCGCAAGCTTGATTTCGAGTTTGTGTCGTACCCATGGTTCCAATGACTTTTGGCTTCATCAGTCCTTTGACTTGATGTTATCGCCGATCGATTACATCTTCATGAAATCTCTCGACAAATGTGTCGTGATCATCATCAGCATTCCGAGCACTTCCAGGATATCAGTTGAATTCATGTTGAGTAATACCATCCTTGCCCTCGATGATTTATGATATCATCGACCACTTTATTGCCTTCCGTTCAACACAAAACTTGTTCGTGTTTTGTGTTATACCTTGAGTTCCTTGCTATCCAACGTTTGTTCTTCTTTAGCTTGGAATATTACCACCCTTTTATGTGAAAAATGTCGTGGGAATTTCACCACCTCTTGAGAATTCTTGATACAAGTGATACTTCTCACCATCACCATTCCTTCTTGTTCCCTGTGTTGATTCTAACCGGGATTCCAACAAGGGAATGATGCTACTTGGATTTTGTACTTCTAACAAACTTATTACTTTGAAGTTAATGTTCGATAGTCCATACTTAGACTATTGGTTATTAAATCACCATTCTAACATTGATCATGCTACCTATGCCCATATTTCGGGTGCACCTGTCAACCAATGTTTAACTGTGGATGTATTCCTCGAACATACATCATTATATCATTTGCTCTGACAAATGTTATCTCCTTGTTCACATAGCTGTGGAAATCCATCTTTAGTTAATCTCAATGAATTGTCGCTGAGTCCATCAGCCACCTCCTCGTCCTCTCCTTGGTTTAATGATGAACTATTGTTTCAGGAACCCGCTCCCATAGTTCATTTCCCGAGAATCTTACAATGTCATCTCGTCAAATTGTGTCGCACCTTTTCTTCTCAAGCATCCTAAGTCTGAGGTATCGTGACACCAATCAAATCTGAATCTCGGTCAGATATGATGGTTGGAACATATTTCCAAGAGTTATAATGTTGGTCTTTATATGACACGGTAATGTGATGTCATGCCTAACACACCTGGCTGAAGGACCTATTGTTATAGTTCCCTTTTTAGCAAGGTTAGCAATTCTTCCATGAGGACATCGTAAGACTTATTCTATAAGTTGTTCCTGATGGATCCTTTGTGCATCCAAAGTCCGACCTTTGCTTGAAGACCATGTCAATGCTATCTCGAAGCATGTCTGTGGTACTCCGATTTTCAACAAGAACATTTGAAGCCCAATGCTAAATGTTCTTGCTCAATTATCCAAACACCGTTGTATGGGTAATGTCATGAAATTTCTATCCCCTTACCTAAAAGGTTTTCTTCATTGTATCCTGCCATGGATATCATGCCCCGCTTGTCCTTGGGAAGGATATATCCCTGAAATATGTGTTTAAACACATTTTCCCTTCCATTGTTCTATTAATCTGATGATCACCTTTTCCTTTCCATTGATTTGTTTAACCTTCCTTGTGATCCATATGATCTAAGCAATAATATTCTTCTGCTTATGTAAACACCTTGGTGTACAACCGTGTCACTAAGACCTGTTGGATTTGTCGATAGCATTCCGGTAACCACCGATGGGCGAGAACTTGGCCTATTGGTCCGCCTCGTTCAACGAAAGCAGAAAATGGTTCTCTTCGTCCCTCGCCCTTGGTACCAACGTTGTTGCCAACATAACTGACATGCTATCCTCTGTCATGCCTTGCTACCATGACCGTGCAATATGTCGGCGTCCTTCCTACTTTTGAACCACATGGTGGGCCCATAACCCACAGTTCCACATGATTGAAACCTGACTCTCTTGCACCCCCTATTCCCAAGGTTGTTCCTCGCGTGTGGCCTCGTATGTAATTCACGAGCCATCTTCCGAGGGATCATCAAATCTGTTACCAGACACAATATTTATTCCTGATTGCTTTGAGCCCCTTTCACGCATACATTTGGGGCATCAAACGGTTGCTGCGCTTTCGAAACTTCCCATGAAACCTCATTACTTTGCTCTCGATATTTTCCTAAGTTTCAATTCAAGAGTTACGTTATGCCACCTTCCCCGATGATATCGACCAGATAGTCAACCTTGTAGAGGTTCGTTCTCCCGGAATACCCCCCTTATTCTTTCGTAAGAACGATGGAGATCCTGAAGAAAGGACTACAATTTCCTCATGATGCGTTGAAGCAGAGGACTGAAGACACCAATGTAATGGATCGACCTCTTCGAGAAGAGCAAACAAAACTGAGAAGATTCGTTAGAACTTTCATAACAAGATCTTTCCCCCTTAGTCCCCCTCTTAAATCTCGGGACGAGATTTCTTGTAGTGGAGGAGAATTGTGACGCCCGGATAATTAGGATACAGTAAAACTCTACTAATGATGCCACGTCACCACACTTACTGTCGTAAACCTCGTGATGATTCAATCCCGTAAATTCAAAATTCAAAATCAAGGCAAACAATAAAAGTTTTCAAACATTAAAACTAAAATGTTCTATATGTGCCAAATATTGCATAAATAATTGTGGTGGAGAATCCACATTTTTATAAAGTATTTAATTGCACTTTGAAATAAATAAAACAGTAATAAAAACAAATAATTAAGTGCCTTTACTAACTAATAAATTATCAAACTAAAATTAATTGGGGACTAGACATTTTGTGACGGTGGACTAAACTGAAATACTAAATTAGATGCTATTTATATATTTTACAGAAACTCAAATAAAAGGTAACTAAAATAAACAGAAAAGTAAATAAATAAATAAATAAGGGAAAAGAAACACAAACCCCACGCCCACTAGGGCCACGGCCCAAAGAGCCACCAGGCCTTGAGCCACGCCCGACCTCCCCTTAACCCCCACCCCGACCGGAACCCTAGCCGTCCACCCATTCCCCCGACCACGATCCCCACTCTCTCCTCCTCTCCCCGATCCAAACGGGGCTGGAACGAAGGGGCCCCTGACGCACGCCGCGCCGCTGGTGCCGTCCGGCCCGTCGCCGGACCTCACGGACGCCTCCTCCTCGCCTCCCCCTTCTCCCGATCTGCGAGCTCCGACGCCGCGCCCGACCCGCCGTACGCCGCCACCTCGTCCTCGATTCACCGCCGCCCGGAGCCCGCGCAGCCGCCGAGGACCTCGCCGGACTCCATCGACGGCGCCCTCTACCTCAGGCCCTCCCCGAGCACACGATTGCACAACGACAGGCTCGATGTGAGCCTCTTCCCCTCCTCCTCTCTTCCCCGCATCGCCGCGCCCTCTGCTCCCCCCGCGTGCCACAGGCCCGCGTCGGCCGCGCCGCCCGCGTGTGTAGCCACGCCCTGCTCCTCGGCGCTGGTTGCCGTGGGTCCTCCTCGCCGGAGCTCCCGTCCACCGCCTGCAGACGCCACCCGCCACAGCTGACTCTGCCGCCGCCCACGGCCCCTCGCGCTCGGGTCCGCCCTAGTCAACGCCCGCGCCGCCGCTTCTTCTGCGGCGTCCCCATCCAGCGACCCCGTGCCTCGCTTCGTCCTCGTCGGTGCCGCTCGTCGTTGACGCGCCGCCGAATCCGCTTGCTGGCCGTGATCAAACTTCGTCGCCGTAGCGCCCGTTAGCCAGCCCAATGACATGTGGGCCTAGCCCCGGGGCGTGAAAATAATAATAGTAATAATAAAAATAAATAAATAGATAATAATAATTAAATTAATTAATTAATTAACGAATTAATTAAATTAATTATCATAATTAGATTAACCTAATTAACTGTTAGTTAATTAATCAAGGGCCCATCTCCTAATTAATTATCATTAGTTTAATTAATCAGTTTAATTAAAATGTGTCACTGACCAGTGGGACCCACTGGTCAGGTTGACTAGTCAACTCTGTTGACTGCTGACGTCAACATGACATCATGCTGATGTCATAATTCCATTTTCGAATTAAATTAAATAATTAATTAAATTCCAGAAATTAATAAAATCATTAGAAAATTATATCTTTTAATCAGTAACTCGGATCAAATTATTTTCAACATGAAAGTTGCTCAGAACGACGAGACGAATCCGGATACGCAGCCCGTTTGTCCGCCACACATCCCTAGCATAGCAAACACGCAACTTTCCTCCGCTCATCATCTGTCAAACGCGAAACACCGGGATACTTTCCCGGATGTTTCCCCCCTTCACCGGTATCACCTCATACCGCGTTAGGGCACCCCTAGCACCGTTACTTGTCTTGTCATGCACCGTCATGCTTGTGTTTGCATTATATTTATTGTTTCTTCCCCCTCTTCTCTCCGGTAGACTACGAGACCGACGCTGCTGTTGCCCAGTTCGACTATGGAGTTGACGACCCCTCTCTCTTGCCAGAGCAACCAGGCAAGCCCCCCCTTTGATCACCAGATATCGCCTACTCTCCTCTATATTGCTTGCATTAGAGTAGTGTAGCATGTTACTGCTTTCCGTTATTCCTATCCTGATGCATAGCCTGTCTTTGCTACTTCTGTTGATACCTTTACCTGCATTCCTACTTGCCTAGTATAGGATGCTAGTATTTCCATCTGTGGCCCTACATTCTTGTCCATCTGCTGTGCTATACTATCGGGCCGTGATCACTCGGGAGGTGATCACGGGCATATACTATATACTTTATACATGATACATGTGGTGACTAAAGTCGGGTCGGCTTGTGGAGCACCCGCGAGTGATTCACGGATCTGGGGCTGAAAGGACCTTTGTCCCAACGGCCCTCTGTGTGGATCTTTGTGGCGGAGCGTCAGGGCAGGTTGAGACTACTGGGTGAGAGGTGGGTCTGGCCACGGTGGCGTCAGCGGATACTTAACACGCTTAACGAGATCTTGGTATTTGATCTCGAGTTGGGTCGTTGACCTTATACGCACTAACCGCCACGTGGGACAAGATATGGGCAACCGGCGTCGTGGTATCGGCCGAAGCACTTGCGGGTAGGATTATGCTATGCGATGCTACTTGGAGGACTTGGTCTACTCTCTTCTACATCACGCAAAGGCGGAGGATGCCAGCGTAGTCTTCGATAGGATTAGATATCCCCTCTTATTACGGCATTACGCGATTCGGTCCACCGATATGCCCCTTTACACATAAATCCATGCATATGTAGTGTAGCTCCTTGCTTGCAGTACTTTGGATGAGTACTCACGGTTGCCTTGTTCCCCCTTTCCCCTTTCTCTACCCGATTGCTGCAAGCAGACGATGGAGCCGGGGCGGACACCACCGTCGATGGCGACTACTACTGCTGAGGCGCCTACTACTACGTGCAGCCCAATCGACGGCGACCAGGAGTAGTTAGGAGGATCCCGGGAAGGAGGCTGCGCCTCTTTCGATCTGTATCCCGGTTGTGCTAGCCTTCTTAAGGCAAACTTGTTTAACTTATATACGTACTCAGATATTGTTGCTTCGGCTGACTCGTCTATGATCGAAAGCACTTGTATTCGAGCCCTCGAGGCCCACGGCTTGTATTATGATGCTTGTATGACTTATTTATGTTTTAGAGTTGTGTTGTGATATCTTCCCGTGAGTCCCTGATCTTGATCGTACACATTTGCGTGCATGATTAGTGTAAGATTGAATCGGGGGCGTCACAAATGTGGTGCACCCCTGCAGCGAAGTTAATCTATTCGAATAGCCGTGATCTTCGGTAACGGGACGACTTGGAGTTGTACCTTGACCTTATGACAACTAGAACCGGATACTTAATAAAACACACCCTTCCAAGTGCCAGATACAACCCAGTGATCGCTCTCTAACAGGCTGACGAGGAGGGATCGCCGAGTAGGATTATGCTATGCGATGCTACTTGGAGGACTTGATCTACTCTCTTCTACATCTTTGCAAGACGAGAGGCTGCCGAGCGTAGTCCTCCACGGGATTAGCTATCCCCTCTTATTACGGCATTCTGCAGTTCAGTCCACCGATATGGCCCTTTACACATATATCCATGCATATGTAGTGTAGCTCCTTGCTTGCGAGTACTTTGGATGAGTACTCACGGTTGCTATTCTCCCCCTTTTCCCCTTTCCCTTCTACCTGGTTGCCGCAACGGATGTTGGAGCCAGGGCGACGCCACCGTCGATGATGACTACTACCCCGGAGGTGCCTACTACTACGTCTTTGCCCGCCGGCAGCGACCATGAGTAGTTAGGAGGATCCCGGCGGGAGGCCAGCGCCTCTTCGATCTGTATCCCGGTTTGTGCTAGCCTTCTTAAGGCAAACTTGTTTAACTTATGTACGTACTCAGATATTGTTGCTTCCATTGACTTCGTCTATGATCGAGCACTTGTATTCGAGCCCTCGAGGCCCTGGCTTGTATTACGATGCTTGTATGACTTATTTATGTTTTAGAGTTGTGTTGTGATATCTTCCGTGAGTCCTGATCTTGATCGTACACATTTGCGTGCATGATTAGTGTACAATTGAATCGGGGGTGTCACAAGTTGGTATCAGAGCCGACTGCCTGTAGGAATCCCCCTTCCACACTCCTTGGCCGAAGTCGAGTCTAGACATTGCAAAAACTTTTACTAACATGGCTGTGTGTCTTACGGGCCCACGTCGCCATTGGGTGGTACTAGGATCTTTTACTCCTCGACCTTTACTCTGGGACTCTGAACTCTCTTCTACTCGGGTTAAACGATTTTACTAACTCTGACTCTAGGTTCTCGATAATACTTTCTCCCGGAGAGACACTTATTACAGATGATCGTTTGCTGCACCAGAAGAATCTGAAGATACTCTCCGATGTTCTCTTGACTTTATGGCGTCGCTTGTGCAATTCCCTTCCGTTGATAAACCCCTGTGGATAACCACGTATACTCGCCATTCATACGATGCTTCCCAGTTGATCTTGTTATTTCAAGATACCCCGCAATTCTCTCTGTTGTTCCGAGAATCCTTTGAGCTTACTGCCTTGCTGTTCTTTGCCACATGAATACCACTATCGATAATTTCTAGCACTCACCGGATATTTGCTCATCCCCAGTTGATTCATGTATTTCACAAAAGTCTTCAAAATACTATTTGAACTTCCGAAAATCCTAAGTAGCCTATTGCACTTGAAATTCTTGCTTGCTTGCATTATGGTTAATCCCATAAGTCTATAATCTTATTGGCATCTCTTGTCATTATCATTTTGAGTCCATTGATTCAATTTGTTGCGAATGCTTGCAATCCTCAATCAGATCCTAGAATTCATCCTTCCGGCTCAGACGTCATTTTAAACGTGAGCTGGTTCTCGCCAATCAAATTGTCGTCGATTGTGCCCCTAAGTATATTGAATTTACCCATCCTTGATCAGAGCATCTGCTTCTGATCCTTCGCTTTGTAAATCATAATTCCTTTGCAATTGAGCTTTAAGTTACTCAGTTGTTTCTATAATCCAATGTCTTTGCATTGATTCTTCCTCTGGTTGTGAGCGGATACTCACATCAGATCCTTTATGGACCATCGGAACCTTGTTGGATTTTATCCGACAACGTCCTGTTGGGGAACGTAGTAATTTCAAAATTTTCCTACGCACACACAGGACCATGGTGATGCATAGCAACGAGAGGGGAGAGTGTATGTCCACGTACCCTCGTAGACCGTAAGCGGAAGCGTTATAACAACGCGGTTGATGTAGTCGTACGTTCTCCTCGCGATCCTGCCGATCCCAGTGCCGCTACTCCGGCACCTCCGAGTCGATGATGACGTAGAGGAAGTAGTCGTACGTTCTCCTCGCGATCCTGCCGATCGGTGCCGCTACTCCGGCACCTCCGAGTCGATGATGGCGTAGAGGAAGTAGTCGACGTTCTCCTCGCGATCCAGCCGATCCTAGCGCCGTTACTCCGGCGCCTCCGAGTTCTTGGCACACGTTCAGCTCGATGGCGCTCCTCGGGCTCCGATCCACAAAGCTCGGGGAGAGGGAGTTCCGTCAAGACGACGGCGTGGTGGCGATCTTGATGTTTCACCGACCCAGGCTTCGCCTAAGCACTGCTACGATATGACCGAGGTGGAATATGGTGGAGGGGGCACCGCTGCGGCTGAGAGCGATCTCAAGGATCAACTTGTGTGTCCTAGGGTGCCCCCACCCCGTATATAAAGGAGGGAGGGAGGAGGTGGCGGCCACAAGGGGCGCCATGGGGAGGAAACCTACTCCAAGTAGGTTTCCTCTCCTTTCCTTATCTTATTTGGAGGGAAGGAAGGAGTACTAGTATTAGGAAGTAGTACTAGTAGTAGGAATAGGAAGAGGGAAGGGGAAAGGAAGGGGCGGCCCCCTCCCCAATCGGATTGGGCTTGGGGCGCGCCCCCTCCCTTGTTCCTTCTCTCTTCCTCCTACATGGGCCCAATAAGGCCCATATACCTCCCGGGGTTCAGTAACCTCCCGAGCTCCAAACTTCTCCGGAACCTTTCCGGTGTCCAAATATATCCGTCCAATATATTAATCTTTATGTCTCGACCATTTCGAGACTCCTCGTCATGTCCGTGATCATATCCGGACTCGAACAACCTTCGGTACATCAAAATACACAAACTCATAATATAAGCATCATCGAAACCTTAAGCGTGCGGACCCTACGGGTTCGAGAACTATGTAGACATGACCTAGAACTATTCTCGGTCAATAACCAATAGCGGGACACGGATGCCCATATTGGCTCCTACATATTCTCTGAAGATCTTTATCGGTCAAACCGCATAACAACATCGTTGTTCCCTTTGTCATCGGTATGTTACTTGCCCGAGATTCGATCGTCGGTATCCAATACCTAGTTCAATCTCGTCACCGGCAAGTCTCTTTACTCGCTACGTAATGCATCATCCCGTAACCAACTCATTGGTCACATTGCTTGCAAGGCTTATAATGATGTGCATTACCGAGAGGGCCCAGAGATACCTCTCCGACAATCGGAGTGACAAAACCTAATCTCGAAATACGCCAACCCAACATGTACTTTTGGAAACAGCCGTAGTACTCCTTTATAATCACCCGATTACGTTGTGGACGTTTGGTAGCACCAAAGTGTTCCTCCGGTAAACGGAGTTGCATAATCTCATAGTTACAGGAACATGTATAAGTCATGAAGAAAGCAATAGCAACATACTAAGCGATCAAGTGCTAGGCTAACGGAATGGGTCATGTCAATCAGATCATTCTCCTAATGATGTGATCCCGTTAATCAAATGACAACTCATGTCTATGGTTAGGAAACATAACCATCTTCGATTAAAGAGCTAGTCAAGTAGAGGCATACTAGTGACACTCTGTTTGTCTATATATTCACACATGTATTATGTTTCCGGTTAATACAATTCTAGCATGAATAATAAACATTTATCATGATGTAAGGAAATAAATAATAACTTTATTATTGCCTCTAGGGCATATTTCCTTCACGTCCTTCATGTTCAATCACTTTGGAAGTTCTTTCCTTGATACATAATGCCTTTGGTAAATCATATTCCTTGATTTGGCCAACCATGCTCTGCTTTCGAGCTGGTGGTATTTACTATTGAAGCTTGTGGTATATGTTTCCACGATCCCCCGATGGGTTGAACCTATGCCTTCCATAATATGTGTGAACTCGAAAGTTTTCATGAGTCATACTCTTCTGGTATTTTGCCAGATAAAGTTTCAACACTGCAACTTCATCAAACGCGAGAAGTGAATGAAAGTTTATGCATTGAAGAAGTGGGAGTCGACCTTGAACTTTGTGTTCATGCCCATGGACACGATGTGGAACTTATCATGGAAGCTTCTTGCAATAATAATAATCCCCTTGTGATAAGTTCATCTTGTATCTTTGTTTGGTCCTTTGCAACCATGGTTCCGACCATATTGTGCTTTGATCCCATTTCTCGGACAAGTTGATGTACTTGTCTCCTGCAGATCATTTCACCTGTCCAACCTCTATTCTACTCTACCCTTGAGTATTACCCTCTGGTATCTCGAGAATATCCCGGAAATACATAACTTCTTATGAGTTCTCATCAACTATTATTCTCGCTGATTCAAATCTTCCATGTGTTCCGAGTTGTTGGACACTCGAGAACACTAATAACTAAATCAAGTCTGCACTTTTCTTTCCATCGTTATGTTCAAAATTTCTTGTAACCTGTCATATCTGAGCAGTGATAATTTCCTGCTTGTGTAAACACCTTAGTGTACAAACTCTGTTAGAAAGACCTTGTTACTATTGTTGATGACATTCTGGTAGCCACCGATGGACGAGAACTTTGCCTATTGGTCTGCCTCGCCTTGCGAGCAGGAAAATGGTTCTCTTCGTCCCTCGCCCTTCGTACCAACGTTGTTGCCAACATAATTGATAAGCTATCCTCTGACCTACCTTGCTATCATGACCGTGCAAAATGATTTGCGCCGTCCTTCTTTTAACCCACATGGTGGGCCCATAACCCACAGTTCCACAGGATCGAAACCTGACTCTCCTGTACAACCTTAACTCTGAAATATTCTTTGCACTTGGCTTCATATGTAAATCACAAGCCACCTTCCTAGTGATCTATTCTGGTATCAGACGAAATACTTATTCCCATTGCTCTGAACCCCTTTCACCCTCAGTTTCAGGCAACGAACGATTGCCTACCCGGTTGAACCTTCTTATTGCACCTTCTTACCTTGCTCTCGATGACTTTCTTAAATTTCAACTCGAGAGATGCCTCTATGCCACGTTCAGTGAGATAGCCCCCTGGTACCTACCTTGTGTTGAGCTCCGTCCTTCCCGAGTCTTTCTCTCCTTACTCCCCCCATAAATCTCGGGACGAGATTTCTTGTAGTGGAGGAGAATTGTGACGCCCGGATAATTAAGCTGCAGTAATTCCCTCCTAATGATGCCATGTCATCATGATTACTGTTGTTAAACTCACGTTGGTTCAAAACCGGTTCAAATTTCAAATTCGAATCAAAGTCCAAATTTCAAATTTCTCAAACATACAAAATAAAATGTTCAAAGTGTGGCAAATAATCTTTGGATATTTATCGTATAGAAACCACACTTCTATAATGTGTTTAAATGTCCCAAAATAAATAGAACCGTGGCTTAAACAATTATATAAATGCCTTTTATAATTTCTAAAATATTGAACTATTTTATTTATGAGTGACACTTTTTGTGGCAGAGGGTTAAACTAAAACACTAATTTAGGTGTGGGTCTCATATTTTTTAATAAGCTAAAATAATAATAAAATAAAATGGGAAAAGCAGTAAGCAGAAAGAATAAAAGAAAACATTAAAGAAAATGTAAATGATAAAACCTCCCCTCCCCTAGGCCTTGGCCCAGCTAGATGGCCAGGCCAGCCCACCGCACCCCGTCCCCCTCCTCTGTTCACACAGGAGGCGTGGACAGCGCCGATGGCCGCCACGGCCCCGGCCATCGCCGTGGCGCCCATCCACGCCCGCCAGGCGCCTATACCTTCCCCGACGCTCCTCACTCCCGGTCGAACCCTAGCCACCACTTCTTCCCTCTCGCGCCATTGTTCGCTCCCTGCACACACCCAGCGCCTCCACCGTCGTCGCATTCGTCGAGCTTCGCGACCAGCGTCGCCCCCTCGCCTCATCTCCGTGCTAGATCGGACCACCGCCGTCCCCTGCTTCCTCTTCGCCGACTAGACCGAGCCGGGGAGCGCTGCATCGAGCCCCACGACGCCTTTCCTCCTCCTCGGGTCGGCGGCGAACTCCGTCGATTTCGGCCACTCTGCTGCTACTAAGCTCCCACTGGCCACCGTGTGCCTCAACGTGAGCCCCTCCGTCGTTCCCCTCCTTCCCCCTCTCGATTTCATCGTAGTAGGCTGCCGTGCCCGAACCCACTTCCCCCCATGCGTAAATGCGCGTCGTGTTGCTTCTCCTGTCTTTGTCGTGGCTGCTGCTGTGGCGCTCCCGTGCGTGGCCTCGCCGCGGCTTCCTATGGTGCTATGCCGTTACTCTTTGCTCGCCACTGTTGCTTTGTCGCTACTTCCTCTGATGCACTGTTGCTGTTGCGGCTAGCCTACCGCCGCAGCCGCTGGCGCTGCCTACTGCTGCCCGTCGCGCCGTGCCGCCTTACCGCGCCTGAGCGCGAGCGCCCAGCCGTGCACGAGCCTCCTCTCACGCCTCCTCCCCTACTGTTGCCGCTCTGCGGCTGCACGGTACCGCCCGCCAGCGTGTGGCAACCGGACCGCCGTCCACGGCGCGTCGGCCATGCCTAGCCGCCAACGCGGCTGCCTCGCCCCTCGCCCAGCGTCGCTCACCGGCCAAGCCTCACGCCGTGCGAGGCGCGCCTCGCGCCCAGCTCATGGGCATGCCGTTGGACTCTGCTGTCATTGTGCTACAAAAGTAACATTCGATTCAGTAGCTATGGCTAGCTTTGCGAATATTACACTGACTAACTCCTTTGGCAGCCTCTAATCAGCGGTTAAACAATTACTAACAGGCTATAGAAAAATATGAGTAGAAAGTATACATGATAAACTCCATTTTATCCCACTGAACCAAATCCTTTTGATGCATGGATTAATTCCTATGAAAATCACAAAGTTCAATGTTCTGTTAATAGAAAAACTGAAAACAGCTTTATTTTCATAGCTACCTTAGAGCTGTTGATGATCAAGCAAATGAACTCTAATATGGATAAAAGTGATACTATCTTGTAGATCACAGAAAAATGATCAAAATTGATATAAGGCACAAAATCATAGGACTTACAGATCCATAGTTGTAGCCTTTTCAAAACAGCTAAAAGATGTTTAAAACTGACGAACTCTCAGACTTAGCAGAATTTCAGGGAATTCCATATTATTGTTTAAATCTTTGAAAATTAATAAAAATTAAACCGTAGCTCGGATGAAAATGTTTTCTATATGAAAGTTGCTCAGAACGATGAGACGAATCCGGATACGTCCTCCGTTCGTCTAACACACGTACCTAGCATAGCAAACGTTGAACTTTTCCCCTCCGGTTTATCTGTCTGACAGACGTCCGGAACCGGGAAAACTTTCCCGGACGTTTCCCCCTTCGCCAATATCGCCTAGCGCTGCATTAGAACCCGTCTAGCTCATGCATTGTCCTGTTATGCACTTGCTCGCTATGTATTTACTGTTTCTTCCCCCTCTTCTCTCCGGTAGACCCCGAGACCGATGCTGATGTCCCTGTGATCGACTACGTCGACGACGACCCTCCTTCTTGTCTGAGCAACCAGGCAAGCCCCCCCCCCCCTTGATCACCAGATATCGCCTATTCTTCTCTTTACTGCTTGCACTAGAGTAGTGTAGCATGTTTTCGCTTTCCGTTAATCCTATCCTGATGCATAGCCTGTCCTTGCTACTCTCATTGTTACCTTTACGCAATCCTACACCTTAGTATAGGATGCTAGTATTCCATCAGTGGCCCTACATTCTTGTTAAATGCGCCATGCTATACTATCGGCCCGTGATCACTCGGGAGGTGGACACGGGTATATACTATATACTTTATACATGATACATGTGGTGACTAAAGTCGGGTCGGCTCGAGGAGCACCCGCGAGTGATTCATGGATTGGGGGCTGAAAGGACCTTTGTCCCAACGACCCTCTGTGTGGATCTTTGTGGCGGAGCGACAGGGCAGGTTGAGACCGCCTAGGAGAGAGGTGGGCTTGGCCCTGTTTGGCGTTCGCGGATACTTAACACGCTTAACGAGATCTTGGTATTTGATCTGAGTTAGGTCGTTGACCTTATACGCACTAACCGCCACGTGGGACAAGATATGGTCAACCGGCGTCGTGGTATCAACCGAAGCATTTCGTGACGTCGGCCGACGGCGGCCTTGCGCCCGGATTAATTTGGAACGCACTGCTAGGCTAGGTACGCTTCCGGCCGCCCTCATAGCGTCAGGTGTGATATGGGCGATGGGCCCAGACCCCTGTGCGCTTAGGTTTAGACCGGCGTGCTGACCTCTCTGTTATGCCTAGGTGGGGCTGTGACGTGTTGATTTCCCGCGGCCGGGCATGACCCAGAAAAGTGTGACCGGCCAAATGGGATCGAGCGTGTCCGGTAATGTGGTGCACCCCTGCAGGGAAGTTAATCTATTCGAATAGCTGTGATCTTCGGTAATAGGACGACTTGGAGTTGTACCTTGACCTTATGACAACTAGAACCGGATACTTAATAAAACACACCCTTCCAAGTGCCAGATACAACCCGGTGGTCGCTCTCTAACAGGGATCGCCGGGTAGGATTATGCTATGCGATGCTACTTGGAGGACTTCAGTCTACTCTCTTCTACATCACGCAAGACGGAGGCTGCCCGGAGCGTAGTCTTCGACAGGATTAGCTAGCCCCCTCTTATTCTAGCATTCTGCAGTTCAGTCCACCGATATGGCCCTTTACACATATATCCATGCATATGTAGTGTAGCTCCTTGCTTGCGAGTACTTTGGATGAGTACTCACGGTTGCTATTCTCCCCCTTTTCCCCTTTCCCTTCTACCTGGTTGCCGCAACCAGATGTTGGAGCCCAGGAGCCAGACGCCACCCTCAATGACGACTACTACCCCGGAGGTGCCTACTACTACGTGGTGCCCGCTGACGACGACCAGGAGTAGTTAGGAGGATCCCATGCAGGAGGCCTGCGCCTCTTTCGATCTGTATCCTAGTTTGTGCTAGCCTTCTTAAGGCAAACTTGTTTAACTTATGTCTGTACTCAGATATTGTTGCTTCCGCTGACTCGTCTATGATCGAGCCCTTGTATTCGAGCCCTCGAGGCCCCTGGCTTGTATTATGATGCTTGTATGACTTATTTATGTTTTAGAGTTGTGTTGTGATATCTTCTCGTGAGTCCCTAATCTTGATCGTACACATTTGCGTGCATGATTAGTGTATGATTGAATCGGGGGCGTCACACCAATGCCTGAGACTGTTGCTGAAGAAGAAGAAGATGAAGAGCATATCCTGAGAAAGTTGAAGCCAAAGATTCCAGACCACAATGATGCTCATCCTGTGGCTTAGAACATGGAGATCAGGAGAGACTCATGATTGAGGCTATGGAGAGAGTCAGATCCATATGCCACCAGAAGAAGAACTGTTGTGGACTACAGGTTCCATACCAAGGAACAACAGGACTTCTATGAGACAATTTTTGCTTGACAAGAAGCCAATAGTGTGTGACATGAGGTGGGTCGACTGGACCTACATAAAGGAGAATGAGGAACACTATCCTGGTGTGTATGACAGCTTCAGTGCTTGTGGAGTTGCAGACTTTGTTGGTGAAGCTCACAAAGTGGAATGAGGAGCTCATAATGCAATTCTACTCCACAAAGACACTTCTATCCAGATGGCAGGATAGTATGGATGTCTGAAGGTACAAGGTACCAATCAACTATTAAGGAATGGGCCAATCTGATCAATGCACCTAAGGAGGAAGAGGATGACTTGGATGTCTGTGCCAAGAAGAAGATGGATCACAACTCTATGGCACGTATGTACAAAGAGATTCCTGATGCAGATCTTGAGACTCACCAGTATGGATCAGTGAAACACTTGCTGTCAGGTCTGCCTACAATCAATTGGATCATCAGGCACACTCTCTTGCCCAAGTCTGGTGATCACAGAATGATCAGAGGCCATGCAATAAACTTGCTACATATATTTGATGTGCCACAGAAGTTCAAGGTCATGAGCCTTATAGTTGAAACTATCAAGAGGACAGCGGTGACCCGAGAAAAGAAGTTGTGGATATGCCCCACAGATCCGGAGCTGATTAACTCCAAGATGGGCACATGCACATACATTGGATAAGGAGCATATGCCTATCTATCCAGACTTTGAGGACAACAAAGTGGTTATGGATGAAGATGAACCATCTTCAGTGCAAGCACAAGCTAAGAAGGAGAAGGCAAGGACATAGAAGGCTGCCAAGATGCCAACAATGGAAGAGGCATCTCAGTACTTTCTGAAGAGCAAACATGATCAACTTGGCTACTTGATTGCATCCACTCTGAGGATTGAGAAGGGGCTGGCCACCTTGACTCGAAACCAGGAGAGCTTGGAGAGGATCATGGAGCAGAAGTTCTATGACATGGATGTGAAGGTCACAGAGATCCGTGTGTTGTTGAGCAGCTTTAGGACGATATGCAGGAGAGGAAGGGCAAGTCAACCACTAAGGCATTTGCCAGAGTGCCTAGAGCTCAGAGATCAAGCTGCAGTGCGATGGCAGACACGAGCCACTTCATCTACACCGGCTACAACCCGATTACCACCGGCTCCGGCACCTACACCTCGGCTCCACCTACATCAACTGATGCTTTCGTCCTTGGCGTTCTCTCTACACCACCACACGAAGATCAAGCACGAGAGTCGATTTAGTGCTATGCATTTTCTATGAACTTTTGGTAACTTGTTGCCAAAGGGGAAAAAATGTATAGATCATAGGCTTCGAGAGAGTGTTGCTTTTTATTCTCTCTTGCTTTGGTGGGTGAACTTTATTTGCTTGTTTGAGATACTCTATGTCTGTGTGATACTTGGATGATCATGTGTTTGATCATATGCTACATTTATGCTTGTTGGATGACATTATCGTTTTTATCTCTATATGATCATTCACTGTGCTTGGTGATGAGTGCATGTATTCAATCATTATTATTTTGAGCGCTCACCAAGATGTATGTGACATGGAAGAGTTACCCATGAGCCTAACTCCTTGTGCATTTGCAGTCCAAAGCAAATCTTAAACTATGCACAAATTTAGGGGGAGCTCTTGCTTATCACATACTTCTCAAAGCGACAATGTTTTTCACTCTTATTATCATTTGTCGAGCTTTGATCTATATGTTGTCATCAATTACCAAAAAGGGGGAGATTGAAAGTGCAACTATCCCTAGGTGGTTTTGGTAATTCCTAACAACATATAGCTCATTGAGCTAACATCATTCCAAGATGAATATTTCAGGAAAAGCTCAACAGATGGCATGGCATGGATAAGAAAAGTGGATCCCTCAAAATGCTAAGGATAAAAGGATTGACTCAAGCTCAAAAGCTCAAGACTCTACATTTTATATTTTAGTGATCCAAGATCACATTGAGTCTATAGGAAAAGCCAATACTATCAAGGAGGGACGAGGTGTTGCTTAATGAGTTTCTTGCTCTACAGTGCTTAGTGATATGCTCCAAAACCCTCAACTACTTTCTCATATCCACATATGACCTAAACCCAAAGTCAAACTCGGCCCTACCGATTCTTTCTACCCGGCGCCACCGAGTTCAGATGTCATAGCCACCGCCACAAACCCTAGGCAAATCGGTTTGACCGATAGGGATCTCGGTCTCACCGAGATGGGATTGTAATATCTCTGTTTCCCTTCGTAACGTTTCGGTCCTACCGAGATGAGCGATTGGTCCCACCGAGATTGCAATGTAAACTCTCTGTTTCCTTTTTGTAACATTTCGGTCTCACCGAAATGAGCGAATCGGTCCCACCGAATTTACCTGACCAACTCTATGGTTAGCTTATTACCAAAATCGGTCTCACCGAGTTTGTGTAATCGGTCTCACCGAGATTACGTTATGCCCTGACCCTAACCACATTGGTCCTACCGAGTTGCATGTCGGTCCCACCGAAAATCCTAACGGTCACTAGATTTGCTAAATCGGTCCGACCGAGTTTATCAATTCGGTCCCACCGAGTTGGCAAGCTGTGTGTAACGGTTAGATTTTGTGTGGAGGCTATATATACCCCTCCACCTCCTATTCATTCGTGGAGAGAGCCATCAGAACAAACCTACACTTCCAACTTGCTATTTCTGAGAAGGAACCACCTACTCATGTGTTGAGGCTAAGATATTCCATTCCTACCATATGAATCTTGATCTCTAGCCTTCCCCAAGTTGCTTTCCACTCAAATCTTCTTTCCACCAAATCCAAATCCCGTTAGAGAGAGTTGAGTGTTGGGGAGACTATCATTTGAAGCACAAGAGCAAGGAGTTCATCATCAACACACCATTTGTTACTTCTTGGAGAGTGGTGTCTCGTAGATTGGCTAGGTGTCACTTGGGAGCCTCTGACAAGATTGTGGAGTTGAACCAAGGAGTTTGTAAGGGCAAGGAGATCGCCTACTGTGAAGATCTACCGCTAGTGAGGCAAGTCCTTCGTGGGCGGCGGCCATGGTGGGATAGACAAGGTTGCTTCTTCGTGGACCCTTCGTGGGTGGAGCCCTCCGTGGACTCGGCGCAACCGTTACCCTTCGTGGGTTGAAGTCTCCATCAACGTGGATGTACGATAGCACCACCTATCGTAACCACGACAAAAACATCCGTGTCTCCAATTGCGTTTGAATTCTCCAAACCCTTCCCTTTACATTCTTGCAAGTTGCATGCTTTACTTTCCACTGCTCATATACTCTTTGCATGCTTTCTTGAATTGTGTTAAGATTGCTTGACTTGTGCTAGAATAGCTAAAATCTGCCAAAGACTAAAATTTGGAAAAGGATAAGGTTTTATTTGGTCAAGTAGTCTAATCACCCCCCTCTAAACATACTTTCGATCCTACAGTACTCCATGCCCGTCCCTCTCCATCCTGCTCCGGGCATCCTCGGTCCGCGGCCAGCCTCTCATCAGGTGCTACTGGCCGCGCCCGCCCCCGGGCCCGTGACATACGGTGGTGTTGCGACCTACGGTGGTCCTGCGGCATATTGTGGCCCTCCGGCCTACGGTGCATACGGCGGAACACACGGCGGTGTCTGGGATCCCGCCCTTCTCTCTGCTATTCATGCCACGCCCTCACCGAGCAACTACAGCGGAGGTGGTGATTGGGACATGGACACCGGCGCCGCCGCTCACATGGATTCTAACCCCGGTATCCTCTCCCGTGCCTCCCCCTATCCCTTCAACTCTCGCATCGTGGTTGGTGATGGCTCCTCTCTTCCCATCACCCATCACGGTTCGTCGCCCCTTCCGTTTCCCTCCTCATCTTTAACTCTTAATAATGTGTTCGTTTCACCATCCTTAATAAAAAAACCTATGCTCTGTTCGTACTCTTAGTCGTGAAAATCCTGTCATTGTTGAGTTTGACACTCTTGGCTTCTCTATCAAGGATGCTCGCTCCCAGAGGGTTCTGCACCAATGTGATTCCCCCGACGATCTCTACCCTTGCGGTTCTACGACGAATGGCGGTCCGGTTGCTCTTCATGTCGATGTCTTGCTTTGGCACGCTCGACTTGGTCATCCCGGCGCCGACTCTCTTCACAAAATTTTGAGCACGTTTTCCTTTTCATGTAATAAATTAGTGGCGCATACTTGCCATGCTTGCCGTATCGGAAAACATGTTCGCTTGCCATTTCCTTCATCTACATCAATAGCCACTTTTCCTTTTGATGTTATTCATTGTGATGTTTGGACATCTCCAGTGCCTAGCAATTCGGGCTTATCATATTATCTTGTGATTTTAGATGATTTTTCTCACTTCACTTGGACTTTTCCGCTACGCCGTAAATGCGATGTCGCCTTGATAACCCACAAGTATAGGGGATCGCAACAGTTTTCGAGGGTAGAGTATTCAACCCAAATTTATTGATTCGACACAAGGGGAGCCAAAGAATATTCTCAAGCATTAGCAGTTGAGTTGTCAATTCAACCACACCTGGATAACTTAGTATCTGCAGCAAACTACTTAGTAGCAAGGTAATATGATAGTAGCGGTAGCAGTGGCAAAAGTAATGGTAGCAGTTTTGGTTTTGTAGTGCTTGTAACAGTAGCTACGGAAAAGTAAATAAGCGAAGAACAATATGTGAAAAGCTCGTAGGCATTGGATCGCTGATGGAGAATTATGCAGATGCGATTCCTCATGCAATAGTTATAACATAGGGTGACACAGAACTAGCTCCAATTCATCAATGTAATGTAGGCATGTATTCCGAATATAGTCATACGTGCTTATGGAAAAGAACTTGCATGACATCTTTTGTCCTACCCTCCCGTTGCAGCGGGGTCCTATTGGATACTAAGGGATATTAAGGCCTCCTTTTAATAGATACCGGACCAAAGCATTAACACTTACTGAATACATGAACTTCTCAAACTACGGTCATCACCGGTAATGGTCCCGATTATTGTCACTTCGGGGTTAACGGATCATAACACATAATAGGTGACTATAGAATTGCAAGATAGGATCAAGAACTCACATATATTCATGGAAACATAATAGGTTCAGATCTGAAATCATGGCACTCGGGCCCTAGTGACAAGAATTAAGCATAGAAAAGTCATAGCAACATCAATCTCATAACATAGTGGATACTTGGGATCAAACCCTACCAAAACTAACTCGATTACATGGTAAATCTCATCCAACCCATCACCGTCCAGCAAGCCTACGATGGAATTACTCATGCACGGTGGCGAGCATCATGAAATTGATTATGGAGGAAGGTTGATGATGACGATGGCGATGGATTCCCCTCTCCGGAGCCCCGAACGGACTCTAGATCAGCCCTCCCGAGAGAGTTTAGGGCTTGGCGGCGGCTCCGTATCGTAAAACGCAATGAATCCTTCTGCTTGATTTTTTCTCCCCGAACGTGAATATATAGAGTTGGAGTTGAGGTCGGTGGAGCATCAGGGGGCCCACGAGGCAAGGGGCACGCCCAGGGGGGGTAGGCGTGCCCCCCACCCTCGTGGGCAGGGTGTGGGCCCCCTGGCCTTGATTCTTTCGCCAGTATTTTTTATTAATTCCAAAAATAATCTCCGTGAAGTTTCAAGTCATTCCGAGAACTTTTATTTCTGCACAAAAATAACACCATGGCAATTCTGCTGAAAATAGCGTCAGTCCGGGTTAGTTCCATTCAAATCATGCAAGTTAGAGTCCAAAATAATGGCAAAAGTGTTTGGAAAAGTAGATACGACGGAGACGTATCAACTGCCCCAAGTTTAAACCTTTGCTTGTCCTCAAGCAATTCAGTTGATAAACTGAAAGTGATAACGAAAAACTTTTACAAACTCAATTTGCTCTTGTTTTTGTAAATATGTAAAGCCAGCATTCAAGTTTCCAGCAAAGATTATGAACTAACCATATTCACAATAACATTTAGGTCTCATGTTTACTCATATCAATGGCATAATCAACTAGCGAGAAATAATAATAAATCTCGGATGACAACACTTTCTCAAAACAATCATAATATGATATAACAAGATGGTGTCTCGCTAGCCCTTTCCGAGATCGCAAACATAAATGCAGAGCACCTCTGAAGATCAAGGACTGACTAAACATTGTAATTCATGGTAAAAGAGATCCAGTCATAGTCATACCCAATATAAATTAATAGTAATGGATGCAAATGATAGCGGTGCTCTCTAGCTGGTGCTTTTTAATAAGAGGGTGATGACTCAACATAAAAGTAAATAGATAGGCCCTTTGCAGAGGGAAGCAGGGATTTGTAGAGGTGCCAGAGCTCGATTTTGAAATAGAGATAAATAATATTTTGAGCGGCATACTTTCATTGTCAACATAACAACCGAAAGATCTCGATATCTTCCATGCTACACAAATTATAGGCGGTTCCCAAACAGAATGGTAAAGTTTATACTCCCCCACCACCAACAAGCATCAATCCATGGCTTGCTCGAAACAACGAGTGCCTCGAACTAGCAACAGCCCTGGGGGAGTTTTGTTTGCAATTATTTCGATTTGGTTTGCTTAGAGCATGGGACTGGGCATCCCGGTGACCAGCCATTTTCTCGTGAGTGAGGAGCGGAGTCCACTCCTCTTGAGAATAACCCGCCTAGCATGGAAGATACAGAGAGCCCTAGTTGATACATGAGCTATTCGAGCATACAAAACAGAATTTCATTTGAAGGTTTAGAGTTCGGCACATACAAATTTACTTGGAACGGTAGGTAGATACCGCATATAGGAAGGTATGGCGGACTCATATGGAATAACTTTGGGGTTTATGGAAGTGGATGCACAAGCAGTATTCCCGATTAGTACAAGTGAAGGCTAGAAAAAGACTGTAAGCGACCAACTAGAGAGCGACAACAGTCATGAACATGCATTATAATTAATTAACATTGAGTGCAAGCATGAGTAGGATATAATCCACCATGAACATAAATATCATGAAGGCTATGTTGATTTTGTTTCAACTACATGTGTGAATAACATGTGCCAAGTCAAGTCACTCGAATCGTTCACAGGAGGATACCACCCCATCATACCACATCACAAACATTTTAATAGCATGTTGGCACGCAAGGTAAACCATTATGAACTCCTAGCTAATTAAGCATGGCATAAGCAACTATAATCTCTAATTGTCATTGCAAACATGTTCATTCATAATAGGCTGAATCAGGAACGATGAACTAATCATATTTACAAAGGCAAGAGAGGTCGAGTTCATACCAGCTTTTCTCATCTCAATCAGTCCATCATATATCGTCATTATTGCCTTTCACTTGCACGACCGAACGGTGTGTATAATAATAGTAGCGCATGTGCATTGGACTAAGATGGAATTTGCAAGCATCTGATACATAGGAGAAGACAAGGTAATATAGGCTCTTGGTTGAATCAATAATAATGCATATAAGAGCCACTTCAACAATTTCATCATGGTCTTCTCCTCGACCCCCAAAGAAAAGAAAAGATATAAAATTATTTACATGGGAGAGCTCCCAACAAGCGAAAGAAGAACATGAAATCTTTTTGGGTTTTCTTTTAATTATTACTACTACATGCATGGAAAGTAAACTAGCTAAAAGCTACAACTATTTTTTTTTGTTTTTCTCAAGGTTTTTCAAACACACAAGAAGAAAGCGAGAAAAAGGAAATAAACTAGCATGGATATTACAGTGAAAAAGTATGAGCACCGACAACTAGCATGAGTGTGTGAACATGAATGTAATGTCGGTGAGAGATCTGATACTCCCAAGCTTAGGCTTTTGGCCTAAGTTGGTCTATGGCCACGGCTAGCCTGGCGGATATCCAAAGTTGTAGTTGGGGTCGTACTGTGATGGAGCCTCGGGGTAGCACTGATTGGCGATCTCCTCCGGATCCCACTGGTAAACAGACTGACATGGAGGATCAAGTTGTGGTTCCGGCTCTGGGTCTGGAGTTGATGTGGGGTTCTGGTAGGCATGAAATGCCTCCGGCAGAACAAGATACTTGCCTGAAGATAAGTTAAACAAAGAAGGAGCATGCAAAGTAATAGTCTCAGGGTGATTTTATCGAATAATAGTCTGTAGTTAAGCATCCTTTTCTTATTCTTAACAATAAAATCATGTGCTACCATACTCTTATAGTCTAGAAAAACAGGAGGTAACAACTTTTCTTCTTTCTCATGATGCCTAATAGGTATGTTAAAGTGTGCAGCGAGGCGCGAGGCGAAGATACCTCCCAAGATGGGACCCTTCGTGCGGTTCAGATTTAACCGCTTGGCAATAATAGCGCCTAGACTAAAAGTGTTATCATGAAACAAGGCATGGCCCAAAATAACAATATCAGGGCACTAAGGTTTCCACAGTTTTCGCGACCAATTAAACATCTACTAGTAAATATCGCAAAGTAACGCAGAATTGGAAAATGTATGCTAGTAATTCTTGCATAGGAAACTTTCCTTGTTTCCCCTACAACAATCATGTCAATAAACCCTTCCACATCATTACGATGTGCTTCCTCTATGCTGCCAGTAAAGGGTATTTTACAGACCCGGCAGAAATCAAAAAGGGACATCTCCTTATGCTCATCATATAAATAAAATTCCACCGAAGTTGGTGATCTCCTAGCATGGAAATGAAAATTTTGCACGAAAATATTAGTGAGTAAGAGATACTGTTCGCGCTGGTCGCGGAGGAAGTCGGTGAGGCCCGCATTCTCAGCCAAAGAATAAAAATCATGATGAATCCCGGCTGCTGTTAAGAACTCATCACAAGGCCATTCACACGGCCGAACTTCCGTGGTGCGATGGAGATTATATTTGGGCCTCTTATCCTCTTCACTTTGTTTATCCTTCGAGCTTCGGCTCGAAGAGCCCTTAAAAAAATCTCTTCATCAATTTCTGAAATTTTTAGTCACTTAAAATAAAAGTGAACCAAGCTCAACAAAATTGATAGCAACTACTCCCACAAGTGCCTAGAGACTATATCATGCATTAGAACTACTTGGGACCATATAAATTTGACATGCAAGCTCAAGAACAGGGCCACCTAGGCAGCAAAAATTTGCAATGAATAAAGCACTAGAACAAAAACTAATTGGACCATTGGAGGAGTCACATACCAAAGAACAATCCCACAAAGCAGTTTTGTGAGTGGAACTTTGAGCAAGGAGATCGAACATCGCAGCAGGATGAGCTAGAACTCGTGCTTGAGCTGGTTGGTGATTTTTTTGGGAGGAAGAAGGAGTGTGTGGTGGCTGGAATAAGTGGAGGGGAGCCACCAGGGGCCCACGAGGCAGGGGGCGCGCCCAGGGGGTGGGCGCGTCCTGGACCCTCGTGGCCAGGTGCTTACTCCCCCTCATGTGTTCTGAGTGCCATATATTCTCAAATATTCCAGAAAAAATCATATTTCATTTTCGGGGCATTTGGAGAACTTTTATTTTCGAGGTATTTTTTATTGCACGGATAATTCAGAAAACTGACAGAAAATACTATTTTTGCTTTATTTAATTTAAATTACAGAAAGTAAAAGGAGGGTACAGAAGGTTGTGCTGTGTAACTTCATCCATCTCATGATCATCAAAAGGAATCCACTAACAAGGTTGATCAACTCTTGTTAACAAACTCATTCCAAATAACATGGAACCAGAGAAATTTCGAATAACACTATGTTACCTCAACGGGGATATGCACATCCCCAACAATAAGAATATCATATTTCTTCTTGACAGTAGGAAGAGGAAATTCAAAACCTCCAATAGTAATCGATGGAATTTTTCCAATACAATTGATACTGTGGACTTGAGGTTGTTTCCTCGAAAAATGTACCGTATGCTAATTCCCATTAACATGAAAAGTGACATTGCCTTTGTTGCAATCAATAACAGCCCCTGTAGTATTGAAAAAGGGTCTACCAATGATAATTGACAAACTATCGTCCTCTAGGAATATCAAGAATAACAAAGTCCGTTAAAATAGTAACATTTGCAACCACAACAGGCACATCCTCACAAATACCGACAGGTATAACAGTTGATTTATTGTCCATTTGCAAAGATATTTCAGTAGGTGTCAACTTATTCAAATCAAGTCTACGATATAAAGAGAGAGGCATACCACTAACACCAGCTCCAAGAACACATAAAGCAGTTCTAACATAGTTTCTTTTAATGGAGCATGGTATAGTCGGTACTCCCGGATCTCCAAGTTTCTTAGGTATTCCCCCTTAAAAGTATAATTAGCAAGCATGGTGGAAATTTCAGCTTCCGGTATCTTTCTTTTATTTGTAACAATATCTTTCATATACTTAGCATAAGGATTCATTTTAAGCATATCAGTCAAACGCATACGCAAAAGGATAGGTATAATCATTTCAGCAAAGCGCTCAAAATCCTCATCATCCTTTTTCTTGGATGGTTTGGGAGGAAAAGGCATGGGTTTCTGAACCCCTGGTTCTCTTTCTTTACCATGCTTCCTAGCAACAAAGTCTCTCTTGTCATAACGTTGATTCTTTGATTGTGGGTTATCAAGATCAACAGCAGGTTCAATCTCTACATCATTGACATTACTAGGTTGAACATCAACATGAACATCATCATTAACATTATCACTAGGTTCATGTTCATCACCAGATTGTGTTTCAGCATCAGAAATAGAAATATCATTGGGATTCTCAGGTGTGTTAGCAATAGGTTCACTAGAAGCATGCAAAGTCCTATCATTTTTGTTTTTCCTCTTTTTAGCAGGACTAAGTGCATCAACATTAGTTCTCTGAGAATCCTGCTCAATTCTCTTAGGGTGTCCCTCAGGATACAAAGGTTCTTGAGTCATTTTACCCCCTCTAGTCATAACTCTAACAACATTATCATTCTTCTTATTATTTAATTCATTGAGCAAATCATTTTGAGCTTTAAGCACTTGTTCTACTTGAGTGGTAACCATAGAAGCATGTTTACTAATGAGTTTAAGTTCACCTTTAACACTAGAGATATAATCACTCAAGTGTTCAATCATATAAGCATTACGTTTCAATTGTCTACCAACATAAGCATTGAAGGTTTCTTGTTAAACAATAAAATTATCAAACTCTTCTAAGCATTGGCTAGCAGACTTATAACGGGGAATATCACCTTCATCAAATCTATAGAGAGAATTTACCTTTACTACCTGTGGCGGGTTATCAAGACCATGTATTTCTTCAACAGGCGGCAAATTAAGACCATGTATTTCTTCAATAGGCGTAAATTCTTAACATCTTCAGTTTTAATACCTTTTTCTTTCATAGATTTCTTTGCCTCTTGCATATCTTCAGGACTGAGAAATAGAATACCCCTTTTCTTCGGAGTTGGCTTAGGAGTTGGTTCAGGAAGTGTCCAATTATGTTCATTAGTCAACATGCTATTCAATAGCAATTCACCTTGATCAACTGTTCTTTCCCTGAAAACACAATCAACACAACTATCCAGGCGGTCTCTGGAAGCATTGGTTAGTCCATTATAAAAGATATGAAGTATTTCATTTTTCTTGAGAGGATGATCAGGCAAAGCATTAAGTAATTGGAGAAGCCTCCCCCAAGCTTGTGGGAGACTCTCTTCTTCAATTTGCACAAAATTATATATTTCCCTTAAAGCAGCTTGTTTCTTATGAGCGGGAAATATTTAGCAGAGAAGTAATAAATCATATCCTGGGGACTACGCACCCAACCAGGATCAAGAGAATTAAACCATGTTTTAGCATCAGCCTTTAATGAGAACAGAAATAACTTGAGGATATAGTAGTAGCGAGTTTTCTCATCATTAGTGAATAGGGTGGCTATATCATTTAATTTAGTAAGATGTGCCACAACAGTTTCAGATTCATAGCCATAAAAAGGATCAGATTCAACCAAAGTAATTATCTCAGTGTCAATAGAGAAATCATAATTCTTATCAGTAACACAGATAGGTGAAGTAGCAAAAGCAGTGTCATATTTCATTCTAGCATTCAAGGATTTTTCTTTCAGCTTAGCTAATAATTTCTTAAGATCATTTCTATCATTGCAAGCAAGAAAGTCTCTAGCAGTTTCTTCATCCATAACATAACCCTCAGGCACAATAGGCAATTCATATCTATGGGGAGAATCTTCATCATCACTTTCATCAATATTATCAGTTTCAATAATTTCATTCTCTCTAGCCCTAGCAAGTTGCTCATCAAGAAATTCACCTAATGGCACAGTAGTATCAAGCATAGAAGTAGTTTCATCATAAGTATCATGCATAGTAGAAGTGGCATCATCAATAACATGCGACATATCAGAATTAATAGCAGAAGCAGGTTTAGGTGTCGCAAGCTTACTCAAAACAGAAGGTGAATCAAGTGCAGAGCTAGATGACAGTTCCTTACCTCCCCTCGTAGTTGAGGGAAAAATCTTAGTTCTTTCGTCATTCAAGTTCCTCATAGTGACCAGCATATATAAATCCTAAGTGAGTCAAATAATAGAGATATGCTCCCTGGCAACAGCGCCAGAAAATAGTCTTGATAACCCACAAGTATAGGGGATCGCAACAGTTTTCGAGGGTAGAGTATTCAACCCAAATTTATTGATTCGACACAAGGGGAGCCAAAGAATATTCTCAAGTATTAGCAGTTGAGTTGTCAATTTAACCACACCTGGATAACTTAGTATCTGCAACAAAGTATTTAGTAGCAAGGAAATATGATAGTAGTGGTAACAGTGGCAAAAGTAACGGTAGCAGTTTTGGTTTTGTAGTGATTGTAACAGTAGCGACGGAAAAGTAAATAAGCGAAGAACAATATGTGAAAAGCTCGTAGGCCTTGGATCGGTGATGGAGAATTATGTCGGATGCGATTCCTCATTGCAATAGTTATAACATAGGGTGACACAGAACTAGCTCCAATTCATCAATGTAATGTAGGCATGTATTCCGAATATAGTCATACGTGCTTATGGAAAAGAACTTGCATGACATCTTTTGTCCTACCCTCCCGTGGCAGCGGGGTCCTATTGGAAACTAAGGGATATTAAGGCCTCATTTTAATAGAGTACCCAACCAAAGCATATACACTTAGTGAATACATGAACTCCTCAAACTACAGTCATCACTGGTAATGGTCCCGATTATTGTCACTTCGGGGTAACCGATCATAACACATAATAGGTGACTATAGACTTGCAAGATAGGATCATGAACTCAGATATATTCATGGAAACATAACAGGTTCAGATCTGAAATCATGGCACTTGGGTCCTAGTGACAAGCATTAAGCATAGCAAAGTCATAGCAACATCAATCTTAGAACATAGTGGATACTAGGGATCAAACCCTAACAAAACTAACTCGGTTACATGGTAAATCTCATCCAACCACTACTGGAATCTGGTAATTTGCCGTCTGCCACCTCTTTGCCGTCCGTCAGCTGACGGCAAACAACCTCTTTGCCGTTGCTTCCACATAGCGGACGGCAAAGAATGTGCAGATGGCAAAAAGTCTATTTGCCGTCCGCTGTTTCTTTGCCGAGCTAGAAGGGAGACGGCAAAGGGCCAGGTGGGCCCCACAGGGCATGGAGTGGCTAGGTCAGGTTCTTTGTCGTCCGCCAGCGGACGGCAAAGAGGAGACGTGGG
Source organism: Aegilops bicornis (assembly GCA_021605145.1). NCBI lineage: Eukaryota > Viridiplantae > Streptophyta > Magnoliopsida > Poales > Poaceae > Aegilops > Aegilops bicornis. The sequence goes on from CM038675.1 coordinate 537,913,289, forward strand.
CCAACCGTAAACAGTCGCCCTCTTTGCCGTCTGCTAACGGACAGCAAAGAAGGCCCACTTAACGGGCCGAGCCGTCTCCCCTCTCTCTCTCTTTCTCTGTCTCCCTCGATCCCACGCGCCCGCCTCTCTCCTCCCCCGCCGCTCTGCCGCCGCGGCCCGCCAGCCCCGCCCCACGGACCCAGCCCTCGCCGCCGTCCAGCCCTCCCCCGCCCAGCGCCTGTCGCCCGTCATCGGAGAGGTGCAACGGGCCGCCCAGTGCGGACCCCTTCCCGCAGCCTGCGCCACCCCGCCTTGCCGCCCTCCTCCCCGCAGCCCCTGCGCCGCCCTGCCACACCAGCCGACCTCGCCCTCCACCGGCGATCCCCTGCAGGTTTGTTCTCCCCCTTTTTTTAGTTTCTTTTAGTTTAGTTTTTTTTGTTTTAGTTTTAGTTTTAGTTTAGTTTTATTTGCAGTTCATTTTTAGTTTTAGTTTATTTTAGTTTAGTTTATTTTAGATTAGTTTTAGTTTTAGTTTAGAAGAAGAAGAGGAGTAGAAGGAGGAGGAGGAGGGAGGAAGAGGAGGAGGGAGAAGAAGAGGAGTAGAAGGACCCCCTAACACGCTCATCCTGTTGTAAATATTTAGTTAGGTCGACGAAGAAACAAAATTGCTATGTTATTCATCTTTCGATTTAAATGTGCAGTTATTTCGTCGCTGCGTGGGTCTGGTGTTCAACGAGCTATGCCCCTGCGTTCGTTGGTGAGCACAAACGACATCTCCTCCTCCCCCCTTCATTTGCTCTGTTTCAGTCTTCGTGCCGATGAAACTTGCTAGCTATAGGTGTCAATCATCAGTATGCGTAACCACTATGCGTCTCCCGTTTGAAAGGGTTACATCTATAAATATGCATGCATTTGCAAATTTATAATCGTGATTCTTTCAAATTGTCCAACGTTATCCATGGACAGCCCGAGTATGTGTAGATTGGGTTCGTTTTCCCATATGCTCTGCTCTGGATCGGATGCAGAATTTCCTCAGTGCCTCCCTGTTGTTCTCTGGGTAGACATCCTCTCTGCTTATTGCCGAGACGTGTATCAGGAGAACAGCGGGGAGGTGCTGCCGAAATTTTGCGTCGGATCCGAAGCAGAGCATGGGAAAACGAACCCAATCTACACATACTCGGGTGGGATTAGGACCTATCTTTACCTATTAGCATGTAGGTTGCATGGACGTAATAAAACTGACAAATTCCATTAACTGATGGATATGGTTTGCTTAATTATGTATATATTTCTTGTGTGTCCAGTAGGAAGTCAATATGAGTGATCGTGCATGGATGTACACCGGTTACACTAGTCAGAAAGTTTGGACCGAGGAATGGTTAACAAAAACCAAGGGGTTTATTAGAGCCGCATTTGCAAATGGCCAGGAATTTAGCTAGTGCCCCTGTGCCCGTTGCGACAACTATAAAAAGAGGGACGAGCTTGAAATGAGTAAAGACCTGCAGAAGTTTGGTTTTATGCCTGGTTACACGGTCTGGACATTACATGGTGAGTCTGCCCAACGTGCCAGAGCCGAGGTGGTTCGTAATCGCACCGACGAGCATGGTACCGGGACCGCAGACATGGTGCAAGACTTTAACGATGCTCGGGACTCGGACGAGGAGATGGAGGAATCTGCAAAGGCCTTCACTGAAATGTTGGAGTCCTCAAAATGTCCTCTCCACGAGCACACTGAGCTTTGTTAGCTGGATGCCATCTCACAAATAATCGCTTTGAAGGCTCAATTCAACTTGGGCAGAGAATGCTATGACGCGATGGTGACAGTATTCGGACGATTTCTACCCAAAGGCCATGTGCTACCTCCAAACATGTACCAGTCATACAAAATCCTCCGTGCTCTTAAGATGCCCTATGAGAAGATACATGCCTATGAGAAAGGATGTGTCTTATTTAGGCTTCAGTATGAGGACTTGAACTATTGTCCCATTTGCAATTCTTCCAGGTATGTTGTGGTAGACAACGGTATGGGTGAGAAGACGCAGACCAAAATACTCGTTAATGTTCTTTGGTATATGCCAATCGTACCAAGACTTCAACGTCTTTTCATGGTTGAAGAGACGGCCAGACAGATGACATGGCACAAAACGGGAAAAAGAACCGAACTAGATGCAGATGGGAATGTGATGATGGTGCACACATCGGATGGTGAAGCATGGAAGCGCTTCGATGCATTACATAAGGAAAAAACGGCAGATCCAAGGCATCCTCGAGTAGCCGTCAGCACAAATGGGTTCAGTGTGTTTGGTCAGATGGCAACTCCATACAGCTATTGGCCCGTGTTATCAGTCCACTCAATCTCCCCCCCGGGCAGATTATGCAAAGAAAGAACATTTTCCTGACGTTGATAATTCTAGGGCCCAACTATCCGGGGAAGAATATGAATGTGTACATGCAGCCGCTTAAGGACGAATTGCAAGAAGCTTGGGATAATGGGTTCAAGACATACGACGCCTTTAGCAAACAGAACTTCATAATGCATGCCTGGTACATGTACTCGATGCATGACTTGCCGGCGTATGCGCTATTTGTTGGCTGGTGTGTGCATGGAAGGTTCCCGTGCCCCACATGCAAGGGAGCTCTTTTGTTTCGTTAGCTGACGGCAGGGCACAAGTATAGTTGCTTCGACTTGCATAGAACGTTTCTACATCCTGTCCATAAGTTCAGGAAAGACAAGAAGAACTTCATCAAAGGTAGAGTCGTCAAACACTCTGCACCACCTGCGTTGACAGGCCAACAGACCCTAGACCAGTTAAACGCTCTCGAGCCAGATCAAGAGCGTCCAGGGTATTTCAAGGGGTATAATAAGGAATACGCCTGGACTTACAAGACATGCTTCTGGGATCTGCCTTACTTCAAAGACCTCCTTTGCCCACACAACATCGACATGATGCACACTGAAAAGAATATCGCCGAAGCCATTTTTGGTACATAGTTCGGCATAGAGGGGAAATCAAAGGATAATACTAAGGCTAGAGTCGATCAAGAGGAGCTATGTAATAGACCATTATAAAACATGAAAGAACCGAAAGGAAAGGGGAACTGGACGAAGCGAAAGGCATGGTTCAATCTTGGAAGGCCAGCTATGAAGGAAATTATTTTGTGGGTGAAAATGCAGTTGATGTTCCCCGATGGGTATGCAACAAATCTAAAGAGGGGAGCGGATCTTCAAAAATTGAAAATATTTGGTCTAAAAAGTCATGATTGGCACATATGGATTGAGCGGATAATGCCGGTGATGTTGCGTGGCTTCATCCCTGAGGATGAATGGCTAGTACTGGCAGAGCTGAGCTATTTCTTCCATGTTCTTTGTGTGAAAGAACTATCGCCTGGCCTCCTAGAAGAAATGGAACAGTTGGCACCGGAGTTGATCTGCAAGTTAGAGAAGATCTTTACGCCAAGCTTCTTTAATCCAATGCAACACTTGATTTTGCATCTCCCGACTGAGGCACGATTGGGGGGCCCCGTGCAAAATCGTTGGTGCTACTCAACTAAGAGGATGCAGAAGACGCTTCGAGCAAAATGTAAAAATAAATGTAGAATAGAAGCATCGATGGCGGAGGCATTCATCACTGAGGAGGCGGCAAACTTCGTGACAACACACTACGAAGCCAAAAATCGTCATTTGCATAATCCGAAGCCTCGGTACAATGCTGACAAACCTCAAAAGGGTCAATCCAACCTCAGCCTATTCAAAGGGAATCTCGCACCGGTGGTTGGAAACGATGAAGGTTGGATGTTGAAGAACGGCGGACCATTTCGCTGTATCTCTTCAAGAACCTAACAGAAGTGCGGCCGTACATCGATTAAGATCTCGGTACATTGTTTCACAACTTATAATTCCTTTGAACTTCTCTTATTCCTGGATATTTGATGTAGTCGATACGTCGCCATATTCTCGTATGGAGCGGTGATCCAAAAGGATTCCGTTGAAGAGTATGAGCTTCTGGCAAAACAAGGAGCCGAACATCCCGGTTTCATCTCTTGGTTCAAAAAACGGTAATTTCCATTAGACCCTTTCTTTTCTTTAGCTAATTTGCGACTAATGCAACAATCCTTTTGTATTAAACTTGTAGGATAATTCAGAGATTATGGATGCCGAATTGAGACAAGTAGCTAATGGTTTTGACTATAAGGTCCGTTCATTTGACAAATACGACATCAACGGGTATCGCTTTCGTACCTATGGCAAAGAGCTATCTATGGCCAACCGAAAGTCTACAAATTGTTGTGTCTCTGCTATCGGCGAAGGAGGTATCGAGTATCATGGAAGAGTTGAAGCAATTTATGAACTTGAATTCTATGGTGAAAACACACCAAACGTCGTAGTCTTCAGATATTATTGGTTCCAGCCGAGGGAGACTAGAAGGACTCATGAACATATAGGGCTAGTCGAAATCAAACAAAGCACCAATTTGGATGTTCCCGATGTCTATATTACGGCTCAACAGGCAACCCAAGTTTTCTATCTAGCGTGGGCCTGTCAAAGTGATCCAAATCTCAGTGGTTGGGACGTCGTTTATGAAGTGCCGCCACGTGTTACACCACCTCCCCCCAATGAAAAGGATTATGAACCTCACATTAACCAAGACACATATGACGAAGGAGAATTCTTCCAAGAAACACGTCTTTCCAAAAAACGTTTCAAGAACCGCTCTACTCCACCCCAGAACATTGGAGTAGACAACGATAGTTAATCCGACTTCACCCCTGAGCCGGAACAAGAAGAGCCGGAAGAAGAAGAATTTACTGCTGCAGATGACCTGTCAATGCTTGAACGATTACGTAAAGGTGGCCTTCCACATGATGATGCATTTATTAATGATGATGATGAGTACGTCATTACCGATAATGATTATTAGGTATTCAATTTTTTATGTTGTATTTGATCTATATAGTTATTTGTATGATTGTATGATTTATATAGTTGGTATTTATAATTTTCTTACTTTGTATGATTGTTTCTTATACATAGTGCCATGGTCTTGATTTCCGTCCCGGTCGGCCCTTGCCCGCTTTATGATTCGGATGTGGTAAATTCTCTTCCATAACTATTTGTTGCTTTTCGCATTCATGACAATTATGGCCATCAAGTTGACATAGAGATATTTTAATCTAGGAGGTATGTGAACTGGAATTTGAAACGGACCCTCTTGTGGAGAAGTTAAATTTAGTTGAAAAAGAAAATAAGTATTTGAAAGAAAAAATTAAAAGAATTGAAGAAGAGAAGATGACATTGGAGTTGTATGTTGCCGATGCCATCGATGATCACAAGATGAAGATGAACGCAATGTGCTTGAAGATGGATGCAATGCGCCTGAAGCTTAAGAAGATTAGAAAATATGCCATTGATAATGAGGCTTGGTATCATTATGCCGTTGGATCAATTGTTACCTTAGTTGTGATCTTCATCACATTTGTTGTGACGAGGGTAAGTTTTCTCTAGTGTTTTGCTTTACAAATGGATACTTAGCTTATTTTCCTCCTAAATGGCATAATTACCTAAGTTAGATAAAAAAATAAGCTGTACTTAGCTTATTCAGTTCATTTATGACATACTTAGTATACTAAGGTAAAAAATGGCATGATAATCTTTGTTAGCTCCAAAATGATACAGACTTAGCTTATTTTCCTCAAAAATGACATAATAACCTTACTAAGCTCCAAAATGACCTATTTACCTACCTTAGCTCTAAAATGACCTACACTTAGCATTTTTACCTAGCTTAGCAATAAAATGACATTTTTACCTACCTTAGTTAGAAGAAGAAGAAGATAAAGAAGAGGAGAGGAGAAAAAGAAAGAGAAGAAAAAAAACTTCTTCTTCTTCTTCTTCTTCTTCTTCTTCTAACTAGTCTTCTTCTTCTTCTTCTTCTACTTCTTCTTCTTATTCTTCTTCTAACTTTCATCTTTCCCAATTTGCAGATTTGCTTTACATGAGGAAGCTTGGATTCATGGAGTGTACTATTCTTCTGGTGCTTCCTTGTTGTTTATGAAAACTTGTTTGGATATGTATGTCTACATGGATATGTTGTTGGAACTTGTTTCTGGTTATGTATATATGGATATGTTGGACTTTGTTGAACTCTGTTGTTGGATTGGATGAAATATGTTTTTGGAGTGCTGTTGGATATGTTGGATATGTATGCATGTATATCTGTGTTTGAAACCATGTCTAATTAATGGGATTTAAATAAAAACAGGGGATATATAGCCTCTTTGTAAATGCATAAGCGGGGCGGTAAAAGAAGGACACGTGTGATCCACTGTTCAAACTGAGAACACTGGTTGCCTATTTGGTCATTTTGCCGTCTGCTGGCAGACGACAAAGTGACCAGCTATGCCGTCTGCCAGCGGACGACAAAGATTCAAACCTCTTTGCCGTCTGCTAGCGGAAATCATATCTGGACACGTGGCAGCTTCCCAGTGCTGCCTAGCTGGGCTCTTTGTCGTCTGTCAGCGGACAGCGAAGAGTCAAAGATCTTTGTCGTCCGCTGACAGACGGCAAAGAGCGCCGTTAACCCCCTAACGGCTCTCACGCCACCGCACTGCCCTCTGTTGTTGAGGGAGTCCTGGATTAGGGGGTGTCCGGATGGCCGGACTATGACCTTTGGCCGGGCTCCTGGACTATGAAGATACACGATTGAAGACTTCGTCCTGTGTCCGGATGGGACTTTCCTTGGCGTGGAAGGCAAGCTTGGCGATACGGATATGTAGATATCCTTCCATTGTAACCGACTCTGTGTAACCCTAACCCTCTCCGGTGTCTATATAAACCGGAGGGTTTTAGTCCGTAGGACGAACAACAATCATACCATAGGCTAGCTTCTAGGGTTTAGCCTCTCTGATCTCGTGGTAGATCTACTCTTGTACTACCCATATCATCAATATTAATCAAGCGGGAGTAGGGTTTTACCTCCATCGAGAGGGCGAACCTGGGTAAAAACATCGTGTCCCTTGTCTCCTGTTACCATCCGCCTAGACGCACATACGGGACCCCCTACCGAGATCCGCCGGTTTGACACCGACATTGGTGCTTTCATTGAGAGTTCCTCTGTGTCGTCACCTTTAGGCCCGATGGCTCCTTCGAGCATCAACAACGACGCGGTCCAGGTGAGACTTTTATCCCGGACAGATCTTCGTGTTGGTGGCTTTGCTGCTGCGGGCCAATTAAGCAGCCATCTGGAGCAGATTGAAAGCTACGCCCCTGGCCATCAGGTCAAATTTGGAAGTTTGAACTACACGGCCGACGTCCACAGAGACTTGATCTTCGACGGGTTCGAGCCACAGCCAAACACGCCGCACTGCTACGATGGGCATGATCTAGCTCTGCCGCCGAACAGTGTCCTGGAGGCTGCACCAGTGTCCGCTCCGACCCTTAGCTCAGAGCCGGCTGCGCCTATCGAGGACGGATGGCTGGACACCGCCTCGGAGGCTGCAATCTCTACGGCGATCGAGCCGAACACTATACCTGTCCTTCGCGAAGCTCGTGACTCCGAGGTGCCGGACTCCTTTCCGGACTCCGAACCCTCCGCGCCCCTGCTAATCGAATCTGATTGGGCGCCGATAATGGAGTTCACCGCCGCGGACATTTTTCAACACTCGCCCTTCGGCAACATTCTGAATTCACTAAAGTCTCTCTCTTTATTAGGAGAGCCCTGCCGGACTATGGTCGGCAAGGTTGGGACGCGGACGATGAAGAAATTCAAAGCCCACCCACCACCCACTTCGTAGCCACTGTCGATGATTTAACCGACATGCTCGACTTCGACTCCGAAGACATCGACGGTATGGACGACGATGCAGGAGACGAACAAGAACCAGCGCCTACAGGCCACTGGAAGGCCACCTCGTCATATGACATATAAATGGTGGACACCCCAAAAGAAGGGAACGGCGACGGAACAACGAAGGATGACCCCTCCAAAAAACAACCTAAGCGTCGGCGTCAGCGGTGCCGCTCTAAATCCCGCCACAGCAAAAACGGCGATTCCGGCACCGGAGACAATAACACCCCGGACAGTGCCGAAGACAACCCCCTCCAGCAGGATTCAGCACAAGAGGATGGAGAAGCCAGCCCTCATGAGAGAGCGGCGGACAGAGAGGTAGAGGACGATAATTACATGCCTCCCTCCGAAGACGAGGCAAGCCTCGACGACGACGAATTTGTCGTGCCTGAGGATCCCGTCGAACAAGAGCGTTTCAAACGCAGGCTCATGGCCACGGCGAGCAGCCTCAAGAAAAAATATCAACAACTTAGAGCTGACCAAGACTTGCTAGCCGACAGATGGACTGATGTCCTTGCGACCGAAGAGTATGAACTCGAACGCCCCTCCAAGAGGTACCCAAAACGTAGGCTGCTATCTCGATTAGAGGAGGAAGCACCTAGACCTACATCACCAGCGCATGATACGGCCGACCGGCCACCTCGTGGCCGCGACAGAGAGGCCTCTTGGCCCTCCACTCCAGCCACACCCCGGCGCCGCTCAAAGAATACCAAGGCACGAGGAAATGCGCCAGACCTGCGAGATATAATGGAGGACAGAGCAAGGCAAACAAGATCGATCTATGGATCGCGTGCGCCCGCGACACGTGGCGATTTACACCGTCATGCCGGATATGGTAAATCCATTGGGCGAACACAGCAGACAAAGCTCATTTGAGCTACGCCGTGATATAGCCCAATCTGAGGCGCCACACACCCACTATGCTTCATAGATGAAGTAATGGATCATCAAATCCCGAGGGTTTCAAACCCGTAAACATCGAATCATACGATGGCACAACAGACCTGCGGTATGGATCGAGGACTATCTCCTTCATATCCACATGGCCCTTGAGGGGATGATCTACACGCCATCAAATACCTCCCACTCAAGCTTAAAGGACCAGCTCGGCATTGGCTTAACAGCTTGCCGGCTGAATCAATTGGTTGTTTGGAGGACACGGAAGCCGCATTCCTCGACAACTTCCAGTGGTACCTGTAATGCGACCACCGATCGCCGATGACCTAAGCCACATAATCCAGCAGCCAGAGGAATCGGCCAGGCAACTCTGGACACGGTTCCTAACTAAGAAAAATCAAATAGTCGACTGTCCGGACGCAGAGGCCCTTGCAGCCTTCAAGCATAACATCCGTGATGAGTGGCTTGCCCGACACCTAGGATAGGAAAAGCCGAAATCTATGGCAGCCCTCACGACACTCATGACCCGCTTTTGCGCGGGAGAAGACAGCTGGCTAGCTCGTAGTAATAACATGACCAAGGTCCCTGGTAATTCGGATACCAAGGACAGCATGGGCAGGTCGCGTCGCAACAAGCAAAAGCGCCGCATTAACGGTGACAATAATGAGGACACGACAGTTAATGCCGGATTCAGAGGCTCTAAACCCGGTCAGCAGAAAAAGCCATTCAAAAGAAATACTCCGGGCCTGTCCAATTTGGACCGAATACTCGATCGCTCGTGCTAGATACACGGCACCCCGAAAACCAGCCAACCACACCAACAGGATTGTTGGGTGTTCAAGCGACGAGCAAGTTAAACGCCGAAAACAATGACAAGAGGCTGCATAGCGATGACGAGGAGGAGCCCGGCCACGAACAATAGGGGATGAAGGTTTCCCCCACAAGTGCGGACGGTGAACATGATATACGCAACCCACATACCCAAAAGGGAGCGGAAGCGTGAACTTCGAGGACGTATATGCGTTGGAGCGGTCGCCCCAAAGTTCAACCCATGGTCCTCCTGCCTGATCACTTTTGATCGAAGGGACCACCCCACTAGCATCCACCATGGAGGATTCGCCGCATTGGTTTTAGACCCAATCATTGACGGATTTCACCTCACTAGAGTCCTTATGGACGGCGGCAGCAGCCTGAACCTGCTTTATCAGGATACAATGTGAAAAATGGGCATTGATCCCTCAAGGATTAAACCCACAAAGACGGTCTTTAAAGGCGTCATACCAGGTGTAGAGGCCAACTATGCAGGCTCGATTACACTTGAGGTGGTCTTGGATCCCGGATAATTTCGAAGCAAGGAGTTAATCTTCGACATAGTCCCATTCCGCGATGGCTATCACGCCTTTGCTTTCAGACGAACCGCATTTGCAAAGTTCAATGCGGTGCCGCACTACGCATACCTCAAGCTCAAGATGCCGGGCCCTCGAGGAGTCATTACGGTCAATGGAAACACCGAACGCTCTCTCCGGACAGAGGAGCATATGGCGGCCCTCGCGGCGGAAGTACAAAGCAGCCTATCAAGGCAATTCTCCAGTCCGGCCATTAAACGTCCGGACACCGTCAAGCGCGCCCGGAGTAACCTACAACAAGACCGCCTGGCATGTTCCAAGCACGCGTAGCAATGCGGCCCTAACCCCATCCCTCGCGAAATTACGAAACCAGTACTGCGCGTACATAACTACGCTCTGGAAATACCATGGGTGTCGGTGTCAAAACCGGCGGATCTCGGGTAGGGGGTCCCGAACTGTGCGTCTAGGCGGATGGTAACAGGAGACAAGGGACACAATGTTTTTACCCAGGTTTGGGCCCTCTCGATGGAGGCAAAACCCTACTCCTGCTTGATTAATATTGATGATATGGGTAGTACAAGAGTAGATCTACCACGAGATCAAGGAGGCTAAACCCTAGAAGCTAGCCTATGGTATGATTGTTGATGTTGAAGTTGTTGTCCTCTGGACTAAAACCCTCCGGTTTATATAGACACCGGATAGGTTAGGGTTACACAGTCGGTTACAACGGTAGGAGATCTACATATCCGTATCGCCAAGCTTGCCTTCCAAGCCAAGGAAAGTCCCATCCGGACACGGACGAAGTCTTCAATCTTGTATCTTCATAGTCTTGGAGTCCGCCGTGACGATAGTCCGCTATCCGAACACCCCTAGTCCTGGACTCCTCGGTAGCCCCGAACCAGGCTTCAATGACGATGAGTCCGGTAGCGTTGATTGTCTTCGGCATTGCGGCGGGTTCTTCTCCAAATTCCATATATTTGTCAAATAGTGTCCGGCTCGATAAATGCTGCGCTCTTGAGCTTCTACGCCCAATAATGGCAATCTTCCACGTGTTTGAATGAATGCGAACAGCCGAGGTATTTTGACAATTACCCCCTAGTCAGCGTAAATGAGCCGCCCATAAAAGGGGCAAGGATCTAGATCTGAGTCACACCATCTCCCCTTTGCAAGCTTTCATCGGAGCGCCTCTGACCCAAGTCCATTCCATCATGGACAGTCGACGCGGCTCCTCTTCTCGCGCTCAGCCCTCGGCCAGAAATTGGGAGAGATGCTCAGTCCCGCATAACGAGCTAGTTATACTCCAAACCAAGGCATTTCTCCCCCAGCCTTCTTGGTTCCGGTTCGAGCCAGACTTGCCACCTACAAGGGCGGAAAGCAAGCGGAGAGCGTCCCCAATCCCTCTAAAGGAGAGCGGGTGTGCTTCATCTCTTATCTAGTAAGAGGCCTCGGACTGTGGTTTTGTTTTTGCGCAGGACCTGCGCCGGACTGTGGAGAAGATACACAGCCCGCTTCCACAACCCGAGGATCCGGAACGGTCCCTCGATCTGACCTCCGAAGAGGATCTGGATATAAAAGTGGAGTTGATCGATGGGGTATTCTACCAAATCAGCGTCGACAACGCGTTGGTCGCCATTACGGCGGATTACCCCGGAATATTTCCAACCTCACAGGTAAAGGAGACCGAGATCCCAAAATCCTGATAACGACCCCTGCATGCTTTATTTTTGACCACCGTATACCAATGGTGTTTCGCAGGGGGCACCTTCGAGGCAGGAAGCCGAGCCTGCGGCGGCTGACCAACAAAAGGCAGTGCGGCCCCGCAGGTTAAAAAGAAGTGCGGTCCGGATCGAAACTCCGCCGCAACGGTATGGTCATGTCACCATACACCCAGGATTGATTCCTGGAAGGCGAACTAACACCGATATCCTTTTCAGGAAAAAGAGCGCTCGCCGGACTGAATCCGGAGAGGTTGCCGATCGAATCTTCGCCGGACAGGCTTCAAAGCCGGGTCCGGAGGCTGAGGAGAGCACGAGACATGCGTCGGATGTTCCTCTGACAGAGGATGCCGACATGTTGTCCGCCACCAACTCCGAGGTGGAGAGCGCCTTGAACCACAGGCGCCGCCGGACAGTTCTTCGTGACGCGTGCTTCTCCCCGGAGGCCTTGAATGCCTTTGAGTCGGGAGATGCGCACCTCCGTGCCGCTCAAGATGGACTAGCCAGAGCCACGGAGCAGTATGTGAAGGACATACGGGTAAGTAATTTTGACAGTTATATATGCCAGTAGCCCTCGAGACTTAAAATAGTTAGAATAACTGATTTAAGGATCATTTGTTATGCAGGATCTTACAAAAAAGAATACCCGACTATCCCAGGAGCTCAAAGAGTGCAAAGCCCAGCTTGAGGCCGCACTAGCCACTGCAGGGGGGCTACCGAGACCCCCGCTGGTAAGATATACTTCAAAAGATAAATAATTTAGGAAGTGCGGCATGTGTGTAAAGCTGACAAAAACATTGCAGATGGCGCCGGACTGGATCCGGACAAGCAACAGCTCTTGCGCCAGTTAAAGGCTAGCGAGAGCGTGCTTACAAGGGTGCGGTGGGAGAAGAATAACCTCCAAGACGCCAACACCAAGCTGGGTGAGGAACTAAAGGACGTTCGTGCCCAGTTATCTGACTCCGTGAAGGAGAATCGACGGCTTCGTCACGGCATTTTCAATAAGTGCTTGAGCGAACTTTGAAAGAGTTCGGCGAGGAAGGCGACTAACATAAACATGTATATAGGTTTGCTCACAGTGTCGTCTGAGGAGGAGATGCCCAATTCTTGGTGATCTCCTTCCCGAATTGTGTCACCTGCATTTAACGAGTCCGCAAGTGATGAAAGACATCGGTCAAGCCTTGTGGCCATCAATCTCCCCGCTCAAGGCATTGGGGAGCTGGCGGAAGCGGCTTCAAGGCACGCAGTGGCGCTTCCGGTTATGGAAGATATCGGCCTGCCGTCAAGGCGCCAGGGAGGCTCGGGCCATGGTGAAGACACGGTACACGAAGGTGACCCAAACCACATGGCCGAGGTAGGACCTGTGGGGCGGATGGGATGGAGATCCTCAGAAAGTTTAGTGTCTGACCAAGTAGAATTGGCCGCCAAGTATTCCCAGCAAGATTGTAAATTAGATAGCCTATTAGATGGCATTGAGGAGGAATACAATGAGTCGCATTGACTATGTAAAAATATGACATTAAAGAAATGTCTTCTAGCCGGATTGTAGATCGTTTGTCGTAGCGGACCTTTTCGCATCAACCTCCGGACCCAATAGTCCGGAGTGTGTCCGAATACCCTCGTGGTTATATAAGAACCGTGTTATGCATGGAGATAAGGCGTAGGGGTCATTGTTGCTGTATCAGACAAGTGCCCAACTAGTTATGCGATATTACATGGGTAGTAAGAAGCATCTTCCAGGGAGAATAGTTACATTAAGGGTTCCTTTCGGCTGGGGTGCATGCCCTAAAGTGCATGTCAAAGCTGCTATGAAAGCCGAAAATCATCTGGGGCAGATGGGTAAAAAGTTAAAAATCATCTTTCAATTCACCAATCGAATATTCCCTTAAGAACGCTAGCTTCGGCTTCACCAAGATGAGGTACACATCCGGTGACCGGTAGTAACAATCGCACAGGTGCTCCCTTTACCACCTAGCCGAACAATCGGGAACGTAGGGGTAAGCATAGGAGCCAGGAAACCAAGCTTGGCCAAAACTTAAGTCATATAGATGCATATAATGACGAATAAAAGGTACATGTGGAAGTTTAACACATGTGCTGGGCGTGAAGCTCGTATAAATAAGCTTCTGTTAAAGAAGCCCCTGTATAATGAGTGCGGAAAACGCATAAGCGAGCCTGTAAAGGCTACGAGAAGAAGAAGGAGGAAGGAGAGAAATAAAAGACAGCAAAAAACAAAAGTAAAGAATGCGGACGGAGGAAGGAGACGAACTTGAAGTCCGGCACTTAGGCGTAGAATCTTCGTAGACGGGCTGCGTTCCATGGGTTCGGCTCAAGTCGGTTATCAGATGCGTTTCGTAGATGGTATGCTCCGCCGGTCTGGACCTGGTCGATGATGAAGGGACCTTCCCATTTGGGCTTGAGTTTGTCCTTTTTCTTGTCCGGCAAGCGTAGAACTAGTTCGCCAACGTTATAAGCTTTGGCCCGTACTTCCCTGTTTTGATATCTTCGAGCCTGCTGTTGATAGAATGCGGAACGAGCTTTTGCCACGTCGCGCTCTTCCTCCAATGCGTCCAAACTGTCCTGCCGATCTAGTTCGGCTTTTCTTTCTTCATACATGCGCACTCGAGGTGAGTCATGAATTATATCGCAGGGCAAGACTGCCTCTGCGCCGTACTCCATAAAAAATGGTGTGAATCCGGTAGTGCGATTTGGCGTGGTCCGCAGCCCCCAGAGTACGGAGTCGAGCTCCTCAAACCAGTGCGTGTTAGATTCCTTGAGGGACCGCACTAGTCTGGGTTTAATGCCGCTCATGATTAGACCGTTTGCCCGCTCGACTTGACCATTAGTTTGAGGGTGATAGACTGAGGCGTAATCGAGCTTGATGCCCATGTTTTTGCACCATAGTTTGACCTCATCGGCTGTGAAGTTGGTGCCGTTATCTGTGATGATACTGTGGGGAACACCGTAATGGTGTACAACCCCTGATATGAAGTGTATCACTGGTCCGGATTCGGCCGTTTTAACAGGCTTGGCCTCTATCCATTTGGTGAATTTATCTACCATGACCAATAGGTATTTACGCCAGGGTTCCTCCCTTAAGGGGTCCAACCATGTCAAGCCCTGCATCATGAACGGCCAGGTGATGGGTATAGTCTTAAGGGCAGTGGGTGGCATGTGGCTTTGGTTAGCGAAAAGCTGGCAACCGACGCATCGTTGGACTAAGTCCTGCGCATCTGCCCGGGCCGTCGGCCAAAAAAATCTTGTGCGGAAGGCCTTGCCTACAAGGGCCTGGGCTGCGGCGTGGTGCCCACCCAGTCCGGCATGAATTTCAGCCAGGAGGGTTCGCCCTTCCTCTTTGGAGATACACCTTTGAAGGACTCTGGTAGTGCTTTTCTTATAAAGCTCTCCCTCATGGACTTTATAGGCTTTAGAACGCCGTACTATGCAAATGGGCCTCATTTTGGTCTTCGGGGAGTTCCTGCCTAGTTAGGTAGGCTAGGAATGGTTCCGTCCACGGGGCGATAACCGCCATTATTTTGTGAGCAGAGGGTGTTATCTCGGGGGCAGAGCCTCCGGTTGTGTCGAAGTGTTCGGCATCGGGCGGTGCGGTTGGGTCCGGATTATTATTGTCGGACTCCCCTTCCCATAGTACGGATGGCTTGAACAGCCGTTCCAAAAAGATATTGGGTAGGACGGCATCGCGCTTTGCACCGATGCGTGCCAATATATCCGCCGCCTGGTTGTTATCCCGGGCTATATGATGAAATTCTAGCCCTTCGAACCGTGCTGACATTTTTAGGACCGCATTGCGGAATGCTGCCATTTTCGGATCTTTGGCGTCAAAGTCTCCGTTTATTTGTGATATTGCGAGGTTTGAATCGCGCACCTCTAGGCGTTGAATGCCCATGGAGACCGCCATCCGGAGGGCGTGCGAAGGGCCTCAGATTCGGCTGTGTTGTTAGAGTCCGTATACATTATCTGAAGGACGTATTGGACTGTGGTACCCGGTTGGGGACGCCAGACGACGCCAAGCCCAGCCCAGCCAACATTTTGGAGCCGTCAAAGTGCATGATCCAATTGGAATATGCGCCATACTCTTTAGGGAGTTCGGCTTCAGTCCATTCGGCCACGAAGTCGGCCAAAACTTGCGACTTAATAGCTCGACGTGGCTTATAAGTTATGTCGAATGGAAGGAGCTCTATAGCCCATTTAGCAATCCGGCCTGTCGCGTCGCGGTTTTTTATAATGTCGTTAAGAGGTACTTCGGAGGCTACCGTTATCGAACACTCTTGAAAGTAGTGTCGCAGCTTCCGAGATGCCATGAACACCGCATATGCTATCTTTTGATAGTGTGGGTACCGGACTTGCATGGAGTTAGGACGGTGGACACATAATAAACCGTTTTTGAACAGAAACCGGTGTCCGTCCATTTCTCGTTCGACGACGAGCATCGCTGACAACTTGATGTGTTGCGGCGATATATAATAGCATTGGTTCGCCTGCGTTGGGCGCCAGAGGACCGGATTTGTTGCGAATGGCCTTTATTTCTTCGAGTCCGGCCGTGGCGGCATCCGTCCCACTCGAAGTGTTCGTGCGCGGGCGGAGGAGGCGGTAAAGAGGTAATGCCTTTTCTCATAAACGGGAGATAAATCGGCTTAGAGCCGCTACACATCCCGTCAATTTTTGTATTTGTTTGAGGTCTTTTGGAATATCCAATTGTGACAGAGCTCGAATCTTGGCTGGGTTTGCTTCAATTCCTCTACGGACACAATGAAGCCAGGAGCTTTCCTACCGGAACGCCAAGACGCATTTTTCCGGATTGAGCTTGATGTCATATTTTCGAAGATTGTCGAATGTGAGCCTCAAATCGTCCACTAGAGTTTCGACGTGTTTGGTTTTGACGACCACGTTATCTACATATGCTTCCACCGTTTTGCCGATCTGGTTGGCCAGACATGTCTGAATCATGCGTTGATATGTTGCGTCGGTGTTTTTGAGCCCAAAGGGCATTGTGTTGAAGCGAGCAGGCGAATGGAGTGATGAATGCTGTTGCAGCTTGGTGCAGCTCTGCCATCTTGATTTGGTGGTAGCCGTAGTACGCGTCGAGGAAGCACAATGAGTCGTGTCCTGCTGTGGTGTCAATGATTTGATCAATTCGGGAGGAAGGGATCCTTTGGGTAAGCCTTATTGAGGTCTTTGAAATCAACACATAAGCGCCAGGATTTATCCTTCTTTGGTACCATCACCGTGTTCGCTAGCCATCTGGATGTTTTATATCTCCGATGAATCCGGCCTCCAAAAGTTTGGCTAGCTCCTCTCCCATGGCTTGTCTCTTGGGTTCGGAAAAGCACCGAAGAGCCTGTTTGGTAGGCTTGAATCCTTTTAGGATATTTAGGCTGTGCTCGGCCGGTGACATGGGATTCTGGCATATCTGAAGGGTGCCGAGCAAAGATGTCCCAGCTTTTCTTGTAGAAATTTTTGTAGTGCGGCGTCTACATCAGGGTTTAATTGTGCCCTGATGGAGGCCGTCTTTGCAGGGTCCGTTGGGTGGACTTGGAATTTGACTATTTCGTCCGCTGGTTTAAAAGAAGTGGACTTTGATCTTTTATCAAGTATCACATCGTCCCTGTTCACCGTGGAGCGCATCGCGGTGAGTTCCTCGGCCGCTAGGGCTTCGGATAGTGCCTCGAGGGCTAGTGCGGCTGTCTTATTTTCGGCGCGGAGCGCTATGCTCGGATCACTAGCGAGAGTGATGATTCCGTTCGGACCGGGCATTTTAAGCTTCATGTACCCGTAATGGGGTATAGCTTGGAAAATTGTGAATGCCTCTCGTCCTAGTATCGCATGATATCCGCTGTTGAATGGGGCCACTTGAAATGTGACCTCCTCGGACCTGTAATTGTCCGGCGAGCTGAACACTACATCCAACGTGATTTTTCCTGTGCAGCATACTTCCCCGCTGGGGATTATTCCTCTAAAGGTTGTGCTGCTTCGCTCAATGCGGTTCCAGTCTATTTCCATCTTTCGGAGAGTTTCCTCGTAGATGAGGTTTAGTCCGCTGCCGCCATCCATGAGTACCTTAGTGAGGCGAAAGCCGTCTACTATCGGGCTGAGAACCAATGCGGCTGGTGCCCGGGCAGTTTGGAATTTAGGTTAAATCGGCATTGAAGGTAATAGCCGTGTCCTCCATGGATTCATTGTTTCTACTTGGTAGACTTCGCAAGGTTATGGAGTTGTCGTTTCGCAGGTTATTTGATGCGAAAGTCTCAAGACTATTAAGACCGTCTTGGTGTTCTGGGCTGGGATTACGAAGCTAGAAGCTCTTCGCCGCTTTTGGCCACCGCCGTAGTATCCAACATGCTCGAAGGCTATGAGTTGGAGCGGCGCCTACGTGCTATGAATTTTGCGAGGTCCATTTAGCCAACCCTCCAAGACGGTTCCGCACTTTTAGGGGTTTTGGTTTTTTGGTATTCAACCCCGGTGCTTGATAGTGATGCACCCTTTTGTTCCGGACTAGGGATGTATTCAGGGCCGGATTATCCCAAAATTTACTTTCTGTTTTCCAGGCGCTCTCCATTGCACAATATTTTTGTACTATGGTCGCCAAGTCAGCAAAGCGTGTGATTTCGCGACGGCTGATGGCGTTTAGTATTCCCTTGTCCGTGCAATTATTGCAAAAAATTGGGATTGCGTCCTCCTCTCGGCAGTCCTTTATCCTGTTCATAACCAGGAGGAATCTGGCCCAGTAATGATGTACTGTTTCAGCTAGCTCTTGCCGAATTCGAGAGAGATCGCCAATGTTTGGGTGGGCGGGTGGCACTAAATCCGGAACCCCGTCCAATTTAGGATTCAAGGGCCGAGAAGTTTCTGAACTCAGAATTCTGGATTTTTGAGTGCAATCCAATGAGTCCGGCCCGCCGCCTGACTTTAGGGTCAGGGCTTGATCAACATCCGTCCCTCCGCAGGAGTCCGGCATGGAGGGATCGGGAATCCGGACGTAACCAGTCCGTAAGGTAGGGGAAGAATCGTCGCATTGCTCCTCTGTCATAGTAACATGATGGGTAGCCTGGGGAGAGTTGATCTCTCTTAGATCGGTTTTAGGCCTGATCTGGTCGTAATCTGTGGCGACTCCCAGGGCGACGATGCGATCCAAGAGCTCATTTATGGAGGAGAGCTCGATCGGATCTAACTGTTCGGCCAGTTCCGAACTAACATGAAGATTGGATTTGATGACTCGAGAGGTCATCGTCGGCGCGGAGGCCGAACTGGCGGTCATGAGAAAACCGCCAAGCGAAGAGTCGACCCGATGGCCAAGGCTTCTTTGGCAAAGGTGTCGTCTTTAAAGACGAGGCGAGGCATCCCACCTGACGGCGACAGCACATTGGAACTCTCAATGAAAGCACCAATGTCGGTGTCAAAACTGGCGGATCTCGGGTAGGGGGTCCCGAACTGTGCGTCTAGGCGGATGGTAATAGGAGACAAGGGACACAATGTTTTTACCCAGGTTCGGGCCCTCTCGATGGAGGTAAAACCCTACTCCTGCTTGATTAATATTGATGATATGGGTAGTACAAGAGTAGATCTACCACGAGATCAAGGAGGCTAAACCCTAGAAGCTAGCCTATGGTATGATTGTTGATGTTCAAGTTGTTGTCCTACGCACTAAAACCCTCTGGTTTATATAGACACCGGATAGGTTAGGGTTACACAGAGTCGGTTACAATGGTAGGAGATCTACATATCCGTATCGCCAAGCTTGCCTTCCACGCGAAGGAAAGTCCCATCCGGACACGGGACAAAGTCTTCAATCTTGTATCTTCATAGTCTTGGAGTCCGGCCGTGACGATAGTCCGGCTATCCGGACACCCCCTAGTCCGGGACTCCCTCAATGGGCATAGGGGTAGGGACACGACCACGACACGCCCAAAATACGGCTCAACCGCACAAGGGGCTCCCGATTTTGTCATTCTTTTTTTTCTTTCTTTCTTATTTCAGGACTCCACTTTCCGGAGGCCTGTCCGGCAGCGTAATCGCCGAACACACGATGCAACAGCCAAGGAGGCAGAAAGCTACGTCGAGTGTCCAGGTGGTCTCTATAACGAGCAGTATACTTGTTTCACATATAACCCCGCAGCTCGCCCCTGGAGGGGGGACATGTTAAATAGTCCCATCTCTTGCTTATCGCACTATTTGTATCATTCTGCTTTTACCGCAGACTTTTCGAATAAACAATGCATAGCTTTTGTCTCTTATTGCATTATCTTTTTTATATATAAAAATATGTTCAGTTATGACCATGCAACCGTACACTTTGGTACGGCCAATACACCGTGGGCTTACGCACCCGAATATGGTGTGAGAAGTCCGAACACTCTCATGAATCGGCACCCGAACTTATAGCATTATATGCATCGGCTCCGAATCATGTCTTGGGTCAATAGTTGGGTTTGCCCGGCTCCCATGTTTTGGTACCTTATGTTCCGTTATATCGGCTAAGGTAGCACTGGGAGAACCACTGCGATTGTGCCCCGGTTGAGCCGGGCTGAGCACCTCAGTGGAGAAAGCTAAAACTGACCGTCATGATAGGGCGAGAGCTGGTCGCTGTTCGAGAGGTTTTTCGAGTCCCTAAAGACTTATGCCGCTTAGAGCGAGGAGTCGGCTTTGTCCGGCCTAGGTGTGGATAGCGCCCCGAACTCGGTCTTCCGAATACTAGGGGCTTCGCCGAAATTTAAAATTATAGAATTCTATGGCTAAGTGAGAGTGTTCAAGCATCATAGTCCGATTGCCTTGTTCGTTGTGTTGAGCGCCTCCCTCAAAGGACCCAATAATGGGAAAAAGAGCGCTCAAGTTTATTCCGAACACCCCAGCACTCGCGGCATGGGGGCAGAAGCCGACGACTTGCCATCTCTCGATTTTGATAAACGGCCGCACATAAGGTAATATTTTAAATTCAAAAGTGTTGCTTAGCGCATATGAAACAAGTTTTCAGCGTACAGGATCACAAATGCGAGTTTACTCAAAAATTACATCTTTGGAGCACTCATCCGCGATACGGCGGGCACCCTTCAGGACGCCCTCATAATACATCCCGGGCTTGCGATGCTCCTTGCCCGGCGGTGGTCCGTCCGTCACAAGCCTCTTAGCGTCCATCTTGCCCCAGTGCACTTTAGCACGGGCAAGGGCCCTACGGGCACCTTCGATGCATTCGGAGCGCTTGATGACTTCAAGCCTTGGACAGCCATCCACCAGCCGCCTTACCAGCCCGAAGATGCTTCGAGGCATGGCTTCCCCAGGCCACAGCCGGACTGTGAGACCCTTCATGGCCTGTTCGGCCACCTTATGGAGCTCGACCAGCTGCTTCAGCTGGTCGCTCAAACACGGGTGTCCGGCCTCGATATCGAGACGAACACCTTCTCCGTCGAGCTTCCCTCCTCGGCTCAGTAGAATGCGGCTGCATCGGACACACTCCAGGGAAGATCTGCGAATGCTCCTGGAGAGCTCCTGACTCGGGTAAGTAACAACTAATTCACTTTCGCATGCTTGCTTTGCATAAAGAATGCCTTACCCGCCGCTATCTTCTTCATCGCCTCAATTTCCTGGAGGGCTTTTTGGGCTTCGGCCTTGGCAGATTTGGCGCTCTCAAGCGCCGAGGCGAGCTTCGGACTCTCGAGTCTTGAGTCACGCTCCAAACTCTCGTGTTTTTCCACGAGAGCACGGAGCTCTTGCTGCACCGCCACCCGCGCCTCCTGCTTCTCTCGCTCGGTGTGCTCCACGGCCGCATTGTTTTCGGCCTTGGACAACGCTTCCTTCAGGGTCGCCACCTCGTTCGTGGCCCCTGCGTACCCACGTTGATCCTGTCATTTTTTTTGGAACCACATTTTTTATATATATACTTACATAAGGTATTACTTACCTTCCTTGTCCTTGAGCTGCTTCTTGGCAAGGCTGAGCTCGTCATCGGACCGCCTGAGGCTCTGCTTCAATACATTGACCTTCGCAGTCAGTGCGGCAGAGGTCAGCAGCATAGCCTGCATTCCCATATTGACACACTTATGTTAGACTCCTGCGTATATCTTTTTGATCCTCGGTTTGGCTTTTCTTTCGAACACCAAACCGAGCATCGAAACTCTTGTCTATGCGGTAATATTTTTACATATCTTAAATACGTACCTCAAAGCCTATTAGGAGGCTGGCACAGGCTTTGGTCAGCCCGCTCTTGGCGGACTGAACCTTCTGGATCACCGCACTCATAATAGTACGGTGCTCCTCGTCGATGGAGGCGCCGTTAAGCACCTCCAGCAGATTATCTGGTGCCTTCGGTTGGACAGAGGTCACCGGCGTCGTAGGCTTGCCCTTCTTAGTAGGGGGCCGCCTGCCGGATGCCGGAACCGTTGAAGGTTCCGGTGCAATGTCTGGCCTAGGGCCGGACTTAGAGCCCTTAGGGGTTTTATCCCCTTTTCGCCTGGAGTCCAGGAGGTCGCCTTGCGGCATCTCCAGGACCATCTCCTCCTGGCTTGGCCCCTTTTGGGATGCTACCTCGGCGTCATCCGCGGCACGAGGAGAGGAGGCGGTCGGAAGTGAAGTGCTGTTCACATCCGACGAACCCAGGGAACCGCTCGACGAAGCGGCGAGCCCGGCCTTGGGCGGACTGGATGATTATATCCGAGGTCAGAAGGTACTGTGCAACAAAGGAACGCCATGAGTTATTCTGGTATCTGGAGACTTACGATTTCGCCAGGGGCTTGGCCCTGGGTGGCCACTCTTCTTGGCCGTCGTCGGCGTTGGTGGAGTAGTCCGGAGGGAGGGTCCTTCCCTTCTTGGACCCTCCGGCCTCCCCAGTTTGGGCGGCCTTCCTTTTCTTCTCTCCCCCCGCTGGGGGAGAGACCTCTCTTTCCTCCTCCTTGTCTTCACGGGAGGAGTCCCCTCGAGTCATCGAGCGATGAGTCCGACATCACTGGCGCCGGGAACTCTTTCAAGTTCCGTGGCCTGCTTCTTGGTTTCTTCTCGGCACCACGTAAGGTGCCGGGGCCAGCAACCCCATCAAGTGGGCATCCGCTGGGTCTTCGGCAAGGGATGGACGGTCAATCTGCGGACGTCCTCCGCCAATCTGTCAAAGGTAAGGAGTTTAGATCCGCATAGAGTCAAACTATGAAAACAAGTGTCCCGTAAAGGGCAAAATAACTTACTGCGTTGTCTTGATGCTGCGCGCTGAATCCGCAATCCTCGGTAGCGGATGCGGGAGCCTCGGCGCCCTTGAACAGCACCTTCCAGGCATCTTCGTACGTAGTGTCGAAGAGCCTGCTCAGGGTTTGGTGCTGCGCCGGATCAAACTCCCACAAGCTGAAAGCTCGTTGTTGGCACGGGAGGATCCGGCGGATGAGCATGACCTGGACTACATTGACGAGTTTGAGCTTCTTGCTCACCAGGTTTTGGACGCAGGTTTGGAGTCCGGACAGCTCCTCCGAATTACCCCACGACAAGCCCGTCTCTTTCCAGGAGGTGAGCCTTGTAGGGAAGCTAGATCGGAATTCGGGGGCCGCTGCCCATTTAGGGTCACGCGGCTCGGTGATGTAGAACCACCCCGATTGCCACCCCTTGATGGTCTCCACGAAGGAGCCCTCGAGCCATGTAACGTTGGGCAGCTTGCCCACCATGGTGCCTCCGCACTCCGCTTGTTGGCCGCCCACAACCTTCGGCTTGACATTGAAGGTCTTCAGCCATAAGCCTAAGTGGGGCTTGATGCGGAGGAAAGCCTCACACACGACGATAAACGTCGAGATATTGAGGATGAAGTTTGGGGCCAGATCGTGGAAATCCAGGCCGTAGTAGAACATGAGTCCCCGGACAAATGGGTGAAGTGGCAAACCTAGTTCGCGGAGGAAGTGGGTGAGAAACACCACCCTCTCATGGGGCCTGGGGGTGGGGATGAGCTGCCCTTGTCGGGAAGCCGGTACGCGATGTCATTAGACAAGTATCCGGCCTTCCTCAGCTTCTTGATGTGTCCCTCCGTGACGGAGGAAACCATCCACTTGCCTCCCGCTCCGGACATGGCTGGAGAAGGTCGAGGCGAGATGTGCGGACTTGGGCGCTGGAGCTCGAGTGCACAAAAATGGATAAGCAAAGGAGGAGGATGGCGTAGATGGAAAAGGTGGATCCTTATCCCCTCATATGGGCGGACGAAACTATGCGCCCCCACCAGCCTGGTAAAACTCGCTTATCTCCCAAGCGCCGTAAATTAATGGCACGGTTGGGTTACCCACGACCGTATTGATGAGAATCCCAAAATAAGGGGACACGATCTCTGCTTCAACAAGACGTGCCAAGGAAACCGCCTCGCTAAGTGCGCTGAGGTGGGACGGTGAAAACGATTCGAATAAAGGCTTGGCCGTGGTGTGATGACATGTTGCGAAATATGTCAGCAGATTAGATTTGTGTAAATATTGTTCTCTCTACGGTGGTATGTGGAAATTATTTTGCAGAGCCGGACACTATCCTTGTGTTCAAAATCTTCTATGAAGTATTCGGAGGAGGAACCCGCCTTGCAATGCCGAAGACAAACTGCGCGCCGGACTCGTCATCATTGAAGCCTGGTTCAGGGGCTACTGAGGGAGTCCTGGATTAGGGGGTGACCGGATGGCCGGACTATGACCTTTGGTCGGGCTCATGGACTATGAAGATACAAGATTGAAGACTTCGTCCCGTGTCCGGATGGGACTTCCCTTGGCGCGGAAGGCAAGCTTGGCGATACGGATATGTAGATCTCCTTCCATTGTAACCGACTCTGTGTAACCCTAACCCTAACAACAATCATACCATAGGCTAGCTTCTAGGGTTTAGCCTCTCTGATCTCGTGGTAGATCTACTCTTGTACTACCCATATCATCAATATTAATCAAGCAGGAGTAGGGTTTTACCTCCATCGAGAGGGCCCGAACCTGGGTAAAAACATCGTGTCCCTTGTCTCCTGTTACCATCCGCCTAGACACACAGTTCGGGACCCCCTACCCGAGATCCGCCGGTTTTGACATCGACAGTTGTCTTTGCCGTCTGCTGGCCTCAGATGGCGGACGGCGTAATCCTTTGCTGGCACGCGTTCATCCAGACAGTTTGACGTCCCCTAGCGGACGGCAAAAATTTTTGCCGTCCGTGATCTATGCCTTTGCCGTCCGCCATGGCGGACGGCAAAGAAGCTGATTCCAGTAATGAACCCATCACCGTCCAGCAAGCCTACGATGGAATAACTCACGCACGGCGGTGAGCATCATGAAATTGGTGATGGAGGAAGGTTGATGATGATGATGACGACGGATTCCCCTCTCCAGAGCCCCGAACGGACTCCAGATCAGCCCTCCCGAGGGAGTTTAGGGCTTGGCGGCGGCTCCGTATCGTAAAACGCGATGAATCCTTCTCCTTGATTTTTTTCTCCCCGAACATGAATATATAGAGTTGGAGTTGAGGTCGGTGGAGCACCAGGGGGCCCATGAGGTAGGGGGCGTGCCCAGGGGGTAGGCGCGCCCCCACCCTCGTGGATAGGGTGTGGGCCCCTGGACTTGATTCTTTCGCCAGTATATTTTATTAATTCCAAAAATATTCTACGTGAAGTTTCAGGTCATTCCGGAAACTTCTATTTCTGCACAAAAATAACACCATGGCAATTCTGCTGAAAACAACGTGAGTCCGGGTTAGTTCCATTCAAATCATGCAAGTTAGAGTCCAAAACAAGGGCAAAAGTGTTTCAAAAAGTAGATACGACGGAGACGTATCACGACTCCACCCTCCACTCATTTTATGCTTACGTCCACACCCACTATCATTGCACCAATGCTCACCTTCAAACAGATAACGAAAAAGAATTTGATAACCTCACCATTAGACATCTTCTCTCCACTCATGGCACCATCTTTCGCCTTACCTGTCCATATACATCCCAACAAAATGGTCGTGCCGAATGTGTCCTTCGCACCCTCAATGAGAGTGTCCGTGCGTTTCTCTTCCATGCACACATGCCTGCACGATTTTGGCCAAATGCCCTGATACGTCTCCAACGTATCTTTAATTTTTGATTGTTCCATGCTATTATATTATCCATCTAGGATGTTTTATATGCATTTATATGTTGTTTTTTATAATTTTTGGGACTAACTTATTAACCTAGAGCCAAGTGCCAGTTTCTATTTTTTCCTTATTTTTGAGTATCGCAGAAAAGGAAAACCAAACGGAGTCCAATTGACCTGAAATTTCATGCAGATTATTTTTGGACCAGAAGAAGCCCACGGAGTATCGGAGATGGACCAGAAGAGTCCTGAGGCTCCCACGAGGGTGGGGGCGTGCCCTAACCCCCTGGGCGCACCCCCTACCTCGTGGCCACCTCGGAAACCCCCCTGACATGTTCCCGCCACCCGGGGACAAAAAATATCATCTTCATCAAACATAGCATCCCCAAGCTTGTGGCTTTGCATATTATTAGCATCATGGATATTCATAGAAATATTTAGTGCAATCATGCTCATCATTCAAATATTTAGTGCCAAACATTTTAATGCATTCTTCTTCTAACACTTGAGCACAATTTTCCTTTCCATCATTTTCATGAAAGATATTAAAAAGAAGAAGCATATGAGGCACCCTTAGTTCCATTTTTTGTAGTTTTCTTTTATAGACAAAACTACTGATAAAACAAGGAACAAAAAGATTCAATTGAAAGATCTAAAGATATATCTTCAAGCACTCACCTCCCCGGAAACGGCGCCAGAAACTGCTTGATATCTAATACACAACCTTCTTCTTGTAGACGTTGTTGGGCCTCCAAGTGCAGAGGTTTGTAGGGCAGTAGAAAATTCCTCTCAAGTGGATGACCTAAGGTTTATCAGTCCGTGGGAGGCGTAGGATGAAGATGGTCTCTCTCAAACAACCCTACAACCAAATAACAAAGAGTCTCTTGTGTCCCCAACACACCCAATAAAATGGTAAATTGTATAGGTGCACTAGTTCGGCAAGGAGATGGTGATACAAGTACAATATGGATGGTAGATATAGGTTTTCGTAATCTGAAAGTATAAAAACCGCAAGTTAACAAGCGATAAAAGTGAGCGTAAACGGTATTGCAATGCTAGGAAACAAGGCCTAGGGTTCATACTTTCACTAGTGCAAGTTCTCTCAACAGTAATAACATAATTGGATCATATAACTATCGCTCGGCATGCAACAAAGAGTCACTCCAAAGTCACTAATAGCGGAGAACAAACAAAGAGATTATTGTAGGGTACAAAACCACCTCAAAGTTATCCTTTCTGATCGATCTATTCAAGAGTCCGTAGTAAAATAACACGAAGTTATTCTTTTCGTTCAATCTATCCTAGAGTTTGTACTAGAATAACACCTTAAGACACAAATCAACCAAAACCCTAATGTCACCTAGATACTCCAACGTCACCTCAAGTATCCGCGGGTATGATTATACGATATGCATCACACAATCTCAGATTCATCTATTCAACCAACACAAAGAACTTGTCAAGACGAAAACGTGTGCCAACCCCTATGCATAGATTCCCAAGGTCACGGAACCCGCAAGTTGATCACCAAAACATACATCAAGTGAATCAATAGAATACCCCATTGTCACCACGGGTATCCCACGCAAGACATACATCAAGTGTTCTCAAATCCTTAAAGACTCAATCCGATGAGATAACTTCGAAGGGAAAACTCAATCCATTACAAGAGAGTAGAGGGGGAGAAACATCATAAGATCCAACTATAATAGCAAAGCTCGTGATACATCAAGATCGTGCCAAATCAAGAACACGAGAGAGAGATCAAACACATAGCTACTGGTACATACCCTCAACCCCGAGGGTGAACTACTCCCTCCACGTCATGGAGAGCGCCTGGATGATGGAGATGACCACCGGTGAGGGATCCCCTCCGCTGTGGTGCCGGAATAGGGTCCCGATTGGTTTTTGGTGGCTACAGAGGCTTGCGGCGGCGGAACTCCCGATCTAGGTTATGTTCTGGAAGTTTGGGTATGTATAAGAGGTGTTGGCGTCGGGAACAAGTCAGGGGGGTCTCCGAGGCGGCCACGAGGTAGGGGTTGGCCCCGGGGGTAGGGCGCGCCCCCACCCTCGTGGGTGCCTTGGGACTCTTCTGACCCATCTCCGATGCTCCATGTGCTTCTTCTGGTCCAAAAATAATCTCCGTGAAATTTCAGGTCAATTGGACTCCGTTTGGTTTTCCTTTTCTGCGATACTAAAAAACAAGGAAAAAAAGCATGTAAAGCGGCACTGGGCTCTAGGTTAATAGGTTAGTCCCAAAAATCATATAAAATAGCATATAAATGCATATAAAACATCCTAGATGGATAATATAATAGCATGGAACAATCAAAAATTATAGATACATTGGAGACGTATCAATTATCCCCAAGCTTAATTCCTGCTCGTCCTCGAGTAGGTAAATGATAAAAACAGAACTTTTGATGTGGAATGCTACCGAACATAATTTTCAATGTAATTCTCTTTATTGTGGCATGAATGTTCAGATCCAAAAGATTCAAGACAAAAGTTTAATATTGACATAACAATAATACTTGAAGCATACTAACAAAGCAATTATGTCTAAACAAAATAACATAGCCAAAGAAAGCTCATCCCTACAAAATCATATAGTTTGGCCATGCTTCATTTTCGTCACACAAAATGCTCCCATCATGCACAACCCCGATGACAAGCCAAGCAATTGTTTCATACTTTAGTATTTTCAAACTTTTTCAACTTTCACGCAATACATGAGCGTGAGCCATGGACATAGCACTATGGGTGGAATAGAATATGATGATGGGGGTTGTGGAGAGAAGACAAAAAGGGAGAAAGTCTCACATCGACGTGGCTAATCAACGGGCTATGGAGATGCCCATCAATTGATGTCAATGCGAGGAGTAGGGATTGCCATGCAACGGATGCACTAGAGCTATAAATGTATGAAAGCTCAACAAAAGAAACTAAGTGGGTGTGCATCCAACTTGCTTGCTCACGAAGACCTAGGGCCTTTGAGGAAGCCCATTGTTGGAATTTACAAGACAAGTTCTATAATTAAAAATTCCCACTAGTATATGAAAGTGACAAAATAAGAGACTCTCTATCATGAAGATCATGGTGCTACTTTGAAGCACACGTGTGGAGATAGGATAGTAGCATTGTCCCCCTTTTTTTGGGCCTTCCTTTTTTTATCTGGCCTTTCTCTTTTTTTGGCCTTTCCCTTTTTTTTGGCCTTTGTCTTTTTTTATGGGACAATGCTCTAACGATGATGATCATCACACTTCTATTTATTCACAACTCAATGATTACAACTCGATACTAGAACAAAATATGACTCTATATGAGTGCCTCCGGTGGTGTACCGAGATGGGCATTGAATCAAGAGTGACATGTATGAAAAATTATGCATGGTGGCCTTGCCACAAATACGATGTCAACTACATGATCATGCAAGGCAATATGACAATGATGAAGCATGTCATAATAAACGGAACAGTGGAAAGTTGCATGGCAATATATCTCGGAATGGCTATGGAAATGCCATAATAGGTATGTATGGTGGTTGTTTTGAGGAAGATATAAGGAGGTTTAAGTGTGATAGAGCGTATCATATCATGGGGTTTGGATGCACCGGCGAAGTTTGCACCAACTCTCGAAGTGAGAAAGGGCAATGCACCTGCAATCAAGAGGCTAGCAATGATGGAAGGGTGAGAGTGCGTATAATCCATGGACTCAACATTAGTCATAAAGAACTCACATACTTATTGCAAAAATCTACAAGTAATCAAAACCAAGCACTAAGCGGATGCTCCTAGGGGGGTAGATTGGTAGGAAAAGACCATCGCTCGTCCCCGACCGCCACTCATAAGGAAAGCAATCAAAGAACACCTCATGCTTCAAATTTGTCACACAACGGTTACCATACATGCATGCTACGGGACTTGCAAACCTCAACACAAGTATTTTTCAATTTCAGAATTACTTAACTAGCATGACTCTAATATCACCATCTTCATATCTCAGAACAATCATCAAGTATCAGACTTCTCATAGTATTCAATGCACTCTATATGAAAGTTTTTATTATACCCATCTTGGATGCCTATCATATTAGGACTAGTTTCATAACCAAAGCAAATTACCATGCTATTTAGGACTCTCAAAATAATATAAGTGAAGCATGAGAGATCAATAATTTTTATAAAATAAAATGTAGCGACCCGACCCAAAATCGGTCAAGTCTCTGTGTAGCTGTACCATCCCAAGATCATGCTGGCACACACAGTACATTGATGGAAAGATTCAAAGTTCAATCACTCCTGAATTTATTACACGATTCTCATATCGAGTCTTTATTACAATAGAATAAATTCGGTCGAAGGCCAACTCATGAGAATAAACTAAATAAAGTTGCGGAAGCGTAGACGAATAGCGAGTCCATCCGACTCCATAGGGCAATCGCCAAGCGTGGATCGTAGCCTCACTCCTGATCGGAAAACTCCTCTGCAACATAAGACGTTGCAACCGTGTAGGTCAGCATTTTGAATATGCCGGCAAGTCAAAGAGAGAACAACAATAAAAATTACTAACACTATATGCAATTTGGGTGGGGCTCTAAGTTTCATTGTTTTGCTTGAAAAAGCCAGTTTTTCCTACAACAAGGACTTGTTTGCAAATACTACAAAATGTTGGTAGTTATTGAGATGGTTACGCCAACTAATGTCTCATCCCAATTATTAAATAACCCCTCAATTAATTTATTAAGTTCGGTGTTGAGATATCAAAATACTCCAAGTTCCAGAGGCTCAAATTGTCTCAGAATCGGGGACACGACTAACCGATTAGATCTTCACTCTGCAGAGGTTTGCGCACTTTACCCGCAAGAATCGTTCCTCCTTTAAGTCTTCGCACTTCACGGTGTTTGAAGACGGACGAATCTAAACAGGGTCTTAGAAGAGTTCCTCAGGCCATCGCCGGTGCCCATCCAATCCTATCGTTCTTCTACATCTCGTAGCACCGTCCGCCAGAGTCACGCCTAGGGTCGACCAAGCCGAGCCCATAATGGCTTGCGGCTGCATGTAAGCTTCCGGTCAATGGGGTATCCATCCGTCTCTTCGTGGCTGGGTGAAGCTTTCGCAAGATGTCATGGCGCTTCTCCATGCATCCCGCCACCACCTGGTTTCTCCAGGTGCCCGTCAACCGTCCTCCACCCAAAGAGTGAATTTTGAAGTCCATCTTGAGCTTGAAGTCATGGGGTTGTCATCATCTTGACTCTCACATCTCCCTTATGAATCACTCAACCAACCCCGTCTACGAGCATAGCAAAATAAACTACTTCGTCCCGGGCCACGGTAACAAGGGGAATTGGTTTCATCCTACCTCATGATACTACTCAAGAACATAACTTAAAAATTCTCCTACTGCATGCATGGTGGGGAGGTATAATTCTAATGCAATAAAATCATAGGTATTGTAAAAGAAAGCATGATCAAATGACTTGCCCGGCCGACGGTCTTGAAAGCTAGGGACTCGTGATAGCAGGCTTCAGCACTCCGGAAATTCTACCGAAACAAACAACAATCATATAAACATACAATCACTTAACATAACAGCATGCTAACATAAAACACACAAAACAATCGAACCAAAAACCAAAGAAAACTCGAAGAAATCCAAGCCAACAACTAACAAGAAAATAAAATAAACTTTTTATTTTCTGTAAATAAAAGTTCATGTTCTAAAACTACAGAAACTAATCTAAAATAAACTATAACATAGGTAAAATAAAATTATTTACTAAATAGAACAATAGGAAAACAGTAGCTAGTTAAATAAACAAGAAACACATGATTTTGACTAAAACTATTTTTTTATTAAATCTAAAATACCCAAATAAATTCCTACTGCTAGGCAAGGTCAAAACAAAGCAGTGACAAAAAGAATCACTAAAATAAAATAATCCTAACTCATTTTATAGCAGAAATACTAATCTGTCTAAAACTAAAATAAAACAATTTCTAATAATTTAAAAATGGCTAAAAATATTTTCTACAGAAACTACAACAAATTTGCAAACTAACAAAAAAAGAATCAACTAAAAATATTAAGTAACCTAAGAGATATGGATTTACAAAACTGAAACTATTCTGTTAAAAACAGAAACGAAAAAAATATAACTAAAAGAAAAATCGGCGCTAGTGGGCCTATCTAACGCTTTCAAAGCGATATATAACTAATGCGTGCCCGAGGTTAACAGAGAATAAACCGATCGGGCCGGTCTAACTAAACCGCTAACTAAACCAAAAAAACCGTAACTAAACCGGCCTTTTTAAAATAAAACGTACCCCTTCGCTAGTCTAATCTAAGCCCTAGGTTTTAGATCGAACGGTGGTGGGCGGCTCGGCGACTTACATCATGGTGGCGGCACGACGGCAGCGACGACGGCTTTCGGGCGGCATAGCAGCTCCGGTGGTTCGAGGCGACGGCGGAGGCGGGCGTCAAAGTCTGGCGGTTCAAGGGAGGTCGGGTGGAGTCGTTGGAGCTCGGGGATGACGGGGATGATCGGGACGAGCTCGGGTGAGCTCCAGCTCCGCGGCGGCGTGACAAGCTCGGGCGGCGACGCCGAGGGCTCTGGGCAAGGAGAGAATGTCAGGAGGTGCGGGAGGAAGCGGCGGTTCGGGTGGAGTGGCTTGGAAATCGAGGATGGCTCACCGGTGATAAACGGCGGCGAACCGAGGCGGCGGCGGCGAGATGCGTTCGAGGGTGTGAGCTACGGAGGGTTTTGGGGGTTCGAGGAGGAGGGCGAGGTATTTATAGGGCACCAACTTGGGCGGGGCGACTCGGGATCGCGACCCGTGAAGATCGCGGGCGACGGGCGGCGGGACGCTTCTGGCGTGGCGAGGGCGTAGGGGAAAGAGAAGGGTGGGGCGGCGTCGGTGAGAGAGGGGGAGAGGAGAGCGAGCGGCGACCGAGGGGAGGGATTTGGGCGGCTCGGGCAGGCTGGCTCGGCGGCCGGCTGCACTGCCATTGGTGGGCTGCCTGGCCGGTATTGGTGGGCGCCTGGGTTTTTTTCCTTTTTCCCTTTTTTTTGAATTAGGGAGAGGAGGGAATATATAAAAAATATATATTTTTATATAGGACATATATATATCAAAATTATCAAGGGAATTTACCCTACAACTCGGACATTTTTCCAAGGGCAAAACTCAAACTTCAAAAAAAACATTTTCTAGAAATCCCAAATAAAATCAAATTTGAATTCAATCTTTTTGGCAATACTTTTCTTCTGACATTTTAGGAGTGTCATGTTTACTCCTCTCATACTTTTTCTCAAGTATTTGTCAGGCATTGTTTTGAAGTAAATTCAACTGCCAATTTGAATTCAAATTCCAACAAACCCAAAAGCCTCTGAAATAATTCAAATGTCACTCAATTCAAACAATAATGCATAGATGCTTAGCTATAATTGTAAAACATTCCAAATGGGAAATTTGGGATGTTACATAAAACCACCACCATGCTCTAAAAAGATATAAGTGAAGCATTAGAGCAAACGACAAACTACTCCGAAAGATATAAGTGAAGATCAATGAGTAGTTGAATAATTATGCAACTATGTGAAGACTATCTAACATTTAAGAATTTCATACCTTGGTATTTTATTCAAACAGCAAGCAAAACAAAATAAAATAAAATTACGCTCCAAGCAAAACACATATCATGTGGTGAATAAAAATATAGCTCCAAGTAAAGTTACCGATGAACGAAGATTTAAAGAGGGATGCCTTACGGGGCATCCCCAAGCTTAGGCTCTTGGTTATCGTTGAATATTACCTTGGGGTGACTTGGGCATCCCCAAGCTTAGGCTCTTGCAACTCCTTATTCCATAGTCCATCGAATCTTTACCCAAAAATTGAAAACTTCACAACACAAAAGTCAACAGAAAACTCGTAAGCTCCGTTAGTATAAGAAAATAAATCACCACTTAGGTACTTTTGTGAACTCATTCTAAATTCATATTGGTGTAATATATTCTGTACTCCAACTTCTCTATGGTTCATACCCTCCGATACTACTCATAGATTCATCAAAATAAGCAAACAACACAATGAAAATAGAATCTGTAAAAAAACAGAACAGTCCGTAGTAATCTGTGTCGTTAAAATACTTCTGTAACTCCAAAAATTATGAAATAAATTTTTTGACCTGAGGAAATTTTATATTAATCATCTGCAAAAAGAATCAACCTAAAATCACTCTCCAGTAAAAAATGGCAGCTAATCTCGTGAGCGCAAAAGTTTCTGTTTTTTACAGCAAGATCGCAAAGACTTCACCCAAGTCTCCCCAAAGGTTCTACTTGGCACAAACACTAATTAAAACAATAAGACCACATCTAACCATAGGCTAGATGAATTATTTATTAATAAACAGGAGCAAAAGGCAAATAACAAAAATAAAATTGGGTTGCCTCCCAACAAGCGCTAACGTTTAACGCCCCTAGCTAGGCATGATGATTTCAATGATGCTCACATAAAAGATAAGAACTGAAACATGAAGAGAGCATAATTAAGAATATGACTAGCACATTTAAGTCTAACCCACTTCCTATTCACAGGGATTTTGTGAGCAAACAACTTATGGGAACAATAATCAACTAGCATAGGAAGGCAAAACGAGCATAACTTCAAAACTTGAACCACATAGAGAGGAAACTTGATATTATTGCAATTTCTACAAGCATATGTTCCTCCCTCATGATAATTTTCAGTAGCATAATGAATGAATTCAACAATATAACCATCACATAAAGCATTCTTTTCATGATCTACAAGCATAGAATTTTTATTACTCTCCACATAAGCAATTTTCTTCTCATTCGGAATAGTGAGAGTATCATAAGAAACTCAAATACTATAAATTGTTTCCACATTGAAAGAATAAAGTTCAGAAAAAGGGTAATAATAATCATGACAATTTTTATAAATATAATCATCACTACTTTTTATAGCATACATATCATCACAATAATTATCATAAGTAGCAACTTTGTTCTCATCATAATCGATTGAAACCTCTTCCAAGATAGTGGAATCATTACTAAATAAAGTCATGACCTCTCCAAATCTACTTTTATAATTATCACAATAAGATTCCATACCCTCCAAAATAGTGGGATCATTACTTCCTAAAGTTGACACTCTTCCAAACCCACTTTCATCAATATAATCATCATAAGTAGGAAGCATGCTATCATCATAATAAATTTGCATATCAAAACTTGGGAGGTTAAAAATATCATCTTCATAAAGCATAGCATCCCCAAGCTTGGGACAAACATTAATTGCAGCAAATAAATTCTCAAACATGTCATTCTCATCAAACATAGCATCCCCAAGCTTGGGCCTTTTCATATCATAAGCATAATCACTCTCATCATTAATAGTATGGATAACACCAATAGTATAGCAATTATCATCATCACAATGAGTAATAGGAGCAACATCATTTGGGAGGGATACCTTTTTACCTTTGCTTCTCCATCTTTTCTTTTTCTTCTTCGCATAATGTGTGGGTTTAATCCTCTTTTTGGAGCTCCTTATTAATGAGATTGGTTGAATAGAAGGCTCCTCCTGGTTACCTGATTCATCATAAGTAATAATATGAGGATATTGGGAAGTCTCTTCCCTTTCATTAGGATTCTCTTAATCTTGTATTTGTTTTCTTGTCTTTATGTAATTGGCAATATAAGGATTTTCAATGCAATTCACCGCACAATACATATAAATTTCCTCTAGATCAAATTCAAGAACTGTCTCAAGGGCAAATTCTAGAATATACTTAGTTATACACTTCATTCTTCATAACCCAGAAGCAAACTAAGTTCATTATGATAAGCAAGGGAAATCAAGTCATCACAATTTTTGGACACGATACGATCATGAAACAATTTGCATTGGATATTTAAATGACCACGTTCATTCCAAAGTTCAGAAGGATGGCAAATAAAATTTAAATTTTCAGCACAAACATCTAGCCTTTCTTGCAACCATTTAGTTTCTAAATACTTATGCCTCTTGCAAAATCTATCTTCCCTATTTGGTGTGTACTTGCAAACTCTATGCACTCCACAAAAATTGACATGCTTATAAGAGACATTTTCATCATGCTAGTGCAATCATCATTAGTACCATGGATAGTCAAAGAGTTTGTACTAACAACATTGCAATCATGCTCATCATTCAAAGATTTAGTGCCAAACATTTTAATGCATTCTTCCTCTAACACTCCGGCACAATTATCGGAATCCTTATTTTCATGAAAGATATTAAAAAGATGAAGCATATGAGGCACCCTTAGTTCCATTTTTTTGTAGTTTTCTTTTATAGACTAAACTAGTGATAAAACAAGAAACAAAAAGATTCGATTGCAAGATCTAAAGATATATCTTCAAGCACTCACCTCCCCGGCAACGGCGCGAGAAACTGCTTGATGTCTACTACACAACCTTCTTCTTATAGACGTTGTTGGGCCTCCAAGTGCAGAGGTTTGTAGGAAAGTAGCAAATTTCCCTCAAGTGGATGACCTAAGGTTTATCAATCCATGGGAGGCGTAGGATGAAGATGGTTTCTCTCAAACAACCTTGCAACCAAATAACAAAGAGTCTCTTGTGTCCCCAACACACCCAATACAATGGTCAATTGTATAGGTGCACTAGTTCAGCGAAGAGATGGTGATACAAGTACAATATGGATGGTAGATATAGGTTTTTGTAATCTGAAATTATAAAAACAGCAAGGGAACAAGCGATAAAAGTGAGCGTAAACGGTATTGCAATGCTAGTAAACAAGGCCTCGGGTTCATACTTTCACTAGTGCAAGTTCTCTCAACAATAATAACATAATTGGATCATATAACTATCCTTCAACATGCAAAAAAGAGTCACTCCAAAGTCACTAATAGCGGAGAACAAACGAAGAGATTATTGTAGGGTACAAAACCACCTCAAAGTTATCCTTTCTGATCGATCGATTCAAGAGTCCGTAGTAAAATAACACGAAGTTATTCTTTCCGTTCAATCTATCCTAGAGTTTGTACTAGAATAACACCTTAAGACACAAATCAACCAAAACCCTAATGTCACCTAGATACCCCAATGTCACCTCAAGTATCCGCAGGTATGATTATACGATATGCATCACATAATCTCAGATTCATCTATTCAACCAAAACAAAGAACTTCAAAGAGTGCCCCAAAGTTTCTATCGGAGAACAAGACGAAAACGTGTGCCAACCCCTATGCACAGATTCCCAAGGTCACCGGACCCGCAAGTTGATCACCAAAACATACATCAAGTGAATCAATAGAATACCCCATTGTCACCACGGGTATCCCACGCAAGACATACATCAAGTGTTCTCAAATCCTTAAAGACTCAATCCGATAAGATAACTTCAAGGGAAAACTCAATCCATTACAAGAGAGTAGAGGGGGAGAAACATCATAAGATCCAACTATAATAGCAAAGCTCGCGATACATCAACATCGTGCCAAATCAAGAACACGAGAGAGAGATCAAACACATAGCTACTGGTACATACCCTCAACCCCGAGGGTGAACTACTCCCTCCTTGTCATGGAGAGCGCCGGGATGATGAAGATGGCCACCGGTGAGGGATCCCCCCTCCGGCAGGGTGCCGGAACAGGGCCCTGATTGGTTTTTGGTGGCTACAGTGTTGGGTAACGTAGTAATTTCAAAACATTTCCTACGCAATCGCAAATTCATGGTGATGCATAGTAACGAGAGGGGAGAGCGTCATCCATGTACCCTCGTAGACCGGAAGCAGAAGCGTTATGACAACGCGGTTGATGTAGTCGTACGTCTTCACGATCAACCGATCCTAGTACCGAACGTAAGGCACCTCCACGATCTGCACACGTTCAGCTCGGTGACGTCCCACAAACTCACGATCCAGTAGAGCTTCGAGGGAGAGCTTCGTCAGCACGACGGTGTGATGATGGGGATGATGAAGCTACCGACGCAGGGCTCCGCCTAAGCACCACTACGATATGACCGAGGTGGATTATGGTGGAGGGGGGCACCGCACACGGCTAAGAGATCAATGATCAAATTGTGTGTCTATGGGGTGCCCCCCTCCCCCGTATGTAAATGAGTGGAGGAGGGGGGAGGGCCGGCCCTCTATGGCGCGCCCTGGAGGAGTCCTACTCCCACCGGGAATAGGATTCCCCCCTTCCCTAGTTGGACTAGGAGAGAAGGAAGGGGGAGAGAGGGAGGAAGGAAAGGGGGACGCCGCCCCCTCCTAGTTCAATTCGGACCAGAGGGAGAGGGGGCGCGAGGCCTGCCCTGGTCTCCTCTCTCTCTCCACTATGGCCCAATAAGGCCCATACACTTACCGGGGGGTTCCGGCAACCTCCCTGTACTTCGGTAAAATCCCAATTTCACCCGGAACTATTCCGATGTCCAAATATAGGCTTCCAATATATCGATCTTTATGTCTCGACCATTTTGAGACTCCTAGTCATGCCCGTGATCATATCCGGGACTCCGAACTACCTTCGGTACATC
The DNA here is from genome assembly GCA_021605145.1 of Aegilops bicornis. Taxonomy (NCBI): domain Eukaryota; kingdom Viridiplantae; phylum Streptophyta; class Magnoliopsida; order Poales; family Poaceae; genus Aegilops; species Aegilops bicornis. The sequence goes on from CM038675.1 coordinate 537,951,690, forward strand.
AAAACGCATAAACTCATAATACCGATCGTCACCGAACGTTAAGCGTGCGGACCCTACGGGTTCGAGAGCTATCTAGACATGACCGAGACACGTCTCTGGTCAATAACCAATAGCGGAACCTGGATTATCATATTGGTTCCTACATACTCTACGAAGATATTTATCGGTCAAACCGCATAACAACATACGTTGTTCCCTTTGTCATCGGTATGTTACTTGCCCGAGATTCGATCATCGGTATCTCAATACCTAGTTCAATCTCATTACCAAAGAAGTCTCTTTACTCGTTCGAATGCATCATCCATAACTAACTCATTAATTACATTGCTTACAAGGCTTATAGTGATGTGCATTATCGAGAGGGCCCGGAGATACCTCTCCGACAATCGGAGTGACAAATCCTAATCTTGATCTATGCCAACTCAACAACTACCATCGGACACACCTGTAGAGCACCTTTATGATCACCCAGTTATGTTGTGACGTTTGGTAGCACACAAAGTGTTCCTTCGGTATTCGGGAGTTGCATAATCTCATAGTCATAGGAACATGTATAAGTCATGAAGAAAGCAATAGCAATATACTAAACGATCAAATGCTAAGCTAACGGAATGGGTCAAGTCAATCACATCATTCTCTAATGATGTGATCCCGTTAATCAAATGACAACTCATGTCTATGGCTAGGAAACTTAACCGTCTTTGATTCAATGAGCTAGTCAAGTAGAGGCATACTAGTGACACTTTTTTTGTCTATGTATTCACACATGTACTAAGTTTCCGGTTAATACAATTCTAGCATGAATAATAAACATTTATCATGATATAAGGAAATATAAATAACAACTTTATTATTGCCTCTAGGGCATATTTCCTTCAGTCTCCCACTTGCACTAGAGTCAATAATCTAGATTGCACAGCAATGATTCTAACACCCATGGAGTCTTGGTGTTGATCATGTTTGGCTCATGAGAGAGGCTTAGTAAATGGGTCTGCAATATTCAGATCCTTGTGTATCTTGCAAGTCTCTATGTCTCCCTCCTTGACTTGATCGCGTATGGAATTGAAGCGTCTCTTGATGTGCTTGGTTCTCTTGTGAAATCTGGATTCATTTGCCAAGGCAATTGCACCAGTATTGTCACAAAAGATTTTCATTGGACCCGATGCACTAGGTATGACACCTAGATCGGATATGAACTCCATCATCCAGACTCCTACATTTGCTGCTTCCGAAACAGCTATGTACTCCGCTTCACACGTAGATCCCGCCACGACGCTTTGCTTAGAACTGTACCAACTGACAGCTCCACCGTTCAATATAAACACGTATCCGGTTTGTGACTTAGAGTCATCCGGATCAGATGTCAAAGCTTACATCGACGTAACCATTTACGATGAGCTCTTTGTCACCTCCATAAACGAGAAACATATCCTTAGTCCTTTTCGTGTATTTCAGGATATTCTTGACCGTTGTCGATGATCCACTCGGATTCTTGTGGTACCTCCCTGCTAAACTAATAGCAAGGCACACATCAGGTCTGGTACACAGAATTGCATACATGATAGAGCCTATGGCTGAAGCATAGGGAACACCTTTCATTTTCTCTCTATCTTTTGCAGTGGTCGGGCATTGAGTCTGACTCAACTTCACACCTTGTAACATAGGCAAGAACCCTTTCTTTGCTTGATCCATTTTGAACTTCTTCAAAACTTTATCAAGGTATGTGCTTTGTGAAAGTCCAATTAAGCGTCTTGATCTATCTCTATAGATCTTGATGCCCAATATATAAGCAGCTTCACCAAGGTCTTTCATTGAAAAAATCTTATTCAAGTATCCTTTTATGCTATCCAGAAATTCTATATCATTTCCAATCAACAATATGTCATCCACATATAATATTAGAAATGCTACAGAGCTCCCACTCACTTTCTTGTAAAAATACAGGCTTCTCTAAAAGTCTGTATAAAACCATATGCTTTGATCACACTATCAAAACGTTTATTCCAACTCCGAGATGCTTGCACCAGTCCATAGATGGATCGCTGGAGCTTGCACACTTTGTTAGCATCCTTTGGATCGATAAAGCCTTCATGTTGCATCATATACAACTCTTCGTCCAGAAATCCATTCAGGAATGCAGTCTTTACATCCATTTGCCAAATTTCATAATCATAAAATGCGGCAATTGCTAACATGATTCGGACAGACTTAACCATCGCTACGGGTGAGAAAGTCTCATCGTAGTCAACTCCTTGAACTTTTCGAAAACCTTTCGCAACAAGCCGAGCTTTGTAGACAGTAACATTACTGTTAGCGTCTGTCTTCTTCTTGAAGATCCATTTATTCTCGATGGCTTGCCAATCATTGGGCAAGTCAACCAAAGTCCACACTTTGTTCTCATACATGGATCCCGTCTCAGATTTCATGGCCTCAAGCCATTTTGCGGAATCTGGTCTCATCATCGCTTCCTCATTGTTCGTAGGTTCGTCATGGTCAAGTAACATGACCTCCAGAACAGGATTACCTTACCACTCTGGTGCAGATCTTACTCTGGTTGACCTACGAGGTTCAGTAGTAACTTGATTTGAACTTACATGATCATCATCATTAGCTTCCTCACTAATTGGTGAAGGAATCACAGGAACATATTTCTGTGATGTACTAGTTTCCAATAAGGGAGCAGGTACAGTTACCTCATCAAGTTCTACTTTCCTCCCACTCACTTCTTTCGAGAGAAACTCCTTCTCTAGAAAGGATCCATTCTTAGCAACGAATGTCTTGCCTTCGGATCTGTGATAGAAGGTGTACCCAATGCCTCCTTTGGGTATCCTATAAGGACACATTTCTCGACTTGGGTTCGAGCTTATCGAGTTGAAGCTTTTTCACATAAGCATCGCAGCCCCAAACTTTAAGAAACGACAACTTTGGTTTCTTGCCAAACCACAGTTCATAAGGTGTCGTCTCAACGGATTTAGATGGTTCCCTATTTAACGTGAACGCAGTTGTCTCTAAAGCATAACCCCAAAATGATAGAGGTAAATCAGTAAGAGACATCATAGATCGCACCATATCTAGTTAAGTACAATTACAACGTTCGGACACACCATTACTGTTTGTGGTGTTCCGGTATGGCGTGAGTTGCGAAACTATTCCGCATTGTTTCAAATGAAGACCAAACTCGTAACTCAAATATTCTCCTCCACGATCAGATCATAGAAACTTTAGTTTCTTGTTACAATGATTTTCCACTTCACTCTGAAATTCTTTGAACTTTTCAAATGTTTCATACTTATGTTTCATCAAGTAGATATACCCATATCTGCTCAAATCATCTGTGAAGGTGAGAAAATAATGATACCCGCCGTGAGCCTCAACATTCATTGGACCACATACATCAGTATGTATGATTTCCAACAAATCTATTGCTCGCTCCATTGTTCCGGAGATCGGAGTTTTAGTCATCTTGCCCATGAGGCATGGTTCGCAAGTACCAAGTGATTCATAATCAAGTGATTCCAAAAGTCCATCAGAATGGAGTTTCTTCATGCGCTTTAGACCAATATGACCCAAACGGCAGTGCCACAAATAAGTTGCACTATCATTATCAACTCTGCATATTTTGGCTTCAATATTATGAATATGTGTATCACTACTATCGAGATTCAATATAAATAGACCACTCCTCAAGGGTGCATTACCATAAAAGATATTACTCATATAAATAGAACAACCATTATTCTCTGATTTAAATGAATAACCGTCTCGCATCAAACAAGATCCAGATATAATGTTCATGCTTAACGCTGGCACCAAATAACAATTATTCAGGTCTAAAACTAATCCCGAAGGTAGATGTAGAGGTAGCGTGCCGACCGTGATCACATCGACTTTGGAACCATTTCCCACGCGCATCGTCACCTCGTCCTTAGCCAATCTTCGCTTAATCCGTAGTCCCTATTTTGAGTTGCAAATATTAGCAATGTAACCAGATTATCAAATACCTAGGTGCTACTGCGAGAATTAGTAAGGTACACATCAATAACATGTATATCACATATACCTTTGTTCACCTTGCCATCCTTCTTATCCGCCAAGTATCTAGGGCAGTTCCACTTCCAAAGGACCAAATACTTTGAAGTAGAAGCACTCGATCTGTGCTTAGGTCCAGACTTGGGCTTCTTCACTTGAGCAACAACTTGCTTGTTGTTCTTCTTGAAGTTCCCTTCTTCCCTTTACCCTTTTTCTTGAAACTGGTGGTCTTGTTGACCATCAACACTTGATGCTCCTTCTTGATTTCTACCTCCACAGCGTTTAGCATCGCGAAGAGCTCGGGAATTTTCTTTTCCATCCCTTGCATATTATAGTTCATCATGAAGCTCTTGTAGCTTGGTGGCAGTGATTGAAGAATTCTGTCAATGACACTATCATCCGGAAGATTAACTCCCAGTTGAATCAAGTGATTGTTATACCTAGACATTTTGAGTATATGCTCACTGACAGAACTATTCTCCTCCATCTTGCAGCTGTAGAACTTATTGGAGACTTCATATCTCTCAATCCGGGCATTTGCTTGAAATATTAACTTCAACTCCTGGAACATCTCATATGCTCCATGATGTTCAAAACGTCGTTGAAGTCCCGGTTCTAAGCCGTAAAGCATGGCACACTGAACTATAGAGTAGTCATCACAGCTTTGCTCTGCCAGACGTTCATAACATCTGGCGTTGCTCCTGCAGCGGGACTGGCACCTAGCGGTGCTTCTAGGACGTAATTCTTCTGTGCAGCAATGAGGATAATCGTCAAGTTACGGACCTAGTCCGTGTAATTGCTACCATCATCTTTCAACTTTGCTTTCTCAAGGAACGCATTAAAATTCAACGGAGCAACATCACGGGCCATCTATCTACAACAACATAGACATGCAAAATACTATCAGGTACTAAGTTCATGATAAATTAAAGTTCAATTAATCAAATTACTTAAGAACTCCCACTTAGACAGACATCCCTCTAATCAACTAAGTGATCACGTGATCCATATCAACTAAACCATGTCCGATCATCACGTGAGATGGAGTAGTTTTCAATGGTGAACATCACTATGTTGATCATATCTACTATATGATTCACGCTCGACCTTTTGGTCTCAGTGTTTCGAGGCCATATCTGCATATGCTAGGCTCGTCAAGTTTAATCTGAGTATTCTGCGTGTGCAAAACTGGCTTGCACCCATTGTATGTGAATGTAGAGCTTATCACACCCGATCATCACGTGGTGTCTCGGCACGACAAACTTTCACAATGGTGCATACTCAGGGAGAACACTTATACCTTGAAATTTAGTGAGAGATCATCTTATAATGCTACCGTCGATCTAAGCAAAATAAGATGCACAAAAGATAAACATCACATGCAATCAATATAAGTGATATGATATGGCCATCATCATCTTGTGCCTTTGATCTCCATCTCCAAAGCACCGTCATGATCACCATCGTCACCGGCGCGACACCTTGATCTCCATTGTAGCATCGTTGTCGTCTCGCTAACTATTGCTTCTACGACTATCGCTACCACTTAGTGATAAAGTAAAGCAATTACATGGCGATTGCATTTCATACAATAAAGCGACAACCATATGGCTCCTGCAAGTTGCCGATAACTCTGTTACAAAACATGATCATCTCATACAATAAAATTTAGCATCATGTCTTGACCATATCACATCACAACATGCCCTGCAAAAACAAGTTAGACGTCCTCTACTTTGTTGTTGCAAGTTTTACGTGGCTGCTACGGGCTGAGCAAGAACCGTTCTTACCTACGCATCAAAACCACAATGATATTTCGTCAAGTATGTGCTGTTATAACCTTCACAAGGATGTATAGCCACACTCTATTCAACTAAAGTTGGAGAAATCGACACCCGCCACCAATTGCAGCGAAGCACGTCGGTAGAAATAGTCTCGCATAAGCATACGCGTAATGTCGGTCCGGGCCGCTTAATCCAACAATACCGCCGAATCAAAGTATGACATGCTGGTAAGCAGTATGACTTGTATCACCCACAACTCACTTGTGTTCTACTCGTGCATATAACATCTACGCATAAACCTGGCTCTGATGCCACTGTTGGGGAACGTAGTAATTGTTGGGGAACGTAGTAATTTCAAAAATTTTCCTACGATCACGCAAGATCATGGTGATGCATAGCAACGAGATGAGAGTGTTGTCTACATACCCTCGTAGACCAGCAACGGAAGCGTTGACGCAACATAGAGGAAGTAGTTGTACTTCTTCCCGATCCAACCGATCCAAGTACCGAACGTACGGCACCTCCGAGTTCTGCACACGTTCAGCTCGATGACGTCCCTCGAACTCCGATCCAGCCGAGTGTTGAGGGAGAGTTTCACAAGACGACGGCGCAGGACGATGATGATGTTCCACGGCGCAGGGCTTCGCCTAAGCTCCGCCACGGTATTCTCGAGGTGTAATATGGTGGAAGGGGCACCAGACACGGCTAAGGAAAGATCTCAAGGATCAACTTGTGTGTCATGGGGTGCCCCTGCCTGTATATAAAGGAGGGAAGGGAGGGCTGGCCGGCCAAGGCTTGGTGCGCCAGGGTGTCCTACTCCTACTAGGAGTAGGATTCCCCCAATCCTAGTCCAACTAGGTTTCCCCAAGTGGGAAGGGAGAGAGAGGCGCCTTCTCCTAGTCCTAATAGGACTAGGGAAGGGGGAAGGTGCTACCAGCACTTGGGCCCCCTTCTCTCCTTTCCACTAAGGCCCATGTTGGCCCATTAGTATTCCGGGGTTCGGTAACCTCCGGTGCATTGGTAAAATTCCCAATTTCACCCGGAACACTTCCGATGTCCAAACATAGACTTCCAATATATGAATCTTTATGTCTCGACCATTTCGAGACTCCTCGTCCACGTCCGTGATCTCATCCGGGACTCGAACAACCTTCGGTACAGAAACATCATAACAACTCATAGTAACCGCCATCGAAGCGTTAAGCGTGCGGACCCTACGGGTTCGAGAACTATGTAGACATGACCGAGACACCTCTCCGTCAATAACCAATAAGCGGGACCTGGATGCCCATATTGGCTCCTACATATTCTACGAAGATCTTTATCGGTCAGACCGCATAACAACATACGTTGTTCCCTTTGTCATCGGTATGTTACTTGCCCGAGATTCGATCGTCGGTATCCAATACCTAGTTCAATCTCGTTACCGGCAAGTCTCTTTACTCGTTCCGTAATACATCATCTCACAACTAACTCATTAGTTGCAATGCTTGCAAGGCTTATGTGATGTGCATTACCGAGAGGGAAGCTATATACCTCTCGGAAAATCGGAGTGACAAATCGTTTTGTCGATATATGCCAAGCCAACATGTACCTTCGGAGACACCTGTAATTTACCTTTATAATCACCCGATTCACGTTGTGACGTTTGGTAGCACCCAAAGTGTTCCTCGTGCAAACGGAGTTGCATAATCTCATAGTCATAGGAACATGTATAAGTCATGAAGAAAAAGCACTAGCAACAAACTATACGATCGGGTGCTATGCTAATGGAATGGGTCATGTCAATCAGATCATTCAACCAATGATGTGATCCCGTTAATCAAATAACAACTCCTTGTTCATGGTTTAGGAAACACAACCATCTTTGATTAACGAGCTAGTCAAGTAGAGGCATACTAGTGACACTCTGTAGGTTTATGTATTCACACATGTATTATGTTTCCTGTTAATACAATTCTAGCATGAATAATAAACATTTATCATGATATAAGGAAATAAATAATAACTTTATTATTGCCTCTAGGGCATATTTCCTTGCCTCCCACTTGCACTAGAGTCAATAATCTAGTATTACACAGTAATGATTCTAACACCCATGGAGTCTTGGTGCCGATCATGTTTTGCTCGTGGAAGAGGCTTAGTCAACGGTCCGCAACATTCAGATCCGTATGTATCTTGCATATCTCTATGTCTCCCACGGACCAAATCCGGATGGAGTTGAAGCGTCTTTTGATGTGCTTGGTTCTCTTGTGAAATCTGGATTCCTTTGCTAAGGCAATTGCACCATATTGTCACAAAAGATTTTCATTGGACCCGATACACTAGGTACAACACCTAGATCGGTTATGAACTCCTTCATCCAGACTCCTTCATTAGCTGCTTCAGAAGCAGCTATGTACTCAGCTTCACATGTAGATCCCGCCATGACGCTTTGTTTGGAACTGCACCAACTGACAGCTCCTCCGCTTAATGTAAATACGTATCCGGTTTGCGATTTAGAATCGTCCGGATCGATGTCAAAGCTTGCGCCGACGTAACTGTTTATTCTGAAGTTCTTTGTCACCGCCATAAATGAGAAACATATCCTTAGTCCTTCTCAAGTACTTAAGGATGTTCTTGACCGCTGTCCGATGATCCACTCTGGATTACTTTGGTACCTGCCGCCAAACTTACAGCAAGGCACACATCAGGTCCGGTACACAGCATTGCATACATGATAGAGCCTATGGCTGAAGCATAGGGAACATCTTTCATTTTCTCTCTATCTTCTGCGGTGGTCGGGCATTGAGTCTTACTCAACTTCACACCTTGTAGCACCGGCAAGAACCCTTTCTTTGCTCGATCCATTTTGAACTTTTCAAAACTTTATCAAGGTATGTGCTTTGTGAAAGTCCTATCAAGCCGTCTTGATCTATCTCTATAGATCTTAATGCCCAATATGTAAGCAGCTTCACCGAGGTCTTTCATCGAAAAACTTTTATTCAAGTATCCCTTTATGCTATCCAGAATTCTATATCATTTCCGATCGGTAATATGTCATCCACATATAATATCGTAAATGCTACAGAGCTCCCACTCACTTTCTTGTAAATACAGGCTTCTCCAAAAGTCTCAGATAAAACCAAATGCTTTGATCACACTATCAAAACGTTTATTCCAACTCCGAGAGGCTTGCACCAGTCCATAAATGGACCGCTGGAGCTTGCACACTTTGTTAGCTCCTTTGGATCGACAAAACCTTCTGGTTGCATCATATACAACTCTTCTTCCGTAAATCCATTCAGAATGCAGTTTTAACATCCATTTGCCAAATTTCATAATCATAAAATGCGGCAATTGCTAACATGATTCGGACGGACTTAAGCATCGCTACGGGTGAGAAGGTCTCATCGTAGTCAATCCCTTGAACTTGTCGAAAACCTTTTGCAACAAGTCGAGCTTTATAGATGATAACATTACCATCAGCGTCAGTCTTCTTCTTGAAGATCCATTTATTCTCAATTGCTTGCCGATCATCGGGCAAGCCAACCAAAGTCCACACTTTGTTCTCATACATGGATCCCATCTCAGATTTCATGGCTTCAAGCCATTTTGTGGAATCTGGGCTCACCATCGCTTCTTCATAGTTCGTAGGTTCATCATGTTCCCGGTAACATGACTTCCAGAATAGGATTACCGCATTCACACCGGGTGCGGATCTTGCTCTGGTTGATCTCTGAAGTTCTCAGAGAAACTTGATCTGAAGTTTCATGATCATCATCATTAGCTTCTTCCCTATTTGGTGTAGGTGTCACGTAAACTGTTTTACGTGATGTACTACTTCTCAATAAGGGAGTAGATACGATTATCTCATCAAGTTCTACTTTCCTCCCACTCACTTCTTTCGAGAGAAACTCCTTCTCCAAAAAGTTTCCGAATTTAGCAACAAAAATCTTGCCTTCGGATCTGTGATAGAAGGTGTACCCAACAGTCTCCTTTGGGTATCCTATGAAGACACATTTCTCCGATTTGGGTTCGAGCTTATCAGGTTGAAGCTTTTTCACATAAGCATCGCAGCCCCAAACTTTCGTAAACGACAACTTTGGTTTCTTGCCAAACCACAGTTCATAAGGCGTCGCCTCAACGGATTTAGATGGTGCCCTATTTAAAGTGAATGTAGCCGTCTCTAAAGCATAACCCCAAAACGATAGCGGTAAATCAGTAAGAGACATCATAGATCGCACCATATCTAATAAAGTACGATTACGACGTTCGGACACACCATTACGTTGTGGTGTTCCAGGTGGCGTAAGTTGCGAAACTATTCCGCATTGTTTCAAATGTAGGCCAAACTTGTAACTCAAATATTCTCCTCCACGATCAGATCGTAGAAACTTTATTTTCTTGTTACGATGATTTTCCACTTCACTCTGAAATTCTTTGAACTTTTCAAATGTTTCAGATTTGTGTTTCATTAAGTAGATATACCCATATCTGCTCAAATCATCTGTGAAGGTGAGAAAATAACGATATCCGCCATTTAGCCTCAACATTCATTGGACCACATACATCGGTATGTATGATTTCCAATAAATCTGTTGCTCTCTCCATAGTTCCGAGAACGGTGTTTTAGTCATCTTGCCCATAAGGCACGGTTCGTAAGTGCCAAGTGATTCATAATCAAGTGACTCCAAAAGTCCATCAAGATGGAGTTTCTTCATGCGCTTTACACCGATATGACCTAAACGGCAAGTGCCACAAATAAGTTGCACCATCATTATCAACTCTGCATCTTTTGGTTTCAACATTATGAATATGTGTATCACTACTATCAAGATTAAGTAAAACAAACCATTCTTCAATGGTGCATGACCATAAAAGATATTATTCATATAAATAGAACAACCATTATTCTCTGATTTAAATGAATAACCGTCTTGCATTAAACAAGATCCAGATATAATGTTCATGCTCAACGCTGGTACTAAATAACAATTATTTAGGTCTAATACTAATCCCGAAGGTAGATGTAGAGGTAGCGTGCCATTGCGATCACATCGACTTTGGAACCATTTCCCACGCATCGTCACCTCGTCCTTAGCCAATCTTCGCAATCCGTAGCCCTGCTTCGAGTTGCAAATATTAGCAATGAACCAGTATCAAATACCAGGTGCTATCATGAGTATTAGTAAGGTACACATCAATAACATGTATATCATATATACCTTTGTTAACCTTGCCATCCTTCTTATCCGCCAAATACTTGGGGCAGTTCCGCTTCGATGACCAGCCTGCTTGCAATAGAAGCACTCGGTTTCAGGCTTAGGACCAGACTTGGGTTTCTTCTCTTGATCGACAACTTGCTTGCTGTTCTTTTGAAGTTTCCTTTTCTTTCCTTTGCCCTTTTTCTTGAAACTAGTGGTTTTGTTAACCATCAACACTTGATGCTCCTTTTTGATTTCTACCTCCATGCTTTCAAAGATCGCGAAGAGCTCGGGCATTGTTTTGGTCATCCCTTGCATATTATAGTTCATCACGAAGCTCTTGTAGCTTGGTGGCGTGATTGGAGAATTCTGTCAATGACGCAATCATCCGGAAGATTAACTCCCAGTTGAATCAAGTGATTGTTATATCCGGACATTACGAGTATATGCTCATCGACAGTAACCGTTCTCCTCCATCTTACTGACTATAGAACTTATTGGAGACTTCATATCTCTCAATCCGGCATTCGCTTGGAATATTAACTTCAACTCTGGAACATCTCATATGCTCCATGGTGTTCAAAACGACGTTGAAGTCCCGTTTCTAAGCCGTAAAGCATGGCACCATGAACTATAGAGTAGTCATCAGCTTTGCTTTGCCAGACGTTCACAACATCTGGCGCAGCCCTTGCACCTGGCCTGGCACCTAACGGTGCTTCCAGTGACGTAATTCTTCCGCGGCAGCAATAAGGATAATCCTCAAATTACGGACCCAGTCCGTGTAATTGCTGCCATCATCTTTCAACTTTGCTTTCTCAAGGAACGCATTAAAATTCAACGGAACAACAAAGACGAGCCATCTATCTACACATCATAGACAAGCAAGATACTATCAGGTACTAAGTTCATGATAAATTTAAGTTCAATTAATCATATTACTTAAGAACTCCCACTTAGAAAAATATCCTCCAATTCTCTAAGTGATTGCGTGATCCATATCAACTACACCATGACCGATCATCACGTGTGATGGAGTAGCTTCAATGGTGAACATCAATATGTTGATCATATCTACTATATGATTCACGCTTGACCTTTCGGTCTCCGTGTTCCGAGGTCATATCTTATATGCATAGCTCGTCAAGTATAACCTGAGTATTCTGCGTGTGCAACTGTTTTGCACCCGTTGTATTTGAACGTAGAGCCTATCACACCCGATCATCACGTGGTGTCTCAAAGACGAAGAACTTTTGCAACGGTGCATACTCGGGAGAACACTTCTTGATAATTTAGTAAGGGATCATCTTATAATGCTACCGTCAATCAAAGCAAGATAAGATGCATAAAGGATTAACATCACATGCAATCAATATAAGTGATATGATATGGCCATCATCATCTTGTGCTTGTGATCTCCATCTCCAAGCACCGTCATGATCACCATTGTCACCGGGCGCGACACCTTGATCTCCATCGTAGCATCGTTGTCGTCTCGCCAAACTTATGCTTCTACGACTATCGCTACCGCTTAGTGATAAAGTAAAGCATTACAGGCGATTGCATTGCATACAATAAGCGACAACCATATGGCTCTCGCCGATTGCCGATAACTTCGGTTACAAAACATGATCATCTCATACAATAAAATATAGCATCACGTCTTGACCATATCACATCACAACATGCCCTGCAAAAACAAGTTAGACGTCCTCTACTTTGTTGTTGCAAGTTTTACGTGGCTGCTACGGGCTGAGCAAGAACCGTTCTTACCTACGCATCAAAACCACAACGATATTTCCGTCAAATAGACTCCGCTTTTAACCTTCTCAAGGACCGGGCGAGCCACACTTTTCAGTTCAACTAAAGTTGGAGAGACAGTCTTCCACAAGCCATCTATGTGCAAAGCACGTCGAGGAACCGGTCTCGCGAAGAGTACAGCGTAAGGTTGGTCTGGATCGTCTTTCCAACAATACCGCTGAACCAAAGTATGACATCTTTGGTAGGTAGTATGACTTGTATCGTCCACAACTCACTTGTGTTCTACTCGTGCATATCATCAAACCATAAAACCTAGGCTCGATACCACTTTGTTGGGGAACGTAGTAATTTCAAAAATTTTCCTACGATCACGCAAGATCATGGTGATGCATAGCAACGAGATGAGAGTGTTGTCTACATACCCTCGTAGACCAGCAACGGAAGCGTTGACGCAACGTAGAGGAAGTAGTTGTACTTCTTCCCGATCCAACCGATCCAAGTACCGAACGTACGGCACCTCCGAGTTCTGCACACGTTCAGCTCGATGACGTCCCTCGAACTCCGATCCAGCCGAGTGTTGAGGGAGAGTTTCACAAGACGACGGACGGCGTGGTGACGATGATGATGTTCCACCGGCGCAGGGGCTTCGCCTAAGCTCCGCTACGGTATTCTCGAGGTGTAATATGGTGGAAGGGGCACCACACGGCTAAGGAAAGATCTCAAGGATCAACTTGTGTGTCATGGGGTGCCCCCTGCCTCAGATATAAAGGAGGGAAGGGAGGGGCTGGCGGCCAAGGCTTGGTGCGCCAGGTGTCCTACTCCTACTAGGAGTAGGATTCCCCCAATCCTAGTCCAACTAGGTTTCCCCAAGTGGGAAGGGAGAGAGAGGCGCCTTCTCCTAGTCCTAATAGGACTAGGGAAGGGGGAAGGTGTGACCAGCACTTGGGCCCCTTCTCTCCTTTCCACTAAGGCCCATGTTGGCCCATTAGTATTCCGGGGGTTCGGTAACCTCCGGTGCTTGGTAAAATTCCCAATTTCACCGGAACACTTCCGATGTCCAAACATAGACTTCCAATATATGAATCTTTATGTCTCGACCATTTCGAGACTCCTCGTCACGTCCGTGATCTCATCCGGGACTCGAACAACCTTCGGTACAGAAACATCATAACAACTCATAGTAATCGCCATCGAAGCGTTAAGCGTGCGGACCCTACGGGTTCGAGAACTATGTAGACATGACCGAGACACCTCTCCGGTCAATAACCAATAGCGGGACCTGGATGCCCATATTGGCTCCTACATATTCTACGAAGATCTTTATCGGTCAGACCGCATAACAACATCCGTTGTTCCCTTTGTCATCGGTATGTTACTTGCCCGAGATTCGATCGTCGGTATCCAATACCTAGTTCAATCTCGTTACCGGCAAGTCTCTTTACTCGTTCCGTAATACATCATCTCACAACTAACTCATTAGTTGCAATGCTTGCAAGGCTTATGTGATGTGCATTACCGAGAGGGCCCAGAGATACCTCTCCGACAATCGGAGTGACAAATCCTAATCTCGAAATATGCCAACCCAACATGTACCTTCGGAGACACCTGTAATGTACCTTTATAATCACCCAGTTACGTTGTGACGTTTGGTAGCACCCAAAGTGTTCCTCAGGCAAACGGGAGTTGCATAATCTCATAGTCATAGGAACATGTATAAGTCATGAAGAAAAAGCACTAGCAACAAACTATACGATCAGGTGCTATGCTAATGGAATGGGTCATGTCAATCAGATCATTCAACCAATGATGTGATCCCGTTAATCAAATAACAACTCCTTGTTCATGGTTTAGGAAACACAACCATCTTTGATTAACGAGCTAGTCAAGTAGAGGCATACTAGTGACACTCTGAGGTTTATGTATTCACACATGTATTATGTTTCCTGTTAATACAATTCTAGCATGAATAATAAACATTTATCATGATATAAGGAAATAAATAATAACTTTATTATTGCCTCTAGGGCATATTTCCTTCAGTAATTTCAAAAAATTCCTACGCACACGCAAGATCATGGTGATGCATAGCAATGAGAGGGGAGAGTGTCGTCCATGTACCCTCGTACACCGAAAGCGGAAGCGTTATGACAAAGCAGTTGATGTAGTCGTACGTCTTCACGATCGACCGATCCTAGTACCGAACGTACGGCACCTCCGCGATCTGCACACGTTCAGCTCGATGATGCCCCACGAACTCACGATCCAGTAGAGCTTCGAGGGAGAGCATCGTCAGCACGATGGCGTGATGACGGTGATGAGGAAGCTACCGACGCAGGGCTCGCCTAAGCACCGCTATGATATGACCGAGGTGGATTATGGTGGAGGGGGGCACCGCACATGGCTAAGAGATCAATGATCAACTTGTGTGTCTATGGGGTGCCCCCTCCCCCGTATATATAGGAGTGGAGGAGGGGGGAGGGTCGGCCCTCTATGGCGCGCCCTGGAGGAGTACTACTCCCACCGGGAGTAGGATTACCCCCCTTCCCTAGTTGGACTAGGAGAGAAGGAAGGGGGAGAGAGGGAGGAAGGAAAGGGGGGCGCCGCCCCCTCCTAGTCCAATTCGGACCAGAGGAAGAGGGGGCGCGCCGCCTGCCCTGGTATCCTCTCTCTGTCTCTCTCTCCACTATGGCCCAATAAGGCCCATGCACTTACCGGGTTGTTCCAGTAACCTCCCGGTACTCTGGTAAAATCCCAATTTCACCCGGAACTATTCCGATGTCCAAATATAGGCTTCCAATATATCGACCTTTATGTCTCGACCATTTCGAGACTCCTCGTCATGCCCGTGATCATATCCTGGACTCCGAACTACCTTCGGTACATCAAAACACATAAACTCATAATACCGATCATCATCGAACGTTAAGCTTGCGGACACTACGGGTTCGAGAACTATGTAGACATGACCGAGACACGTCGCCGGTCAATAACCAATAGTGGAACCTGGATGCTCATATTGGTTCCTACATATTCTATGAAGATCTTAAACGGTCAAACCGCATAACAACATATGTTGTTCCCTTTGTCATCAGTATGTTACTTGCCCGAGATTCGATCGTCGGTATCTCAATACCTAGTTCAATCTCATTACTGGCAAGTCTCTTTACTCGTTCCATAATGCATCATCCCGCAACTAACTCATTAGTTACATTGCTTGCAAGGCTTATAGTGATGTGCATTACCGAGAGGGCCCAGAGATACCTCTCCGACAATCGAAGTGACAAATCCTAATCTTGATCTATGCCAACTCAACAACTACCATCGGAGACACCTATAGAGCACCTTTATGATCACCCAGTTATGTTGTGACGTTTGGTAGCACACAAAGTGTTCCTTCGGTATTCGGGAGTTGCATAATCTCATAGTCATAGGAACATGTATAAGTCATGAAGAAAGCAATAGCAATATACTAAACGATCAAATGCTAAGCTAACGGAATGGGTCAAGTCAATCACATCATTCTCTAATGATGTGATCCCGTTAATCAAATGACAACTCATGTCTATGGCTAGGAAACTTAACCGTCTTTGATTCAATGAGCTAGTCAAGTAGAGGCATACTAGTGACACTTTGTTTGTCTATGTATTCACACATGTACTAAGTTTCCGGTTAATACAATTCTAGCATGAATAATAAACATTTATCATGATATAAGGAAATATAAATAACAACTTTATTATTTCCTCTAGGGCATATTTCCTTCATACAGAGGCTTGCGGCAGCGGAACTCCCGATCTACGTTATGCTCTGGAAGTTTGGGTGTATATAAGAGGTGTTGGCGTCGGGAATAAGTCAGGGGGGTCTCCGAGGCGGCCACGAGGTAGGGGGGTGCGCCCAGGGGGGTAGGGCGCGCCCCCCACCCTCGTGGGTGCCTCGGGAATCTTCTGGCCCATCTTCGATACTCCGTGGGCTTCTTCTGGTCCAAAAACAATCTCCGTGAAATTTCAGGTCAATTGGACTCCATTTGGTTTTCCTTTTCTGCGATACTCAAAAACAAGGAAAAAACAGTAAAGCGCCATCGGGCTCTAGGTTAATAGGTTAGTCCCAAAAATCATATAAAATATCATATAAATGCATATAAAACATCCTAGATGGATAATATAATAGCATGGAATAGTCAAAATTATAGATACGTTGGAGACATATCACCATGCTTCTTCTATATGATGATGATATCGTGATCACTGCCTCTCGCGCGGATTTACTTCGTGACATCATTGGTCGCCTTGGTTCTGTGTTTCGGCTGAAGGACTTGGGCGCATTGCACTTCTTCCTCGCATTAATGTGTTACGTGATGCCTCCGGATTTTTTCTTCATCAAGGACAGTACGCTCTTGATCTCTTGGATCATGCTGGCATGACCGATTACAAACCTGCTACTACTCCTGCCGAGGCCAAGCCGAAGCTCTTTGCCACTGCTGGACAGCTTGCCACTGACGTCGCTCTCTACCGCAGTATTTTTGGTGCTCTTTAGTACCTCACGCTCACCAGACCAGACATTCAGTTTGTCGTGCAGCAAGTTTGCTTGCATATGCACTCGCCTCGTGATGTTCACTAGTCTCTGGTCAAGCGCATTCTCTGGCACATTCGCGGCACACCGACCTTCGGTCTTCGTCTTCGTGCCTCCGCCTCCACCGAGCTATTTGCTTACACTGATGCGGATTGGGCCGGCTGTCCTGACACTTGACGATCTACGTCGGGCTATTCTGTCTTCTTCGGTGACTCTATCATCTCATGGTCCTCTAAGCGGCAGCCCACCGTCTCCTACTCGATTGCTGAGGCCGAGTACCATGTTGTCGCCAATGTTGTTGCCGAGACATGTTAGCTATGTCAACTATTTGGCAAACTTCGGGTCTCAATCCCGAAAGCTACGGTGGTTTTCTGTGATAGTATTTCAGCCACCTACCTCGCGGCCAATCCGGTGCAGCATAAGCGCACCAAGCACATTGAACTTGATGCTCACTTCGTCCGCGAGAAGGTTCATTTAGGTCAGCTCTGTGTCCTTCATGTACCGACCACCCAACAGTTTGTCGACATTATGACCAAAGGGCTCTCAACTGCTGCATTCCAGGAGTTCCGTTCCAGTCTTTGCATCGCCGACGCCGACGCTTCGACTGCGGGGGGTGTTGAACGTGACATATTTGTATTACTATTTCTATCTTCTCTAGCCTTGTATAGTTGACTTCTAGAGATATGGTAGGATTAGTTTCCTTGTCACGCAAAACATCTCGTGTATATATTGTGACCAACTCTGAGGAATACAATTGAGTTGCATCCCATATTCTCTCTACATGAACATCGAAGACTTTAGGCAGGCCCTTGTTCTATCGGACAGCCAGAACTTTCTTTCACATGTTGAAGACTCCGAGCCATTGCCTCGGGATGCAGAGGTGTTTGAGCGTGTGCAATAACATTTTAGTGGTGGCGATGCACGTGGTAGCTACTAAGGCGTCCATTAAGACTGGCAAGGCACAAATGAGGGGGCAATGAAGGGGAATACAATGAAATAGACTTCGTTTATGTCCACCTTCACGTTGAACAAGATGTGTGATATCATCGCTACTGAGTTTGTTGGGATGGAGTGGAGCACAAGATGCTCTGACTTAGGACTTGCCAGAGCAAGCGCTACCATGTGTAGTGTAAGGGTCTCTGGTGATGGTGGCATGCACCATGATGATGATGTACGATTTTTGGTAGCTAGGGCATTAAAACTCTTGATGGACTGTATATTTTGTTGAGGTGGTATATACTAACCCTCCGATGATTATGGTGAACTTGCGGTGGTAGGATTACACCATTTTTTTGATGTCGTGGTAGAATAACACCCCAATAGGTAGTATAAATGTGTGATGCTTTGGAGATATATGAATCGTGCATGCTTATGTTGGTTTTGTTCTATATGTTTTGTCAACTTATGTTGCTTGTCCTTCTTGGTGAATTTTTGTTCCTTTGTCTTGGTAGATGAAGTGGTATATGTTGTGTACTCAGGAAGTTTCAAGAGCCTACACTTCATTGCAGACATGTCATGTTTGCCATGCACAAGTGAAATGTTATAATAACATGTTCTATAGAGGATTTGAGACTAGAGAAGAGGCAGAGGATGATTACTCCAAGTTTGCTAGCCAAGAGAAGAGCAATCATGGAGTAGGCAAGGGTCTAGGTCAGATCATGTTAAGTGGGCTGAAGAACTTCATAATCTTTGTCCATTTTGCCATCATTGTGGCTTTGTTATGCTCTTGTCATCATATGTAACATGCAATGACAACTCCTTAGGATGGTAGATAGTAAGCTCACCACATTGGGGGTGCAGGGTAACTACATCGAGCCTAACGTATGCAACCAGAGACCAACTTAGTGCATGAGCCCAGCCCAAAATCATGAAACGTGGGCAATCAAACGCTGGGGGGGGGGGAGTTGATGCCCTAATCCATCACGGGATTTGTGGTCAACCAAACATGGTGAAGAATATGGCCCAAAGTCTGTACCACCCCAACCAGGTTGCACAGGGCCACACATGCAAGGTGGCAAAATTCATGCAAGGAACCAATCAAACTGTTAATGAGAGACGATGGTCGTCAACTTGCACGGTGGTGATGTTCGTGGATACTCCTCATCACCAGCGATTTGAAGATGGTCTATGTTATGTTATATGGATAACATTCAATTTACCTCCACTTACAATTGATATCTATGTTTGAAAACTAATTAGGGGTTTAATAAAAAACCTGTGTGTTTTGCTAGGCCATTTGAAATTGTCGTAATAATTGTATTTTTAACAGAACCTAAGTCCAAAACTTTTTGTGCTTTATCTTCAAAGGTATCAATGGGATCCATACATGATTCTTACTTTGCCCGGAAGAGGAGAGGACACGAGTGAGTTTTGGGTGCAACCAATGAAACGATTCATAAGGCTTTATTTTATTTTCTACTGATTGTTGTTTCCTTGTTCTAGGGGCTGCTATATCGGGCTTCTTTTTTCCTAGATATTGTAAATGATGTATTTGTATGAATCACTCATGTAGAGGCGGAGGGTATTTCCTTCTTTTAAAATAAAATACTCGTGGATACTAATGGTCACCATCATACCCATTCATGGAGTTCTCCTTAGAGAGATGGTCAGATGGCGCAGCTTGTGGCCTATCTAATCATGCACTAGGGATTTGCTGACTTCACGTGGCCAAATCACCAAACTACAGTAGTCTGACTTGGCTCTCTGCAAGTCTTCCAATTTTAAGATCAATGGATTAGGTGTTGTTTCATTTACACAAATTTTCACTTATATTTCACTTATACAACTTTATTTCCAATTTCCATAATATGGAAATTTTAAAGATATAATAGTTAAATGTTTGTTTAACTTATACAATTTTAACCTAGACAACTAGTAAGGGTGCACGTGCAACGCACGTATTATCATGTGAACACAATCAACATTCATCATAGGAAAAATATATCAATAATATGAACAAAATATAAAGACGCACCAACATAAGAGAGGCAATAAAGATGTTTAACAATCTTGTTACACAAAAAGTTTACTCGGACTAAAACTCTAGTGAACATATTGGAGATCCCTGGTATTCAAGTTTTTTCTCATCAAATAGGTAATGCTACGAACCAAGTTTTTAGTAATTACACACACGGGAAATTGACAAATAATACTGGAAACATTTTCCGAGTCGAGCGCATTATTCCTCATAATCAAAAGATACTATGCATAACATTAACTCATTTAGTTTTCTAGATGACCAGATTAAATTGTAAGCATTACGTGGTTCTTATTTCAGTGAAAAGGAATTTTGTTGAATAATAAACTTAACTGGTATAAAAGAACTATAATATGGGTTGCATAAATATTGTTCTACAAGATAAGAATAAAATACGTGCAATAACTCACTAAAAATCTTCTCTATTGTTGCTATTTTTGGCATACCAGCTATTTTAGTAACAGAGTAATAATGGGACATGGTGCAACTCAACTCACGTGAGCTAGATTGACATACTTTTGCTGCAGCCAAAGATGATCTCCAAAGCAATGGGTGGGATAAAATTCATGACAACATCCTGCAATCAGGGAAAAAAATCCTTAACTATGGAGGCTGATTAATAATGCAGACAAAAGCAAAATAGTTGCATGATACTACCTTATTTTTTTTGCATGACACCACCTTTTTTTATAAGGAAAAAGATCATTGTGAAGTATTCTTGCTCCATGGTCGTAATGGGATATGGAAACATTGTTTGTGGTTAACTTACATGTCAACATGAGGCCAGCCTGTAATGTTGATTATACTTGGTTATAAATAAAAATAATGTTAAATGCAATAGGTCCATGTTGATTTGTGCACATTGCACAATAAGCTGCGTCTTGAATGTAAAGTTAGACTCACCTTGTAAAGGATGAAGCCGAATGTGCATGAGTACTCGTGTCGAACACTTCGTTTCTATACAGCTCAGGTGCAGTGTAGTAACCTAAATTACAGAAGAATATATTTAAGTTTGTCAGCCAAGGATTATTATCTGTATATTTCTTATTTTGATGTTAGTAAAAGTGGGCTTACTGAAACTGTCGACAAGGGCCTTGTGGTTCACCGTTTCACCTTTTCGGAGGCGATCTTGGACAACCTCATGAGGCAGAACCACCCGACCTTCATTTGGATTTCATTATCACGAAAAATATATTTATGGCAGCTTATACCAAGATTAAAATAGTAAAATAGGCAGATATGCAAGTATTTATGATTCCTGGAGAATGCAACAAGAGAACGGAGAAGACCAAGTCGCTCCATTTCCTCTTCTTGCTTTGGCTTTAGGTCGGAGTGGATGATGGGGTATAGCTTGTCACATAGGTCATGCCCCTGAACACCCATATGTTCAAATTTTTGGGAGCATCTACAAATATAATTTCCTGCAACAATTAGACTTTAGTTGTATCAGGTAAAAACTGATACTGAAAGAATCATAGTATCGTTAGCAGTGGCCATAAAATTCGCAATACTGTACTTTGTAGTGAACTGCTTCACCGACCGATCAAGAGAAAGGTGCAATGACGCCGCTGTGCACAAGCAAGCCAGGCCACCCTCACCCATCACACAAATAGAGCGCACGCAACATGCGTGCGTACACGCGGATCAACAACACCACACAAGACATACACGCGGCATAGAGGCATCATTCAGAGCATGTGCATGGAGCCGCCGCTCCATGGATGCACCGCTGCCGGTACCACATGGAAAGGGGCAGCTGAGAGTGGCACAAACATGGTGGATCAGCGAGAGCCTGTGGCACCACTCGGGCGAGAAGCCAAGCCGAGAGATATCCTCGCGTGATCGTCAGTGTCATTAGTGAAGTCACCATCTTGGTCGAGCTAGGCCGCCGCTCACCAATGCGCCTAGTGCCTCGTACACCAGCCATGCTGGCCAAGCCTGTCGCCGCGATGCGCTAGCTCGCGTGAGCCCTGTTGTGCGAACCCCACCCACCGCGTACGCCGGCGCCGGTCTCTTGTCGGGCGCCATGTGCCTACGCGGGTGATGCACAGAGCCACGGCTTTGTCCCGCCCGCTGCCAGCCGCGTTGCGCGAGGCACGCCTAGGCCCCGGCCCCCACATCCTGCCGCCCGGAGCTCACGCTGCGCCGCCATCGTCGCCGCCCGCTCGGCAGCACGAACCACACCATTAATGGGCCAAGTATGCCGGTCTTGTGAGGTACATCTCAACGCTCGGCCCGCCCGTCGGCCCCGATGGAGAAATCCATCACCGCAGCGTGATTGTAGGGGTTGGGGACATTGGCGTAGAGTTTGTTATCACTACAAGAAATATGTCAACTTGTGACCTTGACTATTGGTCACTGAATGGTCATTATTTTCCATTTGTGACCTTTTTGTGACCAAAAACAGATGGTCAAAAGCTGGCGGTCACCTGAAATTAACGATCTTCTCGTGAGAAGGTCGAGACGCGTTCTGACCAAAATATGCCTACTGTTTTGTTTTGGTCACTAGCAGCCTCCCTGTGCCACGTAGGCATCCGACGTGGCAATATGATGTGGCACAAGAATCAGCCCGGTCCAATTCAGTGTTTTACATGGGCCAAGCCCATTAATTCAGCCCATTTATATTTTTTTCCTATGAATTTTTGTTAGCTTCATGGACCAAGCCCAACAGCCATTTATTCTTTTAGGCCAGCCTTTTACAGTATACATTTTTTTGGGCCTCAGCGTTTTTCCAGCCCACTTGTCAGTTTTCTTTTATTTCTTTCTCATTTTAAAGTAGGTCGCCAGGATCACTCGTCTCTGCATACCACATTAGTTCTATATTTGTGCAATTAGATAACTTGATTCAAAAAGAGCCAATAAGGCATAATATTTCATACAACATACAAGCAAAGTAAATTATGATGATACAGATAACTAGTCCAGTGAGCAAAAACACATTGCTGGTAACAGTACAAATCTGGTTTTCAGCTAAAATACAAATCTGGTAACAATTGAGATAATTACAAATCTGGTATTTAGCTAAAATACAACTAAATAAGCAGAGATAACTAGTCCAGTGAGCTAAACGCATTGCTGGGTGTGGATTTTCTTAAGGATTCTTCTTCCTAGAGCTCCAACTTCTGAAGACTAAAGGCCAGCATCTGCAAATAATAAATTATGATAAGTTAGAAACATAATCAAGTGAATCCTGACTCAAGAAACATAACCAGATTTCCTGATGTGTGTGTCATGTTATACATGCATCAAGAAGATCGTATATATACACAGATTTAACGCCTAAAGCACATCAGGCTTGGAGCTTACATATATATACACGATTACTAGTTGGAACTAGTGAACAAAGGTTGTGAATGATTTTCATACGAGTATGTACAGTCATGGTTCTGGACATGAATATGTTTATGTACATTCATGAAAGTTTTGCACATGACATGAGCAAGTCTGCAGTCCCTAATTAGATTACATGTTCTGACTTATGAGCACGATAGGAATACATACACACTGGAATATCCTCATGCTTAAGCTAGAAAGAGAACAAAAGAAAACTGAACCTATCTATGCAGCAGAGAGAGATAGCAGGGCAGGAGGACCTATGGACCAACTTGTCCTTCACCAGATCGTTCAAGGGGAGAAAAACAGCAGCAGATCAGCTTGCCTGTTCCCATTCACACAACTAGACCAGAGCAGCCATATCGGAACATAAATATATGGTGAATAGTTTGACACTATCAGCTATGCAGTTATATGGCTCAGGAACATCTACTCAACAAACAAAGAGTGCTACTACTC
Source organism: Aegilops bicornis (assembly GCA_021605145.1). NCBI lineage: Eukaryota > Viridiplantae > Streptophyta > Magnoliopsida > Poales > Poaceae > Aegilops > Aegilops bicornis. Next base: position 537,975,785 of record CM038675.1, read on the forward strand.
TGGCACATAGAGATGATGCATCGGCAAAATATTTCAAAACTGGATAACTGAGATGATTTGCTGAATGAAATCTTGTGGAGATACTTACACCACATACCTACCGTACCATTGCACCTACACCATATAACGAGTGAGGGGTCGGGTCGGGGCACTGACCTAGAGTCGCCGGCGCGGGAGCTCACCTTGGCCTTCATCCTGCCGCCGGACGCCAACCTGATCAGAGCCCACATAAGCCAAAATCATGAACTGGCCGGGAACCGCGCGGTACCTTGGGATCGGAGTGAGGGCGAGGGGTGGGCTGGGACTCGGATGCTGAGCTCCCTGCACACGGCATATTGTGTTAATGCTTACAGCAACATAAGATACTCACATATAAAAATGCACCCTGAAAGTATAAAGAGTGCTTCCTAGCACACCAAGAATCCAACAGAAAGCAAACATGTACACCGGTGAGCTGGTGAACATAAAGTAACATCACAAAGACTCAGTCATCACAAAGACTCAGCCCGATCCTAATATAAAGCAATTCAGAAACTCGATGACAATAGAATATATAGAAGAAAGAAAAGCTCATTTGGTTAAAAATTAATTTTCAAATCGCATTTTAGGCTTTGCACAAGTCTACACAACTACTGATCTTTTCTACAAAGGAAGCTGTGCACAGCACCAGTTCTCTGTGGTTAGCTGAAGACATTCCTCCAGCAGCTTATGCATGTAATGCTCAAGTTACTGGTTATCTAATGTGAGCCATCTAAATATTTGAAACAAGTTTAGCTTGCTGAGCTCAAAATAGAAACTGCTGATAAGGTCCGGTCCAGTTGAATTTAGGTGATTCAAAGTTGATTGATGACATGGTTTACTTGCTTGGTACATGCTACAACTGGGTAAATTGGAACTAAATGTGGAAAAGTTTTATGTTATTCAGCTCCTATTTGAGCTCATGGAAGGAATTTACAAAGGTCAGATTATAGGTACTTGCTCCATTAAAACTGTACCAAGATAACTAGCACAAGGCTGAAGAGAAAATAGGCCACAATTAGCCAAAGCTTCCTACTGCCTACTGCTAGTGCTAGCCATCAGTGGGCGACAGAATAGATCGGGCGGAGCTAATTACCGACGATGGCGGCGACGGGCGGCTCGGTGAAGTGGCCGATGCAGACGACCACGACGTCGAACGCCTCCTCCTCCGGGTCACCGTCGGCGTCGTCCTCCTCCGTGAGTGGAGTCCTGCGACAAATCCATCCCATCCATGAAAAAAGCGTGACCATGCATCAGGTCAGGGAAGGGAATGGAGGACATTCAGAGGGCGGGGGCGGACCTAGATGGCGTCAGCTACTGCTGCTTGTCCTTGACGAAGGAGCGGCGTCCCGGGCAGCTCCACTCCATAGCGCCGGGTGCCCTTGACGACGGCGCGAATCCGGTCGTTCTGGCCGCCGTCTCCCCACGCATACGCCGAGATTTTTAGTGGGGATGGAGCAGGCCGGCGCGCTGCCCAGGCCCATGGCGACCGTGGCGTGGTGGATCTTGGAAGGAGAAGAGACGAGGTGAGGAGGTGTGTGTCATGGTGGATCCCAGAGGTGGGTTGGGGAAGGACGAACCAGAGACGCCACGGGGGAAGGTTGGGTTGCGGGTGGGCGGATCTGGCCGGAGGTGAGGACGGAGCTGGTCGTGAGGAGGAGATCGAGGCTTGGGCATCCGGGCACAGACTGAAGATGAATCGGTGGTGGGGAGGGCGCGGATCCGGAAGCAACGCGGCGGATCTGGCTGCCGCCTCCCGCCTCACCTGCTGCTGCTCGACCGGGGAGAGAAGGTGAGGAGGGGGTTTCAGGGCGGCGGTGTGGGGTAGGGCATAGGCCGGCGGCAGCGGCAGCGGCGATGTGGGTGGGAATCGAGACAGGAAGAGGTGGGTGGCGGCTGCGCGAGGGGAGGGGAGGGGAGCTATAGGGTTAGCTGTGCGAGAGAGAGGGGTGGATCGCTAGGGTTAGCTGAGAGAGCGGAGGGGTGGATGGAAGGACGGATGGATGGATGGATGGACGGATGTTTGCCATGTCACTGATCCATGCCACAGCTGGTTCCACCAATCAGAATTAAGCATTTTTTGTTTTTTCTCTTATAGTTTGTACCCTCTTATTCAGGCAAACATTTAAACTCTTATAGTTAGTTCAAATAAACCAATATTTTGTACATGTGTGTATTTAGGCATGACAAACAATGTTGATTTGGGAGGTTTTCATTTTCTTTGCTCAAAAGAACCAATTTTCATTTTCTGAGTGACCAAAATGTGTTTTTTTTGTGAAGGACCTACCATATGTTTCTTGCAAAATTGGACCAAATCATTTTTCTAAAATACTAGGCCATATTTAATGCACAATTGATCAAATGGTTGGGTGTAAAAGTTTTGATCCACCTCACGGTAAAAAGACAAATTTCCTTGATTCACCCGGAAGCGGGTCAAATTTGAACTGTTGCCTCACAGTTTGCTCTTTATTTTTTTCCAAAAATCATTTCTAGGTACATAACTATCTATTTAATCAGAGAAACATCAAAAGTTTTCCAAGATTCATCCACTAGCTAGGAACGGTCAAGCCCGCCATTTTGACCGCATTTTGAAACGGGCATAAAATAATAATAAAAAATCCAAAAATTGGAAAACCTTCGCATTGTGTCATTATATGTGACCAAGTTTCCAGGAAAAATAATAAACTTGTAATACGGAAATTATTTTAAAAAAGTGTTCTCAGAAATGAGCTGTCATGCGTGAACATTCATGGCTTTCAAGCCAAATGATCAACCTTATGGCCACATTCATGGCATAGTTTGTCCAAATGATCTCATATTGTGCACAAGGGTGCATCTTGGAATTCCAAACAATGTTGCCTAAGGGAGTTTTCACTCTCATTGCACAAAAGAGCCATTTTCCATTTTTTGAGTGCTCTAAATGAGGTTTTTTTGTGAAGGACCTACCAAATAATTCTTGCAAAATTGGACCAAATCATTGTTCTAAAATACTAGGCCATATTTAATGCACAATTGACCAAATGGTTGGGTGTAAAAAGTTTTGATCCACCTCTGGTAAAAAGACAAATTTCCGCCGATTCACCTTGAGGCGGGTCAAATTTGAACTGCAGCTGCCTCACAGTTTGCTCTTTATTTTTTTCCAAAAATCATTTCTAGGTACATAACTATCTATTTAATTAGAGAAACATCAAAAGTTTTCCAAGATTCATCCACTAGCTAGGAACGGTCAAGCCCGCCGTTTTGACCGCATTTTGAAACGGGCATAAAATAATCAAAAAAAATTCAAAAATTGGAAAACCTTCGCATTGTGTCATTATATGTGACCAAGTTTCCAGGAAAAATAATAAACTTGTAATACGGAAATTATTTTAAAAAAGTGTTCTCAGAAATGAGCTGTCATGCGTGAACATTCATGGCTTTCAAGCCAAATGATCAACCTTATGGCCACATTCATGGCATAGTTTGTTCAAATGATCTCATATTGTGCACAAGGGTGCATCTTGGAATTCCAAACAATGTGGCCTAAGGGAGTTTTCACTCTCATTGCACAAAAGAGCCATTTTCCATTTTTCGAGTGCTCTAAATTAGGTTTTTTTGTGAAGGACCTACCAAATAATTCTTGCAAAATTGGACCAAATCATTGTTCTAAAATACTAGGCCATATTTAATGCACAATTGACAAAATGGTTGGGTGTAAAAAGTTTTGATCCACCTCTGGTAAAAACACAAATTTCCGCCGATTCACCTTGAGGCGGGTCAAATTTGAACTGCAGCTGCCTCATAGTTTGCTATTTATTTTTTCCAAAAATAATTTCTAGGTACATAAGTATCTATTTAATTAGAGAAACATCAAAAATTTTCCAAGATTCAACCACTAGCTAGGAACGGTCAAGCCCGCCGTTTTGACCGCATTTTGAAACGGGCATAAAAAATTCAAAAAAAATCAAAAAATTGGAAAACCTTCTCATTGTGTCATTATATGTGACCAAGTTTCCAGGAAAAATAATAAACTTGTAATACGGAAATTATTTTTAAAAAGTGTTCTAAAAAATGAGCTAACATGCGTGAAGATTCATGGCTTTCAAGACAAATGATCAATCTTATGGCCACATTCAAGGCATAGTTTGTTCAAATAATCTCATATTGTGCACAAGGGTGCATCTTGGAATGGTAAGCAATGTTGCCTAAGGAAGTTTTCATTTTCTTTGCACGGAAAATTCATTTTCCATTTTCCGAGTGCCTGAAATGAGTTTTTTTGTGAAGGACCTACCATATATTTGTTGCAAAATTGGACCAAATCAATTTTATAAAATACTATGCCATATTTAATGCACAATTTACAAAATGGTTGGTGTCAAAAGTTTTGATCCAGCTCTGGTGAAAAAGACAAATTCCCCTTCGATTCAGCAAGAAGCGGGTCAAATTTGAACTGCAGCTGCCTCATAGTTTGCCATTTATTTTATCCAAAAATCATTTCTAGTTACATAAGTGCCTATTTAATTATAAATACATGGTTTGGTAGCGATACATCGAGGTTTGGACGGTGGGCGAGGGCCCCAACTCTAGAGCTGCCAGAACTCAAGATGTTCGCCAAGCGTGGTCATCAGCGTGACCGTGGCGTTGCCATGTGTTCTGGGTGGCCTAGTCATGTCTAGTGGATTGGACACTCCCCAGGTAGGTGCTAGGAAGAAAATCACAACATAAGATTCTCACGAGGAGACCGATCGATGCTCAAACATGAATAAGCAGCCAAGTGTTTGATTAGCGGTACAGTAAATGCACATGGCTAATGGGTGTGAGTTTTGGCTGAGGATGATCAGTTACTAAGAAGACCGTCTTCACAAATTTCCAGCTCAAAAGGAGGAGCCTAGGTGGTACTTGCTTTGCAAAGTACCACACCGACATAAATCTGAATGTTGAAGCTGGGTTCAAAATAATGAATGGATTCACCGGCATTTGGTGGAGGATGGTTATTTGGGTAGAGGAAAGCACTGTAGAAAATGGATACCATTTGGACATGCCAAAGTGGTACTTCCTTCACAAAGTGTTTTTCTGAATAGAATAGGAAAATGAATATTTTTGAATTATTTTTGAACTAGGCAAGGAAGGTTCTTTACATATTTGACAAAGATATGACACAAAGAATTTATGAGATTTTTTTTGGGAATTTTGGGAATGACAGAAATATAGGTTGCTTCACAACCTAGGGCAAAACGCCACATGGACATGACACATAGGCAAATCGATGAGGTGGCGCCTAGTCATAGCAACCCACCACAATTTACAAGGTTATGACCATCTATGTTGGTCCCGATCAGCTAGAAATAAGGCATGGAGCAGTGCTATCTCGCTTTATGACCATTTCGTAAGGAAATTACGACCTTTCTCGACCAAAATGGTCGTTATATTTAGGGTTTGGAGCCCCTGAACAGCTTTTGACCAATTGGTCTAAAATGGTCATAGATCTATGACCAATTCTTTCTGTGGTCACCGATGAAGGTCACTAGTTGGCATATTTCTTGTAGTGTATTTTCCTCTTCGGTAAAGCACGGTCAGTCAACCTAAATTCATGGGAGCGTTCGCCCCTCGATCCTTGGGGACATGTGCCGCCGGCGCCGGACAGGGTCGGCCCGCGTGCGTGTTGCCTGGAGCCACCTTCGGCACATGTTCTCCTTTGCGTGCCTTGTTCTCCCTCCCTCATGCGTTGCTTTGGGTTCCTCAACGACGGGCTCCTCGCGCATCCTGGTGGCGGCGACTCGCTTGCATTGCCAGGCGGCTTGCATGCTCTGGGAATTTCTCGCATTTGGATGGAGGTTTCGTACGGGAATTAATTAGATTGGGAGGTGAGCACTAATGAAGGGAGAGAGGTTAACCGATGATAGTTCAGATTGCATGCGTTGCGTGATTGTAGGAGTTTTTGATGCGGGATGTGGGGTGTTATCCTCGATGGAGTTCGGTCAGTCATTGGAAATTGCCAAGTCCACATCATAGAATTGTTAGATCAATGAGGGCTATTAGACTGAGATTTGTGGACAAATCGTGTGGTGCTAACTGGGTTGTGGGGTGTTGTGAGACTGATTGCGGGGTGCGCGTATGATGTTGGCCTTGATTGCCTTCCTTGCCTACGATATCACCAACCTGGTGGCCCTCCTCTGGCGACACGGGGGAACCCTCGCCGCCACCACTAGCAGGCCTCTCCGTCGCCCTCTCCCCGCATCGTCGCCGTCGGAGGGCCGGCCGGCCAAGTCGTGCCAGACCCCAGGAAGGCGGCGGCGGGGCGAATCTGCCTCCTCACGCCCCTGAGCTCGCCCCCACTCCTCCTCCCCGCACCACGCCCCCACCCCCGCCATGGCTGCCCCTGCTGGTCCGGCGACGCCAGATCCGGTCCTCCCCGACGGCCTTCTGCGCGGATCCGGCCAGCTGCCCTCCCGACCATCCTCGGCCGCCACGGGCGCCACCACTCTCCCTCGCGCGTCCCCCTCTGCCCACGGCCCTGGGACCCGACCCAGCGTGCCCTCCACCAGCTGTTGCACGTGCTTGTCGGCCAGCGGAGGTCCCGGAGCTCCTGGTCGTTGCCATGGACGCTCTCCTGCAGCCATCCCCACCCCCGATGGCAGCGCGACCCAGCCTCTGCTTGTGCTGCTTCTGGCCATGGGCGTGGTGTGGGACCTGCGGCCGGTTGCGGGGGCGTTTGCGGCCTGCCTTCCATGCAGGCGGCCCTCCTCGTCTCCGGCGACCCCTCCTCCCCCTTGGGCCACGGTGACTGCTCTCACGGGGATGCGACGATGCGTCTCTGGTTGTGCCAGACATGAGGCTCCTCACGACGGGCATTTACTAGTGATGCTCTTGTCTCGGCAGCCTAGGCCCGCGTTTCTCCGGTGTCCTTGGCTGTCGGCATCTCTACTGGGCATCTCCGGCCTCGGTGACCATGTAGTTGCGTCCATTCCAGCTCACCTGGCTCGTCGACGTCTCTACGGCTAAGGCCACGACAGTTCGGATCTGCGTGTCTCTAGTCCTAGCTTGCCGGGCGTTCGGGGACGCCATCGTCCTACCTCCGCGTGGTTCGCTTCGTGGCCTGACCCACCATATACGCCTCAAAGCCTCCTCCTTTTGTTGGATCCAACGCCCGTGGGTTCCGAGGTGGTGCCACCCTCACTACACCACGGTAGAGCTTACGTGACACATTTATGTGGGCAAAGGTCTACTAATCTTCACAAAATAACTGTCACCGTAGGTTTTAAGTTTTGTCTTCGGAACATGTGTGGGCAAAGGTACACCATTGTAGTCATATTATGTGTCGGCAACCACTAAATAACAATGTATTTGTCAGTAATCGCTTAATAACGTGTTATGTGTCGGCATATGTAAGGGCTTTGACAGTTCATCAGTCGGTGTAGGTACGTATTTAGTGATATAAAATGTGTCGGCGTATCTAGGGTGTATAGACTTCAGATTAAGTGTCGGCAGAGAGGACACGTGTCAATCGATTGCCTTGGCGGCGCAATTTCGCGCCATGAGTGAAATTTTGCCTGTTCGCAAAGTATCCCCGCAAAATACTCCCCCTTCCCCCGCAAAATACCCCAAATCGACCCCAACCCTAACCCGTGCCTTCCGCCGCCGCCCTCGCGTTCGATCCACTCCATCGGCTGCCGCCGTCGCACACATCCAGTCCTGCCGCCATCGCCGCCGCCCTCGCGCTCCACCCCGTCCTCGCGCCCCCTCCTCCCTAGCTCCATCGCCGTCCTCGCACCCCCCCTCCCCCCGAGCTCCAGCCCTAGATTGACTCGCCGTCGTCGCGCTTCACATCCAACCGCCGCCGCCCCCTCCCCCTCCCCCCTGACATGTAGACGCCGTCCATGCCAATCCCCATCCCCGTCCCTGCTGTCGCCGGGGATCCGTCTCCCTGCTGCCGCCGGGGTTCCATTACCGGGCTCGTGCCGCCGCCGGAGCTCCATCTCCGGGCTCCTGCCGCCGCCGGAGCTCCATCTCCGGGCTCCTGCTGCCGCCGGACCTCTGCTCTGCTGCTGCCGGAGCTCCATCTCCGGGCCTGTTGCTGCCGGACGTGTGCTCTGCTGCTCACCAGAAGCTCCATCTCCAACTGCTGCTGCCGGACCTCTCTGATCTTCTTGCTGGGATCTCTACTCTGCTGTTGTCGAGGCTCCATCTCCGCCAAGCTCCATCTTTGCTCCACTCCCGCAGCTCCGCCTCTCGTGCCCCGAGTAAGCATCAACTCCTCCCTAGATTACGTTCTCAGATCTGAATCATATGCGATTGTTTGTGACAGTAGACAACTGGACAAGAATGTGCATTTGTTGCTTGAATGGTTATTGTTTTGTACTTCTATTGCTTGAATAATGATTGTCGCTTCACCGATGCAAAACTAACACTACAACACTGGCCATATTCAGATACTTGGCAACTTTGATATTAAGGTTGCATCATGGACAAAACCTGGTTGTCTAAGCCTAGGTACATCAAGTTTCCTTTTTGCAACTCATAAACGGTATAATTTTGTCATGAACTGTTCTGATATCTAAAAATAATAATTACATGTAGGCACACAAATGAGTATCTGCAGGGGTTAGACAAGTTTATAGAGTTTGCTTTTATTAATTCAACAAATGGAAACAAAATCTTATGTCCTTGCAAGATATGTTTGAACTCTAAATGGAGAACAGCAACAGAAGCACGTGACCATTTGATATGTGATGGTTTCATGGAGGGGTATCATACATGGTTGTTTCATGGAGAATCTAGCCACGCTAGCCCTAATATTGAGGAGGTAGAAGTAGAGAGTTCACCGGCAGAAAATGAATTAGCTAATTTCTTGCGAGACATAGCTTGTGGATTAGATGATGGGGGGGTGTTGGAAGAGAACAATGAGGACAATAACAACCCTAGGACGGATGGTGATGATGATACCAAGGCTTATTTGAAGATGGTTGATGATGACAACAAGGAACTATACCCGGGTGTAAAAACTTCTCAAAATTATGCTTTATTGTCAAATTGCTCCACATCAAACCTCTTGGGCGATGGAGTGACAAAAGTTTTGACATGGTGCTTGATTTACTTAGTGATGCATTCCCCAAAGGTTCAGTACTTCCCAAAAATTTCAATGAAGCTAACAAAATAGTTAAATCTATTTGGCTTGGGTATGTTAGTATTCATTCCTGTGAAAATGATTGTGTATTGTTCAGAAATGAATTTGATAAGGAGAATCAATGTCCTAAGTGTAAAACTTCAAGGTGGAAATCAGAAAAGAAGAGTCCTGACGGGAAAAGGGTACATAGAGTTCCTAGAAAGGTTCTTCGCTATTTTCCTATTAAAAGAAGGCTTCAAAGATACTTTATGTCCTCTAAAACTGCAACTGACATGACGTGGCATGACGAACAACGGACCAAAGATGGTTTGATTAGGTGCCCAGCGGATGCTATTTTCTGGAAGGATTTTGATTCCAAACATCAACTAATTGGTGATGATAGTCGGAATTTTAGATTGGCTGCAACAACTGATGGCTTTAATCCATTTAGGTCAACAAGGAGTACCTATGATTTGGCCGATCTTTTTGATTCCATACAATCTTCCTCCTTGGATGTGTATGAAGCGGACTAATTTTATCCTTTCTTTGCTCATTCCGGCCCTAAGGCACCTGGTGGTGATATGGATGTCTATCTTGAACCTTTGGTAGATGATCTAGTAGATATGTACTATCATGGTGTAAAAACATATGATGCTTCTAAATCTGAAATATTTGATCTACGTGCTGCCATCCTTTGCACCATACATGACTTTCCAGTTTAGGCTACACTCATGGGTGTGCTACCTGTGGTGAGGTAGCTTGTCCCGAGTGCCATTCATTCACTTGTTCTCTACAATTAAAAAGGCAGTAAATATTGCTATATGGGACATCGTAGGTTCTTATCATCCAATCATAAGTTTAGGTCAGATGAAAAGTTATTTGATGGCAAGTCAGAGCATAGGACAGCACCTATACCTCTTACGGGTGAGGAAATCGATGATTTGACGCAAATCTCGAAACATCCTTTGGAAAAGATCCAAATGCCAAGAAGAAAACAAAGAGAAAACACAAAGAAGGTGAATCCCCTCCCTTGTATAAAAGAAGATCTGTGTGGTTTAAGTTGCCCTATTGGAAAGATCTGATGTTGCGTCATAATTTTGATGTTATGCATATAGAAAAAAAATGTATGTGATAACATAGTTAACACACTTCTGGGCCTTGAGGGAAAATCAACGGATAACGCCAATTCTCGCTTAGATGTCCAAGCTTTGGGTATTATGGGGGACCTGCATCCTGTTGAAGTAGAAGAGGGTCAACTGTATATACCTCCAGCACAATATACTTTGACACCCGATCAGATGAAACATTTTCTCCAAGTCTTAATGGGAGTCAAGTTTCCACAAGGCTTTGCAGCTGATATACGATGTTATATCCATGTTGGTGAGAAGAAGATTTCTGGACTGAAGAGCCATGATAATCACATTCTCATAAAGACCTTCTTCCGCTTGCAATTCGAAAAATATTGCCAACAAGAGTATGTGCTGCATTGACTCGTGTTAGTAACTTCTTCAAGAAGATTTACTCACTTGTTATCCGCGTCAGTGATATGCAAATTCTAGAGGCTGAAATAGCTGAAACCTTAAGCATACTTGAAACTATATTCCTGCCAAGTTTTTTTTGATGTCATGGTCCACTTGATGGTTCATTTGCCTGCCCAAGTTAGAATTGGTGGTCCAAAGACACTTCCGGAGCATGTGGTCAGTGTAAAGGTGATCTTCTAAACAAAGTCTTATAGCAACCTTTTTTTTTGCAAATGAATTTTGCAAATAGGCTTACAATCTGTAGTATGTAGGTATTTGGGGCACTGCTATGTTGCTATTGGTTGCTGCTATGTTGCTATATTGTTATTGGTTGCTGCTGCTATATTGTTATTGGTTGTTGCTATCTGCTATATTGCTATTGGTTGTTGCTATATTGTTATTGGTTGCTGCTATGTTGCTATATTGTTATTGGTTGCTGCTGCTATATTGTTATTGGTTGTTGCTATGCTGCTATATTGCTATTGGTTGTTGTATTGTTCTCTAATGCTTATTTCCAAATGCCAAATTTTCAGTTGTTTTGGGAATTAGATGAACGAGTTTTCCAATGGTATATGAAAACAGCACAAATTAAATGGAAAGACTTCAAATCAGACCTAAAGAGGGATTATTATGATGAATCATATGAATATGATGAACTTATAGCATCATGTGATGCTAGAGTTCATCCTGACCAATGGAAGTTTCTTGTTGCATTTTGGTTGACTCCAAAAGCTAAGGTATGCTCTTTGTTAGGTTAGTATTCACCTTTGATTATACTTGTGTGACATGATTGCTTGTGTGACATGATCTTTATCAAACCATTTGGTAGGCTCGCTCAATAAGAGGTAAAAATAATCGAGCACATCACACGCAAAATCACACATCTGGAAGTAAGAGTTTTGCTCGGGTTGACACGAAATGGTATGCAACCATGCTATTCCTGTTCTAAACTTTGATGTTTGTACATTTTGCTCATTGTTTTAATCTTTCTTATCACTTGACATAGACCGAGGAGCTCAAGCGCCGCCCACATAGACATGAATTGTTTATTGAAACACATACACATCGAATTAGTGGACTTCCTCAAAAAGGGTCTGCGGTAAGAATTGTAAGTTCAGATGCACTCTAATTTCTCGATTCCTTTCATATTTTTGTTTATGTAGTAAGTACTAGGAACTCATAACAATTCCTGAAATCTACAGAAAGAACTTCAAGATGAAGCATTAAAGCACCCAGAATTGTTGGAGAATGGTATTAAGGATGGTGATCTGTTCGCGTTTGTTTGTGGAAAAGAAAAAATGGATATGTTCGTCTTTGTTGGTTTGGGGCCAACTCCATCTGACCTAGAGTTGCTGTGAACCCAGAAGTATAAATCTACAAAGCTTCAAATAGCAATGGAAAAGTGTCGGTATGTCGACCAAAAAGTGGAACATCTGCAAGACCAAATGGATGACATGAAGAAGCAAATGGCTGAGATGAGGCAACTTTTTCTATCTTCACAGGGCAACAAGATGAAACCAATACCACACCTGGACATGAACCAATTACTCCACACCGGTAGCACTAGTTCTATTATATTGTACCTCCGCCATAGTATATTGTACCTCTGCCATACCGGAACATGTAATGTTGTGATCTCGTTATAGTTTATTATATTTAACATCTACAATGCTTGATTTTGATGTAGAACAAAAGGACAAGAGAAGCCAATAATATTGAAAAGGCAATGCTCATCTAGAGGAGGTGGCCGAGTCAAATGCTTCTATGCGTAATGATGACACTCTTCTTTGGAAGAAGAATTGTTAATGTTGAGAAACATAATGCAGACAACAAGGTAAGTCTTTCCTTTCCTTTTGGCCTTTAATTGCCAATATGATGCTATATGAACTTGTTTCTTTACCATGATTATATTCTAAATTGCAAATTTTTCCCATAGGGTGGAAGAGATGTGATACTATATAGCATGACTAGACCTTTAAATGTTGCTATTGCCAAAGGAACAATTCAAACAACTAATCCAAAGGCTGTGGTGGGGGGTGAGCCCCTAGGTTCACAATATGTCGAAATTGTCATCTATTCGGTGTTCCAAAAGGATACTCAGTTGCCTCGTCCGTATGGGAATGTGTTGACTATGGGAGATGCTAAGGGGAAATCGATTGCATGGCCATCTGCTATGGTAATAATCTAGAGCACTTGGTTTCTTTTCTTTTGTGCTAATCGGTCACCTATTAAGTAGTGATTGTTGTTGCAGATCAAAGATCCCAAGAAGACATCTAATGTGCCAGGAGGTGCAGGTACTATGATATACATCAAATTTACATGCCAAATAAAATTAATGTGACTTAGTGCATTTACGCCCACTTATCTGTCCTATAAGACCATTGATGTATTGAATAGCTATCAATCTCCATATTTGTGTGCACCTTGTTATCTCCAGCCCTTGGCACTTCTCCTACCTTGGAGAAATTTAACAAGTAAAAATCTGCAGTTGTTTGTCAATCTCCATATTTATGTGCACCTATTTCTGTTTATAGCTCCATATTTATCCATACAAAAAGTAGATACAACTAGCTTGACACCTAAAAGCTTGTTTAAACTCTTGGGCAACTGATTGACACCTAAAAGCTTGTTTAAACTCTTGGGCAAATAAGTATTTAGTAATCTGGAAACTAAGTAGTGAGGCCACGTTGTAGAGTGTTCTGTTACATACTAGCTTGGGGCCATTTCACTATGTTTTCTTGTGCACTTTGCTCAAGGTGTGCACAAATTGACTTACAACAGCCAGTGCAACAAATAAAAAGTAAAAAAAATAGTGATTACTTGCCGTGTTTCTTTGCATGTTTTTCTTGCCAGATGTTTCTTTGGACGTTTGTGTCCATTCTAATTGGTCTCCCCACTGTCATGCTCTTTTTGCATTTTTTTTAAAAAAGAGGAAAGACATGAATGATACATGCATTCAACAGTTGACGATGCTGCTCCTACATCATTCTAGATAGATGCCGGCATTTCTACCAATTTAAAACTCTCTCTCCCTGCTAGTGTGTTGTTGTACCATAGTCACATGCACGTATAGTAGTCTGCCTAGCTTCAGTTGTACGAATGCTCTAGAGCTTTGGTCAGATTGTTGGCTCACCCGCGAATCCCTGAAATTTTGGCCATATGATTGATAAATCCAACGACAAGTGTGAATACTAGAAGATGGCTGAATGTTCATGTACAGTTTGGTACCTTGATTGACAACTGCAAGTTTCTCTTTGTCTTCCCCTTTTGAGCTTTTTCAAGGGTCTCATGTATTTCACATAAAAAATATTCATGATATGTGGTTAATAAAATGGAACTATAGACTGGACGTGCATAGTGCCAGTGTACTAGTAATGATAGTAATAATAGTACAGTAATGCCATATCACTATTCAGGAGTTTTGAACAACTTTTTGGTTGATTACACTTTCTTGACAATTCTTGACAAATTCGTATGAAATATTTTCAGGTACTTAGGCACCTAGCATTGGATGTGAGGAGGACTTGGAGTATCTTGGAACATAAATGGGTGTGCGAAGTATTTTGGAAGCCAACTTCAATCATGTCACGAATCTGATGTGTGTTTCGAACCATTTGGTGCTTCAAGTGTTTTGGAGTAGAAACTTTGTGCTCATGGATGTGACTTGTGTGCTCTGGATTAGTGTTTGTGTGACTTGTGTGTTGTGGATGGTTAAACTATACTTGGGTTGTGCTTGTGAACCTATGTCGATATATATGTCTATTTGTGAACCTATGTCAGTATATGTCTGTTCGTGAACCTATGTCAGTATATGTATGTTTGTGAACCTATAATCATTGTTGTCCAATGTGTCCATATTGATGTTGTTTGTCAATTGCATCTCAGTATATATGTGAAATTATTGGTTTGGCTTTGCACTACTTACCAACAAGTTATCTGTTGGTAAACAAATTCTTGCAGAGCAACTGTCGGCCATGGCTACTAGCTAGCTAGGCATGAAAAGTGTCAGCAAACATACATACCTAGAGCAATGACTATGTGTTGGCCAAGATATATACCTATATAGACAGCGTAAGTGTCGGCAAAGGTGCAAATATATCCAAACAGAATATTTGTCGGGATAGTTATATACCTAGAAGAACAGCATATGTGTCGACAAAAGTAGGGTGTAAGTGCACACCTGAACTGTCGGGCGCACCTAGGATGTATGCCCGCAAACCATCCAGTCGGGTACGAGGGTGTATGTCCACAAGCATACCGTCGGCGAGGTAGGGTGTATACCGTCTAAAAAAGTGTCGGCAAGTGAACTTACGGCAATGCCTTTCCCCACAGCAAGTCCTCCGACTGTTTTCTCTTTTGTCAGCATACGTGTTAGCGACAAGCTATGTGTCGGCAAAGGTACCCTATGCCAACAGATTGTTGTGTCGCCGAAACTTGACCGTGGTGTAGTGCCTCCAATAGCAAGTGCAGCCCCGCCAACCCCTTCACAAATGGTTGTTCCAGCCAACGTTGGCTTTCTCATCTTTGATTCCAGACTCGGCGGCTATGGGATTGCTCAGCTTCTGGCCAGGGAGAGATCCCTTCTCGGCTTGCCGGTCTTTGGCGATGGATGCGTTCATGGGTGTCGTTTCCTTCTTGAAGGCGCTACCAAGGCCTTCGGCTTTGCCCCTCTTCGAGCTCAGGGGAAACCCTAGGTCCGGTTCCCCCGGACCGGATAGCGATGGCATCTCGGCATCGTATTCCTTCTCGAAGGCGTTATCTTGCTTGATCGATGTGTCCTCGGTGTTGGCTCGGATGATGTTGGAATTCTTGTTGGTTCGGTGCTGCTGGTCGTGGTTCGGTCTTGACGGGTTTTAGCTGTGATGTATCTTCTAACCGGGTTGAGCATCCCTTGTCTCTCTGCTCCAGACACCATGTTCACGCCTGTCTGCGTTCGTGTCATGTGTTGTACTCTCTGTACTCATTCTATTCCTTCTATCATTAAAATGATACACAAGCTTTGCGTATTCATGAAAAAAATATCACCAACCTGCCTAATGCACTAACAAAAAACACGAACATGCAAACGAAATTTAAATTTGACTTCAATTAAAAAATGGAAGTCAAAACAAAAATAGGGTCGGTGCCCCCGCACCTACGTGCTACAAATCGCCTCTCCACAAACAGCGACAAGGGACAAATAGCATGATAAATATTATTTTTTTAAATCCGTATTTATTATAAAAGTTCATCAGAAGTATAAAGAACCTCAAACATAACAAAAATTACATTAAGGTCGCTAAACTACCGAACGACCACTATCGCTGCTAAAACGAGTCGCCGACGTGCCGTTGTCGCCGCTCCCCTACCGGAGCCGGCTTGACCTTGTCGATCACAATCAGGAAGTCTTCGTGCATGCGTCCTTAAGGACCAACGCGATGGAGCCGCATTCACCATCGTTGAACCCTTGAATAGATCTAAAACAACTAATATCAAATTTTGCCATCATGCACGCACAACGAGAAACCTTAACCTCACTCCCCAAGGAGATGGAAGGAACCTACGCCGGAGCTCTGTCGGCTACGTCCAGATGAACGAACTCGAGAAGAATCGAAGCCTGAAAAATAAACTCGAAGAAAATGCGTTGTCATCCGCCTGAGTGTTGCATCCGCGAGGATTAGAAAACTCTAATCTAAACTACTAGCTAGAGCGAAGGCATCGGTATTCTCCTTCCTACCATCGGCCACCGAAGAAAGGTAGATGGGAGGCGAATCCACGCGTTCACACCGGCGAAATGTGGAGTGGTGAGTTTGCTCTAGCCGCCGAGGGGAAGGGAAGAAGGGGCTTGACAAGTATGTTCTTATTTGGAGTATAGTGTTGTACTAAACCAGTGATCTATGCCAATTTTCATCAACGGCGCTTGTTGTTCTGGTGTGCTAATTCTATGGAGTCTTAACACGACTATTTAATACAACAAGTTTTGCTTGGCTCCGGCGAAGGAGGGACGATGACGGTGGGGCGTCTTTGGTTCGCTTCAGTGCATATAGTTGTCGCTAAGTGATCTACGGATTTTGAAGTGATTTTTATTATTTCTGCTGTTCGTTGTACTACTATGATTGAACATGAATGGATCGGATATTTTCCTGAAAAAAAATCTGCGATAATTGATATGAACAGCAGGGATTATTATTTTTCAGAACCGAAACCTATGATCCGCGGCTGTCCCATTTCGAAAAGAAAAAACCTAATTGCAGAAAAACAAAATCAAACCCACAAAAAGGGCCAAAAAGATGCTAGATCTTGCACATGCAGCTACACTACTTCTCCCCGTGGTGCATTCTCTGAATCTTCTCCGCCGTGCTGCCGCGGCAGCGCTAGTACTACTGGCAGTGGCGGCACCGCCCACTGGTCGCCGTCGATGTAGGAGACGTCCATGAAGGGCGCGGCCTGCCAGCGATCCAGCTGCCGCGCGTACGGCACCCTCCCGTCCCTGCACGCCCCGGGCCCCGTGCTCTCGTACTCCCCGAAGAACACCGTCTGGCGCCTGGCCGGATCGTTCCAGTCGTTCCACCCCTCCGGCGCCACGACGCCGGCGGCGAGGTACGTCCTTGCGAACACCACCGTGGCGTAGGGGCCCCACGCCCGGCCCAGCCACACCTTCCCCGTCCCCACCACGCTGCACCCCACGAACGCGAACCCCGTTTTCTCCGACGCCGAGCCGCGCCCCTGCGCCGTGATGCTCCCCGTCACACCGCCGCCATTGCCGGTGGACGCCGCGACGGAGCTGATGGTGCAGTTGAGGTAGAGCGACCGGGCGTTGCCGAAGATGAAGTCGATGGAGCCCTCGACGTAGCAGCCGCGGAAGACGTGCCGCCCCTGCTCGTCCAGCAGCGTGTCCTGCGCGCCGTAGACGCCGCACCAGTGGAACGCCGCCTGGTCGCCGGCCACGCGCAGCGCCACCGCCTGCCCTCCGCTGGCGCCCGGATCCGCCGGAGGCGCCGTGTTCTGGAAGCTGATGTTGTAGGCGACGAAGCCGGCAGCGAGGACGGTGAAGGTGGCGCTGGACGGGTGCTGCCGCCGCTGGAGCCGGCGGTGTCGTTCCACGCCACGGTGCTGTTGAGGTTGCCGCGGCCGTGCAGCGTCACGCCAGTCTTGTTGCCCCACACCACCACCTTCTCCCGGAAGATGCCGGCGCCCACGGCCAGCAGCGTCCGCCCGCCGGCCGCGCCGTGGTCAGGCACCGCGTCCACCGCCTTCTGCACGCTGCTGAAGTTGCCACAGCCGAGGTGGTCGACGGTCAGGACGAGGGTGGCGTTGAGCTGGGACGCGATGCCGGCCACCCATCTGGCCTCCTCGTCGCACTGCCTCCGCCGGCGGCGGCCGTGTACCAGAGGATCGGAATCGGAGGGCGAAGCAGGGAGGTGTGTGGTGGAGGCAAGCAAGATGGCGAGAAGAACAGAGGCGTTGGCCGCTGCCCATAGGCCACAGTACTTCGCTCCTCCACCCCTGCTTCTGCTTGTGCTTGCACGGCTCCTCATTATCATGGGCACCAGGGCATGGCTTGCATGATCTCGATCTGGCTTTGCTTCTTTCTTATGACTACTACGCTACGTACGCACTTGATATGCCAGTAGTAGTAATTCACAAGGAAAAATGGATAGATTAATCAATTCAGAAGGAGGTATCAACATTGTTGTTAGCTATGGTTGCTTAATTTGATGCGTTCAAGCTAGTCATGATGAGATGAGCCGTAATGTGGCGACCAAGGGAAGGGATCCCATCCCATAGAGTTTTGAGTGAGTGCTACATTGCCGCTGTAATGATTACAACTACCTTCTAGCTAGCTGCATGCTCAACCTGGCCGGAACATACTACAAAAGGTTACTCCATTGCTTTTATTTCCATTCTTGGTGCCTATACCATGATGAATCAATTGGAGAAGGGTTGAACGCTATTCGCTACACCGTTGATGTTGAGATTTTTTTTTTTGTATATTAGGTTTGGCGCCTGCGAAAGATGGTGAGTGTTTTTTATAATGCGGTGTTTTGGTGGGCTTTTTGCAGTGTGATTTTATGTTATCGGTTAATTAATTCATACTTATGTGGAAAAGTTTCATGCACTGATGACCGCATGTATTATATTAGTGCTACAGTGTTAGGTGTTGGCACTTTTTTTTTGCTAGGTGTCAAGGGGATGTGCAATCTGATTGCTGCCATTTGAGAAATAGTTGATCCAATTAAAATCATGAATCAAATTCAATATTAAATACCCTGAATGAAAGAGCTCTTTGAGAAATAGTTGACCTGGTCAAAATCATCAACCAAATCCAAAACTAAACATCTCGGTTGAATGGGAGGGCTCCAAAATCAAGGAGCACAGTGTATTAGATGATGCAGGCTTTTCTTTATTTAAATAGGAGTTTTATTCAGTAATGATAGGGTTACAATCTAGAGGCAAAAATCCTCAATGCATGGGGTTCTCTATGTAGCCACACAACAATACTCCGCTCAGTACAACTGTCAATTTGCTATTCTATTTCATTCCCGTCTAAGCTTTTATGGAATAAACTCTTGGTGTACCATCAAAATTTGATCTCATCGACAATGTGCCCATTCGTTTATCGGGCCAAACTGTTGCTAGGTAAGCTCATCAATGCCTTAGCCGAAAAAGGCTTCGCCCCGCTTTATAACTAGATGATATCCCATGCTTTGCGGCGGGAATATGTTGCAATATATTTCAATAAGATTTGATTGAATGAAACATTTGGATTAATAATATGCAGAAAAAACTAAAAAATACATACTATCTATTGTATTGGCTTATTATACAGTTAAAAAATATTTATTGAATGTAGGTAATATAATATAATGAAATGTTTTCGCATGCATGTTGGGTCTGCCTTTGATGACGTGACATGTATGCAAAGCGTATGTGTGCATGTTGAAATAAATGTAAATAGTGGGGATCAACTAATAATGAAAAGAAATTCTCATGCATGTTGTGGTGGGCCTTCGATGATGTGGTATGTGTGCATGTTATGATAATAAAAGTAGTGGAGATGAACTATTTGTTGGGAAACGTAGCATGCAATTTCAAAAAAAAAATCATACACTCACGCAAGATCTATCTAGGAGATGCATAGCAACGAGAGGGGGAGAGTGTGTCCACGTACCCTCGTAGACCGAAAGCGGAAGTGTTTGACAACGCGGTTGATGTAGTCGAACTTCTTCTTGTTCCGACCGATCAAGCACCCAACGTACGACACCTTCGAGTTCTACACACGTTCAGCTCGATGACGTCCCTCGAATTCTTGATCCAGCAAATTGTCGAGGGAGTAGATGAGTTCTGTCAGCACGACGCCGTGGTGACAGTGATGGTGAAGTGACCTGCGCAGGGCTTCGCCTAAGCACTACGAAGATATGACCGGAGGCGTAAACTCTGGAGGGGGGCACTTCACACGGCTAACAATTATTGGTGTTTTTTCTAGAGGTGCCCCACCCACATATATATAGGTTGGAGGGGAGGAGAGGCAGCCAAGGGGGCGCCCCAAGTAGGAGGAATCCTACTTGGGGTCCTCCCAATTCGACCTCCCCCCTTACCATATTTCGTCGGAGAGAAAAGGGAAAGGGAAGAGACAAAGGAAGGGAGGGCCGAACCCCCCTTGTTCCTTCTCCAATTCGGCCTCCTGCCTAGGGGGGGGGGGGCGCCACCACTTGTGGGCTGGTGTGCCTCTCTCTTATGGCCCATATGGCCCATATCTTTCCCCCCGGGGTTCCGGTAACCCCCCCCCCCCCCAGTACTCCGATATGTACCCGGTAACACCCGGAACACTTTCGATGTCCAAATACTATCATCCTATATATGAATCTTTACCTCTCGACCATTTCGAGACTCCTCGTCATGTCTGTGGTCTTATCCGGGACTCCGAACAATATTCGGTCACCAAATCACATAACTCATATAATACAAAATCGTCATCGAACGTTAAGCGTGCGGACCCTAAGGGTTTGAGAACTATGTAGACATGACCGAGTCACCTCTCCGGTCAATAACCAATAGCAGAACCTGGATGCTCATATTGGCTCCTACATATTCTATGAAGATCTTTATCGGTCGAACCGTTATGACAACATACGTTATTCCCTTTGTCATCGGTATGTTACTTGCTCAAGATTCGATCGTCGGTATCTTCATACCTAGTTCAATCTCGTTACCGGCAAGTCTCTTTACTCATTCCATAATACATCATCCCGCAACTAACTCATCATTCCTTATGATGTGTATTACCGGGAGGGCCCAGAGATACCTCTCTGATACTCGGAGTGACAAATCCTAATTTTGATCTATGCCAACCCAACAAACACCTTCGGAGATACCTGTAGAGAATCTTTATAATCACCCAGTTACATTGTGACGTTTGATAGCACACATGGCATTCCTCCGGTATCTGGGAGTTGCATAATCTCATAGTCGAAGGAATATGTATTTGACATGAAGAAAGCAATAGCAATAAAACTGAACGATCAATATGCTAAGCTAACAGATGGGTCTTGTCCATCACATCATTCTCCTAATGATGTGATCCCGTTCATCAAATGACAACACATGTCTATGGTTAGGAAACTTAACCATCTTTGATTAACGAGCTAGTCTAGTAGAGGCTTACTAGGGACATGGTGTTTTGTCTATGTATCCACACATGTATCAAGTTTCCGGTTAATACAATTCTAGCATGAATAATAAACATTTATCAGGATATAAGGAAATATAAAACAACAACTTTAGTATTGCCTCTAGGGCATATTTCCTTCAGTCTTCCACTTGCACTAGAGTCAATAATCTAGTTTACATCGCCATGTGACTTAACACCAATAATTCACGTCTTTATGTGATTAACACCCATAGTTCACATCGCCATGTGACTAATACCCAAAGGGTTTACTAGAGTCAATAATCTAGTTCACATCGCTATGTGATTAACACCCAAAGAGTACTAAGGTGTGATCATGTTTTGCTTGTGAGAGAAGTTTAGTCAACGGGTCTAACACATTCAGATCCCTATGTATTTTGCAAATTTCTATGTCTATAATGCTCTGCATGGAGCTACTCTAGCTAATTGCTCCCACGTTCAATATGTATCTAGATTGAGACTTAGAGTCATCTAGATCAGTGTCAAAGCTTGCATCGACGTAACTCCTTACGATGAACTCTTTATCACCTCCATAACCGAGAAACATTTCCTTAGTCCTCTAAGGATAATTTTGACTGTTGTCTAGTGTCTACTCATGGATCACTATTGTACCCCCTTGCCAAACTCATTGGCAAGGCACACAACAGGTCTAGTACACAGCATGACATACTTTATAGAACCTATGGCTGAGGCGTAGGGAATGACTTTCATTCTCTCTCTATCTTCTGTCGTGGTCGAGCTTTGAGTCTTACTCAAATTTACACCTTGCAATACAGGCTAGAACTCCTTCTTTGACTGATCCATTTTGAACTCCTTTCAAAATCTTTTCAAGGTATGTACTCATTGAAAATCTTATCAAGCGTCTTGATCTATCTCTATAGATCTTGATGCCCAATATGTAAGCAACTTCACCGAGGTCTTTCATTGAAAAAATTCTTATTCAAATATACTTTTATGCTATCCAGAAATTCTACATCATTTCCAATCAACAATATGTCATCCACATATAATATCAAAAATGCTATAGAGCTCCCACTCACTTTCTTGTAAAAACAGGCTTCACCATAAGTCTGTACAAAACTATATGCTTTAATCACCTTATCAAAGCATATATTCCAACTTCGAATGCTTGCACCAGTCCATATATGGATCGCTGGAGTTTGCACACTTTGTTAGCACCTTTAGGATCGAAAAAACCTTTTAGTTGCATCATATACAACTCTTCTTTAAGAAATCCATTAAGGAATGCAGTTTTGACGTCCATTTGCTAGATTTCATAATCATAAAATGCAGCAATTGCTAACATGATTCGGACAGGCTTAAACATCGCTACGAGTGAGAAAATCTCATTGTAGTCAACATCTTGAACTTGTCAAAAACCTTTTGCGACAAATCGAGCTTTGTAGATGGTAACACTACCATCAGTGTACGTCTTCCTCTTGAAGATCCATTTATTCTCAATGGCTTGCCGATCATTTGGCAAGTCCACCCAAGTCCACACTTTGTTCTCATACATGGATCCTATCTCAGATTTCATGGCCTCAAGCCATTTATCGGAATCTGGGCTCATCATAGCCTCTTCATAGTTCGTAGGTTCGTCATGGTCTAGTAACATGACTTCCAGAACAGGATTACCGTACCACTCTGGTGCGGATCGTGCTCTGGTTGACCTACGAGGTTCAGTACTAACTTGATCTGAAGTTTCATGATCATCGTCATTAGTGTAACGCCCTCGATGCGGCTATATCTCCCACGTGTCGAAGCACGACTTAGAGGCATAACCGCATTGAAAGCAATGTCGCAAGTGAGGTAATCTTCACACAACCCATGTAATACATAAGGGAAAGAGATACATAGTTGGCTTACGATGCCACTTCACACAATACATAAATAAACATCCATCATCCAGAATACACTCAAGGTCCGACTACGGAACCAAAATAAAAGAAGATACCCCAAATGCTACACAGATCCCGATCGTCCCAAGCTGGGCACCACTCATCGATCATCGGGAAAAGACACATAGTAACGACCACGTTCCTCATCGAACTCCCACTTGAGCTCGGTTGCGTCCACTTGCCTTTGGCATCGTCGGCACCTGCAACTGTTTTGGTAGAATCTGTGAGTCACGGGGACTCAGCAATCTCACACCTGCGAGATCAAGACTATTTAAGCTTATAGGAAGGACAGAGTGGTGAGGTGGAGCTGCAGCAAGCGACTAGCATATATGGTGGCTACACTCGCAAAAGAGAGCGAGAAGAGGAGCAAAGCACGGTCGTGAAGCTAGGAGCGATCAAGAAGTGATCCTGAACTACTTACGTCAAACATAACTCCAACACCGTGTTCACTTCCCGGACTCCGCCGAGAAGAGACCATCACGGTTACACCCGCGGTTGATGTGTATTTTAATTGAGGTCAACTTCGGGTTTTCTACAACCGGACATTAACAAATTCGCATCTGCCTCATAACCGCGGGCACGGCTTTCGAAAGATATTACCCTGCAGGGTGTCCCAACTTAGCCCATTATAAGCTCTCACGGTCAACGAAGGATATTCCTTCTACCGGAAGACCCGATCAATCTCGGAATCCCGGACTACAAGACATTTCGACAAAGCAATAAAACAAGACCAAAGAAAGCCGCCCGATTGTGCCGACAAATCCCGATAGGAGATGCACATATCTCGTTCTCGTGGCACATCCGGATGAGACTAGCTACGAGTAAAACCAAGCCTCGAGTTTCCCTGCAGGTGGCCCCGCAGTAGTTCGATTCGGGCCAAGACTCGAAGGAGCACCGGTCCGGGGGTTAAAATAAAGATGACCCTCGGGCTCGCGAAAACCCGGGGAAAAAGGCTTAGGTGGCAAATGGTAAAACCAAAGTTGGGCCTTCTTGGAGGAGTCTTATTCAAAGCGAACTGTCAAGGGGGTCCCATAAATCACCCAATCGTAAGGAACGCGAAATCAAGGAACATAACACGGTATGATTTGAAACTAGGGCGGCAAGAGTGGAAGAAAACACTGTGCATAAGGCCGAGTCTTCCACCCTTTACCAAGTATATAGATGCATTAATTATAGCAGATATATTGTGATATCCCCAACAAGTAAACATGTTCCAATAAGGAACAACATCTCCATGTTCCAACAAGGAACAAACTTCATCTTCACCGCAACTAGCAACGCTTATAAGAGGTTTGAGCAAAGCGGTAACATAGCCAATCGACGGTTTGCTAGGAAAAGGATGGTTAGGGCTGACATGACAATATGGGTGGCATGATAAGCAAGTGATAGGCATCGTAGCATGGGCATAGCAAAAGAGCGAGCATCTAGCATAGCAAAGATAGAAGTGATTTCGAGGGTATGGTCATCTTGCTCGCAATGTTCTCGAGTTGTCGAAAGCTTGATCCTCGTAAGCGTTCTCAACAGGTTCCTCGTTCACGTACTTTCGTCTCCGGCTCTACCCAAAGCAAGAACACAAACAAAGGAACCACAATAAATCACGGTGCAATGCACAAGCAACATGATGCAATATATGGCATGATATGCGGGATGTGATATGCAATGCGTATGCGTGCTCCGGAAGGAAAATGAGGAACCAGGCATCAACTTGGCAAACCAAGTATGCCGCTGGAAAGATGAGATGATTTCGGTTGAAATCGATATAAAGATCACCGGAATCGGATGCACGGTTTGCAAATGACAAGCAAAACAAGAATGGCACAAATCTGCCATTAACAGCATGATACCACATAGGAAGCAACAAGAAATTAAGCTACTGCACCCAAACGTACCAGAAAAGCATATGACAGTGATCTACTCAAGATGCTTGACAAAAGATGAACACTGAGCTACGGCTAAATCACATCATAACAGGTTCAAACAAGCATGGCAAAAGAGCAAAATATATCAGCTTCACAGACTGAAATTAATGAACATGGCAAAAACAGCATCAGGTAGCAATGTTCAGAGCAAGAAAACTACATGCTAAAGGAACTTATAATAGAAAAACAAGGCATGGCATGAACCCACCCAAAGCATATAACAAAAGTCCCTTACTGACCATAAGCCAAAAAGGATCAGAAAATATAGTAACTCCTATGTCAATATCGCAAGTTTCGTTAACAGATTCAGCAACAGGGCATGACAAAAACAGATAACAAGTAGGCATGTTTAAGAGCTCGATGCACTCACTACAGAGCATTTCATGATAAACTAAGAATACATCCATCAAGAAGACATGGCATAGAAGTTGTATATGGCAAGAACAACATCATAGAATACACGGATTAACTACAACAATCTTGGCAAAATTGAATAACATGTAAACCATCTGCCAGGAAACATTTTATAGCAAAAGTACAGCTCGATTGACTCAATCTAAGGCACTCCATAATTTCAAACAAGGGCATGGATGGATAGAGCATAACCATATGTCCAAAACATCCTTACTGAAGTATCTCAAAATATGCATGGATCTCTCGGTAGCATCAAGTTAACATGGCATAAAAATATCAGCAAAACTGGGGCTGAAATCAGCAACATCATGAAGCCTAGTTTGCATGCTTGTGCTAGTCACCACAGAGATCACAAAAATACATGGCATACACCCCTGGAAAGATGGCATGGCATATTACAAAACACATGTAGGACTCAAATTCATAGGGTGCACACATCAATCATGGCAAAAATGACAAAAGTGCATGTTCTGTTAAGAAACAGAAACTAACATCACATAGCCCTCTTCCAATAGAATTTCGGGCATTAAGATGAGCTCAAATTAAATTGATGCAATGAGATGAAATGATCTACTCATCGAGGCGAACATTTTGACATATTACACGCATGAAACAGAGTTACGGGTGCGGAGTTATGATGCGTTGAAACTGCCACAAAATAATCACCAAGACAAAAACTTAGGACGAAAATAAGGGGGGGAAAAGTCAACCCTCGGGTCCCGATCTAGATCTGATCGGACCCGATGCGGTGGCGCGGCGAGCAGCTCGCCGGAGCTCGCCCGGGGCCGGAGGAGAGGAGGGGGCCAGGAGGAGGGCGCCGGGCGGAGGCGCGGCGGCGGGAGGCTGCAGCGCGGCGGGCGGCATGGAAGGCATGGCGGGCGGGCGGCGGCGAGGGCTGATGGCGGAAGGGCGCGGCGATGGGGCCGGCTCTGGCTCGGGGCCGGGCGACGCCAGGTGGTGGTGCCACGTGTCGCTACTGGTTCGCCGGGCAACAAGCGGCGCGGAAGGGCGGACACGTCCGGGCGGCGGTTGGACGTGTCCGTCGGCGGTAGGAGGAAGGAGCTAGGATTTGGACCCGGATTTGGACGGGGGAGGTGTTTAAATAGGCATAAAGGGAGCTAGGAGAGTCCAAATGAGGTGTAGTTTTCGCCCACACGATCGTGATCGAACGACGGAGAGCATGGAAGTGACTTAGATGGGTTATTGGACTATTTTGAAGGGGTGTTGGGCTGCAACTTAAAAGAGGCCTTTGCGAGAGTCTGATTAACCGTTGGAGTACCAAACGAGCTCCAAATGACCCGAAACTTGACAGGTGGTCTACCGGTGGTGTACCAAGGCCACTTGACAAGGCTCGGTCCATTCCGAGAAAGTTTAGTACCCGCTCACGGAAAAACGTAAAAGGGGACGCCAGGGGACATAGGAGTGCCGGATTGCAAAACGGACAATGGGGAAAATGCTCGAAATCATGAGACGAACACGTATGCAAATGCGATGCACATGATGACATGATATGAGATATGAGATGCATGACATGGACAAAAGCAAAAATGAAGAAAAGCCCAACCACGGAGGGAATATCATATCACAATGCCGAAAATGGCAAGAGTTGGAGTTACAAATATGGGAAGTTACATCCGGGGTGTTACAATTAGCTTCCTCTCTAGTTGGTGTAGGCATCACGGGAACGGATTTCTCTCACGAGCTACTTTCCAAATTGAGAGAAGGTAGAATTATTTCATCAAGTTCTACTTTCCTCCCACTCACTTCTTTCAAGAGAAACTCCTTCTCTAGAAAGGATCCATTCTTAGTAACAAAGATCTTGCCTTTCAAATCTGTAGTAGAAGGTGTACCCAATTGTTTCCTTAGGGTATCCTATGAAGACGCACTTCTCCGATTTGGGTTCGAGCTTATCAGGTTGAAGCCTTTTGACATAACTGTCGCAACCGCAAACTTTAAGAAATGACAGCTTAGGTTTCTTTCCAAACCACAGTTCATATGGTGTCATCTCAACGGATTTAGATGGTGCCCTATTTAATGTGAATGCGGCGGTCTCTAATGCATAACCCCAAAACGATAGTGGTGAATCAGTAGGAGACATCATAGAATGCACCATATCCAATAAAGTACAATTACGACGTTCGGACACACCATTACGTTGTGGTGTTCCAGGTGGCGTGAGTTGTGAAACTACTCCACATTGTTTTAATTGAAGGCCAAACTCGTAACTCAAATATTTGCTTCCGCGATCTGATCGTAGAAACTTTATTTTCTTGTGATGATGATTCTCTACTTCACTCTGAAATTCTTTGTATTTGCTTCCGCGATCTGATCATAGAAACATTATTTTCTTGTGACGATGATTCTCTACTTCACTCTGAAATTCTTTGAACCTTTTCAAATTTTTCAGACTTGTGTTTCATCAAGTAGATATACCCATACCTACTTAAATCATCTATGAAGGTGAGAAAATATTGATACGGGCCGTGTGCCTCAATACTCATCGGACCACATACATTGGTATGTATTATTTCCAATAAGTCATTAGCTCGCTCCATTTTCCGGAGAACAGAGTTTTAGTCATCTTGCCCATGAGGCATGGTTCACAAGTATCAAATGGTTCATAATCAAGTGATTCCAAAAGTCCATCTGCATGGAGTTTCTTCATGCGCTTTACACCAATATGATTTAAACGGCAATGCCACAAGTATGTTGCATTATCATTATCAAACTTTGCATCTTTTGGCATCAAGTTTATGAATATGTGTATCACTACGATCGAGATTCAATAAACCATTTACATTCGATGTATGACCATAGAATGTTTTATTCATGTAAATGTAACAACAATTATTCTCGACTTAAATGAATAAGCGTATTGCAATAAACATGATCCAATCATATTCATGCTCAACGCAAACACCAAATAACATTTATTTAGGTTCAACACTAACCCCGAAGGTAGAGGGAGTATGCGATGGTGATCTTATCAACCTTGGAATCACTTCCAACACACATCATCACCTCGTCTTTAACTAGTCTCTCTTCATTTTGCAACTCCTATTTCGAGTTACTAATCTTAGCAACTGAACCGTATCAAATACCTGTGGCTACTATGAACACTAGTAAAGTACATATCAATAACATGGATATCAAATATACCTTTGTTCACTTTGCCATCCTTCTTATCCGCCAAATATTTGGGCAGTTCCGCTTCCAGTGATCATTCCCGTTGTAGTAGAAACACTCAGTTTCAGGCTTAGGTCCAACTTTGGGCTTCTTCACCAGAGTGGCAACTTGCTTGCCATTTTCTTCAAGTTCCCTTTCTTTCCCTTGCCCTTTTTCTTGAAACTAGTGGTCTTATTAACCATCAACACTTGATGGTCTTTCTTGATTTCTACCTTCGCTAATTTCAGCATCGTGAAGAGCTCGGGAATCATTTTCGTCATCCCTTACATATTATAGTTCATCACAAAGTTCTAGTAGCTTGGTGATAATGACTAGAGATTTTTCAATTACTATCTTATCTGGAAGATTAACTCCCACTTGATTCAAGCGATTGTAGTACCCAGACATTCTGAGCACATGCTCACTGGCTGAGCCATTCTCCTCCATCTTGTAGGTAATGTATTTGTCAGAGGTCTCATGCCTCTCGACACGGGCATGAGTCTGAAATACTAAGTTTAGCTCTTGGAACATCTCATATGCTCCGTGGCGTTCAAAAAGTCTTTGCAGCCCCGATTCTAAGTCGTAAAGCATGGCGCACTAAACTATCAAGTAGTCATCATACCGAGCTTGCCAAACGTTCATAACGTCTGCATCTGCTCCTGCAATAGGTCTGTCACCTAGCGGTGCATCAAGGACATAATTCTTCTGTGCAGCAATGAGGATAATCCTCAGATCACGGACCTAGTCCGCATCATTGCTACTATCATATTTCAACTTAGTTTTCTCTAGGACATATAAAAACATAGGAGAGCTACAACGCGAGCTATTGATCTACAACATAATTTGCAAATATTATCATGACTAAGTTCATGATGAATTAAGTTCAATTAATCAAATTACTTAAGAAATCCCACTTAGATAGACATCCCTCAAGTCATCTAAATGATACGTGATCCAAATCAACTAAACCATGTCCGATCATCACGTGAGATGGAGTAGTCATCAAAGGTGAACATCTCTATGTTGATCATATCTACTATATGATTCATGTTTGAACTTTCGGTCTCAAGTATTCAGCATGTGCAAAACTGTCTTGCACCCGTTGTATGTGAACGTAGAGTCTATCACACCCGATCATCACGTGGTGTCTCAACACGATGAACTGTCGCAAAGGTGCCTACTCGGGGAGAAATTTAGTTAAGGGATCATCTTATAATGCTACCGCCGTACTAAGCAAAATAAGATGCATAAAAGATAAACATCACATGCAATCAAAATATGTGACATGATATGGCCATCATCATCTTGTGCTTTTGATCTCCATCTCCAAAGCATCGTCATGATCTCCATTGTCACCGGCTTGACACCTTAATCTCCATCGTAGCATCGTGGTCGTCTCGCCAACTATTGCTTCTACAACTATCACTAACGCATAGTGATAAAGTAAAGCAATTACATTGCATTTGCATTTCATACAATAAAGCGACAACCATAAGGCTCCTGCCAGTTGTCGATAACTTTTACAAAACATGATCATCTCATACAACAATGTATATCACATCATGTCTTGACCATATCACATCACAACATGCCCTGCAAAAACAAGTTAGACGTCCTCTACTTTGTTGGTGCAAGTTTTACGTGGCTACTACGGGCTTCTACACTACAAAAAAAACACACTTCCGTGATGATACGTGTTTGTCACAAGAGGAGTCACGTTTTACATCATGCATGTACATCCATGACGATTTTATGACAGAATCACGATAGTCATACATGTGTTGTCGTAGAAGTGTTCCATGACATTACCAAAATTATCATCACGGAAGTGTCCACTTCCATGACGATGAATCACACGTCACAGAAGTGCTTTCGTCAAGGGTGACCGACACGTGGCATCCACCGTAACGGGTCGCCGTTAAGCTATCGGGTCCGGCTTTGGATCCGATAACCCGTTAACAACCCGGACCAATGGGAATTTTCCACATGTAAAATTCTAATTGGCCGGAGGAAACACGTGTCACACTACTGCAGGATGCTGGTAACGCGACACTACGATCAGAGACCCTTCGACAAAACTGTGTGTGATGCAATAGTCGCAAACGGTGGTGTAAAAGAACCGTCAAAAAAGGTGCAAAGCGTTTGCGATGGCGGAGCCATCAAACACGGTTCAGATTTTAGTTGCGTGTGCAATGCAGGGCATACGATTCAGTCCAATGAACTGTTTGCGATGAGGCAGAACAAAAGAAACAGGCAGCCTGATGAAGGCGTGTGCGATATACAGCATACGGTTCACTCAGATGAACTGTTTGTGCTTAGGCAACACAAAAGAAACAGCCAGCCAGATCAAGGTGTGTGCGATTGAGGGCGTACGTTTCAGAAGGATTAACTGTTTGCGATTAGGCAACAGAACAGAAACGGGTCAGCCAGATCAAAGTGTGTGCGATTGATGGCATACACTTCAGATGGATGAACTGTTTGCGATTAGCCACAACAAATTGAAACAGTTATATAGATCAACGTGTGTGCGCTAGACGGGCACACACATTCTAATTAAAAGAAGCATGCGCAATGGTAATAACGAGCGCGCACGGTTGTTGGAACAAGACATGTGCTGGCATTGCCTATTGCAGTGCACCCTATGGTGCAAACGCCACGTACGCGGCCGAGAAGGCATACGTGCCCACGTTACGCCTTCCGGGAATAGTGCCGCACTTATAACCGTCAGTAAATTTTGAGCATGCGTCCCATCACATTCCAAATTGCAAACCTGTTCACACCGATCAAAACCTAAACGGTTTCCCACTTAGGAGCGTATTACTACTCGGTTATAAATACTACTACTCCAAGATGACTGCACATTCCTCCTCAACTCCTCATCCACAAAAACAAACAAGTCATTCATCATCATTCCCTTTGCGTCTGCCATGGCACGCGTGAGTTCTGGGTCGAGAGATTGCCACCAGGGAGATGCGAGCATGGAAGCGAAAGCACAAGAGATGTCCCGCCTCGCCGCGAACGCAGCCGGCATGTCCCGCCGCGCGACCGTAGTAGCACAGAGGTCTTGCCGTCGAAGCAGCACGCAGGTCCCGCCGCACCGTCGATGCGGCAGACTGGTCCGGCGGCACCACGGAAGCAGAAGAAATGTCCCGCCGCGCCGCGAATGCAGCAGAGATGTCCTCCCATGCCGCGGCAGCCTGGGAAAATGTCTCGCGGGCAAGTGAGGACTCTTACAGGTGCATGCATGCGATCGTCCATAGCCAGATGGATCAGATCTCCGGCTGGGCGAGGTTGCAGGACGACATGAAAGCCTCTTTTGAAGAGGCTACAGGCCTCATCCGACAAATAAATGAGAGCAATGCGAAGCTCTTGGCCAAGGGCGACCTGCCGAGGGCGAAGATCGTCGGAAGTGCGGAGTAGCAGGAGAGACCACTGCCTTATTGAAGAGGACCGGCGTCATCGTCGAGAAACTTATGGACGAGAATGCCATGCTACGCATCGAGCGCAGAAGGCTGGTGGAGGAATCCATGGATGCTCTGAAGCAGCATCTTGAGCACAAGAAAGAGCTCATCGCCGCTCGCCACGGAGACTAGTTCACGCCCCTGCAACAGAACGTAGAGATCAGTGAGCTAGATCGTTGTCTTCCTTCTTCTTTTGCCCTTGTGTATTTCGGGCGTTGCCGCATGTGGCTTTTTTTAATTATGTTCCTAAATATGTAAGACAATTATTATCCACTGTTATCATCCTTATATTCATCATGCTTGCTATAAGTCGCAGTCAATGCTATATAGGTCCGTGGGATCTTACATCAAGATCCGTGCAAAACTTTCTTTTCAGATTTTCATTTTTCTCTCTTAAATCTCAGTCCAGTGAGACATATAGCCACGCCATAGAACAGGGGCTCGGGCGCCATTAATGGAGACGTTGGGAGGGAGGTGAGCGGCGGGTAGCGGTCAAAGGGCACTCCTCCTGATGAGCACGTGCAGGGGTCTGATCGCACGCCTCCCGTACTCAAATAGCTACCCCGCACGGCACCTCCTAGCCAATAAAAAAGGAGACGCGTGGCGGCACGTAATTGGTAAGTAGAACGCCCACGGGTTCAATAATACTTGTGTTTCCGATTTGTAACATGACATCACTTGTTCCAAAATGACTTTGTTGATTGTTAATGTGTGCGCCTTCCAAATCGGATAGAAAAATTACCACAGCATGTTAGTGTCATGTCATGACACCATGCCAAGTTTCATGATTTTCAAGCGTGTTTTAGATTAACAGGAATTAAAACATCAAGTTTCTCAATCTTTCCGGCCGAGCCACGACGCTTCAGATGTTTGAATTTCATTCCCATTTCTTGCATGGGACCTAGAAATTCACCCAAGGACACACATGTGATTTTTCAAACAACTTTGGTGCACTGGAGCATGTGCTTGTAGTTCAAATTTGAATTACGCACATTAAATGCGAAGAAACTCAATTAATGTATAAAAAGGCCAAACAAACCCGAAATAATTCCAAAATTTAGCACGATACTTCTATTTGGTCTAATCTGCCTGTGTAAAAAATTAAGGCGGGAGAAGGCAGTGTACGTATGTCGTTTCGCACACGGAGGTGGCACGTTCCCTCTCGGAACCACGGGCCTTCTTGAGGGAAGCTCCGATTTGCAAGAAGCTTACACCATAGCTTCTCCGAATTCGATCAAAAAAATTATCGCAGCATGTTGGTGCCATGTCATGACACAATGCCAAGTTTCATGATTTTCACGCGTGTTTTGGATTTACAGGAATTAAAAACCAAGTTTCTCAATCTTTCCGGCCGAGCCACGACGCCCAGATGTTTGAATTTCATTCCCATTTCTTGCATGGGACCTATAAATTCACCCAAGGACACACATGTGATTTTTCAACCAACTTTGGTGCACTCGAGCATGTGCTTGTAGTTCAAATTTGAATTATGCACATTAAATACGCAGAAACTCAATTAATGTATAAAAAAGGCCAAAAAAACCCGGAATAATTCCAAAATTTAGCACGATACTTCTATTTAGTCTAATCTGCCTGTGTATAAAAATTAAGGCGGGAGAAGGCAGTGTACGTATGTCGTTTCGCACACGGAGGTGACACGTTCCCTCTCAGAACCACGAGCCTTCTTGAGGGAAGCTCCGGTTTGCAAGAAGCTTACACCAAAGCTTGTCCTAATTCGGCCAAAAAAATTACTACAGCATGTTGGTGCCATCTCATGACACCATGCCAAGTTTCATGATTTTCAGGCGTGTTTTGGATTTATAGGAATTCAAAAACCATGTTTCTCACTCTTTCCGGCCAAGCCACGACGCCCAGATGTTTGAATTTCATTCCCATTCTTTGCATGGGACCTATAAATTCACCCAAGGACACACATGTAATTTTTTCAACCAACTTTTGTGCACTGGAGCATGTGCTTGTAGTTCAAATTTGAATTATGCACATTAAATGCGCGGAAACTCAATTAATGTATAAAAAAGGCCAAACGAACCCGGAATAATTCCAAAATTTACAACGATACTTCTATTTGGTCTAATCTGTCAGTGTAAAAGAATTAAGGCAGGAGTAGGCAGTGTATGTATGTCGTTTCGCACACGGAGGTGACACATTCCCTCTCGGAACCACGAGCCTTCTTGAGGGAAGCTCCGGTTTGCAAGAAGCTTACACCAAAGCTTGTCCCAATTCGGCCAAAAAAATTACCGCAGCATGTTGGTGCCATGTCATGACACCATGCTTAGTTTCATGATTTTCAGGCGTGTTTTGGATTTACAGGAATTAAAAAACCAAGTTTCTCAATCTTTCCGGCCGAGCCACGAAGCCCAGATGTTTAAATTTCATTCAAATTTCTTGCATGGGACCTATAAATTCACCCAAAGACACACATGTGATTTTTCAACCAACTTTGGTGCACTCGAGCATGTGCTTGTAGTTCAAATTTGAATTATGCACATTAAATGCGCAGAAACTCAAGTAATGTATAAAAAGGCCAAACGAACCCAGAATAATTCCAAAATTTAGCATGATACTTCTATTTTGTCTAATCTGCCAGTGTAAAAAAATTAAGGCGGGAGAAGGCAGTGTACGTATGTCGGTTCGCACACGGAGGTGACACGTTCCCTATCGGAACCACGAGCCTTCTTGAGGGAAGCTCCGGTTTGCAAGAAGCTTACACCAAAGCTTGTCCCAATTCGCAAAAAAATTACCGCAGCAGGTTGGTGCCATGTCATGACACCATGCCAAGTTTCATGATTTTCAGGCGTGTTTTGGATTTACAGGAATTAAAAATCCAAGTTTCTCAATCTTTTCGGTCGAGTCACGACGCCCAGATGTTTGAATTTCATTCCCATTTCTTGCATGGGACCTATAAATTCACCCAAAGACACACATGTGATTTTTCAACAAACTTTGGTGCATTGGAGCATGTGCTTGTAGTTCAAATTTGAATTATGCACATTAAATGCCCAGAAACTCAATTAATGCATAAAAATGCCAAACGAACCCGGAATAATTCCAAATTTAAACACGAAACTCATGTACTAGTTGCATGTTCACTGTACGTAAATGTTCTAGCAATTCAAACACCATCCTTTCCCTCAGTAACACAATTTTGTCTTTCAAAACATAATGAAAAAATCAGGTATACCACAAACAGTTTACTAGAAAGAATCGTGTGGGATGCGATATAAAATATCTTGGCGCACCGTCTTGTATGGCTTACGCAGGAAGCTTCATCGTGTATAGTCCATCGCCCCAGCTTGAACCACACTTGCGCGCTAGTTTCTCGTGGCACCGAGCAAAAAAATTTTGCCATCGCAGAAATATCTATCTCCCTGCCCCTCCCTCCTACCAAAAGCCACATTTCCACTGTTCCTCCTTGCTTTCCAAGTTCAAACCTTCATTGCTGCTTACTGGCAGCTCAGTCTCCTCGCCGGTGACCCTTCTTCTTGAAGCGCCGCCTCCTTGCCAGCTACCCTTCTTCTTGCAATGCCGCCTCCTCGCCGGCGATCCTTCTTCTTGCAGCGCTGCCTCCTCGCCGGCGACCCTTCTTCTTGCCGCGCGGCCTCCTCGCCGCCTACCCTTCTTCTTGATGCGTGGCCTCATCGATATGGTCAGGTAATCCACATCCCACCCACACCATCCTCCTCCTTTCCCATCCCACATGCCCCGACCGACGGTGTGACACCTTCCACCGAAATCACTGCCCCCTCCTCCAATTAAGCGCCGCCCACAGCCATTTTGCACGCAGTATAACATGGAGCTCAGTAGCATATGGCCGCACGCGTGCACGAGGTCGCTATGGCTGCCATGCGTGTCGACCTCCAGATCTTGGAGGAGCACCTCGTCTTCGTGGCTACCGTCGACGCCGCCACGCGGTTGTCTACTTTAATATACAGTTCATGCTGTTTTCTCGAGGCCACCTGTCACATCCCTAGTCCTGGTATGTACTAGGCTAGCCCTTCATGTGTGCATCATGTTTCAATTTTCAAATGAAATTGAAATGGGGGATGTTCAAACCCTAGCATAAAAAGGAATCCACCAGGTTCAACTAAAATATTTTTCAGTTAATCCAAATGGCTTTCAAAAATGTTCATCATTTCTGGAAAATGCTAGATACAATAACCTGAGGTGTCAAACATTTTTCCATGACATATTTGGGCTCTTAATTAAATCATTTAGTATTTGGATTTGGGCTTTTAAATGCTATTAAATATTTTAAATGCTCAAATAATCATAAACTAAAATGTTTGTTGTTGGTTATATTCCTAACAGTGGCAATGATTAGTTTTATGATTTTTGGATCTGTCTAGGTATTTTTAATAAAGCCCTATAGACTACTGAGAATAATAGAAACAGGAAATAATAAAAGTAAGGAACTTACCGCAAAGCCCACCTAGCCTGCATCAGTAGCAGCCCAGTGGCAAAGCTACCCAGCCCACCGTGGCTCCTCCTCGCCGTCTTCCACCTCCCGCCAAGAGGCGGGAGGGCGTGTGGCCGTCGTGCACGCACGCGCCTGCCACCTCCTGGTTGCCGCTTTCCCCGGACGCCCCGGAGATGCCACACACACCCCTGGCCCCTCTCTCACTCTCCCTGGACCTTTCCCCCCTCCTCTGCTCTCTCTCTCTCGCGCGCAGCCCGAACGGGTTCGACGCCGCCGCTCGCATAGCCGTGCCCACCGTGCTCCCCTCGCCTCGCTGTTGTGTCCTAGAGCTCTGCCCCGTCGCCTTCTTCGTGTTCGTCAAGCCACGCAGCTGGGGACGCCCTACTTCGACCTCGTTGCCGGCGTTTTCAACCGCGAGCGCCCGAGATCGCCGGCACCCGTACGTCGCCGTCTGGCCTTCCCCGAGCCTGCTTCGACGCCCTTTGTAACCGCTGTGAGCTTCATCGTCGTTTGCCCTTCTTCCCCTTGCCTCTCGATCACCGTAGCCGCCGTTTCGACCGAAGCCGAAGCTCGTCACCGTCGGCCATGATGCCGCCGTTTTAGCCACCACAACTCGCTACCGAAGCGTGTCAACGCTGCTCAAGGTTTTCCTGTGAGCACGCCGCTCCCACCAGCTCCTCCTCCCGAGCACCCTAACGCCGAGCTCAAACTAACCCGAA
Organism: Aegilops bicornis; assembly: GCA_021605145.1. NCBI lineage: Eukaryota > Viridiplantae > Streptophyta > Magnoliopsida > Poales > Poaceae > Aegilops > Aegilops bicornis. The sequence goes on from CM038675.1 coordinate 538,013,088, forward strand.
CTCCGGCCGACGCCGAGGTCGAGGCCGTGCTCAACTCCGGCCACCTCGCGCCCTCCCATTGCCACCAATAGAAGTGCGCGAACTCCAGCTAGCCGTAGAGACCAACTGCGGCTCAAACCGCAGTCTGTAGGCACCCGAGCCTCGCCGCCGCCTCTGCTCGTCGCTGGCGGCTAAACGCCGGCCTAAGAACTAATTAGTACTAAGCTAATGATCACAGACTCACAGACATGTGGGCCCTGCTGCTTAATTAACTCTGGTTTAGCTTTTGTTTAGATTAAATTAACCACGGTGGCCCCACGCGTCAGTTTTGACCATGCTGACGTGGCCGTTGACTGGGCCCACACGGCAGCGACCGTAGACAGCACCGTGACACTGACCAATGGGACCCACTAGTCAGATTTGACCTGGACCGGCCCCGTTGACCAGCTGACGTCACAGTGACGTAGTGCTGACGCCATAACTCATTTTCTGGGTTAATTTTAATTCAGGAAATTTCAGAAAATATCCCAAACTTCTAAAAATCATAGAAATTCAACCGTAACTCCAAATCAAACAAATTATATATGAAAAATGATCAGAAAAATCCAATCTTTCCATATGTACCATTTTCATGCATGTTAGATCAGGTTATGACTACTGTTTAGGACAAATCATTTAAATGGCATTTAAACCCTCACATATGGAGTTTGAATTTGAACCTAGGGTTCAAACCAACTCCATTTAACCATCGCTAGTTGCATTAGCTCAAACCACAGCATATTGCCATGTCATGATCATGCATCATATTGTGCATTGCATTGATTGTGCTTCTTCTTTGTTTGTCGGTGCTTGTCCCCTCTCAGTAAGACGTGTACCGACGATGTGATCGATGACACCAATGAAGAAATATACTATCTTCAGAAGTGCCAGGCAAGCAAAACCCCCTTGTTCATTCCGATACAATCCCACTCTCTCGCTCCTGCTCTCTTTTATTGCATTAGGACAACAACGATTCATCTGTTACTTGCTGCGGTAGCTAAACCCTTTTCCTCTGCATGACCTATCATTTCCACAGTAAATAGATGAAACCCACTAGCATGAGTAGGAGTTGTTTGAGCCCTGATGTGCATACTCATTCATGCTTGTTTGTCATGCCTGCTACTGCTTAGAGTTGAGTCAGTCCGATTCATCGGGGATGAATCGGAGGTGTGTAAACATGTCCTCTCGTGTGTGAGCTAAGTGTGTGAACACGATTTGGTAAAGGTAGCGGTGAGAGGCCATGTAGGAGTACATGGTGGGTTGTCTCATTGAAGCCGTCCTCAGGAACTGAGTTCTGTGTTTGTGATCCATGAACAACTACTACCACACATTGGATCCTTAATTGACTCTCTCGACTTATTAATCGCCCTTGTCCTCTGTCCAGGAGTTGCAACTAGTTTCTGGTGTTTGTAGGATATGTGTTGGAGGCCGTGCGTAGCGCTGACCCTAGGGGTGGGCTATGATGCGGTAGATACACCGTGGCCCGGTGTACCGAGCGCCCGTTTGGTGTCTCGGGAACCCTGCACACATCGTTTGGGGCTGTGAGCGAAACCCCGGTCGGATCTCCTCGCGGATGGAACCCGAATAGGCGATAAACCTGGACTAGAGACTTGTGTGGTTAGTTAGGTCGTGGCCGACTCCCTCGCCAGGCTTCCGCTTGAAGGTTGCCGAGATACACGACGTGTACATGGTGGTAAGTGGCGAGAGCGTGTGTGAAGAAGTACACCCCTGCAGGGTTAACATGATCTATTCGAATAGCCGCGTCCACGGTAAAGGACTTCTGGGTTGCCTATAACAGTTCATAGACAAGTGAAAGTGGATACTCTAAAATACGCAAGATAAGCGTGAGTGCTATGGATGGCGTTCTCGTAAGGAGACGGGAGCGGATCCATAGTGGTGTATTGATATGGTGAATATGTGGACTCGTGTAGCGCCACCTCAAAAGAGTTACTTGCGATGCGTAGTTAGGATAGCCACCGAGTCAAAGCTGGCTTGCTGCAGTCAAATTCCACCACCCCCTTTGTTGATACCAATGCATATGTAGTTAGTAGTTAGTTCTGATGTAAGTCTTGCTAGGTACATTTGTACTCACGTTTGCCTATTTTATGTTTTTGCAGAGAGAGTTCGGTCTCTCTAGTAGTTCCGCGTGGACTTCGACGTTTAGCTTGTTACCTCAGCTACGATCTTGTGCCCTCGGCAGGATCTGGTAGATAGTCAGGCTTCGCAGCCTTTTTCATTTATAGTTGTCTGTACTCAGACTTGTTAAGCTTCCGCATGTGTTTGACTTGTATGCTCTGAATGTTGGGTCATGAGACCCATGTTTGTAATATCTCGCTCCTCGGAGCCTAATGAATAAATACTTGAGTCATAGAGTTATGTTGTGATGCCATGTTGTATTTACACATATCGAGCATATTGTGTGTATGTTTGTAATGCTTGGTATGTGTGGGATCCGACAATCTAGTTGTTTATCCTTGGCAGTCTCTCTTATGGGGAAATGTAGTCTAGTGCTTCCTTGAGCCATAGTAGCCCGCTACAGCCCGGTTCACTGTAGTCCCGCTAGCCCAAAGACTACCGCCGTGACACTTGATCGGCCGGCATGTGTTTCACTTCGCTCGTGGTTCTGTCCCTTCGGGGAAATGTCACGCGGTGACATCCGGAGTCCTGCCTAGCCTGCTACAGCCCGGGTTCTCGGAGTCCTGTTAGCCCAGTGCTACAGCCCGGATTCACACGCTGCTGACCGACATGCTCGATGTGATTCATGTATGCCTGTCCCCATGGGTTAGTGCCGCTTTGGGTTCACGACTAGCCATGTCGGCCCGGGTTCCCTGTCATATGGATGCTAGCGACACTATCATATACGTGAGCCAAAAGGCGCAAACGATCCCGGGCCATGGTAAGGCGACACCCTTGGGAATACCGTGTGTGAGGCCACAAAGTGATATGAGGTGTTACCGGCTAGATCGATGTGACTTGGAATCGGGGTCCTGACACCACCGCCAGTGCCTTCTAGTGATTTGTCCTCTGTAATGTTAATATGCAATCTGATGTCTAGTTAACAGTTTGGACCTCTGAAATGTAATGTTCAGTTAACACTTTGGTCCAACAATTGCTACATTTCGTAGTACTGTTCTCAAGCATTCTTTGTTTTGTTAACTGTCTTATCTTCTAGTACATGTTTCTATTCTGCAATATCGTGCTCAATTAACTATTTTTTATCATTTGGTCTGCTGTCCATTTAACTGTTTGGTTCGGTTCTGCAATTTGATTTTCATTTGTTGTGAGTACAATTTTGTATTGTTATGCATGTGACACCAACCGAATTTGGCTGTACTCAATACATATTCTACTGATAGTATGGCAACTCTCAGTTAACCTGATCAAGAACTTCCTTATGTGTGTTGCAGGGAAACAATGGGAGACACTGTGGTTTACAATCGAGGTTTGTTCAAGCAGGGTTTGACTAATAGCACATTATTGTGCAGTTGCAGGAATCATTCTAATATTTAGGTTTCTTACAATTTGGTCTTGCACATGTAGGTCCCATCGCCGAGGCTTAGACCCAATTGCTCAACCCATTTTGCATATGGGGAAATGAGATGTCCATGAATATCAGCCAAGTCAAGAAACTCAGAAAGATTGTTAGGATGAAGAAACTTGCGATGAATAATAGCAAGATCTTTGTTTGCACAATGAAGAAGACATCAGTCAACTATAGGATGGTACCAACTCTTTTACCTTGTTTTTACCCCTTGCGCCATTTCAAATTTTACAACAGCGATTTATGCATAGCTTTGTTTTCAGTACTTTTCAAAGCAGTTCACCGATGATTACCTCTCAAACCACCTGCATGGTCAAGAAGCGAGGAAGGTATTCATTCAACACCCACAGTACAATATCGAAGTCTTGCTGAAGAAGACGAAGGTTGGGCGGGCAATTATCCATAGCCACTGGCCTAAAATTGCAAGGACATTCAACATCACTGAAGGCTCAATATTTGCCTTCCGCTTCTGCAGTTTCCCAGATGAGATTCATCTGTCTATTTATCGTGTATGATTTTACTTTCCAAAGGTTTTTGATGCTGCATCTGAAACTTGGTGCTATTGTGTAATGGCGAATCGAGTGCGAAGCTATCGATGTAATTCAATTATGAAATCCTGGTTGCTTTTATATGGATATGAAATATCTGGCATGTTTTATAAGAAATACCAGTTTGATTAGTACATGGATTATCAATAGTAGGCTAATTACCCTGCTTATTGGGGTTTTCTATTGAAGACGATTACTCAGACAGCACCGTGGGCGATGAACTCAAACAATTCGCACGGTTTCAAGAAAGTAGGTGTCGGTGTACAAAAGTAGGGGCTCTCCTTTAACCCCTTTACTTGTGCACGGACAGTCGGAGCCGCGCCCACGGCCACACTTAGCAGGGCAGAGGAGGGAAGCCGGAGCACAAGACGGCCAAGGCGACCAGAGGCAATGCCAAGACCAGAGACCACAAAGAGCAAAGGGGCAAGGTGGACTCCCCCGGCAAGACCCTTCCCGGGGCGGCCTCCGCGGCCCCGGCAAGAGCCTTGCCAGGACAACTTGCCCAACACCAGCAGAGCGAGCCACCCTTGAGCTCGAGGGTTCCAACGCCGCCAACAACCACATTGGAACCAAGGCTCGGGAGGCGCCTCTGTGGTGGCATGCAGATCTTCGTCAAGATCAAGAACATACGAGATCAGATGAGGACCAGAAGACGGCGATCCTCGGCGGGATCCTAGCCGAGGAAATCCACGAGACCCCCGGCAAGATGCTTGCCGGGGAAGACCACGATGTCGCGGCAAGACCCTTGCCGGGGCCCCGGCAAGGCCCTTGCCAAAGACACCTACAGGCTGCAGCAGGGGCCGCACCTACCAAGGCTCCACCGCCGTCCCCATGCAGCTGCTAGCTCAACCAGCTGGGCAGGCACCTGCGTGGCGACGAGCGGCCTCTACACCGACCCAGCAAGCACCTGCGCAGTGACATGCAAATCTTCCTGAAGACTCCGCCACCGCGCCAGCACAGCAACCAGCCAACGTGGCGCAGCAACACCTCGCCAGCTCGGACGCGCGTCGGAACCAGGCGATGCGGCGACAGCTGGGACGTGCTTCCTTGCCGTCCCCGATAAAGCGAGAGGGGCACGCGTCGGCAGACATTAAATGCGTTTGTCCGACAGGGCGAGGATAGACTCATCCATCAGACACCTTTTCCACCTCCCCGTGTGCCACTGTGGCAACCCCTTTTTCCTATAAAAGGAGGCCCGAGGCGACCAGGAGGAGGATTCGGATCTTTTGGGCAAGTTGCACCCCGTAGCCAGCTCAAGAACACAAGAACACTCAAATACATCCACCAAAGCAGGACTAGGGTATTACGCATCTCCGCGGCCCGAACCTGGGTAAACGATCCGTGTGCTTCTGCCGGACTCCGCTCTTTGCACAACCCCGCGCCCGCCAACCGTAGAGGGGATCCAAGTGATTCCATAGGTGTCGATTTCCCCCGACATCTTTGGCGCGCCAGGTAGGGGGCGTAGTTGTGGGAATCTGGTCTGATCGGAGCAGCGGCTTCATCGTGGTCTTCGTTCTAAGGAAGAAGACGACCAAACCTCACGACACTATCTACAGATGCGGTGGACGCCTGTGCAGCGACAGAAAAGCTAAGTCGTGCGAAACTTTAAGCAATTTCTTTTTTATATAAGGTTATTGTCCTCGAAGGTCCTGCCCTATGTATGGAAAACCTGCACGCAAAGGGGCCCTTCCGCTATTGGCAACGCCCTTGCCCTGTTTCGAGTCCACTCAACAGCTCAAGCGGCCACGTCGAGAACGACAGGGTAGCCTTCCGCATTTGGCAACGCTCTCGATTCTGACTCGAGTCAAGCTCGACAGTTCGAGCGGCCTCGTTGAGAGCGATAAGGTGGTTCGCCTGGCAGCAAGCATACCCGGAAAGCTGTTGGGGATCCGTCCTCAGGGCGCCGTAGTTTGGGTTACGCGCCGGCAAGCCTACCCGATCCACGTAGGGTGGACATACAAAGGGGGATCAAACAGGGAAATAACATGCATTGTTTCCAAAAGCATCAAGAGTTATATTACATCAGTTGTGGCTGCGGTTCTAACTAAAGATAAAAACTGTCTTGGTCCCGAACTCAGAAGCGGCAATGAGAAACGGGTGCCTAATCCCAGCGCTTAGCCCTCCACCCTTCCGGATTCCGTCGACGCTGGCCGATGACGGCTTGATACGCTCCTCGGCGTTGCCAGGAGGTCTGCATCCTCTGGCAAGCTCTCTAGCGCGGCGTCAAAGTCGAGGTCGGGGTTCCAGTACGCCACCTTGGTGAGGACCTTGGTCATGGCACCCCGGCAAAGCTTTCGGGCCTCATCGGCCAGAGAGGCCGCCCTGTTGGAGCGAAACTGCTCCAGGGCCCTGAAGACACCCTCGAAGAATATGGTCACTTGGCGTTGGGACTCACGTTGCGCCTGGGTGTACCTCACATTTGGCATCCCCATGGCAGCTAGCTTCGCGGTGATCTTGCCGGCGACGTCTTCGAGGCGCCTGATCCAGCGGTTCTCGCCCTCCACAAAATCCTTGTGGTTGGCGGCTTCCTTCTTCCGCAGATGCTTCTTGGCCTCCAGATCCTTGGCCAGGGTCTCCTCCCGGGCCTTGGCCTCTGAGAGCATCCCCTCAAGGCTCTCCAGCTTCAGCTTCAGGTCCTTGATGGACTCATTGGCCGTGGAAAGTAGCCCGGCCTTGCTAAGGGCTGCAGCCTTCGCGTCAGCCAAGGCGCCGTTGGCTGCGTCCCTCTCCCCTGTCAGCTCCAGGGCCTGCCTCCTCAGCTCGTCCCGCTCCACCTCCAACTCCTTCACCTTGCCTGCGTGGACCTGAGTCTGGGCATTGAGCGCCTCCTCGTGCTTCTGCTGCAACTCCTGGGTCCGCTGCAGGACAAGCTTCTCGACCTCCTCGTCCTTGCCGCGGAGTGTCGCAATGAGTTTCTCCTCGCGCGCGGCAAGGTCCTCCTCATGGGAGTTCAGCGTGGCCTGTTGCTGGTGTCGAGCGGCCTCGGCCTAGGCGTCCTGCTGCTCTGCCAGTTCTTGGGCCATCTCGATGTCGGCCTGCTTCATGACAAGCTCCAGCTAGCACTCGGCCACCGCGTCCTGGGCGGCCTTCAGGTGTTTGTGGGCCTGGCGGAACCAAGCCTGCGCCTCGACAACACGCTTCTCGAGGTCCACCTCTGCCTTGTCCACCACAGCCATCCTAGACTTGGCCTTGTCCAGGCGGGCACGGTGAAGCGCCTGGAGCTTCAGGAAGTTGGCGCTCATGGCCTGGAGGAGCCGCTCTTCCTGGGAACCGGCGCCACTGGCGGTCGACTCGTGAACAACCTCAAGCCCAGCGGCGGCGAGCACTTCGTCATCAAACACCTACCCCTCAACGGGCGCCCCGGTGCTCGCCATCCCCGGGAGGTGGACGAACAAGTCGTTGCTCACCTTCAGGTACCGATCCGAGTCCACTCAGTAAATGAGCCGCGCCTCTGTGCCTCCCTCTTTTTATGGGGAAGGCGCGAGCCGCCTCTTTACCACGATGTGACGCATGCATGCGGGAACCACCCCACGCATGACCCCCACGTCACGCACGATCCTCCATGTCGCGCGTTCAACGCGGGTCGTGGGGAAGCGCAGCGGACGAAAAAAATACTGCGGTAAATCTGCCCCGCCTGCCCGTGCACCGTTCTGGGCCTGGCCCAACAACCTGTCGCGCTTATGTGTGGCCCAGGCCCGAGGGCTCCTGTCGGTGTACAAAAGTAGGGGCTCTCCTTTTAACCCCTTTACTTGTGCACGGACAGTCGGAGCCGCGCCCACGGCCACACTTAGCAGGGCAGAGGAGGGAAGCCGGAGCACAAGACGGCCAAGGCGACCAGAGGCAACGCCAAGACCAGAGACCACAAAGAGCAAAGGGGCAAGGTGGACTCCCCCAGCAAGACCCTTGCCGGGGTGGCTTCCGCGGCCCCGGCAAGAGCCTTGCCAGGACAGCTTGCCCAACACCAGCAGAGCGAGCCACCCTTGAGCTCGAGGGTACCAATGCCACCAACAACCACATTGGAACCAAGGCTCAGGAGGCGCCTCTGTGGTGGCATGCAAATCTTCGTCAAGATCAAGAACACACGAGATCAGATGAGGACCAGAAGATGATGATCCTCGGCGGGATCCTAGCCGAGGAAATCCACGAGACCTCCGGCAAGACGCTTCCGGGGAAGACCACGATGCCGCGGCAAGACCCTTGCCGGGGCACCGGAGAGGCCCTTGCTGAAGACACCTACGGGGCCGCAACAGGGCCCGCAACTGCCAAGGCTCCACTGCCTTGCCCATGCAGCTGCTAGCTCAACCAGCTGGGCATGCACCTACGTGGTGACGAGCGGCCTCTACACCGACCCAGCAAGCACCTGCATGGTGACATGCAAATCTTCCTGAAGACTACGCCACCGCGCCAGCACAGCAACCAGCCAACATGGTGCAGCAACGCCTCGTCAGCTCGGACGCGCGTCGGAACCAAGCGATGCGGCAACAGCTGGGACGTGCTTCCTTGCCGTCCCCGATAAAGCGAGAGGGGCACGTCAGCAGCGCATTAAATGCGTTTGTCCGACGGGGCCAGAGGATAGACTCATCCACTGTACACCTTTCCACCTCCTGTGTGCCACTGTGGCAACCCCTTTTTCCTATAAAAGGAGGCCCGAGGCGACCAGGAGGAGGATTCGGATCTTTTGGGCAAGTTGCACCCCGAAGCTAGCTCAAGAACACAAGAACACTCAAATACATGCACCAAAGCAGGACTAGGGTATTACGCATCTCCGCGGCCCGAACCTGGGTAAATGATTCGTGTGCTTCATGTCAGACCCGTGCTACCTCTTGTGCACTGCGTTGGATTTCCTTGAAGAGGAAAGGGTGATGCAGCACAGTAGCGTAAGTATTTCCCTAAGTTTTTGAGAACCAAGGTATCAATGCAGTAGGAGGCTACGCCCGAGTCCCTCATACCCACACAAAACGAATAACTCCTCGCAACCAACGCGATAAGGGGTTGTCAATCCCTTCATGGTCACTTACGAGAGTGAGATCTGATAGATATGATAGGATAATATTTTTGGTATTTTTGTGATAAAGATGCAAAGTAAAATAAAAGCAAAGTAAAAAGCAAAGGAAATAACAAAGTGTTGGAAGATTAATATGATGAAGATAGGCCCGGGGGCCATAGGTTTCACTAGTGGCTTCTCTCATGAGCATAAGTATTTTACGGTGGGTGAATGAATTACTGTTGAGTAATTGACAGAATTGAGCATAGTTATGAGAATATCTAGGTATGATCATGTATATAGGCATCACGTCCGAGACAAGTAGACCGACTCCTGCCTGCATCTACTACTATTACTCCACTCATCGATCGCTATCCAAAGATGCATCTAGAGTATTAAGTTAATGAAAACAGAGTAACGCCTTAAGCAAGATGACATGATGTAGAGGGATAGATTCATGCAATATGATAAAAAACCCATCTTGTTATCCTTGATGGCAACAATACAATACGTGCCTTGCTGCCCCTCATCACATCGGGAAAGGACACCGCAAGATTGAACCCAAAGCTAAGCACTTCTCCCATTGCAAGAAAGATCAATCTAGTAGGCCAAACAAAACTAATACTTCGAAGAGACTTGCAAAGATAACCAATCATACATAAAAGAATTCAGAGAAGATTCAAATATTGTTCATAGACAATCTTGATCAGAAGCCCACAATTCATCGGTCTCAACAAACACACCGCAAAAAGAAGATTACATCGAATAGATCTCCACGAGAGAGGGGGAGAACATTGTATTGAGATCAAAAAAAAGAGAAGAAGCCATCTAGCTACTAACTATGGACCCGAAGGTCTGAAGTAAACTACTCACACTTCATTGGAGAGGCTATGGTGTTGATGTAGAAGCCCTCCGTGATGGATGCCCTTCCCATGAGCTCGAACAGCCCCAAGATGGGATCTCGTGGGCATGTAAGGTTGCGGTGGTGGAATTAGGTTTTGGCTCCAGATTCGATCGTTTGGGGTACGTAGGTATATATAGGAGGAAGGAGTACGTCGGTGGAGCAACAGGGGGCCCACGAGGGTGGAGGGCGCGCCCTGGGGGGTAGGCGCGCCCCCCTACCTCATGGCCTCCTCCCTTGTTCCTTGACGAAGGGTCCAAGTCTCCTGGATCATAATCTTCCTAAAAATCACGTTCCCGAAGGTTTCATTCCGTTTGGACTCCGTTTGATATTCCTTTTCTGCGAAACTCAAATAGGCAAAAACAGTGCAGAAATTTGGGCCTTCGGTTAATAGATTAGTCCCAAAAATAATACAAAAGTGGATAATAAAGCCCAATAATGTCCAAAACAGTAGATAATATAACATGGAGCAATAAAAAATTATAGATATGTTGGAGACGTATCAGGCATCCCCAAGCTTAATTCCTGCTCGTCCTCGAGTAGGTAAATGATAAAAAGATAATTTTTGATGCGGAGTGCTACTTTGCATAACTTCAATGTAATTCTTCTTAATTGTGGTATGAATATTCAGATACGAAAGATTCAAGAGAAAGTTTAATATTGGCATAAAGATAATAATACTTCAAGCATACTAACAAAGCAATCATGTCTTCTCAAAATAACATGGCCAAAGAAACTTATCCCTACAAAATCATATAGTCTGGCTATGCTCTATCTTCACCACACAAAGTATTTAAATCATGCACAACCCCGATGACAAGCCAAGCAATTGTTTCATATATTTGACATTCTCAAACATTTTTCAACCTTCACGCAATACATGAGCGTGAGCCATGGATATAGCACTATATGTGGAATAGAATGGTGGTTGTGGAGAAGACAAAAAAGGGGAAGATAGTCTCACATCAACTAGGCGTATCAATGGGCTATGGAGATGACCATTTATAGATATCAATGTGAGTGAGTAGGGATTGCCATGCAACAGATGCACTAGAGCTATAAGAATATGAAAGCTCAACAAAAGAAACTAAGTCGGTGTGCATCCAACTCACTTGCTCACGAAGACCTAGGGAATTTTGAGGAAGCCCATCATTGGAATATACAAGCCAAGTTCTATAATGAAAAATTCCCACTAGTATATGAAAGTGACGAAATGAGAGACTCGCTATCATGAAGATCATGGTGCTACTTTGAAGCACAAGTGTGGTAAAAGGATAGTAACATTGTCCCTTCTCTCTTTTTCTCTCATTTTTTTATTTTTTTATGGCCTCTTTTCTCTTTTTTTTTTAATTTTTCGTCCGGAGTCTCATCCCGACTTGTGGGGGAATCATAGTCTCAATCATCCTTTTCCTCACTTGGGACAATGCTCTAAAAATGAAGATCATCACACTTTTATTTTTGGGACATTTACATCTATGCCCCTAATTTGCGCCCACTCTCAGATTTACCCCTAATTTCAAAGCCTGCTCAAATTTGCCCTTCCGCCGTTAGGTGATCTTACAGAAATGCCCTTCCATGCCGTTTCCGTCTAGTCAAAGAGCTTTGACCGTTTAGGAGACGTTATTTGGACATTTTTACCCCTCTATGCATGTGTCACTTACATCTAGGGCCCACCCAAAGAAAAAGAAAAAGGAAAAAGAAAAAAACAAAATTTATTCTCTCTCTTCCCTCCGTGTCTCTCCCTCTCTCAATCTCAACTCCGGCGTGTACAGGGAACTGGCGGCGGCCAGCAACAAGCAGCGGTGCCAGGCTCGGTTGCATGGCCGCGGTGAGCTCACCATCATCCCGTAACGCGTCGACTAGCGCCAGTTAGGTGTGCAGGAGGCCACCAGATCCAGCGCCCGACGGAGTCCAGCGGCGCACGGACATGGTCGTCGCGGGGAGCTCGCAGGGGACCTCCGAGCGCAAAATTGGCGATCTTGAAGGAATAGAGAGCTCGAGGAGGGGCCCTGCCCGGTAGTAACTGGAGCAGGGCACGCCGGAATCGATGGCAATGACCTCCAACGACCGGCGGCGCTCGTCGCTCGATCTCCTCTGATGTGCTACCCCTGCTATTTCTGAGAGCATCCTTGAGTTCGTGGCGAGCCGTAGGACATTTCCCCCTTTTTAGCTGGACCTCCTCGTGCCCGTAGCTCCTCCACGCTTAGCGCCGCCGCTGCCTCTCGAGAGCTCGCCGTCGTGGTCTCTAAAAGCCCCTTGAACCCGACCACCCCGGCCGTGCAGATTTGCGCCAACATCATTGCAAGCCTGCCTCGCAGCCTGGACCGCTCGGTCATCCTCCCCTACGCCGTCGTGCCTTGGCTGGCGCCGGGCGTTCGGCCACGGTGGGCCATGTGGGCTTCGGCAGTTAGTTAGGTAAAATATTTTTTTGACAGTAATTAGTTACGTAAATAAATGCGTGGTTAGACTAACCAATTCTTAATTATGCCATTGCTAATAAAAATTACTCCATATTTGGTTGGGGTCCGCGTGTAAGTGTGTGTGAGATGTTTTTCCTTTTATTTTTGAGGGCGGGGCCCACATGTAAGTGATAGTAAAGGTGAGAGAGGGGGCAGTTTTTCTTTTTTTTAAGGATGATGGGGCCCGCGTGTAAGTGTCATATGCTGAGAGGGGTAAGACTGTCCAAAAAATGTTCCCTAGACGGTCAAAGGTCTTTGACTGGACGGAAACGGCACGGAAGGGCATTTTTATAAGTGCACCTAACGGCAGAGGGGCAATTTTGAGCAGGCTTTGACATGAGGGGCAAATCTGAGTAGGTGGTTCGAGTTAGGGACAGAAATGCAAATGGCCCTTTATTTTTACAGCTCAACAATTACAACTCGATACTTAGAACAAAATATGACTCTATATGAATGCCTCCGGCGGTGTACCGGGATATGCAATGAATCAGGAGTGACATGTATGAAAGAATTATGAATGGTGGCGTTGTCACAAATACGATGTCAACTACATGATCATGCTAAGCAATATGACAATGATGGAGTGTGTCATAATAAACGGAACGGTGGAAAGTTGCATGGCCTCGGAATGGCTATGGAAATGCCATGATAGGTAGGTATGGTGGCTGTTTTGAGGAAGGTATATGGTGGGTGTATGATACCGGCGACAAGTGCGCCATATTAGAGAGTCTAGCAATGGTGGAAGGAAGAAAAGTGCGTATAATCCATGGACTCAACATTAGTCATAAAGAACTCATATATTTATTGCAAAAATCTACAAGTTATCAAAGCAAAGTATTACGCGCATGCTCCTAGGGGATAGATTGGTAGGAAAAGACCATCGCCGTCCCCGACCGCCACTCATAAGGAAGACAATCAATAAATAAATCATGCTCCGACTTCATCACATAACGGTTCACCATAATGCATGCTACGGAATCACAAACTTTAACACAAGTATTTCTCAAATTCACAACTACTCAACTATCATGACTCTAATATCACCATCTTCATAGCTCAAAACAATTATCAAGCATCAAACTTCTCATAGTATTCAACACACTCATAAGAAAGTTTTACTATTCTTGAATACCAAGCATATTAGAATTGTTTAAGCAAATTACCATGCTATTTAAGACTCTCAAAATAATCTAAGTGAAGCATGAGAGATCAATAGTTTCTATAAAACAAATCCACCACCGTGCTCTAAAAGATATAAGTGAAGCACTAGAGCAAAACTGTATAACTCAAAAGATATAAGCGAAGCACATAGAGTATTCTAATAAATTCCAAATCATGTATGGCTCTCTCAAAAGATGTGTACAGCAAGGATGATTGTGGTAAACTAAAAGACAAAGACTCAAATCATACAAGACGCTCCAAGCAAAACACATATCATGTGGTGAATAAAAATATAGTTCCAAGTAAAGTTACCGATGGAAGTAGATTTAAAGAGGGGATGCCTTCCGGGGCATCCCCAAGCTTTGGATTTATGGTGTCCTTAGATTATCTTGGGGTGCCATGGGCATCCCCAAGCTTAGGCTCTTGCCACTCCTTGTTCCATAATCCATCAAAAAAATTCACCCAAAACTTGAAAACTTCACAACACAAAACTCAACAGAAATCTCGTGAGCTCATTAGCGAAAGAAAACAAAAGACCACTTCTAGGTACTGTAACGAACTCAATCTTTATTTATATTGGTGTTAAACCTACTGTATTCCAACTTCTCTATGGCTTATAAACTATTTTACTAGCCATAGATTCATCAAAATAAGCAAACAACACACGGAAAACCGAATCTGTCAAAAACAGAACAGTCTGTAGTAATCTGTAACTAACGCAAACTTCTGGAACTTAAAAAATTCAGCCAAAATAGGATGACCTAGGAAATTTGTTTATTGATCAGAAGCAATTGGAATCAGTATTTTATCACGTTCTGGTGATTTTTAACAATTGTTTTCGTGAACAGAAAGTTTCTGGAAATTACAGCAAGATCAAATAACTATCATCCAAGAAGATCCTATAGGTTTAGCTTGGCACAAACACTAATTAGAACATAAAAACACATCTAACCAGAAGCTAGATCAAAGATTTATTCCTAAACAGAAGCAAAAGCCAAAAAACTAAAAATAAAATTGGTTTGCCTCCCAACAAGCGCTGTCGTTTAACGCCCCTAGCTAGGCATAAAAGCAAGGATAGATCTAGGTATTGCCATAATAGTGATATGGCAAGTCATGAAAACTTTTCTCATATTCTCTACGTTCAGCAGCAAGTTTTCTTTGAGGCAACCAAAAATAATCAAAAGGGCTAAATTTAATGCGACAAAAGTCCCCAAGATCAATCTCGGGAGGTATGGGTTCCTCCCTAGGCCCTTTGTATTGCACAACCAATTCATCATTAAGAGCATTCTTTTGGCAAAAAGTCACAAGCCTTTGTTCAAGAGGAAAACCTAATCCATTATTCTGAATAGCAAAATCATCATTAAGCTCGGAAATTCTATCAACTAGAACATCGGCGGGAACCTTTTTCCTAAGATTTTCGTTATAAGCAATATGATCCAAAGATTGTAAACGCATCATGTCTTCTTGATTAAAAAGGATAGCTTCGATGGGAGGATGACTAGCATCTACCCTATAATGTGCAAAGATTTCTTTGGCCTCTTTTATTATGAATCTAAAATCATGAGCCAAAAAGATAGTGGCGGCATGCTTAACAGAAGAATGCTCAATATTAGAGAATTCTAGGAAAATTCTTTGTATGCAAGGATGCATGTGCATAAATTGCCTTTCAAGTTCAACTATAAGCATGGCAATAGCGTCTCAAGAAGACTACTAGTTCTATTGAGAATAGAACCGCCCATAGAAGGCAAAGCACCAACACAAGTAAAGAAATCTTGAATAACTCCTTTTCCAATAATATTACCACTACCAATTCGAAATCTTTTTGTATGCAAGGTAGGGGGTTCTTCAGCAGGAGCATCAGAATTTTCTATGATATTATTATTGTCCATATCGGCAATAATTTCCCCAAATTCAGACATAACGACAAGCAAGCGAGAAAGAGGCGAACGGAAAAGAGAGGGCAAATGAAACAGCAAGGGTGAAGTGGGGGGAGAGGAAAACGAGAAGCAAATGGCAAATAATGCAATGCGGGAGATAAGGGATTTGTGATGGGTACTTGGTATGGTGACTTTTGCGTAGACTCCCCGGCAACGGCGCCAGAAATCTTCTCTGCTACCTCTTGAGCACTGTGTTGGATTTCCTTGAAGAGGAAAGGGTGATGCAACACAGTAGCATAAGTATTTCCCTCAGTTTTTGAGAACCAAGGTATCAATCCAGTAGGAGGCTACACGCGAGCCCCTCGTACCTACACAAAACAAATAACTCCTCGCAACCAACACGATAAGGGGTTGTCAATCCCTTCACGGTCACTTACGAGAGTGAGATCTGATAGATATGATAGGATAATATTTTTGGTATTTTTTTGATAAAGATGCAAAGAAAAATAAAAGCAAAGGAAATAACAAAGTGTTGGAAGATTAATATGATGAAGATAGACCCGGGGGCCATAGGTTTCACTAGTGGCTTCTCTCATGAGCATAAGTATTTTACGGTGGGTGAACGAATTCATCATGAGCAATTGACAGAATTGAGCATAGTTATGAGAATATCTAGGTATGATCATGTATATAGGCATCACGTCCGAGACAAGTAGATCGACTCCTGCCTGCATCTACTACTATTACTCCACTCATCGACCGCTATCCAGCATGCATCTAGAGTATCAAGTTAATGAAAACGGAGTAACGCATTAAGCAAGATGACATGATGCAGAGGGATAGATTCATGCAATATGATAAAAAAAACCATCTTGTTATCCTCGATGGCAACAATACAATACAATACGTGCCTTGCTGCCCCTCATCACACCGGGAAAGGACACCGCAAGATTGAACCCAAAGGTAAGCACTTCTCCCATTGCAAGAAAGATCAATCTAGTAGGCCAAACCAAACTGATAATTCGAAGAGACTCGCAAAGATAACCAAACATACATAAAAGAATTCAGAGAAGATTCAAATATTGTTCATAGATAATCTTGATCATAAACCCACAATTCATCGGTCTCAACAAACACACCGCAAAAAAGAAGATTACATCGAATAGATCTCCACGAGAGAGGGTGAGAACATTGTATTGAGATCAAAAAAGAGAGAAGAAGCCATCTAGCTACTAACTATGGACCCGAAGGTCTGAAGTAAACTACTCACACTTCATCGGAGAGGCTATGGTGTTGATGTAGAAGCCCTCCGTGATGGATGCCCCCTCCAGGGGAGCTCCGGAACAAGCCCCAAGCTGGGATCTCGTGGGTACAGAAGGTTGCAGCGGTGGAATTAGGTTTTTGGCTCCGTGATTCGATCGCTTGAGGGCAATGAGGTATATATAGGAGGAAGTAGTACGTCGGTGGAGCAATAGGGGGCCCACGAGGGTGGAGGGCGCGCCCTGGGGGGTAGGCGCGCCCCCCTACCTCATGGCCTCCTCCCTTGTTCCTTGACGTAGGGTCCAAGTCTCCTGGATCATAATCTTCCTAAAAATCACGTTCCCGAAGGTTTCATTCCGCTTTGGACTCCGCTTGATATTCCTTTTTCGCGAAACTCTAAAATAGGCAAAAACAAAGCAATTTCGGGCTGGGCCTCCGGTTAATAGGTTAGTCCCAAAAATAATATAAAAGTGGATAATAAAGCCCAATAATGTCCAAAACAGTAGATAATATAGCATGGAGCAATCAAGAATTATAGATACGTTGGAGACGTATCAACCCGCTCTTTGCACAACCCCGCGCCCGCCAACCGTAGAAGGGATCCTAGTGATTCCATAGGTGTTGATTTCCTCTGACAGTAGGCATGTTCAATCAACTAACAATCACACACGGCTTTAGGCAGCGAACTGTTTGAGTTAGGCCACCTTGCACAAACGTTTCCACACAAAGAACTGTGTGTGATATACATACCTACGGAAATGTTTTTCTAGGATTCACTGCGTGGGATGTACATACCTACGGAAATGATTTTCTGGGATTCACCGTGTGGGATGTACATACCTACGGAAATGATTTTCTGGAATTCACCATGTGGGATGTACATACCTACGGAAATGATTGGGTTTCGATGCCTCGTCCGATCGCACACGAGCTCATTTGGTGTCCCAGGTGGGCCTATCCCCAATGGTTTATGGGTCGTGTGGGAAGGAACCCCCTATCGCCCACACTCACTTGGCGACGGTTCCAAATGCCGTCGCGGAAAGGGGTTAAAAACCGTTTGTATAGCCCGTCGTTGTACTAGTGTCAGCTCGTCAGTGGGTCAGATAGGCGCCTATGATATGTCGACACATGCAACGGCCCACCACTGGCCCATTTAGCTTACAAAGGCCGTCCGGTTTGACTTGGTCAAAAGTTTGCGGGCTGGCCCATGAAAAGCCTCTTAACGGTCTATTCGCAAATAGCCCATTTTACGGCCCGGTAGCTCACGACCCGTTAGGGCCCACCCGAAATCGGCCCAACAACATCATGTGGGCCGTCGAATATAACACCAGCCCGTTTCACTTTTGGCCCATGTATGGCCCACGATGTCTTTCAGCCCATATGAGGCCTGTCGTATCTTTAGGCCCTTTAGAGGCCCATGGTGACTCTAGCCCATAATAAACAGTAAATTTCTTTGTACCCATTAACGGCCCATGATTCACATGGGTCGTTTCCAGCCCGTGTTAGCTTTCGGCCTACTGACGACCATACGTTCTTGGGCTCCTTTACGGCCCTTGATTACTTTCGGCCCATTACTGGCCCGTTCCCCTAATGGGCCAAATTCGGGTCGTGGCCAGAGTCGGCCCATTTGTGGCCTGTTAACCCGTTGCGCCATTTCCAGCCCATCCTATATTCTGGCCCATTAACGACCCTTTATGCCTGTGACAGAATTAAGCCTTTGCTGTCCTCCGGCCTGTTAATGGCCCGTTACCGTGCTGGGCCGATACCAATTACACCCGTTTACGGCCCATGTAGACCCATTTATCCGATGGCCCGAGGCCCACCGATTCTACGGCCCTGTTGGAGGCCCATTTATCGACGTCCCGTAGGAGGCCCATGGATCCTACGGCCTGTAGCAGGGTCAAGGTTACCACGATCTGTATATGGGCCATGGTTGTTGCGGCCACTAGCAAACTAGGGAAAAAGAAGACTAGGATATAAATAAGCTCGAAACTAACGCTAGGCTATTAAGGCGATTGCACAGATTACATCCACTGGGCATCAAAGATCGCCACCAATGCAAATATACGGAACACCCTACACTACAAAAATGGCTTGCTGTTTTCTTCAGCCGGTGGGTGCCCGTTAAGAACAAATTTTGTATTGCAACAAAACAAATTACAACTATAAAACAAGAGGTTGGCATAAAAGTTAACAGTCTGGCAGATAAATGCACCACCAGAAGTTCAGAAGCTCAGTTCATCTGACTTGACTGTTATGTTTTCATGTTGTATTGTCCGATGGAGCACCATAACCTTCGCCTTCATTTATCCTAGGCTCCTGAACAACATAGCAAATGTCTGATAGTCTGGTTTCAAAACCATGCATATCTTGACGACATCGAACAATGTCTGTCCTTGTTTCACAAAGGGTCCCTGTTAGGGAATGGACTTGTGTCTGGAGCGCAGATATAACATTATTTTGAGCTCGCGTATCTTGATCATGAGGCACTTTGGACGAGATTGCCTTAACAACCAAACCAGTATTACGCAGGAACGTGCTTTTGGCACTATTAGTGGATGACATCGACCCACCGCAAAGAAGATCTCGACATTGCGGTTATAGTTGCCTCACCACCTTCGTAAGGTGGCGGTTCCACCATTTTTTCCATAGCTTGCTAAAAGTTGAGTTTTTACATTAGTAGTACCTTAATGTAAGATATTAAGGAGGCAGCAAAACCAAACAAAATAGCTTTGGTCTATATACGTAACTTATTCTGGTGAACCCATGTAAAATATTAGTTGTATTTTACTGCAAAGTACATAATAAAACCAGGTTCCAAACATATGACCATGTATCATGGCTAATGTATTGTCTATTTCTTCACATTGTATTGACAGCTAAGGATAATGAGACAAAGTTTATAATACGGTAAGCATAGTATGACATCATTCATATCACAAAACAACTTAGAATGCATAAACAGTAATTGTACATTGTGTGGGCAAGTCCAACACGAAACTAGATTACAGATCAAGATCAAAGAAACATCACTCCTCTCTTTTAAACCTTGTAAGTTGCAATGATACGCTAAGACAATTGTGTATAAAATTGAAAAGATTAATAGACATGGGCTGCAACCCATGCAGTTCAAGGCACAAGTCAGAGTAAGTAGTAGTTAAAATGCATGAGGATTAAGGACTTACAACAGCGGCTTTGACTGGTGTAGTCATGCCCTTCGCCTTGTTGGTGTGACAGTCCTTGAAGATATCCACAACATTTGGTTCAGGTACTTTTTGGTCCTTGCGGGCTTTCCTCTGCATTTGGAACAAGTCAATATAGATCTGATAATATGGTGCAACAAAAAGAGTGAAATAGCAGCTAATTACAAGAGCATCGCAGTGTGCAATATAGCTACGAGGTCCTGTCGTCTGTTGGAATTTCACTTTCGTATGGTTGGCCTTGTTCTTTGAACAGTTCACCTACAAGAAGATAGATTTGTGAGGCGCATGCGTAAATAGGACTTCAACATGTGATCTGATCACATATTTATAATGTACTTGATACTTTGGATCAGACTAGTGTTTAACAAGGCCTCTCCAGTCTTCATCCGATATATTTTCCACTGGAGATGTTTGGGCAAGTTCACTGTTAGCCTTGCCTTCAAAGTGAGTTTTCCTCAAGTTATACCGATACTGTCGCAAAGAAGACTTTAAAACATGGGTGCAAGCTTGTGTGGTTGCATCATCTTGGCTATCCAATTTGAACCTCATCTGTTAAAAAATATGGGAGTCTCATTATCAGCAACCTAGAAAGTATGGGCCAGAGCAAGACGATATTACTAGTTTCCATACATAACCATACTTATAGATAAATGGTCAAGGAAGGTGTTGAACTGAGTTTCGTCTTTGTCATTCCTATATTGAATCCATGTTGGGAGGATACGTACATGACACCTAACGGCAACCACTGCCTCTGATACTCACTTGGCTGACTATGTAGCATCATGTGGCCTTTTTAAACCTGCCTCAAAATGGATCTCCATTCTTCCTTATCTAGATTTAGTTAACCTATCGAGCATTATGCCTGATGTTTGTTTCCTCTTGCGCCTAGGTGCTAGTCCAACAATGAACATAGGAAGTGTTAGTGTACATCAAACTGTGAGACTACATATAAAGAAGCATGCAACTGTAACTTGACTCCAACAACTACCTTCTTGTTGTTGAAGCTCACAAAGTTCATCTGATCTTGCCAACTCGTCTTGTGTCAAGAGTGCTTCGGAAGTAGTGTCAGGTGGCAAGGGAGCTTGGGAACGTGCTGCTAGCTGAGTTGACCAACGAGTAACTCGGTACCGGTGGTACTTGTGGAAGGTGTTGCAACAACTAGGGTTGTCTCGCTTGTTTGGTGGCAGCTGTTGGTTTCTATTTGGCTTGTTCCGCAGCTTGCATAGCACGGGATACCTTGTTTGTACAATTCCGCTGGACTTTGACCTTCTATTGCACCATCAGTACCAGCAGAATCTGCAGGATTCTTCCTCTTCCTTTTCCCTCGCATTCTCGTGTTCCTTCCTCTTTCTCTCGTGCCATGTTAAGTCAAGTTTAAAAGAAAAACGAATAAAATTTAGTTCTTCGTAACAAATTGATGCGTGATACGCATTTAACCGAACTTTGATGTTAGACAACCACATGATAGGAGGATGTAATGTGTACAAAAAATAGGATGGCATGAGATAACCAGAACTATGATGTGTAAACTAAGCAGAAGACATTTCACTAAATTAGAAGCAATGCAATGGAAGGTAGACACCATATGAAAGATGCTACAAATATCGCCCGCCAAGTTAACATTGTCTCGGCCATAAATGGCGTTTAAAACAAATGTGAAGCAAGACAAGAAATAATCATATGCAAGATGCAAACAACATCACACTACCAAGTTAAAGGTCTCTCGTCATTAGTGCCATTGCATATTCACAACTTATGATGTGTACACTAAGGAGAAGACATTTCAACAAATTAGAAGCAATGAAAGCTAGACACCATATGAAAGACGCAATGAATATCACTCTACCAAGTTAAAATTGTCTCGTCATAAGTGTCATTTCAACAAATTAGAAGTAGTATAAGCTAGAAAAGAATGCGAGATGTAACCTATATCACACTCCCAAGTCAAACGTGTCTTATGATAAGTGATTGTTGTAGGTTACACAACAGTAGTACTTCGATGTAAGAACATGGTGTGATAGACAGATATTGTATGTTCTAGAAACAGGAACACGTGTCTTATTCACAAGTATAATGTGTAAAGTAAGCAGATGGAATTCAACAAAATTAGAAGCAATACAAGCTAGACATCATACATAACATGCAACCACATATAACAGTGCCAAGTTAGAGGGAGCACCTGTGATGGTGCACTAGGGGAGACGTGCTCATCATCAACACAGCTACATTGAGTGTCTATGCATGTGTTGTCTTGCAAATCTTCTTGGGAGGGTGGCGGAGTAGAATCTGTAGAGGCCCTCCATTTGGAAGGAGCAACTATATCCGCTGCCTTGCTACTTTCCTTCCGCTTTATTGATTTTGAATTGTCAAGTAAAACCGACAACAAAAAGCAATAAAATTCACTCTTTAGAACTCATTCGTGCATGGTACTGACAATCACTACTTTGATGTAAGGCAAACACATTTTACCGGGATGGAATATGTACAAAAAACAGGACGGCATGGCATATTCACAATTGTTTGTGTAAACTAAGCAGAAGCCATTTCAACAAATAAGAAGCAATGCAAGCTAGACACCACATGAAAGATGCAACCAATATGACTCTGCCAAGGTAAAAGCGTCCCATCATAAATGGTGTTTCAACAAATTAGAAGCAGCGCATGCTATAAATCATATGAAAGATGCAACTAATATCACACTGCATATATTAAAGGTGTCTCGTCATATTGATTCATGCGGGATACAAAAAAAACAATAGTTTTATGTAAGGACATGCTTAATAGACAGATGTACTATGTACTAAAAACAGGAAGGCATGTCACGTTAATAGGTATAATGTATAAACTAAGCAGAATAGCACATGCAATTTAACCAGATTGGAAGAATTACAGTCTAGACACCATATGCAACATGAAACCACATATCATGCTGCCAAGTTAGAGAAAGCACCTGCGATGCTCGTGTAGGGGAAATGCGGTCATCAATTACAGAGCTACGTTCACTATCTTCATCTAGCCTTGCTGTTTCTTGACAATCATGTGGGGAGGCTGACACTGCATTCTTCAAAAGAGGATATTTTCTCAAAGTAACCCACTGGGGTGACTGTCTCATCATAAGTGATTGATGAGGGATACACAATTGATGTAAGAATATGGTTAATAGACAAATGTACTAGTATGTACCAAAAACAAGAAGGCATGTCATATTCAAAGGTATAATGTGTAAGCTAAGCAGATGCAATTTAACCAAATTGGAAGCAATACAAGCTAGACATCCGGCTGGAGTGGTGAGCATGATCATCGAGGACCTGAGAGCCTGGTGGGAGGTGGGCTGCTTCGCCGCCATTGTCGCTTTTTAGTTGGCTTCCAGGTGATGCATGTCTCTCCTGGGCTTGTCACTGGCTCGGCCAGTGCCCTGACTAGCTATTTGTCTTATGGTGCTCCTGGGATGGTGGTTCATGTAAAAAATATCTTTCTTATCTTAATAAAGACCGACTTCGGCCTTTCGAATACAAGCTAGACACCGTAAGCAACATGCAACCACATATGACACCGGGAAGTCAAAGCGAGCACCTGGGATGGTGGTTCATGGCGAGCGAGGTCATCAACTCCAGAGCTATGTTTACCATCTCCATCTGCTGACATTGCACCCTTTATAAGGCTGAAACGTGTCTGGCCTAGCCGCGTACCACGCTGGAGCGACTTCTCTCTTTTCTTTCTCGCTTCACAAGGCAGCAGAGTCTGAAATACCCTTGCATAAAAACACAATAGTGAGAGTATGGGTGAAGTGTGTGAAGAACTAGTGCACTATAAAAGTAGCAAATAGCAGGTGGCTGAAAAATAAATGACATGAGACATATGATAGCTCTACAACATTGCATGGCAAACAAAATTAGATTCTACTCCATATGATTTAGTAATATACGAGCACAGGGATTGCTGTGAAATGCAGGTACTCCTCCAGCACACCACCACATGTGGTCCTATCAAAATAACAGTCCACTGAAAATAAATAGGTCAGTCGATTTTTTTAAGAACTGTCCGATCTATAAGGAACGGGCAGATGGCCTTCGTCTACCTCCCGCCAGTCACTCTTGACGATCTTTCTCGAACCTCCAGCAACCACTGGCCCAGATCCCTGCCTCTGCCGCCCCGCCCTCCCCTCGACCTCACACCACCGTCGTGCTTGGCAGCGCACCCAGGCCATCCCTTTAATCCCGGCCGACCTCCAGATCGGGCGCCAGCAGTTCTAGGCCCCACAC
This sequence comes from Aegilops bicornis, assembly GCA_021605145.1. Lineage (NCBI taxonomy): Eukaryota > Viridiplantae > Streptophyta > Magnoliopsida > Poales > Poaceae > Aegilops > Aegilops bicornis. The sequence goes on from CM038675.1 coordinate 538,037,302, forward strand.
GCCCCTAAGATAAACACCGAGGCGTTGCTTCCCCGATGTAATAGGCGGACTAGCGCCTGTTACGCCGGGGAATGGTTCCGTTAATTGGGGATCAACTGACCAGGAATTGAAATCCAGGGGGCGACGGACCTCTAGCTAAGGTGAAATAGTATATGAGGAGAAACCTTGTGCATCACGAGTTACTAGGAACATCTAGTATCAAGAAGAAGCGGTCAACTAGTGTCTTCTATGGGATGAATACCGTGCAAGCAGATATGTTAGATTTGCACGAATAAGGGAAGAGGAGTACCATTTCCCGTTGCCAGTGTAGTGTCCTCCATATGTCGCGGCAATTTTCTTCTTTTTGCCGGGGGAACCGATGTTTTGGAGGAGGGTGCAGCTTTGGACGAACCCATGACCAAATTGTTGACTGTGTTGCCGTGGCTGTATGTCGGCGGGTGAGGGAGTCCTAGACTAAGGGGTCCTCGGGCGTCCGGCCTGTTATCCATGGGCCGGACTGATGGGCTGTGAAGATACGAAGGCCGAAGACAATACGCGTGTCCGGATTGGACTCTACTTGGCGTGGAAGGCAAGCTAGGCGACCTATTATGAAGATACCCTCCTATGTAACCGACCTCATGTAACCCTAGATCTCTCCGGTATCTATATAATCCGGAGAGCATAGTCCGGATAGGAATCATTCATTACCATATACGCATAGGCTAGACTTCTAGGGTTTAGCCATTATGATCTCGTGGTAGATCAACTCTTGTAACACTCATATTCATCAAGATCAATCAAGCAGGAAGTAGGATATTACCTCCATAGAGAGGGCCTGAACCTGGGTAAATATTGTGTCCCCTGTCTCCCGTTACCATTGATCCTAGACGCACAGTTCGGGACCCCCTACCCGAGATCCGCCGGTTTTGACACCGACATTGGTGCTTTCATTGAGAGTTCCACTGTGCCGTCGCCAAGAGGGTTGATGGCTCGCCTTGTTGTCAAGGATAATATCATCTCCAGAGGAGTCCTGACCCCAGGCCAGACCCTCCGGCTTGGCAGCTTCGTTATGACCGCCGGCTCGGCCCTTAAGCCGACGATGACCTCTCAAGTCATCGAAAATCGCCTCCGCATTGATCCCGAATACTCCGCCCGGATGGATCCAATGGAGTTATCGTCGTTGAACGAACTCCTAGATCGCATGGCCGCCTTGGGGGGTCGCTACAGACTATGATCGGGTCGGGCTTAAACCCGACCAGAGAGAAATTAAAACTCCACCGATCACCCATCAGATAGCGGTAGTCGAGGAGCGGAGCAACTCTTCCACTATATTGAAGACGAACTATGTTCGGATCACCGATTTCGAAGAGCCGGATAATGTCCGTCATAAGAGTATGACTCTTCTTCCAAACATGGAGTCGGATGACGAGCCTAAAAACTCAGTCGATATCCCGGGGCCCGAACTGTCCGGCCCAGTAGACATCCAAACTCTGGATCCAAAATCAGGTCAGGGCTCGGATTCAATTCCACCCACCCACCCGGACATAGATACTCTCAGGAGCATCAAACAACAACCTCACGAAACTGTCCACCACTTCTGGGCCAGATTCCTCCTTGTTAAAAATAAGGTAAAAGACTGCATCAATGAAGACGCGATAGCAGCATTCTCCAACAACTGCGTAGACGAAGGTATCCTTAACGCCATCAATTGCCGCCGCATACCAAAGTTCGCTGACCTAGCGACTATCGTACAAAAGTACAACGCGATGGAAAGCGCCTGGAAAGCTCAGGCGGCTTGCTGGGAACCATCCCGGCTCCCCCTACAGGCAAAAAGGACGCGCCCCCGTGGCACGTCCAGCCGAACAATCAAAAAACATAAACCTATTACGTTGCACGGCACCGTTCTGGTGGGATGGCTTAGTGGCCCATGCAAAATACACACGATGCCGGATACCGCAACAACCCATAACCTTAGAGCATGTTGGATACTCCGGCAGGTAGCCAAGAGCGTCAAGGACATCCTTATCAAGGACACCCCAGAACAACACCCTCCAGCAAACGACGACAATATAGTATTGGCAGTGTTCAAGACATTCGCTTCAAACAAGAAGCGTAAAAGGGCCCTACGCGATCTCACCGAAGTTTGCCAGGTCGCTGCAATTGACCCCTGGAATGACACGGCCATAACCTTCAACGCCAATGACGAACCTAAATACAGAATAGTCCGAGCGCCAGCTGCCCTAGTCCTCAGTCCCATCGTGGACGGCTTTCGACTTACAAAAGTCCTCATGGACGGCGGCAGCGGATTAAACCTCATTTACGAGGACACGCTCCACAAGATGGAAATAGACAGGAGCCGCATCGAGAAAAGTAGCACAACCTTTCGAGGTATCATTCCCAGCCGGGAAGCTCGGTGTGGAGGAAAAATTACACTTGATGTGGTATTCAGCATGCCGGAGAATTATCGGTCCTAAGAAATAACTTTCCAGGTGGCCCCTTTCAAAAGTGGGTACCACGCTCTGTTAGGGCGAGAGGCCTTCATGCGCTTTCAAGCCATACCTCATTATGGGTATATGAAGCTAAAAATGCCCGGGCCTAATGGAATAATCACCCTCGTTAGAAATCCGGAAATAGCCCTCCGTGCCGAGAATAAAACTGCATCCTTGGCCCTCGAGGCATTGTCTGAGGCCCTTGCGGCCGAAGAACTAACCGCACTACGCTCCATCGTGGATAAGGACGATGTGATCCTAGACAAACGACCCAAATCCACTTCCTTCAAGCCGGCAGAAGAAATAGTCAAATTTCAGGTCCATCCAACAGACCCGAAGAAGACAGCGTCCATCGGAGCGCAACTCAGCCCCGCACCGCACTACGAGACTTCCTGCGCGAAAACTGGGATATATTCGCCTGGCATCCTTCCGATATGCCAGGAATCTCGCGCAAGTTGGCCGAACATAGCCTCAACATACTAAAGGGATATAAGCTGGTCAAGCAAAATCTGCGGTGCTTTTCCGAACCCAAACGACAAGCTATGGGGGAGGAGCTGGCCAAACTCATCGAGGCCGGATTCATCAAAGACATCAAACAACCGGACTGGCTGGCAAACTTGGTAATGGTACCAAAGAAGGATAAATCCTGGCGCCTATGCATCGATTTCAAAGACCTTAACAAGGCTTGCCCTAAGGATCCCTTCCCTCTTCCCTGCATCGATCAAATCATTGATGCTACCGCAGGTCACGACTCGATGTGCTTCCTTGATGCATATTCCAGATACCATCAAATCAAAATGAAGAAGTCCGATCAAGCCGCAACAGCATTCATCACGCCATACGGGCCGTTCTGCTTCAACACCATGCCTTTCGGGCTCAAGAACGCCGGCGCCACCTACCAGCGCATGATCCAAACATGCCTCGAGAAATAGATCAGCAAAACAGTGGAGGCCTACGTGGACGACGTCGTCATCAAAACTAGACACGTCGAAACACTAATAGACGACTTGCGTCTCACATTCAACAACCTCCACACATACGACATGAAGCTTAACCCGGAAAAGTGCGTCTTCGGCGTCCCCGTCGGTAAGCTGTTGGTCTTCATCGTTTCCAATAGAGGAATTGAAGAAAATCCAGCCAAAATCCGAGCTCTGTCACAACTGGCTACGCCAACCGAACTCAAGTAGGTCCAAAAACTCGTTGGGTGTGTGGCAGCTTTAAGCCGCTTTATCTCCAGGTTGGGAGAAAAGGCGCTGCCGATCTATCGCCTTCTACGGTGCACCGATAACTTCGAGTGGACAGACACGGCGACGGCCGGACTGGAAGAAATAAAATCCCTTCTAGGAAGCAACCCAATCCTGGCCGCGCCAAACGCCAGCGAACCAATGCTCTGATACATATCAGGAACACACCAGGTGGTGAGCGCTGTACTCATCATCGAATGAGAACAGGATGGACACAAATTCCCGCTCCGGAAGCCGGTATACTACGTATCCACCGTCCTCACACCATGCAAATCCCGGTACCCTCATTATCAAAAAATAGCATATGAAGTCTTCATGGCATCCCGAAAATTGCGACACTACTTTCAGGAGTGCTCTATCACGGTGGCCTCCGAAGTGCCCCTCAATGATATAATTAACAACAGGGATGCAACGGGCCGGATTGCCAAATGGGCCATTGAGCTCCTGCCATTCGACATCACGTACAAACCACGTAGAGCCATCAAATCCCAGGTACTGGCCGACTTCGTCATCGAATGGACAGAAGCCGAACTCCCTAAAGAGTACGGCGCGTATTCCAACTGGGTGATGCATTTTGACGGCTCCAAGATGTTTGCAGGGCTAGGGGCGGGCGTCGTATTAACGTCCCCCACAGGAGATATCGTCCAGTACGTACTCCAAATATTATACACAGACTCAAACAACGCAGCCGAATACGAGGCCTTGCTACATGGCCTCCGGATGGCCGTATCAATGGGCATACAATGCCTGGAGGTGCGCAGGGACTCAGACCTCGCAATATCCCAAATTAATGGAGACTTTGACGCCAAAGATCCAAAGATGGCAGCTTATCGCAATGCCGTTTTGAAGATGTCGGCTCGGTTTGAGGGACTCGAATTTCATCACATCGCCCGTGAAAGTAACCAGGCGGCAGACGTCCTTGCTCGCATCAGGCGCTAAGCGCGACCCTGTCCCACCTAGTATCTTCCTTGAAAGACTCTTTAAGCCATCCATGGTATGGCAAGGGGGAGATAGCTATGACAGTCCTGTTCCGAACACAAACACAGATAACGAACACGCCGATAGCGTCGGAGGCTCAACCACCAAAGTAACACCATCGGCCCACCTCATTATGGCAGTAATTGCCCCGTGGACCGAACCATTCTTGGCCTACTTTCATAGGAAGGAGCTCCCAGAAGATCCGAACGAGGCTCGCCGCATAGTCCGGCGTTCGAAGGCCTATAAAGTTCACGAAGGAGAGCTCTACAAGAAAAGCACTACCGGAGTCTTTCAAAGGTGTATCTCCGAGGAGGAGGGGCGGCAGCTCTTGGCAGAAATTCACACCGGTCTTGGTGGGCACCACGCCGCAGCCCGGGCACTTTTCAGCAAGGCCTTCCGTACAGGATTTTACTGGCCTATGGCCCGGGCAGACGCACATGACCTCATCCAGCGCTGTGTCGGATGCCAACTCTTCGCCAACCAAAGCCATATGCCCCAACCGCTCTACAAACAATCCCATTACATGGCCCTTTGTGGTCTGGGGCTTGGACATGGTCGGACCCCTTAAAGGGGCGAGCCATAAGAAAAAATATCTGCTGGTCATGGTGGACAAATTCACCAAGTGGATAGAGGCTAGACCAGTTAAAACGGCTGAGTCCGGACCGGTGATCGGATTTATATCCGACATGGTACACCGTTATGGTGTACCGCACAGCATCATCACCGATAACGGTTCAAATTTCACAGCTGATGAGGTGAAAAACTGGTGTGCTAATTGGGCATTAAGCTCGATTATGCCTTTGTCTACCACCCGCAAACAAGCGGTCAAGTCGAGAGAGCTAATGGTCTTATTATGAGCGGCATCAAACCCAGACTAGTGCGGTCTTTGGAAGAATCAGACAAACACTGGGTCAAGGAGCTCGACTCCGTACTCTGGGGGCTGCGGACCACGCCCAACCGCACTACTGGATACACACCTTTCTTCATGGTGTACGGCGCAGAGGCTATATTGCCCTGCGATATTATACATGACTCACCTCGAGTGCGCATGTACGAAGAGAAAGAGGCCGAGTTGGATCGGCAGGACAGCCTAGACGCCCTGGAGGAGGAGCGCGACATTGCCAAAGCTCGTTCAGCATTTTATCAGCAGCAGGCTCGAAGATATCAAAGTAGAGAAGTACGGGCCAAGACTTACAACGTCGGCGAACTCGTTTTACGCTTGCCAGAGAAGAAAAAGGACAAACTCAAGCCCAAATGGGAGGGTCCCTTCATAATTGAAGAAGTTCTATCGGAGGAGCTGCATCGCCTTCGCGACGCATCAGACAATCGCCTAGAGCCGAACCCCTGGAACGCGGCCAGACTCCGAAGGTTCTATGCCTAGCGCCAAACCCTTTGTTAGTCTCCTTCTCCCTTGTAGTTTCCATAACTCTTTCCCCCTTTTACACATTTTTTTTGCTTTAAAGCTCTCATTCGGCTCGACTGAACAGTGATGACGTACACTTTTTACATACGTATGCCTATTATACCTGGGGGCTTCTTTCACAGAATTTTGTTAATATTACTTTTCGAAGCATCAAGCTTATCATACATATGCATTTTTCCCGTATGTCTTTTTCTTCACCATTATATGCATCGATATGACTTAAGTTTTGGCCAAGCTGGGTTGCCTGGCTCCTGTGCTTACCCCTACATTCCCGATTGTTCGGCTAGGTCGTGAAGGGAGCACTTCTGTGATTGTTACTGCTGGATCATCCGGATGTATACCTCAGACTGGGTGAAGCCGAAAGCTAGCGTTCTTAAGGGAATATTCGGTCGGTGGATGGAAAATATTTTTTCAAATCACTCCATTGTGAATCCCCAGAAGCTATACACACTGTGATTTTCACATCACAATCCAGACATGTCTACTAATGCATGCACACCCAGGGAAAGGAACCCTTAACGGAACTATTCTCCCTGGAAGACGTTTCTTACAATCTCAATGTAATATAACATAACTAGCCGGATACAACTTGTCTGTTCAAGCAACTATGACCCCTACGCTTAGTTTTCCATGCATACCCCGGCCTATTCGACCGTGACGGTATTCGGAAACACTCCGCACCTTCGGATCCGGAGGTTGAAGCGAAAAGGTCTGCCATGACAAATGATATACAATTTGGCTAGAAATTCCACATAGCGAGGAAAGTACATACTCACTTGGACTCACACACTTGTGCCTCTATACCATCTAACAGGCAATCTAATTTACAATCCTGTTGGGAATATCTGGCGGCCACCTCTACTTGGTCATATACTAAACTAACGGGAATTTCTTCCCCATTCGACCCTACCGGTCCGATCCGCGCTATGTGATTAAGGTCAAGCTTGGTATGCCGAGTTTTCACCATGGCCCAAGCCTCTCGTGCACCCTCTCAGTAGGCAGATATCTTCCATAGCCGGATACATCGCCGCGCTCCTTTAAACAGGTCTACAAGCTCCTCCATACTTCCTGGAGGGGAGGCGGATGGCCATAGAGCCTTGGCAACACTCCGCATCGCCAGCCGTGCCTGTTCGTTCACCTACGACAGCTTTTGCAGCAGATCACTCGATGATCCGGACACCTCCTCTTCAGGACGGCCCGTTAATATACCTGCAGTCATAGCTACATCAGTTTCCCCCATCTCCGAACTACTTTCAATATAGCTCAGATACATACTGAATATACCGCCTCGCAGCTTCTTGTTTTCCTTCACGGAATCGGCTAGCTGGGCCCGCACATCTTTCAGCTTTTCGCCTAGCTGGGTCTTGCAATCCTGGAGCTGGGTTTTCTCAATAATGGCCTCGCTTCAAAGACACGATCGCTTGTGTCTTGTAGCCTTTTGGCTTCTTGCTCATTAAACTATGCGCGATCTCCAACGCCTCTTTGAGTCCCCCTGACCATTATGTCATGGTATAAGCAAGACTATCAATATTCTGGGCATATAAGTATATTTTCTCGTTGGAGGGGAATATTACCAGGTGACGCCTTCTTGAACTCTTTTAGTGGTTGGGAACGCGGCCGACCGGACCCCCGGACACAGTTCGGCGAACTTTTTTCCTGTAATTGAATAGGCGCATAAGTCATAGTCGGATACGGCCTCTGAAAAATATATTTATCCGTACCTCCTTGACGAGGTCCTGACAGTGCTTTCACCGGCCCTCCTCTTTGAAGGCCTGCCCTGTGCAGGAACCGATTTTCTCGGTATCGTCAAACGCCTCCCCGTGACAATGCGGTGGGTGAAGAAGAGTAAGAACACCCTTTCAGAAAAGGTGTTTCTAGATTACTTACCCGTGAAGCAGGAAAAAGACCAGGATAATCGGCGACGATGGCCACTTCCGTGCCATCATAGCTCGTCTGGTAAAACAACCCCTCCGCGAGCACCACAAATATATCTGGATCCTCTTCGAACCCGGGATCAAGCTCCCGGTTGTGGTCCTCCGGCTGTGGGGCGGGACTATGGAATCCCTCCGTGACCTTTCGCCAGTGCTGTCGTAAGCAAGCAAACCAGAAATTTATCAAAGGCAATTCGGAGATGGAGGAGTAAACACTGAGGGTTCGGACCTTATCCAACTGGGAGGGTTACACATGGAGTACCCTTCTCTGAGCTTGATGCGAAGAAATTCCTTTTCCACCCCTTTGAACAGTTCGGCTAATATCTTAGCCAAAGCGGCAGGGGTATCCGGACCTTTCCGGCCACAGCGAGAGGCGTCATCCTCCCCATTGTAGTCCCACATGGGAAGCCCTCTGTATTGGAGCGGCTGAACCCCTCGCGCTATGGAGATCGCCATCACCTCGATTACTGTGAGCCCGGACTGAGCGAGTTCTTTTATCTTGCTCATTAGCTGACGAACCTCCGCGCCGTCTCCTTCTTCAAGACTCCGAGGACGCCAACTGTGGCGTTTCTTCAGCGGGACGACCGCAAATTCGGGAAGGCCCTTTCGAACCGGATCAGGAAGCGGAACGTCCTCGATATAGAACCATTCGGAGAACCAGCCATCGGGTGCCTTCCTTGGTGTGCCGGATGGATATCCGGTATCAGCGACGCGCCATACTTCGGCTCCGCCCACTTCAAAAATAGACCCTTCGTGATTGCGCGGGACGAGGCAGAACAACTTCCTCCACAACTCCAAATGAGCCTCGACGCCTGTGAATAATTCATACAAAGTGACGTAAACCGCAATGTGCAGAATGGAGGCTAGAGTGAGATTGTGTAGTTGGAGGTCGTAGTACTCCAGAAGCCCTCGGAGGAACGGATGGATTGGAAATCCAACGCCTCTTAGCAGGTAGGGGACAAAACACACTCGCTCTCCCCCGGGCGGATTGGGGAAGTCCTCTGCGTGAGCCCCCTCATTGAAGGAAGCTAGCCCCGTCCGAACAGGGACTAGGTCTGCAGGGGGAAGGAATCCCTGCATTTGCAACTTCGTCAACTGGCTATGGGGCACAGAACACCTCTCCCGCTCGCCTTTCTCTGGGCCGGGACGAGCGGAGGAGCTAGGAACGCTGGCCATGCTGGAATGGTCTCTCCTAAGCAGTCTCTGGAGAATTCTTCTCCGTGGCGCTGAATGGATCTAGATCTAATCCCTTTAAATAGGCGCCCTTCCTTACGTAGAGGGAGTGTTATTTGCAGAAATGCCCTGACTTTATACATTCGCTTGACACGTGGAGGATGAAGATTATTTAAAATGCGCGGAAGCCGAGGAGGCGACATTGGATCAATGGCCGAATACATTACTTGGAGATCATCGAAGGAGGAACCCGCCTTGCAATGCCGAAGACCATGAGCGTGCCGAGCACCTCGCTATTGAAGACTGGTTTGGGGGCTACTGAGGGAGTCCTGGACTAAGGGGTCCTCGGGCGTCCGGCCTGTTATCCATGGGCCGGACTGATGGGCTGTGAAGATACGAAGGCCGAAGACAATACACGTGTCCGGATTGGACTCTACTTGGCATGGAAGGCAAGCTAGGCGACCTATTATGAATATTCCCTCCTATGTAACTGACCTCATGTAACCCTAGATCTCTCCGGTATCTATATAAACTGGAGAGCATAGTCCGGATAGGACAGATTCATTACCATATACTCATAGGCTAGACTTCTAGGGTTTAGCCATTACGATCTCGTGGTAGATCAACTCTTGTAACACTCATATTCATCAAGATTAATCAAGCAGAAGTAGGGTATTACCTCCATAGAGAGGGCCCGAACCTGGGTAAACATTGTGTCCCCCGTCTCCTGTTACCATCGATCCTAGACGCACAGTACGGGACCCCCTACCCGAGATCCGCCGGTTTTAACACCGACAGCGAGGGGGGGGGGGGAGCAGATCCAAGGCGGCGAAGAACAGCGTATAAGGAACAACTCCAGTGCGGTGGACGGTGGCAAAGTTGGAGCGGCAGCGGTGAGGCGCAGGACGGCGTGGTTGAACTAGCTCGGATACGGACAGCTCGGCCTCGGCTTTGATACGTCCATTTTGCATCATGCTTTTATATCGATATTTATTGCATTATGGGTTGTTACTACACATTATGTCACAATACTTATGCCTTTTCTCTCTTATTTTACAAGGTTTACATGAAGAGGGAGAATGCCGGCAACTGGAATTCTGGGCTGGAAAAGGAGCAAATATTAGAGACCTATTCTACACAACTCCAAAAGTCCTAAAACTCCATGAAAGTCAGTTTTGGAATATATAAAAAATATTGGGCGAAGAAAGCACCAGAGGGGGGCCACCCACCGTCCACGAGGGTGGAGGGCGCGCCCTACCCCCTGCGCACGCCCCTTGCCTCGTGGGCCACCTAGAAGCCCCCCGATGCCCATCTTCTGATATACGGTGTCTTTTGCCCTCAAAAAAAAAGAATGAAGCTTTCGGGACGAAGCGCCACCGTCTCGAGGCGGGACCTGGCGATACCAATCTAGGGCTCCGGCGGAGTTGTTCTGCCGGGGAAACATACCTCCGGGAGGGGGAAATCGTCACCATCGTCATCACCATCGATCCTCTCATCGGGAGGGGGTCAATCTTCATCAACATCTTCACCAGCACCATCTCATCTCAAACCCTAGTTAATCTCTTCTATATGATCTTTGTTTCAAAATCTCGGATTGGTACCTGTGGGTTGCTAGTAGTGTTGACTACTCCTTGTACTTGATGCTAGTTGGTTTATTCGGTGGAAGATCATATGTTCAGATCCTTTATGCATATTAATATCCCTCTGATTATGTACATGAATATGATTTGTGAGTAGTTACGTTTGTTCCTGAGGACATGGGAGAAGTCTTGTTATAAGTAGTCATGTGAATTTGGTATCCGTTTGATATTTTGATGAGATGTATGTTGTCTTTCCTCTAGTGGTGTTATGTGAACGTCGACTACATGACACTTCACCATTGTTTGGGCCTAGGGGAAGGCATTGGGAAGTAGTAAGTAGATGATGGGTTGCTAGAGTGACAGAAGCTTAAACCCTAGTTTATGCATTGCTTCTTGAGGGGCTGATTTGGATCCACATGTTTCATGCTATGGTTAGGTTTACCTTAATTCTTCTTTCATAGCTGCGGATGTTTGCGAGAGGGGTTAATCATAAGTGGGATGCTTGTCCAAGGAAAGGCAGTACCCAAGCACCGATCCACCCACATATCAAATTATCAAAGTAACGAACGCGAATTATATGAGCATGATGAAAACTAGCTTGACGATAATTCCCATGTGTCCTCGGGAGCGTTTTCCTTTATATAAGAGTTTTTCCAGGCTTGTCCTTTGCTACAAAAAGGATTGGGCCACCTTGCTGCACCTTGTTTAGTTTTGTTAATTGTTACCCATTACGAATTACCTTATCATAAAACTATCTGTTACCTTACTGAAAACCGCTTGTCATTTCCTTTGCTACAAAATTTCAGTGCTTGCAGAGAATACCTTACTGAAAACCGCTTGTCATTTCCTTCTGCTCCTCGTTGGGTTCGACACTCTTACTTATCGACAGGACTACGATAGATCCCCTATACTTGTGGGTCATCAAGACTCTTTTCTGGCGCCGTTGCCAGGAAGTGAAGTGCCTTTGGTAGGTGGAATTTGGTAAGGAAAAAATTATATAGTGTGCTGAAATTTAGTGTCACTTGTTACTATGGAAAATAATCCTTTGAGGGGCTTGTTCGGGGTATCTTCACCCCGACCAGTAGAGCAAAGAGTTGCTCCTCAACCCATCGAACCTACTGAAAATGTTTACTTTGATATTCCTTGGGTATGATAGAGAACTGCTAGCTAATCCTTTTACAGGAGATGGAACATTACATCCCGATATGCACCTAATCTATGTGGATGAAGTTTGTAGATTATTTAAGCTTGCAGGTATGCCCGAGGATGTTATCAAGAAGAAGGTCTTCCCTTTATCTTTGAAGGGAAAGACATTGACATGGTTTAAGCTATGTGATGATGTTGGATCATGGAACTACAACCGATTGAAATTGGAATTTCATCAGAAGTTTTACCCTATGCATCTGGTTCATCGTGATCGTAATTATATATATAATTTTTGGCCTCGCGAAGGAGAAAGTATCGCTCAAGCTTGGGGGAGGCTTAAGTCAATGTTATATCCATTCCCCAATCATGAGCTCTCAAGAGAAATTATTATTCAAAAATTTTATGCTCGGCTTTCTCTCAGTAATCGCTCCATGCTCGATACTTCTTGTACTGGTTCTTTTATGATGAAGACTATTGAATTCAGATGGGATTTATTGGAAAGAATTAAACGCAACTTTGAAGATTGGGAACTCGACAAAGGTAAGGAGTCGGGTATAACACCTAAGTTCGATTGTGTTAAATCTTTTATGGATACCGATGTTTTTCGTGAATTTAGCACTAAATATGGACTTGACTCTGAGATAGTAGCTTCTTTCTGTGAACCGTTTGCTACTCATGTTGATGTACCTAAGGAGAAGTGGTTTAAATATCATCCTCCCATTGAAGTAAAAGTAGTTGAACCTATTAAAGTTGAAGAAAAGACTATCACGCATAATGTTGATCCTATTGTTCCTACCGCTTATATTGAGAAACCACATTTCCCTGTTAGAATAAAGGATCATGCTAAAGCTTCAACTATGGTTCGTAAGAGTAGTGCTAGAACATCTACACCCTCTGAGCAAATTAAATTTGAAACTAATATTGCTATGGTTAAAGATCTCTTGGTCAATAATATTGATGGGCATGTTATTTACTTCTGTAACGAAGCTGCTAGAATTGCTAGACCCGATACTAAAAATAAACATAGACCTGTTGTCGGCATGCCTGTTGTTTCTGTTAAAATAGGAGATCATTGCTATCATGGCTTATGTGATATGGGTGCTAGTGCGATTGCAATACCTCATTCCTTATACGAAGAAATTATGCATGATATTGCCCCTGCTGAGATAGAAGATATTGATATTACTATTAAGCTCGCCAATAGAGATACTATTTCACCAATTGGGATTGTTAGCGATGTTGAAGTCTTGTGTGGGAAAGTTATATCCTACTGATTTTCTTGTTCTTGGTTCCCCACAAGATTACTTTTGCCCCATTATATTTGGTAGACCCTTCTTGAATACTGTTAATGCTATAGATTGCGAAAAGGATATTGTTACTGTTGGTTTAGGGGATATGTCTCATGATTTTAATTTTGCTAAATTTCAGAGACAACCCCATGATAAAGAATTGCCTAGTAAAGATGAAATTATTGGTCTTGATTCTATTGTCGTGCCTCCTAATGATCCTTTAGAACAATATTTGCTAGACCATGAAAATGATATGTTTATGAATGAAAGAAGGGAAATAGATGAAGTATTCTTTAAACAGGGACCTATTTTGAAACACAACTTGCCTGTTGAAATTTTAGGGGATGCTCCTCCACCCAAGGGCGATCCCATGTTTGAGCTTAAACCATTACCTAATACTCTTAAATATGCTTATCTTGATGAAAAGAATATATATCCTGTTATTATTAGTGCTAACCTTTCAGAGCAGGAAGAAGAGAAATTATTGAAAACTCTGAAGAAGCATCGTGCTGCTATTGGATATACTCTCGATGATCTTAAGGTAATTAGTCCCACTCTATGCCTGTCGGTGTACAAAAAGAGGGGTACACTTTTTGTACCCCTATAACTGCACGGGCGATTCGAGCCATGGGCACCACCAAGACCGAAAGCAAGGCAAGGGAGGTGAGCCAAGGTAAGGCCAAAGCTAGAAAGGAGCAGAACAACGCTAAGACCAAGACCACAAAGAGCAAAGGGGACGAAGCGGACTCCCCCGGCAAGATCCTTGCCGGGAGGCGGTTTTAGCAAACCCGGCAAGACCCTTGCCGTGGCAGCTCGCCCCACACCTACGGAGCGAGTCACCCTTGAGTCCACTGTCCCCATGGGACAAGGATTCGGGAGACATCCCCGTGGTGGCATGCAAATCTTTGTGAAGACATTCAAGATCAAATACACACTATAGAAGATGACGACCCTTGGCGGGATCGCAGCCAAGGAGGACCACAAGGCCCCCGGCAAGAGCCTTGCCGGGGATGACAGCAGGCGCCACGGCAAGACCCTTGCCGGGGCCCCAGCAAGACCCTTGCCGGGGCTACGGCGAGGCCCTTGCCAAGAACACCCGTAGGGCCACCATCAGGCCCACGCCAATCAAACCTCCACCACCGTTCGGATGTACCGCCGACCCAACCAGTTGGGCAGGCACTGCGTGGCGGCAAGCGGATCTTTGTGGAGACCCACCACTGCATGCCACCTCACCGCCTGCCTGCTTACATGCCACCGCTGGCACCGCTGGCCGTATGCTGCGGTCGACACGAAGGGAGCGGCGACGACGAGACAGGGCTCTCCCCGTCCCCAGATAAAGCAAGGACACCCAAGCAAGACACATTAAAGGCGCCTTGTCATGTAATGCGAGGGATAAACTCAGATCATCAGAGCCCTTTCCACCTCCTGTGTGCCACTGTGGCAACCCCTTTCCCTATAAAAGGGGGCCCAAGGCGACGAGGAGGAGGATTCGGCTTTTTGGAGCTCCTCACGCCCCATTGATTGTTCAAGAACACAGATAAACAAACCACTATAGCAGGAGTAGGGTTTTACGCATCCTAGCGGCCCGAACTCGATAAGGAAACCGTGTGCTATCTGTTTGATCCGCTCTTCTCACGACCCCGCCGCCCACGACCACCGTAGTAGGGATTCTTGTGATCCCATAGGTGTCGTTCCCACCGACATCTTTGGCGCGCCAGGTAGGGGGGCGTAGTTGTGAGAATCGGCTCTAGCAGTTAGTTCGGTGCTTCTTCATCGTCATGGCGCCCAAGAAGAAGATGACGGTGGCGGTTGGCCCGCTTGAAGCGGACATCCCGTCCCTACGCTGGCGAAGCAGCGGACCGGTTGCGAAAGGACCCGGGCGCCGTCATGAACACCAACACCGCCCCAAAGAGCCGGAAGTTTGGGAGGCGGCGGCGTCCGCGGCGCTCGTAACGGGCCGCCGCCGCCAAATCCAAAGACGGAGCCAGGCCCTCCGCTGGGTGGCGAGGGGCCTTCAAGATCGCTGCCACCTCGCTCAAGGCGACGCGAGGGCTTCCAAGACTCCCACTCCGTCGCAGACGGCGCGCTCCTCTCAAGCGGCGCGCGATGAACGGCGTAATCACGCCTAGGACCCCAGGCGTCGCCGCGGAAAGAGCCCTGAGCGCCACTCCCGGGATTTAGAAGACCTGCCCACTCGCCGAGGCGCTGGTGAAGATGGCATG
This sequence comes from Aegilops bicornis, assembly GCA_021605145.1. Lineage (NCBI taxonomy): Eukaryota > Viridiplantae > Streptophyta > Magnoliopsida > Poales > Poaceae > Aegilops > Aegilops bicornis. The sequence continues at coordinate 538,052,756 of CM038675.1, forward strand.
GGACCGCGGGGTCGTGATAGAGCTCCTTCTGACATGGTCAAGTCGGCGCGTCGCGATCCGTGCAGGTTTCGCTGCCACCAACGCCAGCAGAAGCTCGGCGCCACAGCTTGTTCTCGAATTTCCTCCCACTACGGGAAACTCGGACGAATGGAGAGCCACTATCCGAAGCCTTGTTGCGGTGGCCAACAAAGACGAACCGAAGTCCGGTGGAGCCTCGGTCGACGCCCGACGGAGTCGCACGCACCGATGGCGGAAAGCCGCAGCACCGCGACCACAAAGGCACTTCGCCTCCTCCTCGCCCGGTACTGCTGGACGCCAGCCCGTCACGACGTTACGGGCGATTTAAATCTCCATAGCATCGTCCACCCGTGGGCCCATCGTGACTAGCGCCAAGTTCTTCGAACGAGAACATGAAGACGCCGAACCACTATCGAGCGCCGGGCTGAGCGCCGCCACCAATCAGACAAAGTAGCAAGGCTCGCCGTGAGCCACCCGGCACCGGAGAGTTCTCGGAGGCCTACCTTACGAGGTAGGCTGTCCGGCTTTTACCCATGAGTTGCGGCAGTTCCAGTGGCCCACTCACCGTACCTTCAAACCCGACGTGGGCGAAAAGTACAGCGGCAAGACCCACCCGTCCGAGTTCCTCAGCATCTACACCATCGCGATGCAAGCTGCTGGAGCCCGCGACGATAAGGTGCTTGCGAATTACTTTCCGTTGGCTCTTAAACCCAACGCCTCTATTTCCTCCTGGTCGGATTGGTCCCATGAGTTCGTGGGCGCCTTTACTGGAGGACACCAAGCCCATGGCCAAGCAAGCGACCTGCACGTCATTCCCCAGAAGGGAGGAGAGAGTCTCCGCAAGTATATACAGAGGTTCAGCCGGATACAAGACAATATCCCTCGATGTTCACCCCGCCGCCATCATCGCCGCGTTCCATCGAACGCGCGTGAATCGCAAGATGCGCCAAGAGCTGGCAATGAACAAGGTGAAAGATGTAGCGTAACTCTATGTTCTTGCCGGCAGATGTGCCCGAGCTGAAGAGGGCAGGAAGTACCCCGGCGAAGATGCCGGCGTGGAAACCGACTCCTCAGATGAGGATATTGCCGCCTCGGCGAAGAAAGGTCGGCGCCGCAACAGGAAGCGCAAAGGTAAAGCCGTGCTTGCCATCGAGGGATCTGATGACGCCGGCTCCACCAAGAAAACCAAGGCAGATGACCCCGGCAAGGAAGTTGCCGGATGTGTCGTCTGCCGGGCCTTGGCGGCTGCCGAGAAGCCAGGAAACTCCGACAAGCGTAAGGATGGCAATGGGTAGGGTATGGGCAGGGTAGAGCAATACCATACCCATACTCGTACAGTCAGTGGGTACAAAATTCTACCCATACCCGTACCCATGGGTATGAAACTTTACCCATACCCATACCCGACGGCAATTGCATTCCATTAGTTACCCAAATGGGTAGGACAAATAATACACAGGTTGTTCACAATTTTATGCTCATTGATAGCACATTTGACAAAAAAACAATTATCTCATCACAATAATAGGTAGATGAGTAATTGACCAATATCAAAATTTAGAAATCACAACATACTCTTAAGTCAATAGGAGTAGACGAGTCACATGACAAATTAATGACTAATTGACGACAACTTAACATTAGTTCACAAACGGGCAGGGTATGGGTATACCCATGGGTACAAGACTATACCTGTACCCTACCCATGACTTAATGGGTAGGATATGGGTACTACCCGTGGGTATAAAAGTGTGCCCATACCCTGCACATGCGGGTACGGTACCCACGGGTACCCGCACCCATGGGTAAAATTGCCATCCTTAGACAAGCGATGCTGCAAGATCCATCGCACCAAAGGCCATGCTCTCCAAGACTGCCGACAGGTTGAGCTCCTCGCTGAGAAGCAGAGGGCTGAGTATGAGAGGCGGGACAAGGAGAAGGGCCCAGACGGTGCCGAGGGGTCCGGCAAGAAGCGTGATTTGCCAAAGCGGCCGCTATGCGGCAAGGATAAACAATCAAGAGGCCCGCCCGGCCGTGATGTAAAGCCGTAAGACGACGATCGCGAAGAAGACGACGCTGGCGACCAAGAGTTTCAGAAGCTACAGAGGCTATAAAAGGCCGACGGCGGGCGCCGCTGCATACTTCTCACCGCCCGGCTTAAACGGTGGGCGAGAGATTACAGCCGCAGAATCGCCGTCTGATGCCCAAAGGCCGTTGAAGTGGTCCAGCACACCTATCATTTTTGACACTGAGGATCACCCTGATCGCACTACTGCGGTCGGGTGCTTGCCATTGTTGGTTTCGCCAACAATACGCAACCTCAAGGTGACGAAGATGCTAGTCGATGGCGGGGCCGGTCTGAACTTGATCTCGCCTGCCGTGATCGAGAAACTGCAGATTCCTGATGGAGACCTCAAAGAGAAGGGCACGTTTCAGGGGGTCAACCCAGGAAGAAGCCTACCCAAGGGAAAGGTCACGCTGCCCGTGACTTTTGGAAGCGACCTGAACTACAGGACGGAGAGGATCGTGTTTGATGTTGCCAAGATCCCCTTGCCCTACAACGGGATCCTTGGCCGCCAAATAGCCAAGTTCATGGCGGCATCACACTACGCCTACAACACCCTGAAGATGTCAGAACCTGTGACGATCATCACCATCCCCTCCGATAAGAAAGATGGCGCTGATTTGCGCTGACCAACTATACCAGCAAGCAGTTGCAGCAGCTACCGCCACTAGGGCACTTGCTCCTGCCGCTGGGACCCCGGGAGGGAAGAAGAAGAAGAAGACCGGTGAGACCTCGGACACCCACTCCGGCAAGCGCACCTCTTCGGAGTGTAGCGCTGCCGTCGAGGACGTGCCAGAGAGCTCCACCGGCGGAAACAAGAAGCCCAGGGCCATACCGCCGGGAACCAAGAAGGTTTCTGTCAATGAGGACGGCACGGGAGGAGCTTTTACCATAAGCTCCACCCTTGACGTCAAATAGGAAGACGCGCTTGTCACCTTCCTGCGGGCGAATGTCGATGTGGTTGCATGGCAAGCTTCCGACATCCCCGGTGTTCCCAGGGAGGTGATTGAGCACCACCTTGCTGTCTGCCCTCATGCACGGCCCGTCAAGCAGAAGGTCAGAAAGCAAGCTTTGGAACGACAAGAGTTCATCACAGAAGATATCCGGAAACTGGAAGCAGCGAGTTTGGTAAGAGGAGTGCTCCATCCAATGTGGTTGGCCAATCCGGTCGTAGTGCGCAAGGCAAATGGGAAGTGGAGACTGTGTATTGATTATGCAGATATCAATAAGGCTTGCCCTATAGACCCCTTCCCGTTGCCGCGCATCGACCAGATTGTTGACTCCACGGCTGGGTGTTCTGTTGTCATTCCTCGACGCCTACTCTGGCTACCACCAGATCTTCATGACAAGAGAAGACGAAGAGAAAACATCATTCATCACCCCATGTGGTACGTATTGTTTCATGCGGATGCCTTTCGGGTTGAAGAGTGCTGGTTCGACGTTTGCAAGGGCGGTCCAGATTGGTTTTGAACCCCAGCTCCATAGAAATATGGAAGCTTATATGGATGACATAGTGGTCAAAACCAAGGACAGGGGCAACCCTCATACCAGATTTGCAAGAAACATTTGCAAACTGCGCAAGATCAATCTCAAGCTGAACCACGAGAAGTGCGTCTTTGGCTTCCCGTCCGCAAGCTTCTCGGGTTCTTGGTGTCACTGGCGTGGGATAGAGGCCAATCCGGACAAAATCAAAGCTACAGAGCAGATTGAAGCACCCAAGCGAATCAAGGATGTGCGTCGGCTTGCTGGTTGCGTCGCCGCCATGGGCAGTGTTCATTTCCGAATGCGCTGAAGCGCGCCCTTCCCTTTTCAAGATCACGAAAAAGGCGGGCCCGATGGAGTGGACGCCAGAAGCCGAAGCAGCATTGCAAGGTTTGAAGAAGTACCTCTCCTCCGTGCCCATACTAGTTGCGCCTAGGCCACAGGAGCCGTTGCTGCTATACCTGGCGGCAACGGACCAGGTGGTCAGCGCCGCACTAGTGGCGCAGAGAGAGGTTGACGACGAGGTAATGGCGTGGCGTAACCCGACACCACCAATGCGTAGACGACACAGCGGTTGAAGTGCCGCCAAAGAATAAAATGATGCAGCACCGGTCTACTTTGTTAGTTCCCTCCGCAGGGGCTAGATCAAGGTACTCCGGCAGTAGTAAACTGCTCTTCGGCCTTCTTATGGCCTCGAGGAAGCTGCCTCACTACTTCCAGGCACACGAGATCACTGTCGTCACTCGCCTCCCTCTGCAACGGATATTGCACAATCCGGATGCAATGGGAAGAATTGTGGGGCACTGGAGCTTTCCAGCTTTGGCCTCAAGTTTGAAAGTACTTCGACGATTCAGAGCCGAGTCCTAGCGGAGTTCATTGCAGAATGGACCACAACGCCTGACGAAGAAGCCCAAGAGACTGCTCTCCCCGGCAAGGAGGCAAGTTGTGATTGGATCATGTACTTTGATGGAGCTTTCTCCTTGCAAGGCGCCGGGCTGGCGATCGCTTGTCGCGCCCAATCGGAGAGCACCTCAAGCACGTGATCCGGATGCACTTCCCTGTGGAGGTGTCAACAAACAATACTGGCAGAGTACGAAGGGCTGCTTGCCGGTCTTAGGATCGCGGCGGACCTCGGAATCAAGAAACTCATCGTCAGGGGAGACTCGCAGCTTGTCGCCAAGCAAGTCAACAAGGATTACCAGAGCCCGTTGATGAAGGCCTACGTCGATGAAGTGAAAAAGATGGAAGAGCGTTTGACGGTATACAGGTGAACACGTTCCCCGGCGGAGAACGATATCGCCGATTACTGTCAAAACGCGTTGCCCTCAAGCTACTGTGGAACCAGGTACATTTGTGCTTCAGATAACTCAGCCATCCGTTGATCCATCAACAGAGCAGAATAAGATGAGGAATTCAGGGCCCGGCAAGTACTTTTCCGCCGAAGCTCCCGAGCCGCCCGGCAAGGATGTTGCCGGGATACTAAGCCACGGACGGTAGCTCGGCTCGGAGCGTCAAGCTCTTTGCCGTCGAGACAACCGCTCCTATAGCGGAGGAAATGCCTTTAGTCCTCGTCGTCGAGCCCCAGGCTCCAGCGTGGGCACAGCATACCGTCCGATTCCTCCAAACAGGGGAACTTCCTGAGGAGCAGGAAGAAGCGGAAAAAGTAGCCCGTCGCTCTACCATGTACTAGTTCGTCGATGACGTCCTGTACAGAAAGAGGCCGAACGGTGTGAAATTGAAGTGTATCCCTCGAGAGGAAGGATCGGAGCTGTTGGCGGAGATACAAGGAGGCATATGTGGATCCCACATTGGGTCAAGGGCCCTTGCCGGCAAGGCATTTCGGCAAGGCTTCTTCTCGCCCATCGCCCTCCAGATGCGATGACACTAGTCACCAGTGTGAAGCGTGTCGGTTCCATTCAAAGAAGCTTCATCAGCCAGCTCAAGCCCTTCAAACCATTCCTCTCTCTGGCCCTTCTCGGTGTGGGGCTCGACATATCGGGCCCTTTCCCCAGCTGTCGGGGCTTTGAGTACTTATGCGTTGCAATCGACAAGTTCACAAAGTGGCCGGAGGTGGAGGCAGTGAGGAAGGTCACAGCTCGATCGGCCGTCAAGTTCTTCAAGGGACTAGTGTGCCCTTTTGGCGTACTCCAACAGGTTGTCACCGACAACGGCACACAGTTCACAAGCCGCACCTTCATGCAATATACCCAAGACCTCGGCGGCAAAGTCTGCTTTCGCCTGCTGCTCACCCACGAAGCAATGGTCAAGTCGAGAGGGCAAATGCTGAAGCATCATGCGAGGCTTAAGGACCAAGACCTTTGACATGCTGCACAAAAGTGGAAGGCGCTGGATTGATGAGTTGCCGCGGTTCTTTGGTCAATCAGACGACGCCAAATCGAGCCACCGCCGGACACCTTTTCCCTAGTATACGGGCGAAGCAGTTCGCCCAATCGAACTCATATATGGGTCACCTCAAGTGCTCGCTTATGACGAAGCTTGAGCAAGAGCAATCATGCGGCAAGATGACGCAATGCTCCTTGAGAAAGATCGCCTTCAGCGGCCGTGAGAGAAGCACGCTACCAGCAAAGCCTTGCGCCGCTACCATAGCCGCAAGGTTCATGCCCGAAGCCTTGAGGAAGGCGACCTTGTCCTCCGGCGCGTTCAATCGGCCAAGAATTCCAACAAGTTGATGCCAAAGTGGGAAGGCCCTTATCGGGTAATACGAGTTACCAGGCCCGGCGCAGTCCGCCTGGAGACCGAAGATGCCGTTCCGGTGAGTAACTCCTGGAACATTGAGCATCTTCGCAAGTTTTACCCGTGGTAGCGGCTTGCCGGGCCCCGACAAGCCACCTTTTGTACAAGCATTGCCGATGATGCATGTAACCCTTTGTACAAAGCGGTATGAGACCACGAGCATAAATAAATGAAGCGCTGGCGCCCTAAGTTATAGCATGCATGCTAGGTCGAGTCTCGCCCTTGGTTAGGGTTGATAGTGCTTAGCGGCGACTAACCCCTAGCTTAGAGGTCGAGTGTGCGTCCCTTTGCCGTTCTTTTGTCTTCTTTGGTTCGCAGGACTCACAGATATCCTTGCCGGATCACTTGAGGACCGAAAAGAGAAGAGGGACAAACCGGCATCTAGACCCCGGCAAGCCTGTATTGCCGGGGGCTGCAAGTGCAAAGATTCACCGACGGCAAACCAGAGTTGCCGGGGGCTACAACTTCAGATAAGTTCTTCATCCCTTATCATGCATTCCCTTATGGACTGAGGTATGTGAAACCTCGTTTTTTCCTAAAAGCTACCGTGCTCCCCTAAAACTCTAGGCCCTAGGGCTCGTTCCTGGGGCCAGGTTTGGTCGTAGTCGCGGCAGCAAAAGGATGAAACGAGGAGCCTGAACCCACCTCATCCCTGCCTCCGCCAAAAGCGTGAGAAAGGTCGAGCGAAGTGGGAAGACGGCAGGGCCTGTTGCCGGGCAAGGAAATGTTTATCTTAGAGATATCAAGGATTTACTCCTTGTCGTGGGTTCTACCCGCAAACAAATGACCCGGCAAGCATCCCTTTTTCATTAAAAACATTCCACTCAGATACAGCCCATGGGGAATGAAAAACATGAATGATGGGATTACAAGTTTTAAATTCATCCAAGGCCCAAAGGCTTACAAGCTAAAAAGAGATAAGGTGCCCGTAACCCCTTTCTTGTCCCTCTCCTCAGGAGGCAGGTCAAGGAGGCGAAAAGGGCAGAAGGGGCGCCTAGGCGAGCTACGGGTGGCGGGAGACACCAAGAGAACATTTCGGTGGCCGTCCGAAGGCTGGATGGTGATGGCGGCGCCGGAAGCAGAGCTCGAAGACGAGGCGGCATGACGCCAAGACGTCGAAGGTGTCGGTGCTCACAGACTCAGATTTGACGGCCTTGCCGCCCGCCCTCGTCCTCTTCCGCAGCCTCCCAACGCCAGCCGCCCAAGGAGACGACCCCGAGAAGTTCAGGGAGCCGGTGACACGGATGATGGGGTCGCCGGTGCCGCACGGAGCGGCGCCCGACACCTAGTCGGACCCGTCATCCTGCCGCCTGCTACCCTCGTCGTCGCTGCCGCTGTCCTCCTCGCCACTCCCGCCCGAGGAGGGGTCTTCGCTATCAGAAGAGCTCTCCACGCAGCACCTTCCCGGGTCCCGAAGAGCCGAAGACCTTGACGGAGAGGAGGCCGCCTCCATCAGCTTGAAATGGAGAGTGAGCCCCTCCATCAAGCGGTGGATATGAGCCAACGTCTTCCATCCCGGCGAAGATACATCACGTGAGGGGCTGGGAAGTCGACGCGAACTCGCTGCATCGCTGATCCCACTGACCCCTCATGTGCAGCCGCAATGAATCTGACGGATCCAGCTCCATCTCCCGCGAATGGAGTCGGGAGACGGCGGCGACGGCGAGGCGGCCGGGCGCATCTGACGAAGAACTCGCAAGGGTCATCCCCAACATGGCCCTCCATGGGGAGGAACCATCTGGCGGAGGCGAGACCGGCGCGCCGCCCGTCCCTCCTGTTCCCCGGCGCCTCGGCCTCGCCACGGCCTCACCCTCCCCCTTCCTCGCGGGCTGGCTCGCCACCGCAGGTGCAGGAGAAGGAAGGACGCGTTGTCGAGCGGCGACCCTCGCGGCCACCGTTGAAGGGCCAGGATTCCCTCTCTCCATGGCGGATGGAGGGGGGAGCAGAAGCTGAAGGAAGGAGGAGATGGAAGAATGCGGGACGCCATCCCCGCTCTTTATAAAGGAATGGGGTGGGGTGGCCGCCCGGCCAGCCAATCAAGACGCTGGAAGGCGCGAGGAATCGGACCAGCCCGCTGCCCCAGCCCGCGACGGCCCGGTTTCCCGCCTCCACCGTTCGCCACCCCAAGCGCATGAGAACCACGTGGCAGGCGTGTGGGACCAAGGCGACGGGTGAGGCGACCTCTCCCCACCCCGTGATCGTGGGGAGTGGACGCCTTGAAGACCACGCCTCGGCCCTGCTTCGATAAATGGGCGCGCCCACGCCTCCCTCCGTTTATGGGGAAGGCGCGAACCGCCCCCTTTACTATGACGTGACGCATGCGCGCAGAGCTAGGCCCCGTGCATGCCGCCCACGTCACGCACGCCTCCCCACGCCGAGCCACGCACGGGAGGCATGGGAAGCGCAGTGCACGAAGAGACTTACCGCGGTAAAAACCACCCCGCCTGCCCGTGCACCGTCTTTGGGCCTAGCACGACGACGTGATTGCGCTTACGTGTGGCCCAGGCCCGGGGGCTCCTGTCGGTGTACAAAAAGTGGGGTACACTTTTTGTACCCCTATAACTGTGCACGGGCAGTCTGAGCCGCGGCACCACCAAGCACCGAAAGCAAGGCAAGGGAGGTGAGCCAAGGTAAGGCCGAATCTCGAAAGGAGCGAGCAGCGCCAAGACCAAGACCACAAAGAGCAAAGGGGACGAAGCGGACTCCCCGGCAAGATCCTTGCCGGGAGGCGGTTTTGGCAAACCCGGCAAGACCCTTGCCATGGCAGCTCGCCCCACACCTACGGAGCGAGTTACCCTTGAGTCCACTGCCCCCATGGGGCAAGGATTCGGGAGACATCCCCGTGGTGGCATGCAGATCTTTGTGAAGACATTCAAGATCAAATACACACTATAGAAGATGAAGACCCTTGGCGGGATCCCAACCAAGGAGGACCACAAGGATTCTGGCAAGAGCCTTGCCGGGATGACAAGAGCGCCCGGCAAGACCCTCGGGCTACGGCGAGGCCCTTGCCAAGAACACCCGTAGGGCCACCATCAGGCCCACACCAATCAAACCTCCACCACTGTTCGCATGCAGCTGCCGACCCAACTAGTTGGGCAGGCACCTGCGTGGCGGCAAGAGGATCTTCGTGGAGACCCACCACTGCGCCACCTCACCGTCACCGCCTGCCTTACATGCCACCGCTGGGCACCGCTGGCTGTATGCGTGTCGACACGAAAGGGAGCGGCGACGGACGAGACAGGGCTCTCCCCCGTCCCCGATAAAGCAAGGGCACCCAAGCAAGACGCATTAAAGGCGCCTTGTCATGTAATGCGAGGGATAAACTCGCATCACTGTACCCTTTCCACCTCCGGTGTGCCACCCTGGCAACCCCTTTCCCTATAAAAGGAGGCCCAAGGCGACCAGGAGGAGGATTCGGCTTTTTGGAGCTCCTCACGCCCCATTGCTAGTTCAAGAACACAGATAAACAAACCACCAAAGCAGGAGTAGGGTTTTACGCATCCTCGCGGCCTGAACCTGGATAAGGAAACCGTGTGCTATCTGTTTGATCCGCTCTTCTCACGACCCCACGCCCTGCGACCGTAGTAGGGATTCTTGTGATCCCATAGGTTTCGTTCCCACCGACAATGCTAGCACAAAATAAAATTGGAGAAAGACGCTAAACTGGTTGTTGGTCAGCAACGACGATTAAATCCTAAGATGAAAGAAGTGGTAAGAAAGGAAATACTAAAGCTTCTGGAGGCAGGTATAATTTATCCCGTCGCTGATAGTCAGTGGGTAAGTCCTGTCCATTGTGTCCCTAAGAAGGGAGGTATTACTGTTGTTCCTAATGAGAAAGATGAATTGATCCCACAAAGAATTGTTACAGGTTATAGAATGGTAATTGACTTCCTCAAATTAAATAAAGCTACTAGAAAGGATCATTACCCTGTAACTTTTATTGATCAAATGCTAGAACGATTATCCAAACATACACATTTTTGCTTTCTAGACAATTATTCTGGTTTATCTCAAATACCTGTGTCAAAAGAGGATCAGGAAAAGACCACTTTTACTTGCCCTTTCGGTACCTTTGCTTATAGACGTATGCCTTTTGGTTTATGTAATGCACCTGCTACCTTTCAAAGATGTATGACTGCTATATTCTCTGACTTTTGTGAAAAGATTGTTGGGGTTTTCATGGATGATATCTCCGTGTATGGAACTTCTTTTGATGATTGCTTAAGCAACCTTGATCGAGTTTTGCAGAGATGTGAGGAAACTAATCTTGTCTTGAATTGGGAGAAGTACCACTTTATGGTTAATGAAGGTATTGTCTTGGGGCATAAAATTTCTGAAAGAGGTATTGAAGTTGATAAAGCTAAAGTTGATGCTATTGAAAAGATGTCGTGGTCCTAAGGACATTAAAGGTATAAGAAGTTTCCTTGGTCATGCCGGTTTTTATAGGAGGTTCATTAAAGAATTATCAAAATTTCTAGGCCTCGACTAATCTCTTACAAAAGATGTTCCTTTTGTCTTCGATGATGATTGTGTAGAAGCATTTGAAATACTTAAGAAAGCCTTGATTTCTGCACCTATTGTTCAGCCAATTGATTGGAATTTACCCCTTGGAATTATGTGTGATGCTAGTGATTATGTCAGTAGGTGCTATTCTAGGACAAAGAGTTGATAAGAAATTAAATGTTATCCAATATGCTAGTAAAATGCTAGACAGTGCCCAGAGAAATTATGCTACTACTGAAAAGGAATTCTTAGCAGTTGTATTTGCTTGTGATAAGTTCCGACCTTATATTGTTGATTCTAAAGTAACTGCTTCACACCGATCATGCTTTGCTATTACATATCTTATGGAAAAGAAATATGCCAAACCTAGACTTATTAGATGGGTTCTCTTGCTACAAGAATTTGATTTGCATATTATTGATAGAAAGGGAGCTGAGAACCCCGTTGCATAACAACTTGTCTAGGTTAGAGAATGTTCTTGATGACCCACTACCTATTGATGATAGCTTCCTGATGAACAATTAGCTGTCATAAATGCTTCTGATCGCTCCATGGTATGCTGATTGTGCTAATTACATTGTTGCTAAAATTTATACCACCTAGTTTCACATACCAGCACAAGAAAAGGTTTTTTTATGATTTAAGACATTACATCCGGGATGACCCACACCTTCATAAAGGAGTAGATGGTGTTATTAGACGTTGTGTACCTGAGCATGAACAGGAACAACTCATACGCAAGTGTCACTACGAGGCATATGGAGGACACCATGCTGGAGATAGAACTGCGCATAAGGTATTGCAATCCGGTTTTTATTGGCCTACTCTTTTTAAAGATGCCCGTAAGTTTGTCTTTGTCTTGTGATGAATGTTAAAGAATAGGTAATATTATTAGACGTCAAGAAATACCTATGAACTATTCACTTGTTATTGAACAATTTGATATTTGGGGCTTTGATTATATGGGACCGTTTCCTTCCTCTAATGGGTATACACATATTTTAGTTGCTGTTGATTACGTTACTAAGTGGGTAGAAGCTATTCCAACTAGTAGTGCTAATCATAACACCTCTATTAAGATGCTTAAAGAAGTTATTTTTCCGAGGTTTCGAATCCCTAGATACTTAATGACTGATGGTGGTTCACATTTTATTCATGGTGCTTTTCGTAAAATGCTTGCTAAGTATGATGTTAATCATAGAATTGCATCTCCATACCACCCACAATCTAGTGATCAAGTAGAGCTAAGTAATAGAGAAATTAATTTAATTTTGCAAAAGACTATTAATAGATTTGGAAAGATTTGGTCCAAGAAACTTGAAGATGCATTATGGGCCTATAGAACTAGAACATAAGGCATATTGGGCCATTAAAGAGCTCAATTATGATTTCAAACTTGCCAGTGAGAAGAGACTATTTGACCATAGCTCACTTGATGAGTGGAGAACCCAGGTCTACGAGAATGCCAAACTGTTTAAAGAAAAGGTTAAAATATGGCATGACAAAAGGATACAAAAGCATGAGTTTAATGTAGGTGATTATGTTTTGTTATACAACTCTCGTTTAAGATTTTTTGCAGGAAAACTCCTATCTAAATGGGAAGGTCCTTACATTATCGAGGAGGTCTATCGTTAGGTGCCATAAAAAACAACTTCAAAGGCACAAATCAAGGTGGTGAACGGTCAAAGAATCAAACATTATATCTCGTAATCCCATAAATGTTGAAACCAATGTTATTGAAATCAGAACCCTGAGGAGTACATAAGGGACACTTTCCAAAGACGCTTTGAGACTCAAAAGTAATAGGTATGTGGTATGGTAAGTAAACCGACTCCAAAACAGTTCTAATAGCAATTTTTCTCCGTTTTGGAATATTTAAGAAAATAGGAAAATAAGAAGTAGTCCGGAAAGGACACGACGCATCCACGAGGGTGGAGGGCGCGCCCTACCCCCCTGGGCGCGCCCCCTACCTCGTGGGCACCTCGTGTGCCCTCCGAACTCAGTTTTCTTGCATGATACTTCTTTTGGTCGGTAAAAATTCATTATATAATATCCCAAAGGTTTTGACCACCATACCACGACACAATCCTCTGCTTTTGTTCAGAGCTGTTTCTCTGACAGATCTAGATCACTATAACGTCTTCAAGCGCCCCCAAGGACAAGTTTTTCGAGAAGGTCATCAACCCCTACCTCGCGGAGGTGCTGCAACACCCTGAAACCATTGAGATGCGTGAGGGGGTGCTGCACATCCGCGATGTTGAGGGACCAAGGAGGACCGGAAGCGTGGAGACAAGACTCGAAGCAGTCGAGCAACAAGTTTTCAAGTGCCTGGGGATGGTGGAACGCAGACTCAACGCCAACCATGCAAAACCAAAACTGTGAGTATGAATATAGATTCAAGAGGATGAGTCTGGCTACAGATTTGAGGATCCCGGAGACTCGATCACCCTTCTATGATGGTGAGCCTATGCCTTGGAAGATGGACGACAAGCCTACATCATCAACGACTCCATCATCACCACCTCCGAAGAAAGAGACATAAATACATGGGTATGGGCACTCCCCTTGGCAACTGGCAAGCTTGGGGGAGGTGCGCCGGTATCGTATCACCATCACACTTCTATCTTTACCGTTTTTCTTAGTTCGATCCTTTTGGTTATATCTTGATCTAGTAGAATAAAGTTTTAGTATGATCTAGTTTTGAGTTTTGCTTTATGTTCCTTCTATGTAATCGAGTCCATGAGCTATATATAATAAAGATTAGTCTTGAGTCGAGGGCTTGGTTATCTTGCTATGATATTGAGGGAATAAAAGAAAGAATAAAAATAAATAAAAAGATCATATTGATCTTATGGAGAGTAATGACTTCACATATAAAGAGTATGATGAATAAAAGTTGTTGAGAGTTGACAAACATAGTTTTGGTCATCGTTGCAATTAATAGGAAGTAATAAAGAAAGAGAGGTTCTCACATATAAAGACACTATCTTGGACATCTTTTATGATTGTGAGCACTCATTAAAATATGACATGCTAAAGAGTTGATGTTGGACAAGGAAGACAACGTAATGGGTTATGTTTTCTTATATCCGAAATAAATTATATTGTCATGGATCATCTAACATGTTGAGCTTGCCTTTCCCCTCATGCTAGCTAAATTCCTTGCACCAAGTAGAGATACTACTTGTGCTTCTGAATATCCTTAAACCCAGTTTTGCCATGAGAGTCCACCATATCTACCTATGGATTGAGTAAGATCCTTCAAGTAAGTTGTCATTGTTGCAAGCAATAAAAATTGCTCTCTAAATATGTATGATCTATTAGTGTGGAGAAAATGATCTTTATACGGTCTTGTGATATGGAAGAAATAAAACCAACGGACAGCATAATAAAGGTCCCTATCACAAGTGGCAATATAAAGTGACGTTCTTTTGCATTAAGATTTTGTGCATCCAACCATAAAAGCACATGACAACCTCTGCTTCCCTCTGTGAAGGGCCTATCTTTTATTTTTATCTTATGCCTTATACAAGAGTCATGGTGATTTTCACCTTTCCTTTTTACACTTTATCGTTTGGCAAGCACTATGTGCTGGAAAGATCCTGATATGTATATCCAATTGGATGTGGGTTTTCATAAAGCATTATTGCTGAAATTACCCTTGAGGTAAAAGGTTGGGAGGCAAAACTATAAGCCCCTATATTTCTCTGTGTCCGATTAAAACTTCATGCCCGTAAGTATTGCGTGAGTGTTAGCGATTGTGAAAGACTAAATGATAGTTGAGTATGTGGACTTGCTGAAACGCTCTTATATTGACTCTTTCCCATGTTATGATAAATTGCAAATGCTTCAATGACCGAGATTATAGTTTGTTAGTTTTCAATGAAGTTTTTGATTCATACTTTACATTATGAATAGATTGTTACTTTAGCATAAGAAATCACATGACATTATATATGTTGGTGTTTTAAGAATGATCATGATGCCCTCATGTCCAAATTTTATTTTATCAACACCTCTATCTCTAAGCATGTGGACATATTTTTCGATATCGGCTTCCGCTTAAGGACAAGCGAGGTCTAAGCTTGGGGGAGTTGATATGTCCATTTTGCATCATGCTTTTATATCGATATTTATTGCATTATGGGCAATTACTACACATTATGTCACAATACTTATGCCTTCTCTCTTATTTTACAAGGTTTACATGAAGAGGGAGAATGCCGGCAACTGGAATTCTGGGCTGGAAATGGAGCAAATATTAGAGACCTATTCTGCACAACTCCAAAAGTCATGAAACTCCACAAAAGTCAGTTTTGGAATATATTAAAAATATTGGACGAATAAAGCACCAGAGGGGCCACCCACCGTCCACGAGGGTGGAGGGCGCGCCCTACCCCCCTGGGCGCGCCCCCCTGCCTCGTGGGCCACCTGGAAGCCCCCCATGCCCATCTTCTGATATACGGTGTCTTTTGCCCAGAAAAAATAAGAAGGAAGCTGAATGACGCCACCGTCTCGAGGCGGAACTGGCGAAACCAATCTAGGGCTCGTGAGCTGTTCTGCCAGGGAAACATCCCTCTTGGAGGGGGAAATCGTCACCATCGTCATCACCATCGATCCCCTCATCGGGAGGGGTCAATCTTCATCAACATATTCACCAGCACCATCTCATCTCAAAGCCTAGTTCATCTCTTGTATCCGATCTTGGTTTTAAAACCTCATATTGCACTACAAAAAAAAGACACTTCCGTGATGATACATGTTTGTCATAGTAGGTCGCGCTTTTTGTCATGCATGTACATCCATGACAAATTTATGATAGAATCAAGATAGTCATACATGTGCTCTCGTAGAAGTGTTCCATGACATTACCAAAATTATCATCATGGAAGTGTCCACTTCCATGACGATAAATCGCGCGTCACAGAAGTGCTTTCGTCAAGGGTTATCGGGTCCGGTTTTGGATCCGATAACCCGTTAATAGCCCCGACCAATGGCGATTTTCCACGTGTGAAATCATCATTGGCTGGAGGAAACACGTGTTGGCTCACCGTTGGGACAGATGTCATCCACTCATTGGACACAAAGCGCCTATGATACACCGACACGTGGCACGGCCCAACAGAGGCCCATTCCTGTGAAAAGGCTGGCCCGTTTTACTTGGTCAAAAGGTGGCGGGCCGGCCCACAGCAAGCCTGTTAACGGCATGTTCGCATATAGCCCATTTACAGCCCGCTAACCCAGGGCCCGTTTACGGCCTAACCGAATTAGGCCCAGTAGCGTCATCTGGGCCGTCCAATATAATTCCAGCCCATTTTAACTTCCGGCCCATGTAGGGCCCATGACGTCTTTCGGCCCATATGAGGCCCTTATTACTCTCGGCCCATTAACGACCCGTGGTAAAACTGGCCCGTAATGAACAGTGTATCACTTTATACCCATTAACGGCCCGTGGTGAAACTGGCCCGTAATGAATAGTGTATCGCTTTATACCCATTAAAGGCCCATTATTCCGTTGGGTCGTTTCCAGCCCATGTTATCTTTCGGCCTTCTCGGGGCCCATTTATTCTTGGTCTCATTTCCACATTCTTTTACTTACGACCCGTTACTGTCATTTTCTGCTTGTGGGCCAAATTCAGCCCGTGGTTACAGTCGGCCCGTTTGTGGCCCGTTAATACGTTGGGCCGTTTTCATAGCATCATCAAATACGGCCAATTAACGACGACCCGTTATGGTTAGCCCATGAATGGACGATTCCAACTCTAGCCCGTTTACGGCCATAAAGCGGTTTGTTATTGGCCCATGTTTGGCCAATCCATCGTACAGCCCGTAGAAGGTCCATTGATAATACGGCCTGCAAAAGGCCCATTGATGATACGGCCCGTAGAAGGCCCATTGTTTCTACGCCCCATAGAAGGCCCATTGTTTCTACGGCCCATAGAAGGCCCAGTGTCATTACAGTAAATATGTAGCCCATGGTTATTGTGCCCTAGTTTAAAAAAAGGTTATTGCGGCCACTAGCAAACCGCGGAAAAAGAACAGCACTGACTACAAGCAAACAAATAAACAAGACAACAAGGAAATAAATAACCAAGCAACTTACGCTAGGCTATCACGGCTATTACACATATTACATCCACTGGGCATCAAAGTTTTCCACCAGTACAAATATAGGGAACAAAGCAGCATATCATATACACTAGTTGTCAAAGTTGTCGACCAGTGCAAATAAACGCCGCAGCAAAACATGTCCAGAACTGAAACCACTTCAGAAGATCTCAAGAAACAATATCCTGGGTACCCATAATGCTGGCAAGATGCTTAGCAAGCTTATTAACTTTCTCTTGTTTGGCGCTTAAATCCTTCAGCGCTTGCTGTTGCACCAGAAATTATGCATCTGAATTCTGCAGTGACTTCCTCAGTCCTTCAGCTTCCTGTCGCAACACATCTGACCGATGTCTTTCAACTTGAAGCTGAGACTCAAGAAGACGAACTCATTCAGGCAGCGAGTTCGAAGAGCTTGTGCCAGCGGTAGTGGCCCGATGCTTCGAACACTACATCAAGACATGACTTCTGGGTTCTCTCACTGTCGTCAAGGTAGTTGTTATCGGCTTTCTTGGAGACCAACAGGGATGTCTCACTATCTTGAACCTTATCTGCATTACTTCCTTCGCCATTGCATAACGGGGTACCGTTCTCCAATATTTTGTCCGCATTCTAAAAGAGAAACTGTTGGGTAACGTAGTAATTTCAAAAAAATTCCTACGCACACGCAAGATCATGGTGATGCATAGAAACGAGAGGGGAGAGTGTGTCCACGTACCCTCATAGACCGAAAGCGGAAGCGTTAGCACAACGCGGTTGATGTAGTCGTACATCTTCACGATCTGACCGATCAAGTATCGAACGCACGGTACCTCCGAGTTCAGCACACGTTCAGCCCAATGACGTCCCTCGAACTTTGATCCAGCCGAGTGTTGAGGGAGAGTGTCGTCAGCACGACGGCGTGGTGACGATGATGACGTTCTACCGATGCAGGGCTTCGCCTAAGCACTGCTACAGTATTATCGAGGTGTACTATGGTGGAGGGGGGGCACCGCACACGGCTAAGAGATCAAGAGATCAATTGTTGTGTCTCCAAGGGGTTCCCCCTTCCCCGTATATAAAGGAGTGGAGGAGGGGGGGGGGCGGCCCTCTCTATGGCGCGCCCTAGGAGGAGTCCTACTCCCACCGGGAGTAGGATTCCCCCCTTCCAAGTAGTAGGAGTAGGAGTCAAGGAAAGGGGAAAGGGAAGAGAAGGAGGAGGGGGCGCAGCCCCTCCCCCTAGTCCAATTCAGACTAGGCCTTGGCGGGCGCCCAGCCTCTCCTCTCTCTTTCCCTTAAAGCCCAATAAGGACCATATACTCCCCGGCGAATTCTCGTAACTCTCCGGTACTCCGAAAAATACCCGAATCACTCGGAACCTTTCCGATGACTGAATATAGTCGTCCAATATATCGATCTTTACATCTCGACCATTTCGAGACTCCTCGTCATGTCCCCGATCTCATCCGGGACTCCTAACTACCTTCGGTACAGCAAAACACATAAAGTCGTAATATAACCGTCATCGAACTTTAAGCGTGCGGACCCTATGGGTTCGAGAACAATGTAGACATGACCGAGACACATCTCTGGTCAATAACCAATAGCGGAACCTGGATGCTCATATTGGCTCCCACATATTCTACGAAGATCTTTATCGGTCAAACCGCATAACAACATACGTTGTTCCCTTTGTCATTGGTATGTTACTTGCCCGAGATTCGATCGTCGGTATCTCAATACCTAGTTCAATCTCGCTATCGGCAAGTCTCTTTACTTGTTACGTAATACATCATCCCGCAACTAACTCATTAGTTGCAATGCTGGCAAGGCTTATAGTGATGTGCATTACCGAGTGGGCCCAGAGATACCTCTCCGACAATCGGAGTGAAAAATCCTAATCTCGAAATACGCCAACCCAACAAGTACCTTCGGAGACACCTATAGAGGACCTTTATAATCACCCAGTTACGTTGTAACGTTTGGTAGCACACAAAGTGTTCCTCTGGTAAACGGGGGTTGCATAATCTCATAGTCATAGGAACATGTATAAGTCATGAAGAAAGCAATAGCAACATACTAAACGATCAAGTGCTAAGCTAACAGAATGGGTCAAGTCAATCACATCATTCTCCTAATGATGTGATCCCATTAATCAAATGACAACTCATGTCTATGGTTAGGAAACATAACCATCTTCGATTAATGAGCTAGTCAAGTAGAGGCATACTAGTGACACTCTGTTTGTCTATGTATTCACACATGTATTATGTTTCCGGTTAATACAATTCTAGCATGAATAATAAACATTTATCATGAGATAATGAAATAAATAATAACTTTATTATTGCCTCTAGGACATATTTCCTTCAGTCTCCCACTTGCACTTGAGTCAATAATCTAGTTCACATCGCCATGTGATTTAACATCAATAGTTCACATCTTTATGTGGTTAACACCCATATTTAACATCGACATGTGACCAACACCTGAAGGGTTTACTAGAGTCAGTAATCTAGTTCACATCGCTATGTGATTAATACCCAAAGAGTACTAAGGTGTGATCATGTTTTGCTTGTGAGATAATTTTAGTCAACGGATTACATCACATTCAGATCCGTAAGTATTTTGCAAATTTCTATGTCTACAATGCTCTGCACGGAGCTACTCTAGCTAATTTCTCCCACTTTCAATATGTATCTAGACCGAGACTTAGAGTCATCTAGATTAGTGTCAAAACTTGCATCGACGTAACCCTTTAAGACGAACATTTTGTCACTTCCATAATCGAGAAACATATCCTTATTCCACTAAGGATAATTTTGACCGCCGTCGATTGATCTACTCCTAGATCACTATTGGACTCCCTTGCCTAACTTAGTGGTAGGGTATGCAATAGATCTGGTACACAGCATGGCATACTTTATAGAACCTATGGCAGAGGCATAGGGAATGACTTTCATTCTCTTTCTATCTTCTGCCGTGGTCGGGCTTTGAGTCTTACTCAATTTCACACCTTGTAACACAGGCAAGAAACTCTTTCTTTGATTGTTCCATTTTGAACTACTTCAAAATCTTGTCCATGTATGTACTCATTGAAGAAACTTATCAAGCGTCTTGATCTATCTCTATAGATCTTGATGCTCAATATGTAAGCAGCTTCACCGAGGTCTTTCTTTGAAAAAACTCCTTTCAAACACTCCTTTATGCTTTGCAGAATAATTCTACATTATTTCTGATCAACAATATGTCATTCACATATACTTATCAGAAATGTTGTAGTGCTCCCACTCACTTTCTTGTAAATACAGGCTTCACCGCAAGTCTGTATAAAACTATATGCTTTGATCAACTTATCAAAGCGTATATTCCAACTCCGAGATGCTTGCACCAGTCCATAGAAGGATCGCTGGAGCTTGCATATTTTTAAGGGATCAGGTACAATTACCTCATCAAGTTCTACTTTCCTCCCACTCACTTCTTTTGAGAGAAACTCCTTCTCTAGAAAAACTCTGAATTTAGCAACAAAAGTCTTGCCTTCGGATCTGTGATAGAAGGTGTACCCAACAGTCTCCTTTGGGTATCCTATGAAGACACATTTCTCTGATTTGGGTTTGAGCTTATCAGGATGAAACTTTTTCATGTAAGCATTGTAGCCCCAAACTTTAAGAAACGACAACTTTGGTTTCTTGCCAAACCAGAGTTCATAAGGCGTCGTCTCAACGGGTTTTGATAGTTCCCTATTTAACGTGAATGTAGCTGTCTCTAATGCATAACCCCAAAACGGTAGTGGTAAATCGGTAAGAGACATCATAGATTGCACTATATCCAATAAAGTACGGTTATGACGTTCGAACACATCATTATGCTGTGGTGTTCCAGGTGGCACGGATTTGTGAAAGTATTCCACATTGTTTTAATTAAAGACCAAACTCGTAAATCAAATATTTGTCTCCGTGATCAGATCGTAGAAACTTTATTTTCTTGTCACGATGATTTTCCACTTCACTCTGAAATTCTTTTAACTTTTCAAATGTTTTGGACTTATGTTTCATCAAGTAGATATACCCATATATGCTCAAATGATCTGTGAAGGTCAGAAAATAACGATACCCGCCTTAAGCCTCAACATTCATCGGATCGCATACATCATTATGTATTATTTCCAATAAGCCAGTTGCTTGCTCCATTGTTCCGGAGAACGGAGTTTTAGTCATCTTGCCCATAAGGCATGGTTGGCAAGCATCAAGTGATTCATAATCAAGTGATTCCAAAATCCCATCAGCATGGAGTTTCTTCATGCGCTTTACACCAATATGACCTAAACGGCGGTGCCACAAATAAGTTGCACTATCATTATTAACTTTGCATCTTTTGGCTTCAATATTATGAATATGTGTATCACTACGATCGAGATCCAACAAACCATTTTCGTTGGTGTGTATGACCATAGAAGGTTTTTATTCATGTAAACAGAACAACAATTGTTCTCTAACTTAAATGAATAACTGTATTGCAATAAACATGATCAAATCATATTCATGCTCAACGCAAACACCAAATAACACTTATTTAGGTTCAAGACTAATCCCCGAAAGTATAGGGAGTCTACGATGATGATCATATCAATCTTGGAACCACTTCCAACACACATCGTCACTTCACCCTTAACTAGTCTCTGTTTATTCTACAACTCCCGTTTCGAGTTACTAATCTTAGCAACTGAACTAGTATCAAATACTAAGGGGTTGCTATAAACACTAGTAAAGTACACATCAATAACATGTATATCAAATATACCTGTGTTCACTTTGCCAACCTTCTTATCCGCCAAATACTTGGGGCAGTTCCGCTTCCAGTGACCAGTTCCTTTGAAGTACAAGCACTCAGTCTCAGGCTTAGGTCCAGACATGGGCTTCTCCACTTGAGCAGCAACTCGCTTGTCGTTCTTCTTGAAGTTCCCCTTCTTCCCTTTGCCCTTTTCTTGAAACTAGTGGTCTTGTCAACCATCAACACTTGATGTTTTTCTTGATTTCTACCTTCGTCGATTTCAGCATCATGAAGAGCTTGGGAATCATTTCTGTTATCCCTTGCATATTATAGTTCATCATGAAGTTCTAGTAACTTGGTGATAGTGACTAGAGAACTCTATCAATCACTATCGTATCTGGAAGATTAACTCCCACTTGATTCAAGTGATTGTAGTACCCAGACAATCTGAGCACATGCTCACTGCTTGAGCTATTCTCCTCCATCTTTTAGCTATAGAACTTGTTGGAGACTTCATATCTCTCAACTCGGGTATTTGCTTGAAATATTAACTTCAACTCCTGGAACATCTCATATGGTCCATGACATTCAAAACGTCTTTGAAGTCCCGATTCTAAGCCGTTAAGCATTGCGCGCTATACTATCAAGTAGTCATCATATTGAGCTAGCCAAACGTTCATAACGTCTGCATCTGCTCCTGCAATAGGTCTGTCACCTAGCGGTGCATCAAGGACAAAATTATTCTATGCAGCAATGAGGATAAACCTCAGATCACGGACCCAGTCCGCATCATTGCTACTATCATCTTTCAACTTAGTTTTCTCTAGGAACATACATAAAACATAGGGAAGCAACAACGCGAGCTATTGATCTACAACATAGATATGCTAATACTACCAGGACTAAGTTTATGATAAATTAAAGTTCAATTAATCATATTACTTAAGAACTCCCACTTAGATAGACATCCCTCTAATCCTCTAAGTGATCACGTGATCCAAATCAACTAAACCATGTCCGATCATCACGTGAGATGGAGTAGTTTCAATGGTGAACATCACTATGTTGATCATATCTACTATATGATTCACGCTCGACCTTTCGGTCTCAATGTTCTGAGGCCATATCTGTTATATGCTAGGCTCGTCAAGTTTAACATGAGTATTCCGCGTGTGCAACTATTTTGCACCCGTTGTATTTAAACGTAGAGCCTATCACACCCGATCATCACGTGGTGTCTCAAAGACGAAGAACTTTCATAGCGGTGCATACTCAGGGAGAACACTTATACCTTGATAATTTAGTGAGAGATCATCTTATAAAGCTACCGCCGAACTAAGCAAAATAAGATGTATAAAAGATAAACATCACATGCCATCAAAATATGTGACATGATATGGCCATCATCATCTTGTGCCTTTGATCTCCATCTCCAAAGCATCGTCATGATCTCCATCATCACCGGCATGACACCATGATCTCCATCATCTTGATCTATATCAATGTGTCGTCACATGGTCGTCTCGCCAACAATTGCTCTTGCAACTATTGCTATCGCATAGTGATAATGTAAAGCAATTATTTGGCGCTTGCATCTTATGCAATAGAGAGACAACCATAAGGATTTTGCCAGTTGCCGATAACTTCAACAAAACATGATCATCTCATACAACAACTTATATCTCATCACGTCTTGACCATATCACATCACAACATGCCCTGCAAAAACAAGTTAGACGTCCTCTACTTTGTTGTTGCAAGTTTTACGTGGCTGCTACGGGCTGAGAAAGAACCGTTCTTACCTACGCATCAAAACCACAATGATAGTTTGTCAAGTTGGTGCTGTTTTAACCTTCGCAAGAACCGGGCATAGTCACACTCGGTTCAACTAAAGTTGGAGAAACTGACACCCGCTAGTCACCTGTGTGCATAGCACGGCGGTAAAACCAGTCTCGCGTAAGCGTACGCGTAATGTCGGTCTGGGCCGCTTCATCCAACAATACCGCCGAACCAAAGTATGACATGTTGGTAAGCAGTATGACTTGTATCGCCCACAACTCACTTGTGTTCTACTCATGCATATAAAATCTACGCATAAAACCAGGCTCGGATGCCACTGTTGGGTAACGTAGTAATTTCAAAAAAATTCCTACGCACACGCAAGATCATGGTGATGCATAGCAACGAGAGGGGAGAGTGTGTCCACGTACCCTCGTAGACCGAAAGCGGAAGCGTTAGCACAACGCGGTTGATGTAGCCGTACGTCTTCACGATCCGACCTATCAAGTACCAAACGCACGGTACCTCTGACTTCAGCACACGTTCAGCCCGATCACGTCCCTCGAACTCCGATCCAGCCGAGTGTTGAGGGAGAGTTCTGTCAGCACGACGGTGTGGTGACGATGATGATGTTCTACCGACGCAGGGCTTCGCCTAAGCACTGCTACAGTATTATCGAGGTGGACTATGGTGGAGGGGGGCACTGCACACGGCTAAGAGATCAAGAGATCAATTGTTGTGTCTCCAAGGGGTGCCCCCTTCCCCGTATATAAAGGAGTGGAGGAGGGGGAGGGCCAACGCACTCTATGGCGCGCCCTAGGAGGAGTCCTACTCCCACCGGGAGTAGGATTCCCCCCTTCCAAGTAGTAGGAGTAGGAGTCAAGGAAAGGGGAAAGGGAAGAGAAGGAAGGAGGGGGCGCAGCCCCTCCCCCTAGTCCAATTCGGACTAGGCGTTGGGGGGGGGGGCGCCCAGCCTCTCCTCTCTCTTTCCCCTAAAGCCCAATAAGGCCCGGTACTCCGAAAAATACCAGTATCACCCGGAACCTTTCCGATGTCTGAATATAGTCGTCCAATATATCGATCTTTACGTCTCGGCCATTTCGAGACTCATCGTCATGTCCCAGGTCTCATCCGGGACTCCGAACTACCTTCGGTACATCAAAACACATAAACTCATAATATAACCGTCATCGAACTTTAAGCGTGCGGACCCTACGGGTTCGAGAACAATGTAGACATGACCGAGACACGTCTCCGGTCAATAACCAATAGTGGAACCTGGATGCTCATATTGGCTCCCACATATTCTACGAAGATCTTTATCGGTCAAACCGCATAACAACATACGTTGTTCCCTTTGTCATTGGTATGTTACTTGCCCGAGATTCGATCGTCGGTATCTCAATACCTAGTTCAATCTCGTTACCGACAAGTCTCTTTACTCGTTCCGTAATACATCATCCCGCAACTAACTGATTAGTTGCAATGCTTGCAAGGCTTATAGTGATGTGCATTACCGAGTGGGCCCAGAGATACCTCTCCGACAATCGGAGTGACAAATCCTAATCGAAAAATACGCCAACCCAACAAGTACCTTCGGAGACACCTGTAGAGCACCTTTATAGTCACCCAGTTACGTTGTGATGTTTGGTAGCACACAAAGTGTTCCTCCGGTAAACGGGAGTTGCATAATCTCATAGTCATAGGAACATGTACAAGTCATGAAGAAAGCAATAGCAACATACTAAACGATCAAGTGCTAAGCTAACGGAATGGGTCAAGTCAATCACATCATTCTCCTAATGATGTGATCCCGTTAATCAAATGAAAACTCATGTCTATGGTTAGGAAACATAACCATCTTCGATTAACGAGCTAATCAAGTAGAGGCATACTAGTGACACTGTTTGTCTATGTATTCACACATGTATTATGTTTCCGGTTAATACAATTCTAGCATGAATAATAAACATTTATTATGATATAAGGAAATAAATAATAACTTTATTATTGCCTCTAGGGCATATTTCCTTCAGAAACAAGCAGACACATCATAGGTTTACCATGTTGTATATGAAACTCATTTTGGTAAATCAGTTCAGTAGTAAAGTGCACATGATAACAGCATGAAACAAATATATATCTATGTACCATGGTCACTTTATGGTCTATATCATTCTAGTTTTGTTTGCCAAATCAAGATAGAGACACAGTTCAAATAATATTTGTTCAAGACAAAGCAGAATAGACATAATATAAGTGTGGGAAACTATAGAAACACTTGTAATGTGCATGACATGAGAACATAATTGTTTATTCAATTGAAACTGAAATCAATATAGAGCAAGTTACAACAGCAAACCAGTTAAAGAAACAAGTTTAAAACATACCTATTGCGCCATTGGAGTTTCAATTCCATCCTTCAAATTTAAAAATAGTTGGTCCGAGTAAATACAGTGATGCAAGAGCAAAGGAGTATGAACCATAGCTACAGAACCTGACCTGAGAACAATTTTTCTTCTCCTTTAACCGTTGAGTTGAGATTTGGAGTGGTGGTCCTCGTGCTTTGGGCAATGCAGTTCCCTAACTAACTGCTCGTGTTTGGGTGCTCTGTGGTGGAGACGGTCTTTGTGTCAAGCTGGGCCGGGTTACTATCTCGCTAGTGTTGGGGTTAGAAGGGGTGTAGCTGGTTCTCTGTCCAACTGGGTAGGGGTACAATCTGCGAGAGTCTGGGTTATGTGTGGTGGGGCTGGTTCTTGGGCAAGTACAACCATGGTTCTATTTGCATCAACTGGTAGCACTATCTTTTCTGAAGACCGTGTTGTTACTCCCTTAGATACTGCCATCACCCTCTCCAATTCAAATGGCTGATAAACAAGAAAAATAATTGAATGTACAGACATTGTATGATAGACAGGTGCAATGGATAGTGGGGAATAAAAGAGGGCATGAAATAATTCACATTTATGTTGTCTAACCAAACAAGATAGCATGACACAATTTCACATATATGATGGCTAACTAAACAGGATAGCATAATACAATTTCACATTATGATGGCTAACTAAGATGGAAAGACATAGTTCAAAATATGATGACTATGTAAATAGGATAACATGATATAACTATATAATGTGTTTATTAAATAGGTTGGCATGCCATAATTCACATACATGCCGCCAATGGAAACATGATAGCATGATATAATTCCCGGATAGAATGACATAATTCAAAATATGATGACTGTAAACACTAAACAGGATGAGATGATATAACTATATGATGTCTTTATTAAATGGGTTGCCATGCCATAATTCAGATAGATGTTGTGTATGTAAACATGATGGCATGATATAATTCAGATATATGATTTATATAGTAAGCAAGTAAGCAGATGGCAATCCATATATGATGTAAAAACTAAGCAATGCAATACAACATGCATGGC
Source organism: Aegilops bicornis (assembly GCA_021605145.1). Taxonomy (NCBI): domain Eukaryota; kingdom Viridiplantae; phylum Streptophyta; class Magnoliopsida; order Poales; family Poaceae; genus Aegilops; species Aegilops bicornis. The sequence continues at coordinate 538,079,662 of CM038675.1, forward strand.
ATGGGTAATATAACCCTGGCAAGTTTGAGCATAGACCTCGGGGAAATAGGACTGGTCATCGGTCTACGAATCCTCCTACGAGGAGCTCTCTGTATCCAGCAAGATGTACGCTTCATGAGGTAGCATTGTCTTTCTGAATACCTTGTTTTCACTCCAGATACTTCCATCACCGCTTCAAATGGCTGATGCACAGGTAGAGTAGTTGAATATACAAACGTTGTCGACAAATGGAACATGTAATACAAAAAAATTATAGCATGATATAATTCACATACATGATGATTGGCTCAACAACATGGCATTGCATAATTCACATATATAATGCCTTTGAAACAAGATAGCATTGCATAATTCACATATATAATGTCTTATAACAAGATGGCAATGCATAATTCACATATATGGTAATTAGACACTAAACAGGTGGCATTCACACAAAGCATATCTAAACTAATCAAATGACATCGCAATGCAAGACACCATACGCATGATATGAGCAACATAACCCTGTCAAGTTAATTAGAGCATACACCTCGGGGGGGGGGGGGATAGGACTGGTCATCTGTCTCTGAATCCTCCTCTGAGGAGCTATCCATAACCAGCAAGATATGCGCTTCGTCAGATAGCATAGTCTGCTCTGAAGACCTTGTTTTCACTCCAGAATTTTCCATCACCGTGTCAAATGGCTAATGCACACGAAGAGTAGTTGAATGTACGAACATTGTTAACAAATGTAATACATAACGGAAAAAAAGGATGGCCTGATATAATTCACATATAAGATGACTGGCTAAGCAGGATGGCATTGCAAAATTCACATATATGATGCCTGGCTAAACAAGATGGCATTGCATAATTCACATGAACAATGAAAACCCTAAACAGATGGCATTCACACAAAGCATGTCTAAACTAAGTAGTTGACATATTTGATGTATAAATTAAGCAATGCAAGGCACCATATGCATGATATAACCAACATCAGCATGCCAAGTTAGAGCGAAGACCTCATGTGGTAAATAGGAGTGGTCTTACATACGAATCCCCCTCAGAACAGTTATCTTCCTCTTGATTACGATCCGAAATGGGTGGAGGGGGGGCTGCCTTTGCACCCACCATGGAGCGACGTCTGCATGAAATTTTATTGCCACGCAAGGCTCGTCTCTTTTGCTCTACATGTTCAGTTCCATTGTGTACAATAACTGACAAGCATAGGAATAAACATAGTGAGATTATGTAAAGAGTGCATGCACAAATCCAGAGTGATGGTAGCAAACTGTGGATAGACCCAAAACTGATGATAGCAGGCAGATAATAGCTTTAGTTAAAAAATGCAGATAATGGCTCTTTTAATGTTTGTTTGCACCCAACATGAAACTCATAGTAGACACCCGACATTAACCAGATAGTAGACAGATAGTACTGATTGTTGCCCCAATATGTACCCCACAACCATTTAAAAACTCAAGTTTCAGCATAAGTTTGGACCTGACTCGGAGTCTAATAGGTGAATACGACGATAAAGTACCATGTCATCATATTAAGCGATGCATAACGTAAGCAGACACGGAAGAGTCTGACCTCTCTTGCGTGTAGTCCTCAAGGTCATCTGCTTTCGATTGATGATGGTAATGCAGTTAATAAATGGCTGCCGGTAATGGGGAAGAAGATCCGAGGCGGCGAAGAGCGATGCGGAGAGAGGATCCTCATTGTGGTGAACCCTTCCGTCGTTGGAGCGGTGAAATTTGGGGTGGAACACTGACACAGGAGCAGGAAAAACCACACAAGGTTTTCTTTGACACATATCTCTAACAGAAGTAATTGTGTAAGGGCTTCTTTGAATTTGAGGATTCTAACAATGCAGGGATAGGAAATAGACAGGAATAGGATAGGAATGCACGTGCAAAACAGAGAATTTAAAAACACATGATTTCTGCCAATCTGGGTGTTTGGTTCACAAGAATTGGAAGATCACAGGATGCAAAGAAGTACGGTGAGATTTAGTCAAACCACAAGAAGTGTACAACCTCTTTGGCGAAGCCATGTCGATCTCAGCGTGATTGGGTTGGCCGGTGAGGATGCTCCGGCTGACTTGGCTGTCGGAGGAGGGGAAGAAGATCTTAGGCGCCTGGAGATGGAGCCGGGTACTGCTCATTGTGATGGAGGGTTTAAATCGTTGGAGCAGCTCCGGTGAGTTGTCTGACGCCGAGGCTGAAGCTGGACAAGAGAGACAACGTTAACCTGAGTGGAATTCTAATAGCATCTCCAATAGATGACGTAAAATACATAACCACAAAGTGCTACATGTATACATCAGCCGCTCATCTCTGAACTTAACTGTCGAAACTGAATTTAAATGTCGAAACTGAATTTAAATGTCGAAACTGAACTTAACTGTCGAAACTGAATTTTGTTGTCGAAACTGAATTTTACTGCCGAAACTGAACGCACTAGAGGTGAGGCTACACATCGGGCCGATCTGACTTTTTTCATCTCTGGTCGGTCGAGTTTGCAATTGTTGGATCTGAAATCAAGGGCTGAGTTCATCTTCAACCTCCACCCCCTGAGCCGCCAGACCACCACCGGCCAAACAGCCGCCCGCCCAGAAAACACTCCCCACCGCTGGTCCGCCGCCGCCCCGGCCATCCCTCTAGGCCCCCCGTGCCGAGCTTTTTCTCCGGCGATCCCCACACCACCGCCGGCGACCACCGCCCCCACCCTGAACCCCAAGACAGAGAGTGGGGTACTTCTCCGGCGAGCCCCCCTCCCCACTGCGGCTGGTTCTTCCTTAACTCCGGCAAGCCCCCCACCCCCTGAAAATCGACTGACCCAAAAGTCAATTCAGTCAACTGAAGTGTAGCTAAATCGGAGCAGCATCGCAAGCATGAGCAAGAGCGAGAGCAGCAGAGCGAGCAAGAGAAAGAGCAAGAGCAGACCAGGCAGGGGACCGAGAGCAAGAGCAGAGCAGCAGCGCTAGCGAGAGCTAAAGCAGCAGCGCTAGCGAGAGCTAAAGCAGCAGCAGCTCCTACTGATGTGGACGTCACCGCCGAGGGAGAGACACCGTGGAGGAAGTGGCCAGCGACGCCGCGGTGGATGGAGCCGCGTCGTGTCGTCTCAGGACTGAGTGCCGACAGCACCGTGAGATCGAATCAAGAAGAAAATGCGGCGATTAGTGTACAACCTCTTTGGTGGCGCCGATTAGGTCGCAGCTTCATCCGAGGAAACGGTGATGCTGATGCTCTTCCGGTGGTGTAGGTGAAGACGGCGGTGTGGGAATGGAGGTGGTGCTAAAGACGAGGGGAACGTCGAGGAAGCTCCTAGGAGGTGGAGGACGGGGTGGCTGAACCGGCGGGACGACCGTATCGACGAAGGATCCTCATCCGTTACGGTGGATGAGGGACGTCGAGGTGTTTCTGTGGACGAGTCATCGGGGAAGAGGCTCCGGCTGGGTGGCGGACGAAGGAGGGTGTGGGGCTTCGCGGGTTTTCCCGGCCTTGGTGTACGAATGGGTGGGCTGATGGGATGGGAGTGGGGAACCATGGCTTAGGGACGCGCTTGTCCGAAATGTGGGGTAAGTTACGAAAGTACCCCCACTGATTTGAGGCGGTTCTTTCGGTTCTGGGGTATCACGAGCATTCCGCGTGTCGGGATTTCACAGGAGGTGGGAGTTCTCGAGCGCGTTGTAATTTTGGAATAGCAAGGCGCGGGTTGAGATGGAGGGAGTTGTCGGAGCACAACGAGACAAAGATATATCTTAAATATTTCGGGCTAACAAGGCGCGGGTTGAAGAGGCGGGAGTTTCCCAGCACGATAGACAGAGACGCTAGCTTGAAATTTTAGCATAACAAGGCACGGCTTGAAATGCCGGGAGAACAAGCTTAACGTGTACCCAAAAGAAAAAATATAATTTAGACTAGTATGATATACTACGTACAATGTGTTTAACACGCACAACACACACACATACACCATTTAGACTAGTAAGGTACACGTGCATTGCACGCATGAGATTTGGCAACCAAATTATGAATAAATACCACATTATAGCATGCAAGCTTTGAGTCATATATGCATGATGTAGATGTTCGTTTAATTCATATAGTTCATTTCATTCAAAATCATCTTGTTTTTATAAGAAAGCTAATCTATTTTAAGATTCATGGAATTGTGCGTTGTAAGGCATAAAGTAAAAACAAATCATGTAGAAAAACATTTGGGCAATTCTGATAAGGAAGATTCTAGAACAAATAAGAAGTGCTTGTGTTTTGAGGTTTGTGCATTATGCTTAAGTTCAACCATAGAGTCTTCTAGATTGTACATGTGGCAAAATCTGGTGGAATCTAGATGATATCCAACGGCCAGTAGTGCTCAAATTTGACAGCTCTACACCATCGGATTGGCCTCATCCAACGACCATCTTTCAAAGTTAAAGTTATCCGCACACTATATAAAAAAATATAAAATATAATCTATATATATAGGGGTATAGATATAGATATGTGATGCGAAAGCCACCCATCATCTCCAATTAGAATAGTTTGTCCATGCACGAATGCAATGTGGCCAAACGATATCTGCCATCGGTATCTCAAATTCAAACCAATCTGACCTTGTTCAATGTGTATACATTGCAACATGCTCGTTTCCAAACCACACCGCGCAGATCTCCGTTATATTCATGCATGCATGGGTTTGAAACATCATGATCTCTTATTCAAATATTTGAATTCAACTTTACATTGATTATGACCTCACCTAGTCTTTTACACCCACACATTGGTCTTCCCTTTATAATTGTACCACTAACTTTCTCTCGTGCATGCATGCACACACACTACCAGTCGGCATTATCCATCGCACATATGCAATCTTTTTCTTTAGGTCGTCTCCCATGAAGGCACACACACACACACATCCCCCTCTCCATCATATCGGGCATTCTTTATCTCTGACGTGCATGCGCAACGATGGATGTTCCTCTATGTGTGTGTGTGTGTGTGTAGCTAGGTCTTTCATAGTTTTCCACACAAACCAATCAATCTATATATCTAGTGAGGTCTCACCCTCTTTCCCACGTCCACATCGATCAATCTATACCTCTCTATATAGGATTACATATATAGCTAATACACCCACATTAACTATATATCCAACGCCCCCTCTCATCATCCATGCCTTCCGCTTCATCTCTCAGACGCGCGCACAATGGCCAAGACAGGGGGCAGCATGGGCCCTGCCCCCCCTAACATCACTATATATCGAGGCTAATATGAATGTGATCATTAGATAATTGCTGGTAAAAATGGTTTAAGTTGATGAATTGGCCCTACTCGTAAAGGATTTGCAATGCTTGGCCCCCTAGCTCATGGGACATTTTTCATGGCTCCGCCACTGCGTGCAACAGCGCACGTTCTCGCCCCCTCTCTCTAAATATCGATCTCGCAGTTGTGCACTCCTTCATAGTCTCCCTCCACTCGGCCCCTCGCACCATCTTCTAGCCCCCCACTGGATTTTGCCACATGTACAATCTAGCAGACTCCATGGTTGAACTTAAGCATAATACACAAATCTTAAAACAAAAGTGGTGCTCCTTTGTTCTAGAATCTTCCGTATCGTAACTGCCCAAACTTTTTTTCTAGTTGAATTGCCATTCTTTGTTTGTACTTTATGCTTTACAACGCACAATTCCATGAATCATAAAATAGATTAAGGGCTTCTTTGATTCGAAGGATTCTCAAAGGAATTTTGGAGGATTCTAATCCTTAGGAATTTTTCCTATCTTGGTTGTTTGATTCGTAGGATTGTAAAGCATAGGAATTTTTTCATATGATTCATTTGCACTAGATTTCATAGGAAACATCCCATCCACTCAAACCTCTTTGAAATAATTCTGCGTTTTTTCTGTGCACAATCAAACACTCGTACCATCCTGTAGGATTCAAGATGACATTCCACTCTAATCCCATGTTCTTCCTATTCCCGCATTTTGGAAATCCGCCCTAGGTTTTTTATAAAATCTAATTGATTTTGAATGAGATGAACTATAAGAATTAAACGAAGGTCTACATCAGGCATATATGAGTCAGAGCTTACATGCTACAGTGTGGTATTTATTTGTAATTTGGTTGCAAAATCTGACGCGTGCAATGCACATGTACCTTACTAGTACTTCGAGTATGTGCAAAACACAATGGCATGCTACACAGTGTCTCTCTTACAGTTCATGAAGCCACGTGGGCACGTGGCACATGTGGAGGCGTTGTTGCTACATCCTTGTGCGGATTGATCACAGTGACGTGCTGCTGGTTCCAGGAGAATGTACTCGTCCTCCCTAAGCCGCACTGGCGGTACATGCACGAAGCAAAGATGTGCACGCACGCCACGCACGCACACGCGGGTACACGGGCGGCCACAATTTTGTACCAAGATCCACCCCATGTGATAATTTGACGCGTGTAAAGTCCTTCACTTCATTGATGGTCAATTAATACAGCGCATGCAAATTGAGTGGACGTGAGGGAGGAAGAAAGACATTACTACTCCACTGCGCGCATGCGAGTAGTTAAATCATGGGTTGCTAGCAGTACTTCCATTGGTCTCCTTCGTATTTTGTGCCAATTTTTGACAGTAACATAATATTTATGCATCTGAGCAGTGCAGTCTACTTGAAATTTATGTTCCACTAAACTCATCGGGAGCCATTTCGGGCCTCGAAACCAAAGACCATCAATTAATCTTTACCTTGTTCCCATCACATTCAGAAGTACTAGTGCTACAATTAAGTGCAAGCCTGCTCATACCTACCAGTACGTACCAAACCTGAATGTGTTCCCACTATGCAGGTTTTTGTACTAGTGCTAGTACTTAGGCTATAAAAAGGGGAACTACCTAACCGAAAATTACTCTACCTTCCTCCTCATAAGTCCTGCTTCTTTGTCCATCCTTGCCATGGCCGGTGTGTAGAGCTCTAGGTCGAGAACTACTCGTAACAAGGGAGCGGCAACCAAGGCTGCAGAAAAAAAGAGAGGGCTCGCCGCCATGTAGAGACCTTGAAAGATCTCTCACGGGCAGGTGATGGCTCCCAGGAGCGCCCTAGACGCGGAGGCGAACATGCCGAGCTGGCGGCGCTGGAGTTGTTATCCCTCGACGGCATGCCCGATCAGCTCAATAAGCACCTCAATAAGCAGAAGGAGTTCATCCACGGCTTGGTGGAGCTGCTGAAGGAGAGCCTCGACGACATGCCCGCTGAGCTCAATGAGCAGGGGGAGTTGACCGCCGGCTTGGTGATGCTGCTGAAGAAGAGCATTGCCTCGGAGAAGAAGGCGACCGGCGAAATCCTGCAACTTCAGGAGGACAACACGAAGCTCTGCCACGAGCTCAACCTGTTGAAGGAGGAGAACGCCGGCTGGAAGAAGCTGCATGAGAATAGTAGTTCCTCGATGAAGATGTTGTAGGCCCTCGTCATGGAACAGAAGGAGGAGTTGGCGAAGTTCCGCATCGAGCACCCAACTCCTGTCAAGGTACGTAATGCGGCCGTGGAACAGATGATGAAGGCTCGCGTCGAGAAATCCCGCGTCATGGACACAATGATGAAGATGGCGGAGGAGACGCGCAAGGAGATGTAGGTCGTGGAGGCGATGAAGAAGCAGTTACGACTCCGTGGCCAGCAACCCTTCATGTAGTGAGAGCAGCGCCCCAGACTTGTGTGTGTGTCTTCCTTCTTTTTTTGGGGTGATAATCCTCCTTCTTCTTTTGCTCCTGTGTTTCTTATTTTGCTTCGGGTGTTTCAACAAGACGTGTCACCTTCTCTGCGAGGCATGAATAGAACAATGCTAAAAATGAGATGACTAGCAAATTAGATCATTGTTTATCGCCAATAGAACAATGCCTCTTGCTAGTAATATATAATAAGAGTAGAGAGTAGCGGATATGGCCTTTGGGCTGCCGTGTTTCGTGCTCCTCTGTCGTACTCGATGGAAAACTTGAGTATACCGCACGGTTCTTTGCTCCTCCTCGTGTCGTCGGCACATTTATACGAAAGTCAAATCACAAGGCCCCGCCTTCCAGCAAAGAATGAGTCACAAATCAGAAAGGCCCTCGCCTCTCGTGAAAAGGACCAAGCTAGACTGCCCCACCGTCTAGCCTTTTAAAAAATGTATACATTTGTACAGTAGTAGTATCGATGGATTGTGCCATGGAGCAAAACTATGCATATACTACTATGTACTCCTATATGACACTACCAACTATGAAGGTACTAGTAACATAGACTAGTAACTGGTCTATGTTACTCTCCACTATGACCAGCCAAAGTCGAGGCGCGGATACCAACGAGGGCCTGGTTGTGTCTATACTTGGACAACTCACCCGACTGCATGCACACCAGGCAGACGAAGCTCGTGTCGTGTTGGTGCCGTGTGCGGCCCGCACATTAACCAAAACCTCGCGCCTCCATCTTAGCCTCCGCGTTTAAAACATCTCAATCTCAAGGCCAAGGAGCAACGTGAAACCTATGATAGAGCCAATCGGATGGTTGAGAACACTACAATTCGTAGCTACAGATGCGTGTGTGAGAGAGGATAAGTGCGTGCGTGCACCTCTTCTCAGAGTACAACTGTATGTGGGTGGCATCGGCCTAGGGAGCAGTGATGGTGCATGCGAGAAGTCCTGAGAGATAGGTGTAATGCGTCTAAAAAAGACTAGTCTATAGCTCGCCATGAGGCTATTCCTGTCGAACGCCAAGCGTAAGATATGTATCCGACGGTGCCAGATTTTGCACGTACACAGCAGTAGAAAAAGAACTAGTAGTACCATGGCATATGGTACACCACGGCCGAGAAAACGTGCCGACGTTACGCCATCCGGGAATAGTGCCGCACTTCGAAACTAGAACCGTCAATAAATCTTGAGCGCGTCTTGTCACATTCCAAATTACTAGTACTACTACCACGCTATATTTAATTGCAAACCTGTTCACACCGTTCACAACTTAAACGGTTTCCCACCTAGGAGCGTATTAGTAGTACTCGGTTATCAATACTACTATGCTAAGATGACTGCACATTCCTCCTCAACTCCTCATCCACAAGAAACAATCAAGCCATAGCCAACGTGAGTTCTGGGTCGAGAGATTTCCACCAGGGAGAGGTCTTGTGGGATCTTGAGAAGAGGTGTCTAGAGGGGGGGGGGTGATTAGACACTAAGTACCAAAGTTGCAGTTTTTTTAACTTTTTAGGTTTAAGTGGAGATTAGGCACAATTTCAACATTCACAATACATAACAAGCAAGCATGCAAAGAGTATATAGGCAGCGGAAATTAAAGCATGCAACTTGCAAGAAAGTAAGGGAAGGGTTTGGAGGATTCAAACGCAATTGGAGACTCGGATGTTTTTGTCGTGGTTCCGATAGGTGGTGCTATTGTACATCCACGTTGATGGAGACTTCAACCCACGAAGGGTAGCAATTGCTGAGTCCACGGAGGGCTCCACCCATGAAGGGTCCACGAAGTAGCAACCTTGTCTATCCCACCATGGCCGTCGCCCACGAAGGACTTGCCTCACTAGCGGTAGATCTTCATGAAGTAGGTGATCTCCTTGCCCTTACAAACTCCTTGGTTCAACTCCACAATCTTGTCGGAGGCTCCCAAGTGACACCTAGCCAATCTAGGAGACACCACTCTCCAAGAAGTAACAAATGGTGCGTTGATGATGAACTCCTTGCTCTTGTGCTTCAAATGGTAGTCTCCCCAACACTCAACTCTCTCTCATAGGATTTGGATCTGGTGGAAAGAAGATTTGAGTGGAAAGCAACTTGGGAAAGTCTAGAGATCAAGATTCATATGGTAGGAATGGAATATCTTGGTCTCAACACATGATTAGGTGGTTCTCTCTCCGAAATGGTAAGTTGGAAGTGTAGGTTTGTTCTGATGGCTCTCTCCACGAATGGAGAGGAGGTGGAGGGGTATATATAGCCTCCACACAAAATCTAACCGTTACACACAATTTACCAATCTCGGTGGGACCGAATCAACAAACTCGGTCAGACCGAGGTTAGTAAACCTAGTGACCGGGAGGGTGTTCGGTGGGACTGACTTGCATCTCGGTAGGACCGATATGGTTAGGGTTAGGGCATAATGTAATCTCGGTGAGACCGATTACACAAACTCGGTGAGACCGATTTTGGTAATTAGCTAACCAGAGAGTTGGTTAGTTAAACTCGGTGAGACCGATTACTCAAACTCGGTGGAACCGATTTTGGTAATGAGTCAACCAGAAAGTTTGCATTGTAATCTCGGTAGTACCGATTCTCAAACTCGGTGAGACCGATTTTGATAATGGACATACACAGAGAGATTACAATCCCATCTCGGTAAGACCGAGATCCCTATCGGTAGAACCGATTTGCCTAGGGTTTGTGGCAGTGGCTAAGACATCAAAACTCGGTGGCGCTGGATAGAAAGAATCAGTGGGGCCGAGTTTGACTTTTAGGTTTAGGACATTTGTGTGGAGGTGGGAAAGTAGTTGAGGGTTTTGGAGCATATCACTAAGAACATGAAGCAAGAGGCTCATTAAGCAACACCTCATCCCTCCTTGATAGTATTGGCTTTTCCTATAGACTCAATGTGATCTTGGATCACTAAAATAGAAAATGAAGAGTCTTGAGCTTGAATCTGGAGCCAATCCCTTGTCCTTAGCATCTTGACGGAGTTCCCACATCCTTTAGTCCATGCCACTCCATTTTTGAACTTATCTGAAACATACTAGATAAAAGTGTTAGTCCAACAATAGATATGTTGACATTAATTACCAAAACCACCTAGGGAGCACTTGTGCTTTCAGTCTCCCCCTTTTTGGTAACTGATGGCAACATACATCAAAGCTTTAGATAAAGATATAAAGAGTAGCAAGTAGAGCTTTGGAAAGACATGTAACAAGCATAGGCTCCCCCTACATGTATGCAGTCATGTGAATATGGAATATGGAAGCATATGAGAGCATAACCATGATAGAGTAGGCAATGTGTTACATGTATCTTGGCCATGTGCATCAGAGAAAAAGATTATTAAGGAAAATACCTTCATGCTCATGAGTCCTTCTTGCAAACAGTATGTGCATCAGCAAGAATTCCTCATACACATGATTGTGATGCATATACTTACCTTGTAGTCTTGAGTTGGCTTAGGATGGAATGAACCTGCACAAACAAGGTTAGATAATACAGGTACATCTACTAGCGAGCAAACAAAAGAAACCACAAGAATACCAAGACTGGGATGACATGTAGAAACTGAGTCTTGAGTACCACATTGGATTAGACATGTCCCCAAGAATAAAGATATGCAATGAATTCAAATGATTTCCTTCCCTTAGGTGTCTTTCTCCCCAGATCTAGCATGGGATATTGGGAGAAGATAGGGAACAGAAAATCAGAGCAGAAAGATATAAATGAACAGAGCTTAAAGCAAATAAGCACATATGAACAAGTCTTTCCCCCAAAAAGACATGTGGCATCTCTCCTCTTGAACATCAAGCATCTGGGATCCTTGAGAAATACGTTCTACTTGATTATTCTCTCCCCTGGAGATCTCTCTCCCCCCTGAGGATCTCTCTCTAAATGATAAGCTTTGATGTGATCTCTCTCTCCCCCTTTGACATCAATTTCCAAGAAGGGTTTACGGAATCATCGAATGGGTTTGGTCCTTGAGTCACAACACAAAGCACTGTGATGTGATGCTTGTAGAGGACAAGATTCATTGAGTGGAGCTGGATCAGAAGAAACACAGAATAAGTGGCAAACTGTTTTTCTTGTTGTGAAATCAGTGGCACCGAGTGGTATGCCTCGGTGGTGCCGAAAGGATTCGGTTGGACCGAAAACAACAAATCGGTGAAACCGAGTTCATCACAGAGAAAACACTTGTCACCTCAGCTCACTAGTCTTAGTAAAATCTCACAAAGATTTGCAAGGAATTAACTTAAGGATCTGTAATGAATTGGATGCAGAAAATGCAGAGCAGCTAAAAACAAAGAAGGAAATCTAGATGAAGTTTTTTTTTGAAAGAGAAAGCAAATATGCATGAGACAAATGCAAAGACACAGACAAGAACACGAGAGAACTTCATCTAGAGATGGTCGGGGACAAAGTCACCTATGTTAGAGTATATTGACTTATGAGTCAAGTGAGATCACTTGATCATGGGTCATACTCATCGTTTGAGCTCAAAATGGGGTTACCATTTTTTGTTTAAGCATTTTGATGTATTCACATCTTGTCGAGTTGCTTTGGCTCATGTCTCGAGTAAAGCTTCTCTAAGACGGAATGACATATCTTGGTTGGTGGTGATGACCATGTAGTTGAACTTGTGTGGGTTGCTCAAGGTTGATGTAGCTCATCAAGAGTTGGGAGCACCACTTGGAATTTGAGTCCATCTACCTACATGGGTTAGTTCTTGAAAGGAGTAGCACTTGTGAAATAGAGAATTTAATCATGAAGCTCAATTATAGAGATTGTCAAAGGATATATTTGAAAGATTCCGTGATTCCTTGACTTCAACCACCATAGTGTAGAGACTTGGTGATGTAGAGATTGCTTAAGATATGAATGGTTTGCAATCTCATGGTATTTGATTCAACCAAGTACCTACATTGGTTAGATAAACATACAAGATACAAATATATCCAAGATATAATATATTCATCATAAGAGAAATATCAAGGATTAGTCATAATCCCATGTCTTGCATGTATCCAATGGAGTTTCTACTCCAAGTTTGAAGCATCAATGATGTTCAATTCTCCTCTTAACCTGCAAAACACTTTCTCATCAAGGGGTTTAGTGAATATATCCACTAATTGCTTTTCAGTGCGAACATGCTTAAGATCAATGTCACCCTTAGCAACATGATCTCGAATGAAATGATGACGAACTTCAATATGCTTAGTTCGAGAATGTTGCACAGGATTATGACCAATTTTGATAGCACTTTCATTGTCACAAAGCAATGGAACATGTCTCACATATATCCCATAATCTTTAAGAGTTTGGGTCATCCAAAGTAATTGAGCACAACATGAACCAGCGGCAATGTACTCCACTTCGGCAGTGGATAAGGATACCGAGTTTTGTTTCTTGGAGGACCAAGACACATGAGATCTACCAAGAAATTGACAAGTACCCGAAGTGGACTTTCTATCAACCTTGTCTCCGACATAGTCCGAGTCGGAGTAGCCAACAAGATCGAAAGAGGCCCTCTTAGGATACCAAATGCCAAAATTTGGTGTATGGATTAAGTATCTCACTATCCTTTTCACGGCCTTAAGATGACATTCTTTAGGAGCAGCTTGATATCATGCACACATGCACACGCTTAGCATGATATCGGGACGTGAAGCACATAGATATAACAATGAACCAATCATAGAGTGATAAACCTTTTGATCAACCGGTTCACCATCTTTGGTCAAGTCAAGATGTCCACTAGTAGGCATGGGTGTAGACATACCTTTGCATTCTTGCATATTGAACTTCTTGAATAAGTCCTTAGTGTACTTCGTTTGAGAGACAAAGGTACATTCCTTAGTTTGCTTGATTTGTAACCCAAGAAAGAATTTCAGTTCACTCATCATTGACATCTCAAACTTCTCCGACATTAGCTTTCCAAACTTTTCACTAAAATGAGGGTTAGTTGATCCAAATATGATATCATCAACATAAATTTGGCATACAAATAATTCTCCATTAACCCTTTTAGTAAAAAGTGTGGAATCAATTTTCCCAATTTCAAAGCCTTTTACAATAAGGAACTTGGTCAAGATTTATACCAAGCTCTTGGAGCTTGTTTAAGACCATAAAGAGCTTTGTGAAGTTTGTAAACATGATTTGGTTTCTTAGGATTGACAAAGCCGGGAGGTTGTTTGACATAAACTTCCTCCTCTATTTCACCATTTAGAAAAGCACTTTTAATGTCCATTTGGTACAAGGTGATATCATGATGATTAGCATAGGCAAATAAGATGTGAATGGACTCAAGTCTAGCAACGGGAGCATAAGTCTCACCATAGTCCATACCTTCGACTTGTGTGTAGCCTTGGGCGACGAGACGTGCTTTGTTGCGAACTACTTGTCCATCTTCATCTCGCTTGTTGCGAAACACCCATTTGGTACCGATGATGTTGTGGTTGTTGTCGGGCTTCTCAACCAATGTCCAAACTTGGTTCCTCTCAAAATTGTATAGCTCTTCATGCATAGCATTTATCCAATCCGGATCTTCCAATGCTTCTTCAACCTTCATAGGTTCAATGCTAGAGATGAAAGAATAGTTTCCACAAAAGTTAGCTAAACAAGTTTTAGAGCGAGTGATTCTCACGGTTTGAATGTCATTGTAGATTTGCTCGACGGGATGATCTTTAGCAATTCTTGCTCGAACTCGTGATAGCTTTTGCTTGGGTCTTCGTTGAACATCTTCTTCATCTTGTTCTTCTTCTTGGCCTTCTTCATTGTTGGCGTTGTTGTTCTCTTGTCGAGGTGGAGAAGGGGGTTGTTGACGTTCGTGATGTTCTTCCTCGTTTTCTTCATCTTGGTGTGTCCCACTTGTGGATGCTTCCGTATCAACTCTTGGTTCACCTTGTCGTGAAGTAGAAGCTTCCACTTGGACGGACGAGGTACTCTCCTTCACCTCCGTTGGACAGACCTTGCCAATAGACAAGTCTTGGATTGCTTCCGAAGGGTCTTTGTCTCCTACATCAATTGGCAATTGCTCTACTTGCGAGCCGTTAGATTCATAAAACTTCACATCTACAGTATCTTCAACCTTTCGGGTGAAATTGTTGTAGACACGGTAAGTGTGAGAGTTTGAGCCATAACCTAGTAGGAAACCTTCATGAGACTTGAGCAAATTTAGAACGACGATGCTTATCAAGAATGTAGCACTTTGAGCCGAATACTCGAAAGTACCCAACTTGGGGTTTGTTACCGGTGAGGAGCTCGTATGCCGTCTTGCCGAGTAGCTTGTGAAGGTACAAGAGATTTGTTGCATGACAAGCTGTCTCAACCACTTCTGCCCAAAAGTGCTTCGGTGTCTTGTACTCATCAAGCATCGTTCTCGCCATTTCGATGAGCGTCCGGTTCTTCCTCTCAACAACTCTATTTTGTTGAGGTGTGTAATGCAACCGAGAACTCGTGTGAAATCCCTTCTTCGTCAAGAAAGGTGTCCACATTTGCATTCTTGAACTCCGTTCCGTTGTCGCTGCGAACCTTCTTGATATTCACTTCAAATTGGTTTTGGGCCTTCCTAGAGAAGTTTTTGAAGATCTTTTGGACCTGCGATTTATCATCGAGAAAGAAAACCCACGTAAATCTTGAAAAATCATCAACTATAACTAGACCAAAAGAATTTCCACCGAGACTCTTGTAAGAGTTGGGACCAAAGAGATCCATGTGAATTAGCTCGAGTGACCTCCTTGTGATCATAATGTTCTTCATGGGATGCCTTCCTCCAACCTGTTTACCTGCTTGACAAGCACTGCACAGTCTATCCTTATCAAATATGACATCATTGACACCAAGGATATGATTCCCTTTAATAAGCTTGTCAAGGTTTCGCATACCAACATGACCTAGTCGTCTATGCCATAACCAACCTTTTGAGGATTTAGCAATGAAGCAAGTTTTAGGTTGTGCCTTTTTAGAGAAATCAACAATGTATAGGTCACCTCTACACACACCGGTAAAGACCATTTTATGATTGTCTCGACGAAACACTTGGCAATCTACTTCAGTAAATAAGACATTGAAACCGAAATCAGCAAGTCTAGATACTGAAAGTAAGTTGTACCCAAGAGACTGAACGAGCATGACATTTTGTATGGAGCTATCATGTGAGATGGCCACCTTACCGAGGCCAACCACCTTACCCTTTGAGTTGTCACCAAAAATGACATACTTTCGAGGACTATCATTTCAGCAAGCTCATGAAACATGTCTTTATCTCCGGTCATGTGATCGGTGCATCCCTTTATCAAGAACCCATTCCTTTCCTCTGACACATATCCTCAGAAGATTTGCCATAAGACCAAAATGTCTCATTGCATCATCAAGATCAAGTCACTATCATCATCCTCATCATACTATCCATGTTCAATATCGTCATGTGGTGGATCAAGTCCTAGAGAGGGTAATTTGTTAGAGTGAGTTTGACAATGATCTTGTCTATGAATTCTTATAGCTTCGGAAATAATATCACCAATATTTCCAACATCTCCTTTGGCACGTATAAAGTCGGTGAGTTCAAATAGACGATCACCAAACATAGGATCACTAGTATTCATCTTACTCAAGGCAATAGACTTATGGAGAATTTCGTCCAGATTTTTCAAGGAATAATTTGGAAAGCGTTCCTCAAGAAATTTCCATATAGTGTAGGCACACTCAAGGATAGGCAAGTTTCTAATCAAGTTTCTAGGCAAGCCTCTAGTGATAAGATTAACAGTTCTAAGATTTCTAGTCATGTCAATAGCTTCATCAAGGGTAGGATGCATAGGATCAACATGAGGAGCACAAGGGCTAGCAATGTACTTGTTCAAATGATATTTATTGAAAATTGCAAGCATCTCATTTTTCCACTCATGAAAATACTCTCCATCAAGAATAGGCACTCTATGTCTAAGACTCCCCAAAGTAGACTCATCCATCTTCCTCCAATGGTGATTAAACCAATGCAATGGAGACCAATACTCTGATACCACTTGTGGGATCTTGAGAAGAGGTGTCTAGAGGGGGGGTGATGAGACACTAAGTACCAAAGTTGCAGTTTTTTAACCTTTTAGGTTTAAGTGGAGATTAGGCACAATTTCAACATTCACAATACATAACAAGCAAGCATGCAAAGAGTATATAGGCAGCGGAAATTAAAGCATGCACCTTGCAAGAAAGTAAGGGAAGGGTTTGGAGGATTCAAAGCGCAATTGGAGACACGGATGTTTTTGTCGTGGTTCCGATAGGTGGTGCTATCGTACATCCACATTGATGGAGACTTCAACCCCACGAAGGTTAACGGCTGCTTGTGAGTCCACGGAGGATCAACCCACGAAGGGTCCACAAGTAGCAACCTTGTCTATCCCACCATGGCCGTCGCCCACGAAGGACTTGCCTCACTAGCGGTAGATCTTCATGAAGTAGGCGATCCCTTGCCCTTACAAACTCCTTGGTTCAACTCCACAATCTTGTCGGAGGCTCCCAAGTGACACCTAGCCAATCTAGGAGACACCACTCTCCAAGAAGTAACAAATGGTGCGTTGATGATGAACTCCTTGCTCTTGTGCTTCAAATGGTAGTCTCCCCAACACTCAACTCTCTCTCATAGGATTTGGATCTGGTGGAAAGAAGATTTGAGTGGAAAGCAACTTGGAAAGGCTAGAGATCAAGATTCATATGGTAGGAATGGAATATCTTGGTCTCAACACATGAGTAGGTGGTTCTCTCTCAGAAATGGTAAGTTGGAAGTGTAGGTTTGTTCTGATGGCTCTCTCCACGAATGAAGAGGAGGCGGAGGGGTATATATAGCCTCCACACAAAATCTAACCGTTACACACAATTTACCAATCTCGGTGGGACCGAATCAACAAACTCGGTCAGACCGATTTTAGTAAACCTAGTGACCATTAGGGTTTTCGGTGGGACCGACTTGCATCTCGGTAGGACCGATATGGTTAGGGTTAGGGCATAACGTAATCTCGGTGAGACCGATTACACAAACTCGGTGAGACTGATTTTGGTAATTAGCTAACCAGAGAGTTGGTCGAGCAAACTCGGTGAGACCGATTACTCAAACTCGGTGGAACCGATTTTGGTAATGAGTCAACCAGAAAGTTTGCATTGTAATCTCGGTAGTACCAATTCTCAAACTCGGTGAGACCGATTTTGATAATGGACATACACAGAGAGATTACAATCCCATCTCGATAAGACCGAGACCCCTATCGGTAGAACCAATTTGCCTAGGGTTTGTGGCAGTGGCTAAGACATCAAAACTCGGTGGCGCGGATAGAGAAAGAATCAGTGGGGCGAGTTTGACTTTTAGGTTTAGGACATTTGTGTGGAGGTGGGAAAGTAGTTGAGGGTTTTGGAGCATATCACTAAGCACATGAAGCAAGAGGCTCATTAAGCAACACCTCATCCCTCCTTGATAGTATTGGCTTTTCCTATAGACTCAATGTGATCTTGGATCACTAAAATAGAAAATGAAGAGTCTTGAGCTTGAAGCTGGAGCCAATCCCTTGTCCTTAGCATCTTGACGGAGTTCCCACATCCTTTAATCCATGCCACTCCATTGTTGAACTTATCTGAAACATACTAGATAAAAGTGTTAGTCCAACAAGAGATATGTTGACATTAATTACCAAAACCACCTAGGGAGCACTTGTGCTTTCAGGTGAGCATGGAAGAGGAAGCACGAGAGATGTCCCGCCTCGCCGCGAAAGTAGCCGACATGTCCAGCCGCGCAGCAGTAGCAGCACAGAGGTCCCGCCGCGCCGTCGATGTAGCAGACTGGTCCGACCACGCTGCGGATGCAGCAGAGATGTCCCGCCGCGCCACCGAAGCAGCTGGGAGGTCCCGCCGCGCCGCGGTGGCCTGGGAAAATTTCTCGTGGGCAGGCGAGGACTCTTACAGGTGCATGCATGCGATAGTCCATAGCCAGATGGATTAGATCTCCGGTTGGGCGAGGATGCAGGACGAGGCTACAATGCGAATCTCCGGGGAGAGCGCGACCTGCTGAGGGCGAAGATCGCCGGAAGGGTGAAGCGGGAGGAGGAGACCGCTGCCATGTTGCAGAGGACTGGCGTCATCATCAAGAAACTTATGGACGAGAATGCCATGCTCCGCATCGAGCGCAACAGGCTGGTGGAGAAATCCATGGATGCTGCCAAGCAGCGTATTAAGGACATGAAACTGGTGAAAGAGATCATCGCCCGCCGCGAGAACTAGTCTCCGCGACCTGCAGCACATAAAGAAAGTAGAGATCAGCGAGCCAGATCGTTGTATGCGTCTTCCTTCTTCTTTTGCCCTTGTGTATTTCGGGCGTAGCCGCATGTGGCTTTTTTAATTATCTTCCTAATTATGTAAGACAATTATTATCCACTCTCGTCGTCCTTATATATATTCACCAGTCTTGCTATAAGTCGCAGTAGATGCTATATAGGTCCGTCGGATCTTACATCAAGATTCGTGCAAAATTTTCTTTTCAGATTTTCTTTTCTCTCTCTTAAATCTTAGTCGAGTGAGACATTGCCACGCCATTAAACAGAGGCTCGGGCGCCATTATTGGTACCTTGGGACAGAGGTGGACGGCAGATGGAGGTCAAAGGGCTCTCCTCTCTATAAGCACGCGCAGGGGTCTGATTGCATGCCTCCCGTACTCAAATAGCTACCCTGCACGACGCCTCCTAGCTAATAAAAAAGGGGACCCGTGGCGGCACGTAAATGGTAAATAGAACGCCCACGGTTTCAATAATACTTGTGTCTCCGATTGTAACGTGGCATCACTTGCTCCAAAATGACTTTGTTGATTGTTAATGTGTGCGCCTTCGCAAATCGGACAGCAAAATTACCACAGCATGTTGGTGCCATGTCATTGCACCAAGCCAAGTTTCATGATTTTCATGCGTGTTTGGATTCTGAGGAATTAAAAACCAAGTTTCTCAATGTTTCCAGCCGAGCCATGACGCCCGGATGTTTGAATTTCATTCCCATTTCTGGCATGGGACCTAGAAATTTACCCGAGGACACACATGTGATTTTTCAACCAGCTTTGGTGCACTGGAGCATGTGCTTGTATTTAAAATTTGAATTATGCACACAAAGGTGACATGTTCCCTCTCAGAACCACGAGCCTTCTTGAGAGAAGCTCCGGTATGCAAGAAACTTATACCAAAACTTGTTCCTATTCTGCATTTTTTTACCACAGCATGGTAGTACCATGACATGACTTCATGCCAAGTTTCATGATTTTCAGGCATGTTTTGGATTTACAAGAATTTTAAAACCAAGCTTCTCAAAGTTCTCGGCCGAACCACGATGCCCAAATGTTTGAATTTCATTCCCATTTCTTGCATGGGACCTAGAAATTCACCCGAGGACACACATGTGATTTTTTAACCAACTTTGGTGCACGGGAGCATCTGATTGTAGTTCAAATTTGAATTATGCACATTAAATGACCAGAAACTCAATTAATGTATAAAAAGGCCAAATGAACCCAGAATAATTCCAAAATTTAACAGGGCACTCGTATAGTTCTATGTTGCCTCTGTAAAGAAAATCTGGCGGTAGGCAGCGTATATTGTTTCGCACACAAAGGTATAAAGAAATAAAGAAATTAGCCCTCTTTAATTCTTGGGTTCTTATTATTTATGCCACTAGTTGTGTATCACTACTCAGTTTTGCCATTAGAAGTTACAACTACTCAAAAAATGACATCGATCTGTGAGATGCCTGCTCAAAAATGCAATTAGATATCTAAAAAATGCCATCGTTAAGTTTGATGTTTGCTCAGAAATGCCATTAAACATTGTTATTTTCACGTCAAACCTCGTTGACCATGTTACATGAAAAAAATAAGCCGATTCTCACAATGATAAGTTAATGGTGTCCAGCACAACACACCCCTCAAATAAAACTAAGCACCCTGGAATTCTTTGACAAAACTAAGCACCCTGAAATTCTTTGACAACTAAACTGCTGGCTATATGATGTTGGTGTCGGTGTACTAAAGTAGGGGTACCTTAGTACCCCGAACTTGTGCACGGGCAGTCGCAGCGTCCCCGTGGCAAGCCTCGCCGGGCGTCCGCCAAGACCCTCCGCAGCCATTCTGAAGACAAGACCTCGACAAGAGGAGCTTGCCGGGAAGGCCTCTCTAGGCACAGACAAGGTCCCGACAAGAGGAGCTTGTCGGGAAGGCCACCTCGAGCACGCAGAAGACAAGGCTCCGGCAAGAGGAGCTTGCCGGGAAGGCTCGGTAGCGACAAGTCTCCGGGCGCGACAAGGATTCGACGCGGCAAGGCGCTTACCGCGGCATGCAACTTCTCTCCGTCTCGCTCCGGCTCACCCAGCGACGTGTCGCCATGGGACCGTCCCATGGGCGGCGTGTCGGCGGCTGTGCAGCCAGCGGAGAGCAGCGATAAGCGGTTGACAGGCCCGCCATCGTGGCGGCGGAGGTGCACTGACGGTCTGTTACCTTTGTTTGGGCGACAATGACGGGCATTTATTGCTTTTGTCCCTTGCCGTCGAGTTAGGTATTTTGCACTGCATACCTTTGTTCAAGTAGGTGTACCAACTCCTGTTTTACATTTGTACCCCGCCTATGTTGCCACTGTCGGAGACCCCTTGAGCATATAAAAGGAGGCCCGAGTGCAACGTAGAGGGGGTTCGGGTTCCGTTCAGTTCAGTTCGCCAGGTTCGTCTCGTTGGGTTCATTCGACCCACTCGAGGCCAGATAGACTCACGCTAGGTTTTGTAGCTCTCGTTGCTCCCTAGCAAGAACACAATAGATCAAACAAGCAGCAGTAGGAGTTTTATCTCTCGGAGAGCTCGAAGCTGGGTAAACCGCTTCGTGTGCATCGCCTCGATCCGCTCTTCGTGCGACCTCTGCCCCCCTCCGAACCACAAGGGGCCCGGTCCGCCGGCCCCATAGGTGTCCGTGGGTATGATCAGCCTCCCCGACATCTCTGGCGCGCCAGGTAGGGGGTGCGTCGAGGCCGTGTGAATCTGATCCGGCGTTCACACGAGCAGCGTCATCAACATCTTCCTCGACATGCCACCGAAGAAGAAGGCTTCGGCGGCAGCAGAGCCGTCCGCGTCGTACCCACCCTCACCGCAGCAAACGGGTGGTGGTGCAGACGCTGGCAGAGGAACGGGCGCCGACGAAGGTGCTCGCGACGTTGCCAAGTCCAAGGACAAGGCACCGCAGACCTCGGCGTCCGCGCATCCCCCACGTCCATCTCAGGAGGCGCGAGACCAACAACGTCATGGCGTTCACAACGCCATACGTTCGTTGGATCGAGACCCTCAAGACCAGCATGCGCGCCAAGATGCTGGCACTAGTGAGATACGGTCGCCCGGACGGGGCGCTGCTCCTTCTAACGTAGTTAGAAGTCCGAGCATATCCCGCTCCTCGCACCGTTCTCCAATGCCGCCTACTACTCCAGCAGAAGGTCTGGCGAGAGCTCAACTGCTCCTTGACTACCCTCCAACGGCCGACAAGGTCGACGAGTGGAGGGCCACTATCCAGAGCCTCATCGGCTTTGCCAACGGCGACGCTCATGGCAACCAACGCCATCGTTGCAGCGGCGAGACGACAAGGCACGAGCCGGCGGCGGCAGGCTGTCGAAGGTGCAACCACCGTGCACTCTCCGCCAAGAAGGCCAAGATCACCGACTCATCGGGTCCACCTCGGCGGCGACTCCGCTGCGTCGTCCGGATCCGCGAAGCTTCGCCGCGATCAGCGCCAAGTTCTTCATGAGCGACAACAAGAGGGCGCTCGAACTTCGCATCGAGCACGAAGAGAAGCGCGACGTCGATCCGACAAAGCGCCGCTGGGCCTTCTGTTGACATGCATGCGCCCGGAGGGGCCAGCGACTTGCCGTCTGCGGTAGGTTGCCCTGCGTTCACTCGTGAGCTGCGGCAAGTCGATGGCCCAGCGGAAAAACTTCAAACCAGGCGTGCGGAGAAGTATGATGGCAGGGCGCACCCGTCGGAGTTCCTCGGCATCTACACCATCGCGGTGCAGGCTGCGGGGGACGGACGACAAGATCCTCGCCAACTACTTCCGCTCGTGCTCAAGCCCAACGCGTCGATCTTGGCTCATGCACTTGCCGGACAGCTCCATATCCTCTTGGGCAGAATCTGTGCCATCGGTTTGTTGGCGCCTTCACGGTGACCACAAACCTCATGGCCAAGAGAGCGACCTTCACTTGCTCGCCCGAAGGAAGGAGAGTCCCTGCGCAAGTTCATTCAGAGATTCAGCCGTGTGCACTACAACATCCAGGCGTCCACCCTGCCGCGGTGATCGGTGCATTCCATCGAGAATGTGCGGAACCGCGAGATGAGGGAGGAGATGGCGATGTGCAAAGTCAAGGCGTCGGTGAGCTGTACGCCTTGGGCGACAAGTGTGCATCGCTACTGAGGAAGGAGGAGACTCGAGGAGAGAATGCGAAGCGAGGATCGGCGGTGATGACACCGCCCGGCAAAGAAGGGCCGTGGCGAGGCAACATGAAGAAGAAGGCGGAGAAGTGCTAGCTGTTGAGCAGTCCGGCAATGGAGGTGGCGACAAGAACGCCAAGGCTGGTGTCTCCGGCAAAGAGATTGTTGGACGCCAACCACCAGTCGGTGGCGGCCGCCGACAAGCAGGACGGCTCCGGCAAGCAGTACTGCAAGATCCACCGCACCAAGGGCCACGACCTCCAGAGCTGCAAGAAAGTCGAGCTGCTTGTCGAACAGCAGAGAGCTGAGTACGAGCGCCACGACAAGGAGAAGGCCCAGGAAGGTGCTGGGGGAGCAAGCAAGAAACGTCCCGGCCGGGGAGGACGCCGCGGCAAAGTCAAGCAGCGACAAGGAGATCGACCTCCCAGCGGCAGCGACAAGGATGAATATGATGATGACGACGAAGATATGGAGGACGTCGACGCCCGATGAGCAGGAGTTTGAGAAAGCCACAGAGGTTCTCTGTGTTGTGGAGGTGCTTCCTGCATACCTCCCACCGCCAACTCAAGCAATGGAAGCGGGAGGTCAATGCAGCGGAACCATCCGTAGTCGCGCAAGCCTCTGAAGTGGTCCAGCACGCCTATCATTTTTGATATTGAGGACCACCCTGATCGCATAACTGCGGTCGGGTGCTTGCCGATGTTGGTCTCTCCAACCATCCGCAACCTCAAGGTCACGAAAATGTTAGTTGACGGCGTGGCAGGCTTGAATCTGATCTCCTCCGCGGTGCTCCGGAAGCTTCAAATCCTCGACAATGAGCTCGAAGAGACCGGAACCTTCCAAGGAATCAATCCGGGAAGGAGCAAGCGAAGGGAAGATTACGTTGCGGTCACATTTGGCGTGAGCTGAACTTCAGGATCGAGAGGGTTACATTTGACGTTGCCGATTTCCCATTGCCTTACAATGGGATACTTGGCCGTCCAGCACTCGCCAAGTTCATGGAAGCCTCTCACTACGCTTACAACCTTCTCAAGATGCCAGGCCCGATAAGCGTCATCTTTGTCCATGGCGACAAGAAGGATGCCCTTATCTGTGCCGACAAGATCTACCGAGATGCAACAGCCGTGACAGACTGCCCAACACTTGCCGCTGAAGCTCCCGGGGGGAAGAAGACCAAGTCCAAGTCCGGCAAGGGCTCTGATGCTCACTCCGGCAAGCGCACCTCTTCGGAGTGCTGCGCTACCGTCGAGGACGCACCATCGAGCTCCACCGGCAAGTGCAAGAAGATGATGGCTCCGCCGAAGACCAAGAAGGTGCCCGCCAAGGAGGACGGCGCTGGTGGTACCTTCACCATCAGTGCCTCTCTCGACCCCAAATAGGAAGGCGGCGCTCGTTGCTTTCTGCGGGCGAATGTCGGCGTGTTTGCATGGCAACCGTCGATATCCCCGGTGTTCCTGTGAAAGTGATTGAGCACCGCCTGGCCCTTTGTCCTCATGCGCCGCCCGTCAAGCAAAAAGTCAGGAAGCACGCGGTGGAGCGCCAAGAATTCATAGCAGAAGAGATCAAGAAACTGGAAGCAGCAGGCCTTGTCAGAGGAGTGCTCCATCCTACGTGGTTGGCTAATCCTGTAGTCGTGCGCAAAGCAAATGGGAAATGGAGACTTTGTATTGACTTCACGGATGTTAATAAAGCTTGTCCCAAAGATCCATTTCACTTGCCGCGCATTGACCAGATTGTTGACTCCACGGCGGATGTGATTTGCTTTCGTTTCTTGATGCATACTCAGATACCATCAGATCTTCATGGCTGAAGAAGATGAAGAGAAGACCGCATTCATCACACCATGTGGCACATCTTGTTTCATACGGATGCCTTTCGGTTTGAAGAATGCTTTGGTTCGACATTTGCAAGGGTAGTCCATGACGCTTTTGAGCCGCAAATGCACAGAAATGTAGAAGCCTACATGGATGACATAGTGGTCAAGAGCAAGGACAAAGCAACTTTGGTTCGAGATTTGGACGAGTCCTTTGCAAATCTGCGCAAGATCAACCTCAAGCTCAACCCGAGAAGTGCGTGTTTGGAGTCCCTTCCGGCAAGCTTCTCGGGTTCTTCGTGTCTCGTGGGGATTGAAGCTAATCCCGACAAGATCAAGGCCATTGAGCAGATTGAAGCACCAAAGCGCGTCAAGGATGTCACGAAGACTACGCCGGTTGCGTGGCTGCTGCTCTCGGCAGGTTTATTTCTAGGTTCTGTTGAGCGCATACCGCCATTTTCAAGATTTTGAAAAGGCAGGTCGATAAAATGGACTCGAAGCGGAGGCTGCGCTGCGAGACTTGAAGAGATACCTGTCCTCCACTCCAACACTTGTCGCACCTAGGCCACAAGAGAAATTGCTGCTATATATAGCGGCAACCAATCAAGTGGTTAGTGATGCGTTAGTGGCGAGAGGGAGGCGGATGACGAGCCAAAGAACCACGGCAAACACATCCGGCGACAAGCGAGGGGCTTCACCGACAAGCTCTGGTCCCGACAAGGATGAGTCCGCAGACACGTGAGCAGATGCGAGAAAAGGATAGTGCAGCGCCCGGTCTACTTTGTCGGTTCCCTTCTGCGAGGGGCTAGGTCAAGGTACTACGGTGTGCAAAATTGCTTTTCGGCCTCCTCATGGCCTCGAGAAAGCTGCGCCATTACTTCCAAGCACATGAGATCACAGTTGTCACTCGCTTTCCGCTGAAGAGGATACTCTGAGAATCCGAGCGGCAGGCAGGATTGTCGAGTGGGCACGGAGCTATCAAGCTTTGGTCTCAAGTTTGAAAGCACATCAACTATCCAAAGCGAGCCTTGGCAGAATTCATAGCAGAATGGATGCCAACGCCGGATGAAGAGATTCCGGAGACGAGCATTCCCGTCAAAGAAGCCGGCAAGAGTGGCTGATGTACTTTGATGGTGCCTTCTCGCTGCAAAGGCGCCCGGTCTTGCGGCGTCTTGCTTATCGCACCCACCGGAGAGCACCTCAAGTCGTCGTCCGGATGCACTTTCCCAAGGAGCAAGCGACAAACAATGTTGCAGAGTATGAAGGTTTGCTTGCCGGTCTCAGGATCGCAGTGGACCTTGGGATCAAGAAGCTTATTGTCAGGGGTGACTCGCAACTCGTCGTCCGCCAAGTCAACAAAGATTACCAAAGTCCGTTGACGGAAGACTATGTTGATGAAGTGAGGAAGCTAGAAGAGCACTTTGACGGCCTGCAAATGGAACATGTTCCAAGAGCTCAGAATGATATTGCTGACGGCCTGTCAAAGTGCGCTGCGCTTAAGTTACCTGTGGAACCAGGGATTTTCGTGCTCAAACTGACTCGACCAACCGTAACACCGTCGATTGGACAGAGCAAGAAGAGGAAGTTGGCCTGTGGTGACTACTTTCCGGCAGAGCTCCCAAGCCGTCGTTGCAAAGGTCCCCAAGATCAACACCAGCAGTCTTTGAGGAGCGATGCTGCTCCAACGAGGTTTGTTTTGTTGAAGCGAGCGTTCCCGACAAGTCTTGCTCCGGCAAGCTTGTCGGGGAGCATCAACTCCGGCAGGCCGCAGGTCCTTGCCGTGGAAGCTGATGTTCTGCAGCAGCAGATGTGCCTTTAGTCCTTGTTGTCGAGCCACAAGCTCCGGCATGGGCGCAGCAGATTGTCCATTTCCTTCAGACAGAGAACTTCCCAAGAGCTGGAAGAAGCGGAAAGAGTAGCCCGGCGATCAAGTATGTACCGGTTTGTCGACGCATCTTGCATGAAGAAGACTCAACGGTGTGAAATTGAAGTGTATTCCGGGGAAGATGGACGAAGCTGTTGGCGAGAGATACATGGAGGCATATGTGGTCACCACATTGGCGCAAGAAGAGCACTTGCGGCAAAGCTTTCCGGCAAGGTTTCTTCGGCCGACAGACCCTCCAGGATGCAACTACACAAGTAACCAAGTGTGAAGCGTGCAGTTCCATTCCAAACAGATACACCACCAGCTCAAGCTCTCGGGACGATCCCTTTATCACGGCCATTTTTGGTGCAGGGGCTCGACATCCTCGGCCCCTTCCCGAGCTGTCGGGGCTTTGAGTACTTGTGCGTCGCCATCGACAAGTTCACAAAGTGGCGGAAGTGGAAGCGATGAGGAAGGTGACAAAGATCGGCGATCAAGTTCTTGGTCGATTGTTTGCCGTTTGGAATCCCTAACAGGATCATCACCGACAACGGCACACAATTCTGAGTCGCACCTTCATGCGATGCGTCCAAGACCTTGGCGCCAAGGTCTGCCGCTTCCGTTGCTCACCCGAGAAGCAACGGTCAAGCGAAGAGGAAAATGCTGAAGTGCTGCGGGCTCAAGACCAGAACTTTCGACGGCTGCCGCAGTCGCGGAAGAAAGCTGGATCGAGGAGCTGCGGTGGTTCTTTGGTCGATCAGACGACGCCAAATCGAGCCACCGGCGAGCACCCTTTGCTCTAGTCTATGGAGCAGAGGCAGTTCTCCCCACGAAACTTCGATATACGGATCGCCTCAGTACTCGCTTATGATGAGCTTGAGCAAGAGCAGCTGCGACAAGATGACGCTACCGCTTCCTCAAGGAGGATCGTCTTGAGGGCAATGCGAGCCGCTCGCTTCTGACAAGCCTGCGTCGCTATCATAGCCGCAGGGTTAGTGCGAAGTCTCGAGGAAGGCGACCTTGTTCTTGTGCGTTGCCGATCCGCCAAGAATTCAAACAAGTTGACGCCTTGAAGTGGGAAGGCCCTTATCGGGTGAAGCGAGTCACTAGGCTGGCGCTGTCGCTTGAGACCGAAGATGGCATTCCGGTGAGCAACTCCTGGAACATTGAGCATCTTCGTAAGTTTTACCCATAGGGCGCGATTGTCGGAATCCGTTCCGGCAACCACCTTTTGTACAAGTCTTGCCGCTGTTGCATGTAATCCTTCGTACAAAGCCGGGCGCAGACCCCGTGCATCAGTAAAGCTCGTGTGTTGCGCACGACTTGTCAAGTTCATGCTTTCATCAATTTGTTGCATGCTTTGGCTAACACTTTGTGCAGCAACCACACCCGGTAAGCAGAATCGAGCCGCTAGGCTCCATAACGTTATTTCCTCTTCTTCCTCTTCTCTCAAAGAAAGGAAGGCTCCCTCGTAGCATAAGTTAACCAGGGGAGGAGGAGATAATACTATGGACCGTGCACCGCTCGAGGAAGTTTCACCTCATCGGGAAGCAAGAGACAGAAAAGCTAAGTTGCCAAAGTTTGAGCAATCAATTCTTAAATTTTTGTTATCTTCCTCGAACGATAGTACTTTGTATGGAAAACCTGTGCGCGGAGGAACCAAATCGTGACTGGTCGCGCCCTTACTTTGTTTCGAGTCCACTCAACAACTTAAGTGAGCTGCGGCTAGTCCGCGACAAGGTTGCTTGTCGGTAGCGACCCCGCGAGCTCTTTGAAGTTCCACTTTTCGGCGCTCACGGCAAGGGTGCCTGCACCGGCAAGTTTCCCTGAAAAGCGTAGGGCGATAACGTACAAAGGAAGGAATCAAGTAGAGGAAATAACATTGCATCGATCGATTCAGATCAGTAATATATTTTTAAAGTTATCTTCCTTGAACGACCGCGCTTTGTATGAAAAACCCGTGCGCGGAGGAACCAAATCGTGATTGGTCGCGCCCTTACTTTGTTTCGAGTCCGCTCAATAACTTAAGTGAGCTGCGGCTAGTCCGCGACAAGGTTGCTTGTCGGTGGCGACCCGCCAAAGCTGCTGAAGTTCCGCACTCGGCGCTCGCGGCAAGGGTGCCTGCACCGGCAAGTTTTCCTGAAAAGCGTAGGGCAATAACATACAAAGCCAAGAGTCGAGTAAAGGAAGTAACGTGGCGAACGTTGCCCAGAATAAAGTTATATTGCAAAAATAACTTATTGCAGCATCAAGCTTCATCGTTCTCAGAACTGAAATAACAACGAAGAGGAGAAGAAGGGTGCGCCGGCACCCAAGCCCCGGCAAGCCAGAGTTGCCGGGGGCTGCGGCAAGCCAGAGTTGCCGGGGGCTGCGGCAAGCCAGAGTTGCCGGGGGCCGCGGCAAGCCAGAGTTGCCGGGGGCTGCGATATCAGATAAGCCTTTCGTCCCTTTTCAAGCATCCCTTTTTCATTAAAAACATTCTACTCGGATACAATCCGTGGGGAATGAAAAACATGAAAGAAAGGATTACAAGCTTTAAATGCGGATAAGGCCCGAAGGCTTACAAATTAAAAAAGATAAGATGCCCGTAATCCCTTTCCTGTCCCTCTTTTTAGGAGGTAGGTCAAGGAGGCGAGAAGGGCAAAAGAAACGCCTAGACGATCTACGGGTGCCAGAAGGCACAAAGGGAACATACGGGGAGCTCCCCGAGGGCTTGACGGAGATGGCAGCGCCGGAAGCGGGGCTCGAAGACGGGGCGGTAGGACGTCAGCACGCTGTCGAGGGCACTACGCCTCGTACTCGACTTGACGGCCTTGTCGCCATCCCTCTTCCCTTCCGCAGCCTCCCCACGCCCGATCGCCCAAGGAGACGACCCCGGGGAGTTCAAGGAGCCGACGACGCGGATGATGGGGTCGCCGGTGACGCACGAAGCGGCGCCCGACAACTAATCGGGCCCGGCACCCTCGTCGTCGCTGTCGCTCTCCTCCTCGTCACTCTCGCTCGAGGGGGAATCTTTGCTGTTGGAGGAGCTATCCACGCAGCACTTCGCCCGAGTGCCAAGATCCCCGAAGACCTTGACGGAGAGGAGATCACCCTCCATTAACTTAAAATGGAGGGTAAACCCCGCCCTCATGTTGTGGATGCGAGTGAACGTCTTACACCCACGATAGAGATACATCACATTAGGGGCTGGGAATACAACACGGACTCGCATGCCGCTGATTCCACAGCCCCTCATGTGCGATCTCGGCGTCTCGGGCGGATCCGACTCCATCGGCTCGCTGAATGGAGCTGGAAGCCGGAGGCGACGACGAGGCGCCAGCGCAGCCTGACGAAGAACTTCGCAAGGGTCGTCCCTGTATGGACCGGCCCGAGGGAGGGGAACCGCCGGCGGAAGCGGAGACGGCGCGCCGCCCCGTCCGCCTCTTCCCCGAGCGCCTCGACCTCGTCCACGACCTCGCCCCCTCCCTCTTCCTCTTGTGGCTG
This sequence comes from Aegilops bicornis, assembly GCA_021605145.1. Lineage (NCBI taxonomy): Eukaryota > Viridiplantae > Streptophyta > Magnoliopsida > Poales > Poaceae > Aegilops > Aegilops bicornis. The sequence goes on from CM038675.1 coordinate 538,110,015, forward strand.
GCTCTGCCACCCCGGGCGTGGGGTTGGGAGGGGAGCGCTGTCTAGCGGCGACCCTCGCCGCCACCGATGAAGAACCAAGGTTCCTTTTCTCCATGACGAATGAGAGAAAGGGGAGCAGAAACTGAGGAAAGGAGGAGATGGGAGAGTGCGGGCTTCTGCGCTCCCCTTCCGCTCTTTTTAAGGAAGCAAGGTAGGGGCTCGACCGCCCCGCTCGACAAATCAGGGCATAGGAAGAGCAGTGTAATCGGGCCGACCTGCTGCCTCTGCTCAGAATCGCCTTGATTTCCCACTTCCACCGTCCGTGACCCCAAGAGCATGGGAACCACGTGGCGGGGATGCAGAACTGAGGCGACGGGTGGAGCGAGCCCGCACGCCGCCCACTTCCCCCACGACGCCGCAATTGACGCGTGCCGTTACGGGGGGACGCGGCGGATTTGGAGTGGGTTTGGTTTGGACCCAGGCTGCGTGCCGTGCCTGTTTTGGGCCTGGCCCAACAACGCTTCGGCACCGTGTATGGCCTGCACTGGGCTCTGTCGGTGTACTAAAGTAGGGGTACCTTAGTACCCGAACTTGTCTGCACGGGCAGTAGCGTCCCGTGGCAAGCCTCGCCAAGGCGTCCGCCAAGACCCTCCGCAGCCATTCTAAAGACAAGACCCGACAAGAGGAGCTTGCCGGGAAGGCCTCTCTAGGCACAGACATGGCCCCGACAAGAGGAGCTTGTCGGGAAGGCCACTCGAGGCACGCAGAAGACAAGGCCCCGTCAAGAGGAGCTTGCCGGGATGGCTCGAAGCGCGACAAGTCTCCGGCGCGACAAGGATTCGGCATGACAAGGCGCTTGCGCTGCATGCAACTTCTCTCCGTCTCGCTCCAGCTCACCCAATGACGTGTCGCCATGGGACGGTCCCATGGGTGCGTGTCGGCGGCTGTGCAGCCAGCGGAGAGCAGCGATAAGCGGCTGACAGGCTCGCCATCGTGGCGGCGGAGGTGCACTGACGGTCTCGTTACCTTTGTTTGGGCGACAACGGCGGGCATTTATTGCTTTGTCCCTTGCCGCCGAGTTAGGTATTTTGCAATCGCATAATCGCTCAAGTAGGTGTACCAACTCCTGTTTTTACATTTGTACCCCCGCCTATGTTGCCACCTGTCGGAGACCTCTTGAGCATATAAAAGGAGGCCCGAGTGCAATGTAGAGGGGGTTCGGGTTCCGTTCAGTTCAGTTCGCCAGGTTCGTCTCGTTGGGTTCATTCGACCCACTCGAGGCCAGATAGACTCACGCTAGGTTTTGTAGCTCTCGTTGCTCCCTAGCAAGAACACAATAGATCAAACAAGCAGCAGTAGGAGTTTTATCTCTCCGGAGAGCTCCGAAGCTGGGTAAACCGCTCGTGTGCATCGCCTCGATCCGCTCTTCGTGTGACCTCCGCCCCCCTCCGAACCACAAGGGGCCTGCTCCGCCGGCCCCATAGGTGTCCGTGGGTACGATCAGCCTCCCCGACAGTTGGCCATATGTATTGTACGTATGTAATGTCAAGAAACGAGTGGTAGTACTATACCAAATAAAAGATTAAATGTACGAAATATAACGAGAAGAAACATAACATAGTTCTGCTAGGGGCTCAGCACAACACACCCCTCAAATAAAACTAAGCACACTAAAAATTAAACTAAGAAACTAATCCGGTAGACACTGCATTAGAACCACCATGAGCAACGACACTGCCACCTTACTCGGAGTCCTCGTCCACGTCCTCGACTTTGTCCTTGTCCCTCCTCCTCTTGGGCGATACTTCTTTGCTTGAACTGCACACTTGGCTCTTGCTCTTCATCCAACCCTTGTAGATATTGAAACAAAGGTAGCCATCCATTGCAGCATAGTGGATGTGGTCCATATCTATTACATTCCACTGCCATGCATGACGATGAAACGTGTACGAAGGTTTCTCTAGTTTACCGTACGAAGGATGAACCATGGCTCCTGCCAGGGTCAGCATTGAAGGTTGATCAAGGGAGGGCACCAGCCCTTCCTTCTGGAGGTCGAAGGGTCGCCTACAACGAGGCCTATCCAACCCAGGATTTCCTTGTCGTTCCTAAAGTCTCTGATGTGAATTTAACTCGGCCGCCCTTGAGGAACTTCTTAAATTCCTCGCACTCAACGTCGGCATGGCATATGTGGTAGACCAAGCATAAGTCATGCACGCAAACCTGGATCACGGTGGGCTTCTTCTTCTCTGCCTCCTTTAGTTTCTTCTCGCTTGTGACTGTGGTGTACTCAACATCTAGCCCAAATGACCCACTCATCATTTGAGTTTTCGAACATGCGTTTGAAGCGAGCAAGGCATTTTTTCACCGTTGTGGAAGAATGGGTGTAGATGACATCGAACTCATCGCCGGTGATGGTTCTAACCTTGTACTCACCGCCGATCGTGGAGATTTGGGACGCCATGGATTTGGGAGGAGGGTTAGTATTAGTGGAACTGCTGTAATGTGAAAGGACGGAACGACTAGGAGCGGTTTATCGATTGTAAAAATGTCGAGTGGGGGGGGGGCGTGCGAATGGCAGGGTAGTGGCTTGAATGGTGGATAAATGGATTCATGCACAGTACTATGGGGGCCCAATTAGATGTCATGTCTACTCGACGCCCAATTAAATGGCTTTCGATGTCATGTCAAGCGTCGGGAAAATTACAGGTGATACAAAGCTTTCCATTCTCCCATGATACGGGCTTCTGAGAGCCCTTGGATCTGAGATCGAATGGTTGCATGGCATGATTCTAGACCTATGGGTGAATATCCTATCCTGGAGGGTTATTCTGCAAATTTTCAGCAATTTAGCATGCGACCGTTCGATCTCAGATCCAAGGGCTGCCAGCAGCCCGTATCATGGTCGCGCCTACCACCAAACTAGTCTAGCATCTAGGTACACGCGCTTAGCACCGTTTCTTCCTGGGGTCACCAAACTAGTCTCTATCTTCTTAATTAACTTGCGACATCAGACTTTATGCCTATGTGGCAGGCTTAGCACCTGTAGGATCAAGTACAATAGTGGGCTATAAGCCCGCTTTACATGGCATTTTTGCATATGTGGGGGAAGAGGCAAGGAAAAAGTGGAGGAGTGGGCTCTCAAGCAAGAGCCAGCCTCTACATGGTGGAGCATCAGGAGAGGCACCTGTATGGAGGTGGTCAGGAATCAGGAGACTCATGCTGGTCGTAGCGCCGCAGTTAAAATGATAATGGCAAGTCAAATCACCGGGCCCCACCTGTCCAGGGGTAACTCACTGTCAAATCACACAACCCTATGTTTGCAGTAGCCTACTCCCTCATCTTCTTGCGTCTCTGTCAAACCGACTAGGCGGAACTGCCCCACCTACTGCGCGGGAAAAGCCCCTCCCTCGACTTCTAAATAGTACAATATACTAATTTTGTATCCATGGATTGCGCCATGGAGCAAAGCCTCAAGAAAATGGCGGTACACATATACGGAGTATACAGCACGCCCGTCGCGTTCGCGTCGCACCACAGACGGTCGGTCGGTCTGGCACGCCGCTCTCCGAATGGAACGCGCGTCATATTGCATTTGCACACACATGTGGGACTGCAATTGAGAACCGACCATAGGCACACTCCCCGGCCCCGCAAGTCGGCTGAGTTAATAGAAGCACATACTCCACCTTGGTACCTGGACGATCCCTACAAGACACGGAAGATCAGTTCGTCCATGCATGTGACCAGACTCCAGCAGACATGCCTGGATTGGCTATCCTCTACATATCGTGCAGGTTGTGTTGTACAGGGCTGTAGTTCTGGTGAGAAATCTAAAAAAAGGTTTCTTGTCATCTCGCAAAATTAGGTGTCATGTGCTTCGGATCACTGCAAGGGTTAAACAGTGACAACTGAGCTGGGCTAGTCATTGGGGGCACATGCACGAAGACTACTATCGACGGACCCCTTTTCTACGAGTTTATCTTTAATTTGAGCTTTGATCCTCGTCTAGTTTGTTCGCCGGGATTGATCTTGTCTCCTTTGGGCAGTGAGGTTATGATTTCTTGTCATGTGGCATTTTTTCGTGTTATATGTTATAATCCGGTGCTTCAGATCAAAATGACGACAACTGCACCTCTGGGGCACGTGCATGAAGACTTCTCGACAGTCATTGCCGAGGTCAAGCCGGCTCCGCTCGGTAGACAAATGAAAACTAGTACTCCACTATATAGGCAGGAGCCTCCGCGCTTGCTTGCTAGTGTTGCTCTCTTCACACTGTCTCTTCCACTCCAGATCTAAACACGACAGCAGTGGCCACACACACTCTCTCTCTCTACTCACCGCTGGTCACAGATCCATCCGGATCCTCTCCGTCGGGGAAGGTGAGAAGGTGCAACGTTCACGCGGTCGTCCTCGGCGACGGCTCTTACCCACTGCCGGCGCGTCCCGATCAGCTTGCCTTGTCGTTCTCTCCCAAGCATCGCTGGCGAGGGAGGGCCTCCCACCCCTTCTTCCTCGCTGTCGTAGTGTGGGCAGATCCGGCCTCCCGCCGCCCACCTAACGACATCCCGGTGACTGATACTTCTCCAACGTGTCTATAATTTATGAAGTCATGCTATTATATTATCCATTTTGGATGTTTTATGGGCTTTACTATGCACTTTTATATTATGTTTGGGACTAACCTATTGACCCAGAGCCCAGTGCCAGTTTCTGTTTTTTCCCTTGTTTCAATGTTTCGCAGAAAAGGAATATCAAACGGAGTCCAAATGGAATGAAACCTTCGGGAGAGTTATTTTTGGAACGCAAGCAATCCAGGAGACTTGGAGTGCACGTCAGGGAATCAACGAGGAAGGCACGAGGCAGGGGGCGCGCCCTCCACCCTTGGGGGCCCCTCGTGGCTCCCCTGATGTATTTATTCCTCCTATATATACCAATATACCCTAAAACCATCGGGGAACAGAATAAATCGGGAATTCCGCCACCACAAGCCTCTGTAGCCACCAAAAACCAATCGGGACCCTGTTCCGGCACCCTGCCGGAGGGGGGATCCCTCAGCGGTGGCCATCTTCATCACCCCGGCGCTCTACATGACGAGGAGGGAGTAGTTCAGGGCTGAGGGTATGTACCAGTAGCTATGTGTTTGATCTCTCTCTCTCTCTCTCTCTCTCTCTCTCTCTCTGTGTGTGTGTGTCTCTCTCTCTCGTGTTCTTGAGGTGGTACGATCTTGATGTATCGCGAGCTTTGCTATTATAGTTGGTTCTTATGATGTTTCTCCCCCTCTACTCTCTTGTAATGGATTGAGTTTTCGCTTTGAAGTTATCTTATCGGATTGAGTCTTTAAGGATTTGAGAACACTTGATGTATGTCTTGCGTGGGATACCCATGGTGACAATGGGATATTCTATTGATCACTTGATGTATGTTTTGGTGATCAACTTGCGGGTTCTGCCCATGAACCTATGCATAGGGGTTGGCATACGTTTTCTTCTTGACTCTCCGGTAGAAACTTTGGGGAACTCTTTGAAGTACTTTGTGTTGGTTTGAATAGATGAATCTCAGATTGTGTGATGCATATCGTATAATCATACCCACGGATACTTGAGGTGACATTGGAGTATCTAGGTGACATTAGGGTTTTGGTTGATTTGTGTCTTAAGGTGTTATTCTATTACGAGCTCTATGATAGATCGAACGGAAAGAATAGCTTCGTGTTATTTTACTATGGACTCTTGAATAGATTGATCCGAAAGAATAACTTTGAGGTGGTTTCGTACCCTACAATAATCTCTTCGTTTGTTCTCCGCTATTAGTGACTTTGGAGTGACTCTTTGTTGCATGTTGAGGGATAGTTATATGATCCAATTATGTTATTATTGTTGAGATAACTTGCACTAGTGAAAGTATGAACCCTAGGCCTTGTTTCAACGCATTGCAATACCGTTTGTGCTCACTTTTATCATTAGTTACCTTGCTGTTTTTATATTGTCAGATTACAAAAACCTATATCTACCATCCATATTGCAGTTGTATCACCATCTCTTCGCCGAACTAGTGCACCTATACAATTTACCATTGTATTGGGTGTGTTGGGGACACAAGAGACTCTTTGTTATTTGGTTGCAGGGTTGCTTGAGAGGGACCATCTTCATCCTACGCCTCCCACGGATTGGTAAACCTTAGGTCATCCACTTGAGGGAAATTTGCTACTGTCCTACAAACCTCTGCACTTGGAGGCCCAACAACGTCTACAAGAAGAAGGCTGCGTAGTAGACATCAAGATCTTTTCTGGCACCGTTTCCGGGGAGGTGAGTGCTTGAAGGTATATCTTTAGATCTTGCAATTGAATCTTTTTGTTTCTTGTTTTATCACTAGTTTAGTCTATAAAAGAAAACTACAAAAAAATGGAATTGAGTTTGCCTCATACGCTTCATCTTTTTAATATCTTCCGTGAGTATGATGGAAAGGAAAATTGTGCTCAAGTGCTAGAAGAAGAAACCTATAGAATGTTTGGCACTAAATCTTTGTATGATGAGAAAGATTGCAATGTTGTTAGTATGAATTCTATGAATATCCATGATGCTAATGATATGCAAAGCCACAAGCTTGGGGAAGCTATGTTTGATGAAGATGATATTTCTTGTCCCCCAAGTTTTGATGAGCAAATTTATTATGATGAAAGCATGCCTCCTATTTATGATGATTATTGTGATGAGACATATGCTACAAATAATAAAGATAACCATGAAACTTTTCATCATGATTTTAATTTTCAATTGGATTATGCTTCACATGGTAGTTATTTTGTTGAGTTTGGTCCCACTACTATTGATGAGAATAAATTTGCTTATGTGGAGAGTAGTAAAATTTCTATGCAAGTAGATCATGAAAAGAATGCTTTATGTGCTGGTTATATGGTATAATTCATTCATGATGCTACTGAAAAATATTATGACGGAGGAACATATGCTTGTAGGAATTGCAATAATATCAAGTTTCCTCTCTATGTGCTTAAAGTTTTAAAGTTATGCTTGTTTTACCTTCCTATGCTAGTTGATTATTGTTCCCATAAGTTGTTTGCTCACAAAATCCCTATGCATAGGAAGTGGGTTATACTCAAATGTGCTAGTCATACTCTTCATTATGCTCTCTTTATGTTTCAACTCTTATCTTTTATGTGAGTATCATTGAAATCATCATGCCAAGCTAGGGGCGTTAAACGTTAGCGCTTGTTGGGAGGCAACCCAATTTTATTTTAGTTTCTTTATTCTTGGTTCTATTTAGGAATAAATAGTCCATCTATATTCTCTTTAGATGTGGTTTTGTGTTTTAATTAGTGTTTGTGCCAAGTAGAACCTTTGGGAAGACTTGGGTGAAGTCTTTACGATCATGCTGTAAAAAAAAACAGAAACTTTAGCGCTCACGAGATTAGCTAAAACTTTTTACTGGAGAGTTATATTTAGTTGATTATTTTTGCAGATTATTACTAGACAAATTCCTCGGGTCCACCAATTTATTTCCGAATTTTTGGAGTTCCAGAAGTATGCGTTTGATACAGATTACTACAGACTGTTCTGTTTTTGACAGATTCTGTTTTCTATGTGTTGTTTGCTTATTTTGATGAATCTATGAGTAATATCGGAGGGTATGAACCATAGAGAAGTTGGGATACATTAGATATTACACCAACATGAATAAAGAATGAGTTAATTACAGTACCTTGAAGTGGTGTTTTGTTTTCTTTCGCTAACGGAGCTCACAAGATCTTCTATTAAGTTTTGTGTTGTGAAGTTTTCAAGTTTTGGGTAAAGATTCGATGGACTATGGAATAAGGAGTGGCAAGAGCCTAAGCTTGTGGATGACCAAGCCACCCCAAGGTAATATTCAAGGACAACCAAGAGTTTAAGCTTGGGGATGCCGGAAGGCATCCCCTCTTTCGTCTTCATTCATCGGTAATTTTACTTGGAGCTATATTTTTATTCACCACATGATATGTGTTTTTCTTGGAGCATCATTTTATTTTCTTTTTTTTGCTTGCTGTTTGAATAAAATACCAAGATCTGAAATTCTTAAATGGGAGAGAGTCTTCACATAGCTACATAATTATTTAACTACTCATTGATCTTCACTTATATCTTTTTAGAGTAGTTTGTCATTTACTCGTGTGCTTCACTTATATCCTATGAGTAGATGGTTGAATGATTTGAATCTCATAAATCTGAAATTATATATGTTTCATATGCCTTTCCCATGGGGAATAATGCCTTCACATATAAGAAGTAGAGGTGGTAAACTTATTGAAGGTTAGCAAACATTGTATTGGTCACTTGAACAATTCATGAAAGAATATTGAAGGAAGAGAGATTTCACATATAAATATACTATCTTGGACATCTTCTTTGATTGTGAGCACCTTTAATAGTTTTCAAACCTGAGCAAATTAGTTGAAGTTGGACAAGGAAGACAACATAATGAGTTATGCTTGGGTATATTTGTATAGAAGTTATATTGTTATGGATCCTCTAACATGTGGTGCTTGCTATTTAGAATCCTTTGCTAGCCAAAATATCTGTACTAACCGGGAATACTGCTTGTGCATCCAAATTCCTTGAACCAAGTTTCTTCCATGAGTGTCCACCATATCTACCTATATGCGGTATTTACCTGCCGTTCCAAGTAAATTTGCATGTGCCAAACTCTAAACCTTCAAATAATAATCTGTTTTGTATGCCCGAATCGTTCATGTAGCGACTAGGGGCTAGCAGTATCTTCCATGCTAGGCGGGTTATTCTCACGATGAGTGGACTCCGCTCATCATTCACGAGAAAATGGCTGGTAACTGGGATGCCCAGTCCTATGATCAAAAGATCAAAAACAAATTCGCAAATAATTTAAACAAAACACCCCAGGATTGTTGAAAGTTGGACGGCACGCGTTGTGTCGGACAAGCCGTGGAGTGTGATTGTTGGTGGAGGGGGAGTAAAATCTTTACCTTTATGCGTTGGAACCACCTATAATGTATCTAGTATGGAAGATATTGGGAACTCTTGGTCGTTATGTTGACAATGAAAGCATACCTCTCAAAATTATTTTCATCTCTGTTTTTTGCTTCGAGCTCTGGCACCTCTGCAAATCCCTGCTTCCCTCTGCGAAGGGCCTATCTTTTACTTTTATGCAAGAGTTAGTACTATTCCTTCTCATTCCAACCCACTCTTTAGTTGGAAAGCATCATGTGATGGAAAGATCTAAGCATATATGGCCATTCACATATATTTGATCATGAATTATTATTGTTAACAATTGTCTATATGATAAATAAGTTGGGAGGCGAAACATTAAGCCCCTATCTTTCCCTGTGTTCGATCGATGCTATTTGTTCTAAAAATATGCTTTGAGTGGTAGCAATCATGGAAGACTAAATGATAGTTGAGTATGTGAAGTTTGCTGAATCAAAGCTCTGACATAGACTCTTCCTGAAAATAAGATGAATTGCAATTGTTTGATGACTGAGAACATAGTTTGTTAGTTTTCAAGAAAGTTTATGATCTATACTTTAACATGTGAATAGCTTGTTACTTGATCATGAAAAGTTCTATGAGTTGAGCTACTGTTATGACATATAATGATGCTAGAAAAGGTGATTGAAATTATCATTGATCAAACTTATGCACCTGCTAGCATTCACACTTCATAAATTATTTCTTTTACCATTTACCTACCCGAGGACGAGCAGGAATTAAGCTTGGGGATGCTGATACGTCGCCAACGTATCCATAATTTATGAAGTATTCATGCTATTATATTATCCATTTTGGATGTTTTATGGGCTTTACTGTGCACTTTTATATTACTTTTGGGCCTAACCTATTGACCCAGAGCCTAGTGCCAGTTTCTGTTTTCCCCTTGTTTCAGTGTTTCGCAGAAAAGGAATATCAAACGGAGTCCAAACGGAATGAAACCTTCGGGAAAGTTATTTTTGGAATGGAAGCAATCCAGGGGACTTGGAGTGCACGTCAGGGAATCAACGAGGAAGGCACGAGGCAGGGGCGCGCCCACCCCCCCTGGGCGCTCCCTCCACCCTCGTGGGCCCCTCGTGGCTCCCCTGATGTATTTCTTCCTCCTATATATACCAATATACCCTAAAACCATCGGGGAACAGAATAGATCGGGAATTTCGCCGCCGCAAGCCTCTGTAGCCACCAAAAACAATCGGGACCTGCTCCAAGAACTCACGGAGGGGGGATCCCTCACCGGTGGCCATCTTCATCATCCCAGTGCTCTCCATGACGAGGAGGGAGTAGTTCACCCTCGGGGCTGAGGGTATGTACTAGTAGCTATGTGTTTGATCTCTCTCTCTCTCGTGTTCTTGAGGCGGTACGATCTTGATGTATCGCGAGCTTTGCTATTATTGTTGGTTCTTATGATGTTTCTCCCCCTCTACTCTCTTATAATGGATTGAGTTTTCCCTTTGAAGTTATCTTATCGGATTGAGTCTTTAAAGATTTGACAACACTTGATGTATGTCTTGCGTGGGATACCCGTGGTGACAATGGGGTATTCTATTGATCCACTTGATGTATGTTTTGGTGAGCAACTTATGGGTCCCGCCCATGAACCTATGCATAGGGGTTGGCACACGTTTTTGTCTTGACTCTCCTGTAGAAACTTTGGGGCACTCTTTGAAGTACTTTGTGTTGGTTTGAATAGATGAATCTGAGATTTTGTGATGCATATTGTATAATCATACCCACGGGTACTTGAGGTGACATTGGAGTATCTAGGTGACATTTGGGTTTTGGTTGATTTGTGTCTTAAGGTGTTATTCTAGTACGAACTCTATGATAGATCGAACGGAAATAATAGCTTCGTGTTATTTTACTACGGACTCTTGAATAGACCGATCCGAAAGAATAACTTTGAGGTGGTTTCGTACCCTACAATAATCTCTTTGTTTGTTCTCCGCTATTAGTGACTTTGGAGTGACTCTCTGTTGCATGTTGAGGGATAGTTATATGATCCAATTGTGTTATTATTGTTGAGAGAACTTGCACTAGTGAAAGTATGAACCCTAGGCCTTGTTTCAACGCATTGCAATACCGTTTGTGCTCAATTGTATCATTAGTTACCTTGCTGTTTTTATATTTTCAGATTACAAAACCTATATCTACCATCCATATTGCACTTGTATCACCATCTCTTTGCCGAACTAGTGCACCTATACAATTTACCATTGTATTGGGTGTGTTGGGGACACAAGAGACTCTTCGTTATTTGGTTGCAGGGTTGCTTGAGAGAGACCATCTTCATCCTACGCCTCCCAAGGATTGATAAACCTTAGGCCATCCACTTGAGGGAAATTTGCTACTGTCCTACAAACCTCTGCACTTGGAGGCCCAACAACGTCTACAAGAAGAAGGTTCCGTAGTAGAAATCAGCGACCCTCAGGTATAACTTCCTTCGAAACCGGCCTTGCTCTACTTCCCGAGCTCCTGACGTCGCTGCATTTGTATCTTTTACTACTTCTCAGGCCCCCTCGTGTAGATAGGATCGATTAGCTGTTCGAAAACCACCTAATTTTTTTTACTGTTAAGAGGTAAAACTAGTTCATGCACTCGAATCTAGTAGTACTTGGTTCAAACAAGGAAGAAAGGGGGTGGGGTGGGGGAAGATTTGTTACCTGAATCTAGGACGTGTTCGAAAGAGGAAATAATGGGGGCGAAAAGTAGCAGAGACTGGCTATCCAACTGGTCTCTAGGTCTAATAGGGAAATAAAGGGAACGCAACAAATGATTGATTTACCTATTCAAAGCAATTTACGCGTCCAATTATGAAATCCTTGGAAGAAAAGGATGAATCGAAATATCGCTGCTACGCCAAAACTCGGCGCAAAGAACCAACCACAGCGGTGTAGTATCAGATCCCAAAGATAGTAAGTTCTTTTTTCTTTCTTATGGAAAAAAGTCTTTTTCAAGGATTCTATAGAGATTTCATATATGAAACCGGGATAGTTACCTTTCAGAAAATTTGAACGAAGGCTCTATATCTATCTATGCTTCATTCTTCTGAAGGTGGGAAAAAAGATCAAACTGATTATTGATAAAAAGTACAAACTCAATATAAACCGGATCTATTGGTTGAAAAAGGAAAGAAAGTGGGGACTGGGGGGGACAAGTCAACAGAGTAAGTCCAGCACTAGATTTGCTAGCCTCACACAGTATAAGGTGGCTATATACCGAACAAAAATGGGACCAACCCAGATATCCTCTTTTGATGTTTGTTGCCCGAAGACGCTCTTATGTAATGCCACTGGTAAAATGTAGCAGTCGCACTATTAAAAGTAAGGACACGTTAAACCAATGTTGTTTTCAATGTAATGCCTCCAGTAATATGAATCAATGGCACTTTTTTTCATGTCCTGCTAAATTTCCCATTAAGATAAGTTGCTTCTTTTCGTTAGAGATGCAACTATCCTGGTCCGCCTACTCTCCCGTGCCCAAATACCGAATCTGTAGCAGTTGTTAATGTAATGTTGCTGGTAAAATGAAGCAATGGCACCATTGAAGTAATGTCGTATTTAACGGTTGTCATAGTTAATCCTAATGTCCACACTAATATCTAGCAATGCTGCTAGAAATTGCTACTGTCCTTGTACGAATGCCATTCATATAAGGAACATGCTTTTTTCATTTGATGCATGTTTCATCACTTGTTAGTCACCCTCCTTTCCACCTTTTTTGTGCAAACAGAGATATACATTTCACGCTTGATCTTAGTTGAACTGCACAAATAATATCCAAATTATACTTGAACATTCCAGGAGCTTTACGACCAACCTTGATGTTGCTCAATTTTATTGCAACTAATGAAGAAGAAGCTCTGTGGGTTTCGTTTTCTGATGGAAATGGAACCGGGTCTGGAGCCCTTTTCTTAAAAGAAGAAGAAGAAGAAGCTGCTAGCTCATGGGACATTGCTTCATTTTAGGTGAACTGCACCAAAAGGTCCCATGAATTGAATCATCCATGTTGGTGACTGGTGTCATCCCTTCTACGATGGCGTTGACTGCAGATATGGTTCCCATCATGAGGTATGTTCCTTTTTGGTCTGACCGTTTGCCAAAGATCCCGCATGTTGATCCCGCTCTTGTGCTCTTGTTTTGGCACCGCCATGATAAAGCAAAGAATGTTATTATTTTGCACCTTAATCTATTGGCACTATTAATTTGAGGCAATGTTTTGGCACCGCTAGTGCCACTGTTTTTTTATATATCGAAAGAGGGGGTTCCCTCCGATTTCATTAAAGAAACCCAACCATAGAGAACAATTATCCGACAACATCTCAGTGTAACCGGGCAGTTATGCAACTACTACTAGAACGGACTGAGTACTAGCAAGAGACAAGTTCACCACATAAGCTAGGCAGGTAGGGGGACGCAGCACCAGCTCGACCAAGTTTTGATTACAAACCAAATGCTACCACAGAAACATCAGGCGGAAGATAGGGACTGAAAGAGCCAGCTTCAAAGATCCCGCCTAAGCACCCCGCCTTCATCCTTGCGATGCACGGTACACCTCGTTTGCCACCTGCTCGACCCTAGTGTCACTGATAAAATGAAGTAATAATACAGTTAAAATAGAGCGAGTGTCCTCTCTATCATTTCATTTCCAATGTAGATAAAGAAAGTGCTTCTCTTTGTTAATGTATGTTTCATCAACCAGCCCCATTGTTAATGTTTAAGCGTTTTGCAAACTGGGGTGCTTAATTTTAGTTGATCTGCACAAAAATAGAGATTTGAATGTCTCAAGTCCCCTCCTTGTACTACCGCTGTACACTAATGTTCATCACTGGCAGAAGGTGTATCGGGGAGACTTGGGTCGATTTCCATTATGATGTAATATTTTCTTCTGTTTATTAGTGTATGTTTCGTCAACTAGTGCCACTATAATGTAATCACGCCTTTTCATTATCTGTGCAAACAGGGTTATTCAGCTGCATTTTGGTGGAACTGCACAAATGTACGGATGGAACCGCCATATATGCAGAGTGCTAGGTGCCAAGTAAAAATTACTAACACCAACCCTGCTCCATCTAAGCATTGGCATCCACCACCATCAGTGGGATGTGTGGTGCTCACTGTGGACGGATCTTTCTCGACAGCAAATCCTGTAACCAAATACTAGTAGCTTAGACTTAAAAAAAATACTAGTAGCTTATATTGGCAGTTTTCTAGGGGTGTACTCTTTTCTGAAAGAAGCACCAATCTATTTTTCTTTATTTGTGCACAGTTTGACAATTTTGACCCAAAGGTCCAGAGCTATTTTAGGGTGATTGGCGTAGTACTCGGAGATTGATTGTAAGCATGATTTTTATTAGTTGTCACACTGATCGTAAGCATGAGCAGATGGAAGATTAGGTTAGTGCGAAGCTTACCTTAAACCCTACCAACGCCATTGAAACGAGGCGAGCGTCGAGGGAACCGTGGAGAACGACGGGGAAGCGACGACGCGCCATCCGGCCTCCTCTTGCGGTGGGAGAACGAATACTCCTGTGGCTCCGGCTGGCTGTCAGGACCCCGATCCTAAGTCACACCGATCTAGCCTGTAACACCTCATATCACTTTGCGGCCTCACGCACGATATTCCCACGGGTGTCGCCTTACCATGGCCCGGGACCGTTTGCGCCTTTTGGCTCACGTATATGATAGTGTCGCTAGCATCCATATGACAGAGAACCCGGGCCGACATGACTAGTCGTGAACCCAAAGTGGCACTAACTTACGGGGACATGCATACATGAATCAACATCGAGCATGTCAGTCAGCAGCGTGCGAATCTGGGCTGTAGTACTGGGCTAACAGGACACCGGGAACCCAGGCTGTAGCAGGCTAGGCAGGACTTCGGATGTCACCGCGTGACATTTCCCCAAAGGGACAAACACAGGAACGAAGTGAATCACATGCCGTCCAGTCAAGTGTTCCGGAGCAGTAGTGCTGGGCTAGCAGGACTCCGGTGAACCGGGCTGTAGCGGAGTACTATGGCTCATGGAAGCACAAGACTACATTTCCCCATAAGAGAGGCTACCAAGGATAAACAACTAGGTTGTCGCATCCCACACATACCAAGCATTTCAATCATACACACAATATGCTCGATATGTGTAAATACAACATGGCATCACAACATAACTCTACGACTCAAGTATTTATTCATTAGCCTCCGAGGAGCCAAGTATTACAAACATGGGTCTCATGACCCCAACATACGGAGCATACAAACTACAAGCACATGCGGAAGCTTAACATGTCTGAGTACAGACATCTACAAATGAAAAAGGCTGAGAAGCCTGACTATCTACCAGATCCTGCTGAGGGCACAAGATCGTAGCTGAGGTATTAAGCTAAACGTCTCCACACGGAACTACTAGCGAGACTGACGTCTCTCTGCAAAACATAAAATAGGCAAACATGAGTACAAATGTACCCAACAAGACTTACATCAGAACTAACTACATATGCATCGATATCAACAAAGGGGGTGGTGGAGTTTAACTGCAGCAAGCCAGCTTTGACTCGGTGGCTATCCTGAACTACGTCTGCAAGTAACTCTTTTGAGGTGGCGCACACGAGTCCACATATTCACCATATCAATACACCACTATGGATCCGCTCCCGTCTCACGGGAAGGCCATCCATAGCACTCACGCTTATCTTGTGAGGTTTAGAGTATCCACTTTCACTTGTCTATGAACTGTTATAGGCAACCCAGAAGTCCTTTACCGTGGACACGGCTATTCGAATAGATGATGTTAACCGTGCAGGGGTGTACTTCGTCATACATGTTTCCACCACTTAGTGTCTGCACACGACATGTGCTTGGCAGACTTCAAGCGAAAGCCGACGTGGGTGTAGACCACAACCTACCTAAACACTCAAGTCTCTAGTCCAGGTTTATCGCCTATCCAGGTTCCATCCGCAGGGAGTCCGACCGAGGTTTCCACATACGGCCCCGAACGATGTGTACAGGGTTCCGCGACACCAAACGGGCGCCCGGCATACCCGGCCACATGCCTATCGCATCACAGTCCACCCCTCGCGTCAGCGCTTCGCACGGCCTCCAGAAACTACTTGCAGCTCCTGGACAGAGGACTAGTGTGGTTAAGAAGTCGAGCGGGGTCATATTTCAGGGCCCAATGCATGGTAGTAGTTGTTCATGGATCACAAACACAGAACTCAGTTCCTAAGGACGGCTTCAATGAGACAACCCACCATGTACTCCTACATGCTCTCTCACTGCTACCTTTACCAAACCGTGTTCACACACTTAGCTCACACACAGTAGGACATGTTCACCACTTTCCAATTCATCCCTGATGAATCAGACCTAACTCAACTCTAAGCAATAGCAGGCATGACAAACAAACATGAATGAGTAGGAACATCAGGGCTCAAACAACTCCTACTCATGCTAGTGGGTTTCATCTATTTACTGTGGCAATGACAGGTCATGCAGAGGATAGGGGGTTCAACTACCGTTGCATGTAACAGTTGAATCGTTGTTGTCCTAATGCAGTAAAAGAGAGCAGGAGCGAGAGAGTGGGATTGTATCGGAATGAACAAGGGGGTTTTGCTTGCCTTGCACTTCTGAAGATAGCATTGAGTCTTCATCAGTGTCAACGATCACAACGTCAGAACAACGTCAACCGAGGGGGAACAACACCAGCAACAGAGAGGAAACACAATCAATGCAATGCAACAATATGATGCATGAATTTGACATGGCAATATGCTGTTGATTGAGCTAATGCAACTAGCCACAAGTTAAATGAAGTTTGTTTGAACCCTAGGTTCAAATTCTAACTCCATATGTGAAGGTTTAAATGCCCTTTATATGATTTGTCCTAAACAGCAGCCATAAGTTGTTCTAACATGCATGAGAAAGGTACAGATGGATCAACTGGATTTTTCTGATCATTTTTCATATATAAATCTTTGCATTTGGAGTTACGGTTGAATTTCTATGATTTTTCAAAGTTTAGGTTATTTTCCGAAAATAAATAAATCAAATAGATTTATTTTAAATCCAGAAAAACATTACTGTGTCATCACAGGGTCAACATGACATCAGCAAGTCAAAGGCGCCAGCCCAGGTCAAACCTGACCAGGGGGTCCCACTGGTCAGTGTCACGGTCAAGTTAGGGTCACGACATGTGGGCCCGATCCACCATGTCACGGGTCAACTCAGGCATGTGGGTCCCGCTGGGTTTTAAACAAACCTAAACAGAAACAAAAATGGGATTAATTAGGG
The DNA here is from genome assembly GCA_021605145.1 of Aegilops bicornis. Lineage (NCBI taxonomy): Eukaryota > Viridiplantae > Streptophyta > Magnoliopsida > Poales > Poaceae > Aegilops > Aegilops bicornis. The sequence goes on from CM038675.1 coordinate 538,127,291, forward strand.
CGTGGGGCCCATCCGCCAGTGAGTTAGGGGGTTAGTTAGTGGCGTCATTAGCGTTTAATTAAGGTGCCACGTCATCCTCGCCGGAGGTTAACCGGCGACGACCTCGGCCGACGGCGGAGGTGCATCATGTGCTTGCTATGTAGCACCGCTTGATGCGCGATTTGCTCATCGTTCTCGGTAGTGCGCTGCGGCTGGTGGAGCAAGCGGTGTGTGCGGGGGTGGCCGGAGCTCGTCGAAAACGAGCTCGGGGCGGCGGCCGGAGTTCGACTGTTGATGGTTTTGCTGCTGCGGCGAGCTAGCGGGAGAACGGACGCACTAGCGAGGCGCTACGAGGTGCGGTGAGTGCGTTAGGCACCCGCGCGTGACCAAATGGTCACCGGAGTGACGCCGGCGTCGAGCTTGCGCGGCGGCGTGCTACGGTGAGCAAGGAGCGGCGTCTACAGTGAGCAAACGAAGCAGAGAAGAGGGGGGTTCGACGCAGGGTCTCACAATGGTAGCAGCAGGCGTCGAAGTGGGCTCGGGGAAGGCCGGACGGAGACGTACAGGCACCGGCGATCTCGGTGCAGAGGCGAAGATAGCGGGGCAGAGGGTGATGCAGGGCGTCCGGCATCTGTGAGCTGACGGAGAGGCGCGGGCGATGGAGGCGGAGCCCATGGGCAGGTCGGAGAGGCGAGGGGAGCACGGTGGCTGCGGGTTTCAAGGGCGAAGCGCTGGGTGGCGGTTGTGGCCATGGCGAGGAGAGGGTGAGAGAGGGACGAACAGAGGGGAGCGAACGTGAAGGCTCTGGGGTCGCGTGGGCGCACCTAGCGACGCCCAGAGCAAGCGGCAAGGTGAGGTGGTCGGGGCCCGCGTCTTGGCAGCGTGTTGGGCATCTTCGTCCTCTGGCAAAGGAGGAAGACGACAGGGGAGGAGGCGGTGGTGGGCTGGGCCGGCCAGCTACAGTGCTGGGCCGGTTGGGCTTTGGTGGGTGATAGGTAGGTATCTTCTCTCTCTCTGCTTTTCCTATTTTAGTTTCTGTTTTCTATTATTCTGTAGTCTTTAGGGCTTTATTAAAAATACTTAAACATTTCCAGAAATCATGAAACTGCTCAATACCACTGTTTGGAATATAACCAACAGCAAACATTTTAGTTTATGATTATTTGAGCATTTAAAATATTTAATAGCATTTATATGCCCAAATGCAAATACTATATGATTTAATTCAGAGCCCAAATATGTCATGGAAAAATGTGCAACACCTCTGGTTATTGCTTCTAGCATTTTCCAGAAATGATGAACATTTTTGAAAGCCATTTGGATTCACTAAGAATATTTTAGTTGAACCTAGTGAATTCCTTAGATGCTAGGGTTTAAACAATCCCCATTTCAAGTTCATTTGAAACTTTAAACATGATGACACTCATGAGGCTAGCCTAGTGCATTGCCAGAAGCTAGGGATGTGACAACTCACCCCCACTAAACAAGAATCTCATCCCGAGATTCAAGCATAGGGTAAAAGGAAGAGGGAACTCGAACTATTACAATCTTCATGATCCAACTGCCCTTCATAGGAACGTTGATTCCTTGCTTCGTGTCGATCTTGATATCCTTGCTCTCGAGATCTTCACTCAACTCGATGACGACGGAAGGAAACTCTACAGGATTGATCTTCTCGAAGATCGAGCTATTCACGATGATCGTTTGAAGGGGTTCGGGGAAATGGCATACTCAGTTCGGAAAGGAAACTATGGTTATAGAACAACTCGGCAAACGGGAGGCACATTCCAATTGATACCGAGGATATAACCTGGTGACTGAGTGTGCTCTCAAGAACTTGAGCATTTCCATAGTCATCAAGGGTTTACCAACATCCGTGCCGAGGATTCTGGCAACACATCTTACTACCATGATGAATAGTGATGGACAATGCAGGTGCAAAGGAAGACAACACTTTCTTAGATTTCACCTTAGCGAGGCCAAGGGAACAAAATCTGGATGATCGACCGAGAGACATTTAGCACTCCACTTCTAATGTTCTCCCTGATGTTCTAGCTACCACGATCATGCTTAACAGCATCATCATGGCCATCAAGTAAAGGTCGGACTTCGGGAGCACAAAAAATCCATAAGGAAAACTACGGAAGTAAATCCTACGAAATCCTTATGGGGAGGTGGCCAACTTTCTCAATAAAGAAACTACAATAATAGGTCTTCCGGCTGGGTGTGTTGGCCATGACATCCACTTACCGGTTACAGAGAGACCATTAGTATAGTTCTTGGGAAACGTCCCAACCATCACATCTGCCTGATATTCAGATCTGGTTGGCGCCAGGATATCCAGACTTAGCATTTCTGAAAGTGAAAGGTTGCAACACAAGTCGACGAGATGACGTTGCAAGATTCTCGGGAAATGAACTACGATAGCAAGCTCTAAAACATGAGCTGGTTCTGCTACACACATGTGAACACGCTGTCCAAGACAAGCATGACCACTTAGTGGTCTTATAATAAAACACTACTGAGTTCTGGTAGGGAACCATCATTGAGGATATCGGAGTCCTTCTATAAGCCCGGGTTAGCTCTTAAGAAGGAGCTTCTTCACCTTGAACAATTCAATCAGTGGCTTGGTGTCGGTGTCCAAAAGTAGGGGCTCTCCATTTGACCCCTTTACTTGTGCATGGGCAGTCAGAGCCGCTCGCCACGGCCACACATCACACGGCAAGGAAGGGAGGCCGGAGAGAAGCCGAAGGCACAAGACAAATAAAGCAACGACAAGGACCAAGGCCACAAGGATCGGATGGGCGAAGCAGGTTTTCCCGGCAAGGACCCTTGCCGGGGCAGCCTCAGCAGCCTCGGCAAGACCCTTGCCGGGGCAGCTCACCCACGCCAGCCGAGCGAGCCACCCTTGAGCCCACCAATGCTCAATCAGACACATTGGGACAGGGCTCGAGAAGCACCTCCGTGGTGGCATGCAGATCTTTCTGAAGACAAAGAATAATCAAGATCAAGTGAGGATAGGAAGGCAATCATCCTCACAAAAGGAAGCCACAAGACCCCCGGCAATGTCCTTGCCGGGGACGCCTACGCGCCATGGCAAGACCCTTGCTGGGCCACCCGGCAAGGCCCTCGCCACGCGCACGAGCAGGACCGCTGCCAGGCCTGCACCAACCAAGATTCCACCGCCGTTCACATGCAGCTGCCGACCCAAACCAGCTGAGCAGTCACCTGCATGGCAACATACAACACTTCGTGGAGGCTCCACCATCGTGGCACCTCAGCTGCTTGCCTGCCTACATGGCACCGCATGCATCGCTGGCCAGGGCGCGTGTCGAAGCAAGGAGGAGCGGCGACAGATGGGACGGGCCTCGCTCCCGTACCCGATAAAGCAAGAGGACACCTAAGCAATGCATTAAATGCATCTTATCCTGTAATACGAGGGATAACCTCGCAGCACTATACCCTTTCCACCACCTGCTTGCCACTGTGGCAACCCCTTTTTTTATAAAAGGAGGCCCGAGGCGACCAGGAAAAGGATTCGGCTTTTTGGAGCTCGTTACACCCCGTAGCTAGCTCAAGAACTCAGAATACATCCACCAAAGCAGGACTAGGGTTTTACGCATCCTCGCGGCCCGAACCTGGATAAATGAACCGCGTCCTCTCTGTCAGATCCACTCTTCTCTCAACCCCGCGCTCCGCAACCGTAGTAGGGATCCTTGTGATCCCATAGGTGTCGTTCCCACCGACATCTTTGGCGCGCCAGGTAGGGGGCGCAGTTGTGAGAATCAGCTTTAACAGCTAGTCCGGCGTTTTCTTCATCGCCATGGCGCCCAAGAAGATGACGGTGGCGATCGGCCGGCTCGCCGGGAGCCGAACGGCTGTCCCGACGCTGGGCGCAGCAGCGGACCGGTCGCAGAGAGGACCAGGGGCGCGGCTCGCGAGCACCAACACCACCCCAGTAGCCGGAGCTTGGAAGGGGGCGACGTTCGTGTGCCTGGCAACGGGCCGCACGTCGCCAACTCCAAAGATGGAGCCAGGACCTCCGCAGGCGGCGCGGGGCCCTCCAGAGGCGCCGTCGCACCGCCCGAAGGCGATGCGGTGGCCTCGAAGACACCCATGCTGGCGCCCACAGCGCGCTCCTCTCAGGCCGCGCGCGACGAACGACGCCACCATGTCGAAGATCCTGGGCGACGCCACGGGAAGAGTCCCGAACGTCACTCACGGGACACAGAAGACTTGCACGCTCACCGAGGCACTGGCAAAAACAGCATGCGACCGCGGGACCATGATAGAGCTCCTTCTAACATGGTTAGGAGTCGAAGCGCATCGCGGTCCGCGCAGGTTTCACCACCGCCGACACCGGCAGAGGCCCTAGCACGTGCAGTTGCTCCTCGACTTCCTTCCCGCTGCGGGGAAGCTCGACGAATGGAGAGCCACCATCCAGAGCCTTGTTGCCGTCGCCAACAAAGGCGAACCAAGGCCGACAGGCCCTTCGGGCCAACGCTCCAGAGGAACACCACACGCTGGTGGCGGGAGGACTGGTGGCGCTGCGGCCACGGTACACTCTCCTCCCCGCCAATTGCCACGGACGTTAACCCGTCGCGACGACGCGTGTGACGACATCTCCGTAGAGTCGTCCGACCCATGGACCCGCTACGACCAACGCCAAGTTCTTCGGGAGCGAGCCCATGAAGACGCTGGAACCACCATTGAGCGCCGGCGCGAAACACGCCACCAATCGACAAAGTAGCAGGACCTGCCGTGGAATCACCCGGCTCCGTAAGCCTCGGAGGTTTACCTTACAAGGTAGGCTGCCCGCTTTTACCCGTGAGCTGCGGCAGTTCGGTGGCCCACTCACCGCACCTTCAAGCCTCGACGTTGGCGAAATACAACCGCAAGACCCACCTGCTCGGAGTTCCTCAAGATCTACACCATCGCGATGCAAGCTGCCGGAGCCCGCGATGATAAGGTGCTTGCGAATTACTTTCCATTGGCCCTTAAGCCCAACTCCATGTCATGGTTGATGCACTTGCCAGTAGATTCTATTTCTTCTTGGTCGGATTTGTGCCATGAGTTTGTTGGCGCCTTTACGGGAGGTCACCAAGCTCATGGCCAAGCAAGCGACTTGCATGTCATTCCCCATAAGGAAGGTGAGAGTCTGCGCAAGTACATACAGAGGTTCAGCCAGGTACAATACAATATTCCAGATGTTCATCCTGCTGCCATCATCGCTATGCTCCATCGTAACGCGGCGAACCGCAAAATGCGCGAGGAGTGGCGATGAACAAGGTGAAGGATGTGGCGGAACTCTACATTCTTGCTGATAGATGTGCCTGGGCTGAAGAGGGAAGGAAGTACCCCGGTGAAGATGCCGGCGTGGAAACCGACTCCTCAGACAAGGATGCTGCCGCCCCGATGAAGAAAATCCGGCGCCGTAACAGGAAGCGTAAGGGTAAAGCTGTGCTTGCCGTCGAGGGATCTGATGACGCTGGCACCCCCAAGAAAACCAAGGTAGACGACCCCGGCAAGGAGATTGCCGGGTGCATCGCCTGCCGAGCCTTGGCGGCTGCCGAGAAGCCAGGGAACTCCAACAAGCAATACTTCAAGATCCATCGCACCAAGGGCCATGACCTCCGAATCGCCGACAAAGTTGAGCTGCTCGCCGAGAAGCAAAAGGCTGAATATGAAAGGCGGGACAAGGAGAAGGGCCAGGATGGTGCCGAGGGATCCGGCAAGAAGCGTGACGGCCAAGCAAGCCGTCGTGGTAGAGGCAATTAGCAAGAGAGGCCCGCCCGGGGCCGCGACAAGAAGCAGGAAGACAATGATCATGACGAGGACGACGAGTCCGGCGACCACGACTCCTAGCACCCACTCCGGCAAGCGCACCTCTTCAGGGTGTTGCGCTCCCGTTGAGGACGTGCCAGAGAGCTCCGCCGGCAAAAGCAAGAAGTCCAGAGCCACGCCACCAGAGACCAAGAAGGTGCCCGTCGAGGAGGACGGTACGGGGGGAGTTTTTACCATAAGCTCCACCCTCGACGACAAATAGGAAAGCGAGCTCGTCGCCTTCCTGCAGGCGAATGTCGATGTGTTTGCATGGCAAGCCTCCGACATCCCCGGCGTTCCCAGGGAGGTGATTGAGCACCACCTTGCTGTCTGTCCTCATGCGCGGCCCTTCAAGGTAAGGTCGAAGCAAGCTCTGGAGAGGCAGGAGTTCATCATGGAGGAAATTAGAAAGCTAGAGGCGGCAGGCTTGGTGAGAGGAGTACTCCATCCAACGTGGTTGGCCAATCCGGTGGTGGTGCGCGGGGCAAATGGGATATGGAGACTGTGTATTGACTACACAGACATCAATAAGGCCTGCCCAAAGGATCCTTTCCCGTTGCCGCGCGTTGACCAGATTGTTGACTCCATGGCTGGGTGTGACCTCTTATCGTTCCTGGACGCCTACTCAGGATACCACCAGATCTTCATGACAAAGGAAGACGAGGAAAAGACAGCATTCATCACCCCATGTGGTACATATTGCTTTTAACGAATGCCTTTCGGGTTGAAGAGTGCTGGCTCGACCTTTGCAAGAGCAGTCCAAATTGGTTTTGAGCCCCAGCTACATAGTGGTCAAAACCAAGGACAAAGCAACGCTCGTGCAAGATCTGGAGGAAACATTTTGGAACCTGCGCAAGATCAACCTCAAATTGAACCCTGAGAAGTGTGTCTTCGGCGTCCCGTCTGGCAAGCTTCTCGGGTTCTTTGTGTCCCAAATACGGATTGAAGCAAACCCAGATAAGATCAAGGCTATCGAGCAGATTGAGGCACCCAAACGGATCAAGGACGTGCCGGCTCACCGGCTGCGTTGCTGCCATGAGCCGGTTCATCTCCAAGTCTCATGGAGCGTGCCTCTTCCTTTTTTCAAGATCTTGAAGAAAGCAGGGCCGATGGACTGGACCCCAGTGGCCGAGGCAGCGCTGCAAGATTTGAAGAAATACCTCTCCTCTACCCCAGTGTTGGTTGCGCCCAAACCACAAGAACCGTTGCTGCTTTATCTAGCGGCAACGAATCAGGTGGTTAGCGCCGCACTAGTGGCGCAGAGAGATGTTGATGAGGAGACAGCAGCAGCGGCAGAGTTGACGGTTGGCTGGCCGGAACCCTCCCCGGCAGGGCTCACCCCCGGCAAGGCTGAGTCCCCGGCAGGGTTCGGCCCCGGCAAGACTGGCGCCCGTGCGATGGGACCCACGCGACTAGGTGAAGGAGCGTAGAAGAAAATGGTGCAGCACCCAGTTTACTTCGTCAGCTCCCTTTTGCATTGGGCTAGGTCGAGGTACTCAGGTGTGCAAAAGCTGCTCTTTGGCCTCCTTATGGCTTCGAGGAAGCTGCGCCATTACTTCCAAGCGCATGAGATCACGGTGGTCACCCGCCTCCCATTGCAACGGATACTGCATAACCCAGATGCAACAGGGAGGATCGTGGAATGGGCCCTGGAGCTGTCAAGCTTCGGTTTAAAGTTCGAAAGTACCTCGACGATTCAGAGCAGAGTCTTGGCGGAGTTTGTTGCAGAATGGACCTTGACGCCCGAAGAGGTACGAAGAGACCACTCTCCCGGCAAGGAAACGAGTCGCAATCGGATCATGTACTTTGATGGTGCCTTCACCGCAAGGCGCCGGCGCCGTGTGCTGCTTGTCGCACCCACCGGAGAGCACCTCAAGGCACGCCGCCCGTGATGCACATCCCCGGAGATGTCAACCAACAACACCGCCGAGTATGAGGGTTTGCTTGCCGGTCTCGTGGATCGCGGCGGACCTCGGGGTTAAAAAGCTCATCGTCAGGCGACTCACAGCTCGTCGTCAGCAGATCAACAAAGATTATCAAAGCCCGTTGATGGAAGCTTACGAGATGAGGTGAGGAACCGGAGGAACGCTGGACGGTATACAAGCGGAGCATGTCCTCGGGCGGAGAACGACATGGCCGACTACCGTCAAAGCGCCGCTGCCCACAAGCTACCCGTGGAACTGTGTACTTTTGTGCTTCAGTTAACTCAGCCATCCGTTGAGCCGACGACCGGGCAGAACAAGCGGAGGAAGCTAGGCCTCGACAAGTACTTCCCCACCGAGCTCCCCGGAGCCGCCGGCGAAGATGTTCCCGTGGATGCCGATCCTGCCACGGGGCGACCGACTCCGGCAGGACCTCAGGTCATGGCCGTGGAGGCAGCCGCCTCAGAAAGTAGAAATGCCTTTGGTCCTTGTCGCCGAGCCACGTGCTCCGCATGGGCACAACACACCGCCTGATTCCTTCAGAAGGAGAGCTTCCCGAGGAGCAGGAAGAGGCGGAAAGAGTAGCTCACGGTCTGCCCTGTACCAGTTCGTTGATAACGAGCTATCTGTAAGAAGACCGAATGGGGTGAAATTGAAGTGCATCTCCCAGGAGGAGGGACTAAAGCTGTTGGCAGAGATACATGGAGGCATATGTGGCTCCCACATAGGGTCGAGGGCCCTTGCCAGCAAGGCTTTCCGGCAAGGTTTCTTCTGGCCCACCACCCTCCAGTATGTGACGGCACTTGTAACCAAGTGTGAAGCATGCCAGTTCCATTCGAAGAAGCTCCATCAACCAGCTCAATCCCTTCAAACTATCCCTCTCTCCTGGCCTTTCTTGGTCTGGGGGCTCGACATATTGGGCCCTTTCCCCCATGTTGTCGGGGGCTTTGAGTACTTGTACGTCGCAATCGACAAGTTCACAAAGTGGCCAGAAGTGGAAGCAGTGAGGAAGGTGACATCGCAGTCAGCCATCAAGTTCTTCAAAGGACTAGTGTGCCGTTTTGGGGTGCCCAACAGGATCATCACCGACAATGGCACACAGCTCACAAGCCATGCCTTCATGCAATACGTTGAGGATCTCGGCAGCAAGGTCTGTTTTGCGTCCGTGGCACATCCACGGAGCAACGGCCAAGCAGAGAGAGCAAATGTCAAGTCTCCGCGAGGCTTAAGAACAAAGACTTTCGACAGGCTGCGCAAGAGTGGAAGGCGCTGGATTGACGAGTTGCCGGCGGTTCTTTGGTCGATCAGAACAATGCCAAATCGAGCCACCGGCCAGACACCCTTTGCCCTGGTTTACGGGGCAGAAGCAGTTCTCCCCACAGAACTCATATACGGGTCACCTCGAGTGCTCGCTTATGATGAGCTTGAGCATGAGTGATTGCGGCAAGATGACGCGACGCCCTTGAGGAAGATCGCCTCGGGCGGTCAGTGAGAGCAGCATGCTACCAAAGAAGCCTTGCGCCGCTACCATAGTCGCAAGGTTCATGCCCGAGCTTTGAGGAAGGCGACCTTGTTCTTCGGCACGTTCAGTCGGCCAAGAATTCCAACAAGTTGACGCCGAAGTGGAAGGCCCTTATCGGGTAACATGAGTCACCAGGCCCGGCGCAGTCCGGCTGGAGACCGAAGATGCCATTCCAGTGAGCAACTCCTGGAACATCGAGCATCTCCGCAAGTTTTACCCATAAGGCGCGGCTTGCCGGGCCTCCTGGCAAGCTACCCTTTTGTACAAGACTTGTCGGCAAGGCATGTAACCCTTTGTACAAAGCCAGGCATAGACCCTGAGCATAAATAAACGAAGCGCTAGCGCCCTAAGTTATAGCATGCATGCTAGGCTGAGTCTCGTCCTTGGTTAGGGTCGATAGTGCTTAGTGGCGGCTAACCCCTAGCTTAGAGGTCGAGTGCGCGTCTCTCTGTTCTTCTTTATCTTCTTTGGTTCGCAGGACACATGAATATCCTCGCCGAGCTCCTTTGGAAGAAAGGGGACGGACCGGCGTACGAGTCCCGGCAAGCCAATACTGCCGGGGGGCTACAAGGGCAAAGATCCACCCATGGCAAGCCGAAGTTGCCGGGGGCTGTAGATTCAGATAGGTTCTCTATCCCTTATCATGTGTTTCGTTATGGACTGAGGGATGTGAAACCTCCTTTTATCCTTAGGCTACCGTGCTCTCCTCATTCCGGACCCTTGGACTCGTTTCCTCGGACCGAATTTGGTCGTAGTCGCGGCAACAAGGAAATAAAACAAGGTGCCTAGGCCCATGATACATCTCCAACGTATCTATAATTTTTGATTGCTCCATGCTATATTATCTATTGTTTTGGACTATATTGGGCTTTATTTTCCACTTTTATATTACTTTTGGGACTAACCTATTAACCGGAGGCCCAGCCCAGAATTGCTGTTTTTTGCCTATTTCAGTGTTTCGAAGAAACGGAATATCAAAACAGAGTCCAAACGGAATGAAACCTTCAGGAACGTGATTTTCTCATCAGATAAGATCCAGGAGACTTGGACACTCCATCAAGAAAGACACGAGGCAGCCACGAGGGTGGAGGGTGCCCCCCTAGGGCATGCTCCCCTGCCTTGTGGGCCCCCCGAAGCTCCACCGACATACTCCTTCCTCCTATATATACCTACGTACCCCCAACAGATCAGAGACGGAGCCAAAAACCTAATTCCACCGCCGCAACTTTCTGTATCCACGAGATCCCATCTTGGGGCCTGTTCCGGAGCTCCACCGGAAGGGGATTCCACCATGGAGGGCTTCTACATCATCATCATAGCCTCTCCGATGAAGTGTGAGTAGTTTACTTCAGACCTTCGGGTCCATAGTTAGTAGCTAGATGGCTTCTTCTCTCTTTTTGGATCTCAATACAACGTTCTCCCCCTCTCTCGTGGAGATCTATTCGTTGTAACCTTCTTTTTGTGGTGTGTTTGTTGAGACCGATGAATTGTGGGTTTATGATCAAGATTATCTATGAACAATATTTGAATCTTCTCTGAGTATGATTGAGTTATCTTTGCAAGTCTCTTCGAATTATCCGTTTGGTTTGGCCAACTGGATTGGTAGTTCTTGCAATGGGAGAAGTGTTTAGCTTTGGGTTCAATCTTGCGGTGTCCTTACCCAAAGGATAGAAAGGGTTGCAAGGCACGATTGTATTGTTGCCATCGAGGATAACAAGATGGGGTATTTATCATATTGCATGAATTTATTCCTCTACATCATGTCATCTTGCTTACAGGCGTTACTCTATTTTCATTAACTTAATACTCTAGATGCATGCCGGATAGCTACGATGAGTGGAGTAATAGTAGTAGATGCAGGCAGGAGTCGGTCTACTTGTCTCGGACGTGATGCCTATATACACGATCATACCTAGATATTCTCATAACTATGCTCAATTCTGTCAATTGCTCAACAGTAATTCGTTCACCCACCGTACAATACCTATGCTCTTGAGAGAAGCCAATAGTGAAATTTATGGCCCCCGGGTCTATTTTCATCATATTAATCTTCCTATGCTTTATTATTGCTTTGCTCTTTACTTTGCCTTTTATTTTACTTTGCATCTTTATACCAAAAATACCAAAAATATTATCTATCATCTCTATCGATCTCACTCTCGTAAGTGACCGTGAAGGGATTGACAACCCCTATTCGTGTTGGTTGCGAGGAGTTATTTGCTTTGTGTAGGTACGAGGGACTTGCGTGTGGCCTCCTACTGGATTGATACCTTGGTTCTCAAAAACTGAGGGAAATACTTATGCTACTCTACTGCATCATCCTCTCCTCTTCGGGGAAAACCAACGCAAGCTCAAGACATAGCAAGAAGGGTTTCTGGCGCCGTTGTCGGGGAGTCTACGCAAAAGTCAACATACCAAGTACCCATCACAATCCTTTATCTCTCGCATTACATTATTCGCCATTTGCCTCTCGTTTTGCTCTCCCCCACTTCACCCTTGCCGTTTTATTAGCCCTCTCTTTTTCGTTTGCCTTTTTCTCGCTTGCTTCTTGTTTGCTTGTGTTGCCATGTGCCTTCTATATGCTTGCATCTTCGCTATGTAAAACCTATTGTTATGGATCCTCATCCCCTTGCTAATCTCTTTAAGAGATCCAATTATGATGAACCTATTGCTAGTGAGTTTTGTGCACTAGATTATCTTTATGAGGTTTTGCTTGAAATTCGCGAATCTGAAAATTGTGATGATGTGCTGAAAGAAGAAACTTATGAAGTGATTCATGATAGATCTTTGCATAAAAAGCATGATTGCAATGATGTTATTATAAATTCTATTAATGCCAATTGTGCTAATAATATGCAAAACCCTAAGCTTGGGGATGCTAGTTTTGCTATGTCTACTACTTGTTGCAATGATCATGATTGGGGTGATTCTTCTTATGATCTTGAAAATTTATTTAAGCCTCATGATGGATATGAGATTGATAATAATGTTTGCAATAGTATTGAAAGTGGGTTTGGAAGAGTGTCAACTTTAGATCCCACATATTTGTATTTTTATCAATTTTATGAAGTTTTTGATAAAAGTGGGTTTGGAGAGGTCATGACTTTAGCTAATGTTAATCCCACTATTTTGGAAGAGTGTCAACTTTGCATAAATGTGGATCGTGTTAAGCATATTTTTTGTGATAGCTATATTGTTGAATTTGCTTATGATTACACATGTAATTATTATGAGAGAGGAAAATATGGTTGTAGGAATTTTCATGTTGCTAAATTACCTCTCGTCATGTTGAGATTGCTATTGTTCCTTTCCGCTTCCTTGCATATGCTAGTTTTTGTTTGCTATGATAATTTGTTTGCCTATAATATGCCTATGCATAGGAAGTATGTTAGACTTAAGTGTGTTTGTCACATGTTTTATGATGCTCTCTTTATGCTTCAATTCTTGTCTTTCACGTGAGCATCATTGAAATCTTAATGTCTAGCTAGGGGCGTTAAACCATAGCGCTTGTTGGGAGGCAACCCAATTTTATTTTAAGTTTTTTATTTTTGTTTCTGTTTAGGAATAAATAATCCATCTACCTTCTGTTTAGATGTGTTTTTATGCTTTAATTAGTGTTTGTGCCAAATTAAACCTATAGGATCTTCTTGGATAATAGTTATTTGATCTTGCTGTAATTTCCAGAAACTTTTGGTTCACGAAAACAATTGTTAAAAATCACCAGAACGTGATAAAATAGTGATTACTATTTCTGCTGATCAATAAACAAATTTCCTAGGTCGTCCTATTTTGGCTGATTTTTTGGAGTTCCAGAATTTTGCGTTAGTTACAGATTACTACAGACTGTTCTGTTTTTGACAGATTCTGTTTTTCGTGTGTTGTTTGCTTATTTTGATGAATCTATGGCTAGTAAAATAGTTTATAATCCATAGAGAAGTTGGATACAGTAGGTTTAACACAAATATAAATAAAGAATGAGTTCATTACAGTATCTTGAAGTGGTCTTTTGTTTTCTTTCGCTAACAGAGCTCACGAGATTTCTGTTGAGTTTTGTGTTGTGAAGTTTTCAAGTTTTGGGTGAAATTTTTTTATGGATTATGGAACAAGGAGTGGCAAGAGTTTAAGCTTGGGGATGCCCATGGCACCCCCATGAAAATCCAAGGAGACCAAAAGTCAAAGCTTGGGGATGCCCTGAAGGCATCCCTCTTTCGTCCACTTCCATCGGGTAACTTTACTTGGAGATATATTTTTATTCACCACATGATATGTGTTTTGCTTGGAGCGCCTTGTATTATTTGTGTCTTTGCTTGTTAGTTTACCACAATCATCCTTGCTGTACACACCTTTTGAGAGAGCCATACATGAATTGGAATTTGTTAGAATACTCTATGTGCTTCACTTATATCTTTTGAGCTTTATAGTTTTGCTCTATGTGCTTCACTTATATCTTTTGAGCTTTACAGTTTGCTCTAGTACTTCACTTATATCTTTTAGAGCACGGTGGTGGATTTATTTTAAAGAAACTATTGATCTCTCATGCTTCACTTAGATTATTTTGAGAGTCTCAAATAGCATGGTAATTTGCTTAAAATAATAATATGCTTGGTATTCAAGATTTGTAAAACTTTCTTTTGAGTGCGTTGAATACTAAGAAAAGTTTGATGCTTGATAAATGTTTTGAGATATGTAGGTGATAATATCAAAGTCGGCTAGTTGAGTAATTGTGAATTTAAGAAATGCTTGTGGTGAAGTTTGCAAGTACCATAGCATGCACGTATGGTAAACGTTATGTAACAAATTTGAAACATGAGGTGTTATTTGATTGTCCTCCTTATGAGTGGCGGTCGGGGACGAGCGATGGTCTTTTCCTACTAATCTATCCCCCTAGGAGCATGCGCCAGTAGTGCTTTGGTTTTTGATGGCTTGTAGATTTTTGCAATAAGTATGTGAGTTCTTTATGACTAATGTTGAGTCCATGGATTATACGCACTCTCACCCTTCCATCATTGCTAGCCTCTTCGGTACTGCAGCATTGCCCTTTCTCACACCGAGAGTTGGTGCAAACTTCGCCAAAGGCATCCAAACCCCGTGATATGATACGCCCGTCACACATAAACCTCCTTATATCTTCCTCAAATCAGCCACCATACCTACCTATTATGGCATTTCCATAGCCATTCCAAGATATATTGCCATGCAACTTTCCACCATACCGCTCTTCATGACGATTCATCATTGTCATATTGCTTAGCATGATCATGAAGTTGATATAGTATTTGTGGCAAAGCCACCGCTCATAATTCTTTTCATACATGTCACTCTTGATTCATTGCATATCCCGTACATCACGGAGGCATTCATATAGAGTCATACTTTGTTCTAGTATCGAGTTGTAATCATTGAGTTGTAAATAAATGGAAGTGTGATGATCATCATTTTCTAGAGCATTGTCCCAAAAAAAGGCCAAAAGAGAAAAAAAAGAAGGACAAAAAAAAGAATAAATAAAAAGGGGCATTGTTACTATCTCTTTTTCCACACTTGTGCTTCAAAGTAGCACCATGTTCTTCATATAGCGAGTCTCATATATAGTGCTTCAAAGTAGCACCATCTTTATCATATAGAGAGATTTGTCGGCTGCTCGGGAACGGGGTACCCAGACTTGCTCGCCTGCTGGCCTGGGCGTGGCTCAAGGAGTGGCTCAAGACGGCCCGCCTTCATCAACACAGGCTCAAGACCTCGCGAGGGGCCAAGCCTGCATGGGCGGACGACAGTGAAGCCTCCTCAGCACGGCCTCTTCAGCCTGGCTTACAGGAGGCAGAGAGATCAAGGCGGGGTACCTCACGAGGTGTCCATGATGCAAGCCATGACGACCAAGGCCGGGCGGGCGCCAGGCGGGCGCCGGCCTGGGCAGAGTCCTTGTTTCCTCTTTGGTGCAAAGGGAGTAAGCGCAGGTAAGAGTATCAAGCAAAGGGAACCATTTTGGTGCAACAAGACCAAGACCAGCAGAATGGCAGGAAGGAGGTCATCGTGGAGCCCAAGACGGCGTCACCACGAGTCTTTGGCAAAGCGAGGACCGACTTTAGTCAGATAAGTGTACTAGATGTTCCCCTTCAAATGGCCAATTGTTGGCACCCTTCCCGCTCAATATTTGGGAAGAGGACCAGGCCCTCGCTCTATAAATAGGACTATCCACCACAGAGTAGAGGGGGGAGATGTCATCTCATAAGAGAGACAGAGAGAGAGAAGCGATCGAACTCACCTGTGCAGTTCATCGTGACTACCACAAGAACTCCTCCTCATGAGGCAGATCTTCCTTGTGTTGTTCATCATCAGCCCCCGAGGCAATCCACCACACCACAAACTGAGTAGGGTATTACACCACAATGGTGGCCTGAACCAAAGATAAACCCTCGTGTCCCTTGTGCCGTTCTTTGTGTAGTTTAGATCCTTGTGAGGCGCATTTAGACGAGGTAGGTTGGAGGCGTGATTTCAAGGCACCCCTGTAGTTCGAACCTAGGGGTCTGCTGTAACCCAAATCCGACAAGTTTCATATGTTGTCACTTTCATATACCGTGGGAATTTTTCATTACGTAACTTGGCTTGTATATTCCAAAGGATGGGCTTCCTCAAATGCCCTAGGTCTTCGTGGAGTAAGCAAGTTGGATGCACACCCACTTAGTTTCTTTTGTTGAGCTTTCATACATTTATAGCTCTAGTGCATCCATTGCATGGCAATCCCTACTCCTTGCATTAACATCAATTGATGGGCATCTCCATAGCCCATTGATTAGCCTCGCTGATGTGAGACTTTCTCCTTTTTGTCTTCTCCACATAACCCCCATCATTATATTCTATTCCACCCATAGTGCTATGTCCATGGCTCGCGCCATATATTGCGTGAAAGTTTATAGGTTTGAGATTACTAAAGTATGAAACAATTGCTTGGCTTGTCATCGGGTTGTGCATGATGAGAGCATTCTTGTGTGACTTAAAATGGAACATGACTAAACTACGTGATTTTGTAGGGATGAACTTTCTTTGGCCATGTTATTTTGAGAAGACATAATTGCTTAGTCAAGATGCTTGAAGTATTATTTTTTAATGTCAATACGAACTTTTGTCTTGAATCTTCGGATCTGAATATTCATACCACAATTAAGAAGAATTACATTGAAATTATGCCAAGTAGCACCGCATCAAAAATTCTCTTTTATCATTTACCTACCGAGGACGAGCAGTGAATTAAGCATGGGGATGCCTCGATACGCTCCAATGTATCTATAATTTTTATTGCTCCATGCTATATTATCTATTGTTTTGGACTATATTGGGCTTTATTTTCCACTTTTATATTACTTTTGGGACTAACCTATTAACCGGAGGCCCAGCCTGTAATTGCTGTTTTTTTTTCCTATTTCAAAGAGTTTCAAGAAACGGAATATCAAACGGAGTCCAAACGGAATGAAACCTTCGGGAACGTGATTTTCTCATCAGATAAGATCCAGGAGACTTGGACCCTCCGTCAAGAAAGCCATGAGGCGGCCACGAGGGTGGAATCCAGGAGACTTGGACCCTCCGTCAAGAAAGCCATGAGGCGGCCACGAGGGTGGAGGGCGCCCCCCCTAGGGCGCGCCCCCCTGCCTCGTGGGCCCCCTAAAGCTCCACCGACGCATTCTTCCTCCTATATATACCCACGCACTTCAACAGATCGTAGATGGAGCCAAAACCTAATTCCACCACCGCAACTTTCTCAGATCCACGAGATCCCATCTTGGGGCCTGCTCTGAGCTCCACCGAAGGGGATTCCACCATGGAGGGCTTCTACATCATCATCATAGCCTCCCGATGAAGTGTGAGTAGTTTACTTCAGACCTTTGGGGTCCATAGTTAGTAGCTAGATGGCTTCTTCTCTTTTTGGATCTCAATACAATGTTCTCCCCTCTCTCGTGGAGATTTATTCGATGTAACCTTCTTTTTATGTGTGTTTGTTGAGACCGATGAATTGTGGGTTTGTGATCAAGATTATCTATGGACAATATTTGAATCTTCTCTGAATGCTTTTATGTATGATTGAGTTATCTTTGCAAGTCTCTTCGAATTGTCCGTTTGGTTTGGCCAACTAGATTGGTAGTTCTTGCAATGGGAGAAGTGTTTAGCTTTGGGTTCAATCTTGTGGTGTCCTTACCCAAAGAATGTAAAGGGTTGCAAGGCACGATTGTATTGTTGCCATCGAGGATAACAAGATGGGGTATTTATCATATTGCATGAATTTATTCCTCTACATCATGTCATCTTGCTTAAGGCATTACTCTGTTTTCATTAACTTAATACTCTAGATGCATGCCGGATAGCGGTCGATGAGTGGAGTAATAGTAGTAGATGCAAAGGAGTCGGTCTACTTGTCTCGGACATGATGCCTATATACATGATCATACCTAGATATTCTCATAACTATGCTCAATTCGGCCAATTGTTCAACAAGAATTGCTCACCCACCGTGAAAATACCTATGCTCTTGAGAGAAGCCACTAGTGAAATCTATGGCCCGGGGGTCTATTTTCATCATATTAATCTTCCTACGCTTTATTATTGCTTTGCTCTTTACTTTGCCTTTTATTTTACTTTGCATCTTTATACCAAAAATATTATCTATCAGATCTCACTCTCGTAAGTGACCGTGAAGGGATTGACAACCCCTATTCGCGTTGGTTGCGAGGAGTTATTTGCTTTGTGTAGGTACGAGGGACTTGCGCGTGGCCTCCTACTAGATTGATACCTTGGTTCTCAAAAACTGAGGTAAATACTTACGCTACTCTGCTGCATCATCCTCTCCTCTTTCGGGAAAACCAACGCAAGCTCGAGACGTAGCAGCCCACCTCATCCCTGCCTCCGCCATGGGTGTGAGAGAGGTCGAGCGAAGTGGGGGACGGCAAGGTTTGTTGCCGGGCGAAAAAAAAACATTTATCTTAAGGATAACGAGGATTCATTCCTTGTCGTGGGTTCCACCCACGAACGAAAATCCCGGCAAACATCCCTTTTTCTTCAAAAAACATCCCGTACAGGTATAGTTCATACGAAATGAAAAACATGAGCAATGGGATTACAAGCTTTAAATTCTACTAAGGCCCGAAGGCTTACAAACTAAAACGAGAGAAGGTGCTCAGAATCCCTTTCTTGTCCCTCTCCTCGTGAAATGGAACAGAAAAGCAGGAGGGCAAAAGGCGCCTAGGCGAAGCCATTAGTGGCGTAAGACACCAAGAGAACATCTTGGTGGCCGCCCAAGGGTGGATGGTGATGGCAGCGCCGGAGGCAGAGCTCAAGATGAGGCGGCAGACGTCAAGACGCTGACGAAAGGCGCCGGTGCTCACAGATTCGACTTGACGGCCTTGCCGCCCGCCCTCTTCCTCTTCCGCAGCCTCCCAACGCCACCGCCCAAGGAGACGACCCGAGAAGTTCAAGGAGCCGGGCGACACGGATGATGGGGTCGCTGGTGCCGCCTGAGCGGGCGCTCGACGCCTAGTCGGACCAGCCATCCTGCCGCCACCTGGCCTCGCTGTTGCTTGCTTGTCCTCCTCGCTACTCTCGCCGAGGAGGAATCTTCGCCATCAAAAGAGCTTCCACACAGCACCTTACTCGAGTCCCGAATCAGTTCAAGATCTTGACGGAGAGGAGGCCACCCTCCATTAGTTTGAAATGGAGAGTGAGCCAATCAGTCATGCTGTGGAGGCGAGCGAAGGTATTCCACCATAGATGAAGATACATGACGTGAGGGGCGGGAACTCGACGCCGCCCATGTGTCGCTGTTCTCAAGAACCCTCATATGTAGCCGCAATGCCATGGGCGGATCCAGCTCCATCTCTCGTGCGAATGGGGTCGGGAGGCGAGGCGACAAAGCGGTGGTCGGGCGCAACTCGACGAAGAATTCACAAGGGTTGTCTCGGCGTGGCCTCCATCGGAGGAGGGGCTGCCGGTGGAGGCGGTTGATCCGCCGCCTGGCCCTCCTCTCCCTCGAGCACCACGATGGCCTTGACCTCGCCCCCTCCCCCTTCCTCTAGCAGCCGGCTCCGCCGCCACAAGGTCTTAGGGAGGAGCGACGCGTTGTATGGCCGAAACCCTCGCCGCCACCGATGAAGCGTTGCCACGCCCCCTCGCCATGGCAGAAGGAAGGAAGAAACAAGAATGGGGAGAGGCAGATGGCGAAGGGTTGAGAGGCACCGTTCCTCCCGCTCCCCTCTTTATAAAGGAGTAGGGCGAGACTCGGCTGCCCCTCTCGCCAATCCGACCCGGCTGAATTGACAACGAGCGGGCCGCCGACCGCCTCCCTCGCCCATTGAAGGCGCTGGAATCGACCCACGTGCGTGCATGACTTCCCACGTCCCACGCGCCTGTCATTTGCCCTGCAGTATGTATGCAGCGAACGTGGCGCAAGGGGCATGCGTAGTGGGACGCGTGGAGCGACGGTTCCCAAGTAGGGGCAGTAAATGGGAGGCGGCCCTGCAGTCTCAAAGAGACACGCAAGCCGCCTCTTTACTATCCATCGCGAGGTGACGCCAAGATGCTTTACACGCCACAAGACGCATGACCCCCACGCCGCTGCTCAACACAGGTCGTGGAGAAGCGCAATGGGCGGACTGGCCATCGCAGAAAATCCGCCTCCCCGCTCACAAGATTGCTCGGGCCTCGCCCAACAACGTGTCGTGACTTATGTATGGCCCGGCCCGGGCTCTGCCGGTGTGCAAAAGTAGGGACTCTCCTTTTGACCCCTTTACTTGTGCACGGGCAGTCGAGCCGCCGCCACGGCCACACATCACACGGCTGTGGAAGGAGGCCGGAGAGAAGCCAAGGCACAAGACAAATAAAGCAACGACAAGGACCAAGGCCACAAGGATCGGATGGGCGAAGCAGGTTTTCCGGCAAGGACCCTTGTCGGGCAGCCTCAAAGAGCCCCGATAAGACCCTTTGCCGGGTAGCTCACCCACGCCATCCGGAAGGAAGCCACCTTGAGCCCACCAATGCTCAAACCGACGATTGGGACAGTGGCTCGGAGGCACCTCCGTGGTGGCATGTAGATCTTTGTGAAGACAAAGAATAATCAAGATCAAGTGAGGATAGGAAGGCAATCATCCTCACCAAAGAAACCCACAAGACCCCCAGCAAGGTCCTTGCCGGGGACGCCTACGCGCCACGGCAAGACCCTTGCCGGGCCACCCGGCAAGGCCCTCGCCAGGCGCTGCCAGCCAGGCTGCCGCCAGCCCGCACCAACCAAGTTTCCACCGCTGCTCACATGCACCGACGACCAAACCAGCCGAGCAGTGCACCTGCGGGCAATATACAACCCTTCGTGGAGGCTCCACCACCGCGCCACCTCACCGCCTGCCTGCCTTACATGGCACCGCATGCATCATCGCTGTGGCGCATGTCGAAGCAAGGAGGAGCGGCGACGGATGGGACGGGCCTCGCTCCCGTCCCCGATAAAGCAAGAGGACACCTAACCAATGCATTAAATGCATCTTGTCCTGTAATACGAGGGATAACCTTGCATCACTGTACCCTTTCCACCTCCCTCGCTACACCGTGGCACCCCTTTTTCTATAAAAGGAGGCCCGAGGCGTACCAGGAAAAGGATTCGCTTTTTGGAGCTCGTTACACCTCGTAGCTAGCTCAAGAACTCAGAATACATCCACCAAAGCAGGACTAGGGTTACGATCCTCGCGTCTTAACCTGGATAAACGAACCACGTACTCTCTGTCAAATCCGCTCTTCTCTCAACCCTGTGCCCCGCAACCGTAGTAGGGATCCTTGTGATCCCATAGGTGTCGTTCCCACCGACACTTGGTGTGCTAGGAACACATACGGAGTGGAGGTAATTAATCTACCAAACCATAGAATATTTTGCACGTATGCATGACTGACTTGGGATGATTCCAAGGGAAACAAAACAAACCTTTTTCAAATTCATGGCGGCAACTTACACCTAATGCACGTGAACTTGGAGAAAGTAACTTCTTTCATCCAAGCATAAGCTTCATGAACGGAACACGAAGGCATTGCTTACAAAGTTTTCAACACTAGGTTGATGTTCAACATGAATCATGGGGGAGACAAAATGTCACGATGGGCTCAACAGCAACTCATCGGAATTTCCATATCACCGGACTTCCACCATCATGTGAACACGGTGATAGCATTGGTCAGACCAAAATATGTAATGGTGTATGCTCGAGGGATCAACCACGAGTAAGACAACATTACGAACATCGTTGGTTCTGATTTGACTTGACGATAGCCCATACTCAAGTCAAAGTTTTGACAAGGCAATAGATCCAACAACTAATCACGAGAACCAATCGATGAAGATATCATATTTCTTCAACACACACACACACACACACACACACACACACACACTAAAAGATATCCCTTAACATGAACTAAGTCAGACAAGCTTTTATCTTCCAACTCTCCAAGTTGTTGTTTGGCTTAACCAACTAGCTCAGGGGTATCCAACACAGATTCTTGGAGAAGGGGTGGTTTATAAGAAACCAACTTGATCACGAACTCAACATAGCGGTCAGGTGACAACCTGGTTATACTTCCGAGAAGACTTTCGGAAAATAACGAACCACCGATATGTTACTAAGCTCGAGAACAATCTTGCTTTTTAGGGCAAGATGATATGATCGAAAGAGTGAGGGATTGACACAATCCCAACTCATGGATCGAAGAGTGCACCAGAAATAAGGACTAGGTAGCACGATCAATCTTAGGATGATGATTTAATAACCAACACGCTAAGAATGAGAATATCGTCCGTTTACTACAAAGCGACGAGTTGCTCGGAATATTGATTTCACACATCACAATTCACTTGTCGGCATTCTGGTTACAACAAAACGGAACCGAGGAATGAACAATGATGGCAAGAAGTAGCACTAAATCAAGATTTCATAAGAGGTGGTGCAATTCTCATGAAATTCTTGATAAGAGAGAAGGTGACACGCCACGGTAGAATAGAGCAAAAGCTAGATTGGCATTTGGATCTGCAGATTACAACTGCTTTGACCCAATCCTAGAAATGGATAAGGTACTGGAGTTTGTTTCTCCTAGTCATTCCGGAATAGAATGGCTTGACGGACCACAAGAGTAATAGGCATCAATGAACGAATGCATGCATACTCTTGACTATCAATTGATAGACGAGGGCCAGAAAACAACTAAAGAGGGACAACCCAAAAGAACATATGATTTTCTGAGTTGTGGATGCATGGATTAGCATGTCGAACGAAGTTCAGCGGGTTTCTTCCGAATAACCCATGCAGAAAAGTAGGACTGGCAGAATCACAATATAGAATGGAGAACTCATTGAGAGCACTCTTATTGTGATCTTTTGGTTCAAAGGAACTCCTGCCAAGGATGGTTCATGGTATTTGGAAGAATGATATACCACGGACCTCGAAGACTATCTCAAAGGTTGCTAATATCCTAAAGGTATGAGCAACACTATCAACACGAGGTAAGTAGAGTGAATCTTGGGTCAAAAACCCAGGAATAGAATACATACTACTACTAAATGGCATCACGGGATGCTTTCGAGAATAATGGTCAGAATCATCACACTGGGAATACAAAGCATTGCTAGATTACTAGGTGACTCCGTAAGACACCTAGGGTCATAATAATAGCTCCAACATATATGTCGAGGCAACAGAGTACCTCAATTCACCGATTAGTGTGGTTGAACTGGCCCAAAGGAACATCGGTAACGAGAAGAGGGATTCTGCAAATGCTTCAGATTAGTTAGAAACCTGGGACGACTCGGACAACATAATGACTGTAAATGCTCAAAAAGATTTGAGACATCCTGCAACATAGTGGCATGACCACTCAGCATCTCAATATCAAGGTTCTGAGGCCAGCTATGAGTATACGGAAATAGTAGAAACTGAGCTGAGACTTAAATCCAACAATCTTATAAGTCTATGAATTAGTAACATGTCATCCTGATAGATAGATGAGAAGGCGTAGTTCTTAATCCCCGTAGAAAAGAAGAGGCTGACTTACATCAGAAGGGCATAAGGTAAAGAAGGAAAAAGAGCCTTACGCTCCTTCCACAATCAATTCTCTTACATAACTAAAGAATTTCTAGACTCAACTTCACCAGCTTTGGCTTGGTAATCCTACAGTAGTCGTGCTCAGATACCAAAGCTGTCGTGACTCGACCCTAAGTCACACCGATCTAGCCTGTAACACCTCATATCACTTTGCGGCCTCACGACGGTATTCCCATGGGTGTCGCTTACCATGGCCCGAACGCTTACGCCTTTTGTCTCACGATATGATAGTGTCGCTAGCATCCATATGACAGAGAACCCGGCCGACATGACTAGTCGTGGAACCCAAAGTGGCACTAACTTATGAGGACAGTATACATGAATCAACATCGAGCATGTCGGCCAGCCAGCCATGAATCCGGCTGTAGCACTAGGCTAACAGGACTGGAACCCGGGTGTAGCAGGCTAGGCAGACTTGATGTCACCGCTGACATTTCAAGGCGATGTATACAGAACGAAGTGAATCACATGCCGCCGGTCAAGTGTTCCGGAGCAAGAGTGTCTAGCAGGACTCCGTGAACCGGGTGAAGGACTACTATGGCTCATGGAAGCACAAGACTACATTTCCCCATAAGAGAGGCTACCAAGGATAAACAACTAGGTTGTCGGATCCCACACATACCAAGCATTTCAATTATACACACAATATGCTCGATATGTGTAAATACAACATGGCATCACAACATAACTCTAAGACTCAAGTATTTATTCATTAGCCTCCGAGGAGCCAAGTATTACAAAGATGGGTCTCATGACCCCAACATACAGAGCATACAAACAACAAGCACATGCGGAAGCTTAACATGTCTGAGTACAGACATCTACAAATGAAAAAGGCTGAGAAGCCTGACTATCTACCAGATCCTGTTGAGGGCACAAGATCGTAGCTGAGGTATCAAGCTAAACGTCGAAGTCCACATTATAACTACTAGCTTAGACCGACGCCTCTCTCGTGAAACATAAAATAGGCAAACGTGAGTACAAATGTACCCAAAGAAGACTTACATCGTAACTAACTACATATGCATCGGTATCAACAAAGGGGGTGGTGGAGTTTAACAGCAGCAAGCCAGCTTTGACTCAGTGGCTATCCTGAACTATGTTTGCAAGTAACTCATTTGAGGTGGCGCACACGAGTCCACATATTCACCATGTCAATACACCACTATGGATCCGCTCCCGTCTCACGGGAAGGCCATCCATAGCACTCACGCTTATCTTGCGAGTTTTAGAGTATCCACTTTCACTTGTCTATGAACTTTTATAGGCAACCCAGAAGTCCTGCATCGAGGACACGGCTATTCAATAGATGATGTTAACCCCGCAGAGGTGTACTTCACATACATGTTTCCACCACTTAGCTGCTGCAGACACAACATGTGCTCGGCAGACTTCTGCTTAAAGTCGACGTGGGTGTAGACCACGACCTACCTAAACACTCAAGTCTCTAGTCTAGGTTTATCGCCTATTCAGGTTCCATCCGTAGGGAGTCCGCCGAGGTTTCCACATACGGCCCCGAATGATGTGTACAGGGTTCCGCGACACCAAACGGGTGCCTGGCATACCCGGCCACGTGCCTACCGCATCACAACCCACCCCTCGGGTCAGGGCTGCGCACGGCCTCCAGGATACTACAAACACCAGAAACTACTTGCAACTCCTGGACAGAGGACTAGTGTGGTTAAGAATTCGAGCGGGGTCATATTTCAGGGCCCAATGCATGGTAGTAGTAGTTCATGGATCACAAACACAGAACTCTGGGCCTCGAGGACGGCTTCAATGAGACAACCCACCATGTACTCCTACATGGCCTCTCACCGCTACCTTTTACCAAATCGTGTTCACACACTTAGCTCACACACATTAGGACATGTTCACCACTTTCCAATTCATCCCCGGCGAATCAGACCTGACTCAACTCTATGCAAAGAGTGTGGCATGACAAACAAACATGAATGAGTAGGCACATCAGGGCTCAAACAACTCCTACTCATGCTAGTGGGTTTCATCTATTTATCGTGGCAATGACAGTCATGCAGAGGATAAGTGGGTTCAACTACCGCTGCATGTAACAAATTGAATCGTTGTTGTCCTAATGCAAGAAAAGAGAGCAGGAGCGAGAGAGTGGGATTGTATCGGAATGAACAAGGGGTTTTGTTTGTCGACACTTCAAGATAGCATTGAGTCTTCATCGCTGTCGACGATCACAACGTTGGAACAACGCTCACCGAGGGGGAACAACACCGGCAACAGAGAGAAAACACAATCAATGCAATGCAAAAATATGATGCATGAATGTGACATGGCAATATGCCGTTGATTGAGCAAATGCAACTAGCCACAAGTTAAATGAAGTTTGTTTGAACCCTAGGTTCAAATTCAAACTCCATATGTGAAGGTTTAAATGCCCTTTATATGATTTGTCCTAAACAGAAGCCATAAGTTGTTCTAACATGCCTGAAAATGGTACAGATGGATAGATTGGATTTTTCAGATCATTATATATATATAAATCTTTGCATTTGGAGTTACGCTTGAATTTGTATGATTTTTCAAAGTTTAGGTTATTTTCTTAAAATAAATAAATGAAATAGATTTATTTAAAATCCAGAAAAACATTATCAAGGCCATCATAGGGTCACATGACATCAAGAAGTCAAAGGCGCCAAACAGTCAAACCTCGATCAGTGGGGTCCCACCGGTGAGTGTCACGGTGTTGGTTAGGGTCACGACATGTGGGCCCAACCAACCACCATGTCAACGGGGTCAACTTGTGCATGTGGGTCCACCGGGTTTTAAACAAACCTATACAAAAACAAACTGGGATTAATTAGGGCATGGGGCCCACCCGCCAAAGGAGCTAGGGGGTCGCTTAGTGGCATCATTAGCGCTTAATTAAGGTGCCATGTCATCCTCGCCGGAGGTTAACCGACAACGACCTCGCCGACGGCGGAGGTGCATCGTGTGCTCGCTACGGAGCACCGTTTGATGCGCGATTTGCTCCTATTGGTTCCTCGGGAGGCGCCATGTGGAGCAAGCGGTGTAAAGGGAGGTTTGAGCTCGCCGGAAACGAAGCCGGGCGGCGGCCGGAGTTCGCCGCTGGTGGTTTTGTTGCTGCGGGCGAAGAAGGGAGAATGTACGCACTAGCGAGGCGCGACGAGGTGCGGTGAGTGCGTTAGGCACCTGCGCGTGCCCAAATGGTCACCGGAGTGACGCCGACGTCGAGCTCGCGCGGCGGCGTGCTACAGTGAGCAAGGGCGCGGCGTCTACAGCGAGAAAATGAAGCAGAGAAGACGGGGTTCGACGCAGGATCTCACAGCGGTTGCAGCAAGCGTCGAAGTGGGCTCGGGGAAGGCCGGACAGCGACGTACGGGCGCTGGCGATTTCGGTGTAGAGGCGGTGAATATGGCGGGGTAGAGGGTGATGCAGGGCGTCCGGCATCGTGTGAGCTGACGGAGAGGCGCGGGCGATGGAGGCGGAGCCCATGGGCAGGTCGGAGAGGCGAGGGGAGCACGGTGGCTGCGGGTTTCTCGGCGGCGAGCGCGTGGCGGTTGCGGCCATGGCGAGGAGAGGGTGAGAGAGGGGACGAACAGAGGGGGGAGCGAACGTGAAGGCTCTGGGGTCCGCGTGGCGCACCTAGCGACGCCTGTGAGCAAGCGAAAGGTGGGAGGTGGTCGGGCGCCAAGGCGCAAGGCCGGGCACGCGCCGTGCCCTCCCGGCAGAGGAGGAAGACGACAGGAGGAGGCGGTGGGATGGGCCGGCCAGCTACAAAGGCCGGTTGGGCTTTGGTGGGTGCTGTGTAGGTATCTTCTCTCTCTCGCTTTTCCTATTTTAGTTTCTGCTTTCTATTATACTGTTGTCTTTAGGGCTTTATTAAAAATACTTAAACAGATCCAAAAATCATGAAATCGCTCAATGCCACTGCTTGGAATATAACCAACAACAAACATTTTAGTTTATGATTATTTGAGCATTTAAAATATTTAATAGCATTTATATGCCCAAATGCAAATACTATATGATTTAATTCAGAGCCCAAATATGTCATGGAAAAATGTGCAACACCGGTTATTGCTTCTAGCATTTTCCGTAAATGATGAACATTTTGAAAGCCATTTGGATTCACTGAGAATATTTTAGTTGAACCTAGTGAATTCCTTTGATGCTAGGGTTTAAACAATCCCCATTTCAAGTTCATTTGAAACTTTAAACATGATGACACTCATGAGGCTAGCCTAGTGCATTGCCGTAAGTTAGGGATGTGACACTGCTCAAGACCCTCACGAACGGCATACCGCACTCGATCGATTTGTTATCCTCCGGTGCTCGACCTTTTGACATGTACGCCCATCACCGCCGACTTTTCGCTTTGGGCGAATCTGGCTCGCTTCCATCGCCTGCAGGAGATACTCAAGGATCATGTGTGACTGCCGCCGAGGAGTATATCGCCACCTCATCGCTGGCTGCCTCGCTTTCTTCCGTGATACATTGCCACATGGCCCTCACCGCCCTCGAAATATTCCACTCATTGTCAAACCAAGTAAGGATCTCCTTCAACTTGGCTAACTTTTGCTCGGTCGCCATCGGGTGATCTCGGCCAGATCTGGCCAGATCCCTCCATAGATGTCCTTCTGAGTGGTCCGGTGCTAGCTTTGGAAGATGGGAGGAGAGACGATGGTCTTGCAATAGAGAAGAGGGAGAGGCGAGACGGTGGTTTTGGAATGGAGATGATGGACAGGAGAGGTTCCCCTGCCTTTTGGTCGGCCGGCTGTGGGCCCCAAGGCCAGGTGGGACCCATGTGTCAATGTCTCAATGGCAGGATGGGCTACGCTGGGGGATACTGGCCCCGAGGAGAGAGGTGGTGGTTTTGCAATGGAGAAGAGGGAGAGGCGAGATGGTGGTTTTGGAATGGAGATGATGGAGAGGAGAGGAGGTGGTTTTGCAATGGAGAAAAGGGAGAGGAGCATGCAGCAGCGATTTAGGATTGGACGAGAGGGCCGACGCGCTGTGACTTGATCAAAATCAAAATCAATTTACCCTTCAATTAAGAAAGCGACCCCACATTAACTAGTCTCCCTTTTATTCTGGGTCATAATTGACCATGCTTTTCGCAAATAAAATATATGTTATACGTTGCAAAAATAATATAATTAGAAAGTACATTCAGATACGAACCAAATGATACAATTTTTGGTGACATGCATTCACATTTTGCTTGTCAAATACAGTACGTGGTCAAACTTTGACCCAAAATACGCAAAACAAAAAATACTTCCAAGACCAGCGTCGCTCTTCCACTCTTCTCCTCTTAAACCACCGCCATTCCTCTCCTATTCCAATCTAAATCCTGCGCCGCTCCTATCCTCTTCCATTTCAAAACCACCGCCTCCTCTCTCCTGCTCCAATCCAAAACCAGCGCTACTCCTCTCCCGCTCTAAACTAAAACCTGCGCTTGCTCCTCTCCTCTTCCATTCAAAACCAAAGGTCAAGCGAAAGTGAAGGTGATGTGGAGAAGTAGATCGATGGAGGAGCACAACCAATATGTGAGGATCGCAGACGGCGACCCTGTGAAGCTAGCCAGGATGTTGGAGATACAATCTTGGTTTGACAACAAGGACCAACTAGCGGCGACGGAGACGACGACATCCATGGCCAAATATCTGCAACAAAGCGAAAAGGCGGCGATACTCCCAGAGGGAGTCGCACGGGAGTACATAGAGCTGCTCCTCTGGGCCATGGAGCAAACAGATTCATCGAATCCGATCGTGAGGGAGCGGTGGTGGGAGTATCGATCCCAAATGGAGCATCCACCAGAGATTGAAGGATCGAGCATCTACAGGGTGCCGTTTGTGAGGGTGACGTGCCAGAGCGAGCCGGTGGAGTCTTCGTCGACCAAAACCAACTGCAAGAGGAGAAAAATAGTTGGCCGACGACGCTTCCCCGCCATCCTCTCCCTCGCCATTCACATCGTTTCACAGGGCGGCTGTCTGCCGCCGAGGAATAGGAGAGATTTGCCCCCTGCACTAATAGTTAGGCAGGTTGTCAATTGTCGAGGAGCTTAGGGTTGTTAGTATTTGCAGGTTGTGAATTGTGTTTTGTGTTGTGTATTTTGAGATTACTTTCAGATATGAATGTCTTTTGAATTTCAGATTTGCAGTATTGAGCATATGTAGTATTTTATGAATTCTAGAGATCTATTTTTAGCACCTAAAAAATGTAGTTCCATAGGAGTATAAAAGTGCAGACAATGTGATTCTCAGAGAAGAAACTGCAAGTTTCAGTTTCAGATAAGAAACTCCAAGTTTAGTTTCAGATAAGAAACTGCAACTTTCAGAGGTAGAGCATTTATATTAACAAGGCCTTTTCAAAAAGTGTTAACATCATGCTGGAAGTTTTATTCATGGTCGAAATCGAACTACCAAATGAAGTTAACATCATGATGATCAACATTCATGCATAGCACATCTTCATATGATGCATAGTCAAAAAGATATGCTATTTTCAAAATGCCCACACAATGTCGAGTGTGCGTAAAACAGAGAAAACGAGGGACGATGTTTTGACAAGTGTAGGACGTGGTGTTGTAGATGACAATTGGCACCCACATGCCAATAAAGGCAGAGGCAAAATTTTTGGAGATATTTTCTCTGCACAGGTGGAATCGAACCCGGGCGGAACAAATGCCTCTGCCTAGGCTTTCTTTTTAACATACAAGAGCCCATGACCTCGGATGGGAGGTCCATAAGGCTATTTGTATTTTCTAGAGGGCCGTCATGTATCGACCGGCCTATGGACCTCCCATCCGAGGTTTTATTTTTCCTGAAACATCGGCACCCAAATTTATGTATTTTTTTTTGAAGAAAACGCAGAGGTCTGTTCTATTTTTCTATATAAGAATAGGAACGCCTGGTCCAACTTATGTTTCCATTCTAACTATATTATATATATCTAAATTATTTTATATGTTATTATATATTATTGTTATTGTCATCATATATTTAATAGATACTTACATATATAAGAAAACAATATCCCATATCTTGTTAACTTATAAAAATAATTTCTTAACAATAAAATCCTGGAATTTTTTTGGCAACGAAAATCCTTGTGATTGTGTACAAAAGCTTGGTAAGATTTAAGGACCAATGTAATAATAAATCACTTATTATTTAAATATATATATAACAAAATGCTCAGCTCCTGTTTATTTTTTGATAACATTGCTGCGCCCACCCCAACATTATAGTTAGAATCAGCCCAACAAAATCGTGTATTTTGAGAAAGTGCAAATGGCCTGTAATTTTTAAGAAAAGCATAAATGGGTCAAGATGGACGCTTACATTATTTGTTCACCCAGCCCAACTAATGGATTGTAATTCAAAAAAGAGATCAAATTGATCAGTAAATTCTACCCGCAAAAAAAAAGATCAGAATTCTGAAAAATGGGTTGAATACGTGCCACATTTTGGAGGCTGAAATGTGGGCCAATAGGACGAAGCCAATGCAAGTCGTTGTCAACTTAGTCAACAAATGATTCTCGACATCGTTAGCCCTTGGATTTACATCCAACGACCGCATCCATCTTCAATCTCTCGCCTTCTTCCTCCAAAGACCGCCGGGACCACCTCGCCCCGCCTCCCCGGGCTGCTAGCAGCTCGCTTAGCACGCGTCAGGTGAAGCGCCACTCCACCGCTGGCTAGGCCATCCTCCACCCCTCCACACCTCCCTGTTCTTCTCCATCGATCGCCGAGCCACACCGCGCCGTAACTAGTTAACCTCAGACACCTCTCCGTCATGACTCTACTCCCGCCTTCCCATCTCCCGGCTCGTTGTCCGGGCCTCGCCGCCATCCACCACCTTGGATGCGCCGCGCGTGAGTGGTCAACGTGGTCAACGAACGACACCATCGGAAGTAGAGTGTGCGTGGAGAGGCCGATACCTGGGTCCATAGCCGCACGCAAGGAAATGCCTCCTTATTACGCCGCAAAATAATGATTCCTCCACTGACAGCTTGGGACTCACGGAAGGTCCTTTGTATTTCGTGAAAAAAATGTTCCCAGCGCTGATAGGTCGGACCACCAGCTATATCTTCGCACGCAAGGAAGTGCCTCCTTATTATGCACAAAACAATGAATACCCCCCCTGCTAGTTGGGACCCACCTTGGTGGGAGGCTGACTTGTGGGCCTACTAAGTTGACGGGGACGGAGTGCTTTGTCAACTTAGTCAATATGAACGATTCTAGCTCCAAAGGACCGCACGATGTCCATCCAACGGTCAGAGTGCTTCTTCAACCTCTGGTCTTGTTGCTCCAGCCACCCAAAGCAGCGCGGTCATGCCGCATGCTCCTGCCTCCCGTGGGTCAGGCTATGCTTCCGCTGAGGCCTCACCGCTTCTACTATTCCCAATCATTGCCGGGCGACGGCAGAGCCTCACACCGCAGCCGAACCAAAGTGAACCCTCAGACTTCCTCTCCGTATGCGGGCTTCCATTGCCGCTGTCTTCCCTGCTCCGCCGCCCCTTCCTAGGCATTGCTGCTGCCCACCGCCTGGTGCTCTTGGCACGGCGTGGTCAATATGGTCAAGGAACCACTTCCATCGAAGAGTATCAGAGGTGGAGAGTGTCGTGTCAAAACCGGCGGATCTCGGTAGGGGGTCCCGAATCGTATGCGTCTAGGCGGATGGTAACAGGAGACAAGGGACACGATGTTTTTACCTGGTTCGGGCCCTCTCGATGGAGGTAAAACCCTACTCCCGCTTGATTAATATTGATGATATGGGTAGTACAAGAGTAGATCTTCCACAAGATCGTAGAGGCTAAACCCTAGAAGCTAGCCTATGGTATGATTGTTGTCTGTCCCACGGACTAAAACCCTCCGGTTTATATAGACACCGGAGAGGGCTAGGGTTACACAGAGTCGGTTACAATGGAAGGAGATCTACATATCCGTATCGCCAAGCTTGCCTTCCACGCCAAGGAAAGTCCCATCCAGACATGGGACGAAGTCTTCAATCT
The DNA here is from genome assembly GCA_021605145.1 of Aegilops bicornis. Classification (NCBI taxonomy): domain Eukaryota; kingdom Viridiplantae; phylum Streptophyta; class Magnoliopsida; order Poales; family Poaceae; genus Aegilops; species Aegilops bicornis. The sequence continues at coordinate 538,159,661 of CM038675.1, forward strand.
TGTATCTTCGTAGTCCAGGAGTCCGCCAAAGGTCATAGTCCCGCCATCCGGACACCCCCTAATCCAGACTCCTCAAGAGTCTCCCGAACCAGGCTTCAATGACGATGAGTCCGCGCGCAGTTTGTCTTCGCATTGCAAGGCGGGTTCCTCCTTCAATACTTCATAGAAGATTTTGAACACAAGGATAGTGTCCGCTCTACAAAATAATTTCCACATAACAATCAGAGAGAATAATATTTACACAAATCCAATCTGCCGACATATTCCGCAGCTAAGGTCATCACAACACGCCAAGCCTTTATTTGAATTGTTTTACCGTCCCACCTCAGCGCCGCTTAGCGAGGTGGTTTCCTTGGCACGCCTTGTCAAAGTAGAGATCGTGGTCTCCTTATTCCGGATTCTCATCAATACGACGTGGGTAACCTAATCGCGCTTGCTGGCACGCCTCCTCTATCGGCGAGTCCACAAACTGTCACGGGAGGGTTCTTGGTATTCAAGCTCTTTATAAAGACACCAAGGCTCTACTCCTTTCTTTCAATCTCAATCGAAGTCCGCACCGCTCGAGTTCCAACACCCAAAGCTCCAGATTTAGGTGCTTGGACCTTCGATGATGTCCGCCCGACCTTCAAGGCCGGGTGGATGCCTTCCTCGCCACGGAAGAAGACGCATAAAGCCGAGAGATGCTGTATTTAACCGGGCAAATCTCGCATAGGCTGCCTGCTCAAGGGCAAGTTATTCCCACTCCCAAGCCCGGTGAGAGCGTGGTGTTCAAGGCCTCACTTCCTTGGGGTTAGGCTTCCGATGGACCCCTTCGTGAGGGGGGGCTCATGTTTTATTATGGGTTAGAATTTCACAACTTGGATCCGGATTCCATCCTCCACATCTCATCGCTCATCGTCGTGTGTGAAGCCTTCCTCCGTGATTACCCCTCACTTCGGATTGTGGCTCAAGACCTTCAAAGTAGAGCTAAAGATGATCAAGCGGAGTGCTGGAGGGGCTGTTATAAGCAAGAATGTTGATGCTCCATGGCCCGAGGGCTCTTTCCAAGAGGAGTTCAGCTTTATGGCAACGAGAGTGGTTTTATATCACAGCGCCTGTGGGCACCAACCGGGTGGCGCCCCGCCTTTCGCCGGGTCCTCCCCACGGCCGGGCGCCATGGGTCAACAAAGGGTTCGACTGGGGCCGCCCAAGGACGTGCCCTTGTTGCAGGCCGCATTCAAGATCTCCTGAAAGAGACATCAACCTGGCCAGAGTGGCGCAAGTCATGTTGATTCGCCGCACTTTGCCCTGCAAACGCCGCCCCCTCCGCCTGTGGGAGTTTAATCCCGAGGGACCACGAGCTCTCCAACACTTTACGGGCATGACGCCCATGGAGATGCATGAATTGTTCTTCGAATCACAAGCAATGTGTCCAGACTTGACCGGGGACGCAGGTCTAAGCTGCAATCGCCTGGATACTCAAGTAAGTAGCCCTGCACTCCGACACGCTTATCCGTGATATTCGTCATAAAACTGCCCTTAAAGGAGATGTCCCTTTAAACATGAGTGGATAGCAAAAGCAAAGCTGATCAGTGTCCGCCCTCCCCGAGACCACGCCTGGATCCCATGTCAACCAGGATGTCGGAGGTTGCGCCTTGGAAGAAGGCGAAGGGGGAACAAGGAAGCTACCATCTCCTCGAAGGAGGTTATCCGGAAAGGAGGGATCGAGAATCCCTCCATCCCGGGAAAGAAGAGGACCGCCTCAAGACCCGGAGACCATGGTATCAAAGCGGGGAAGAGATCTTCGCCGAGGGTCCTGCGGCCGGAAGTGCCCGGCCAGACTGTGCCCTCAAGGATCAGCCTCGAGCGAGCCGTAAGTAGAGATGGGAGTTTCCAAATAAGAGACATCCCTATTTTATTCCCGAGAAAGACAACTGAATTTTTACCTTGTAGTTCGGATCTCCGCCTTCGCAGCAGAGCTCATCTTCGTGGGATCTTCGCCCGGAGATGATGGAGAGCGGAACGCCTCCCGCCGCATCACCTTGCAGGCGGGCAACCCCGAGGTGTCGAGCGGAGGGTTTCTTTGAATCCGCAGGCCAGAAAGCAGCCGTATGGCTCCTCAGAGCCCTCCATGCACGCTTCAAATAGGCCATCGACGAGTCCGGCAATCGGCCCGGCACGGTCGGAGGATTTGAACGATCTGCCGGGCGAGAGTCTATCTCAGAAGAACATTGTGCATTGATGGGCACGGTGATTGAAAGGATTTCATCCGCGGAGAGCGGGTTGCACGAGGCCGTCAGGAGTTTACTGACAGGTTTTGAGGTACGCGAAATGATGTACCTTTTGACGGTTCCGCATATAAAAAGATGCGTCCTGTATAGATAGTAGCCCCTGAGACTCGGTGCGTTGTCAAAGATGACAGCGTGCCAAGGATCAGAATCCTGTGTATAACATGTCGCTCTTCCTATGTAGGTGGCGGCGTCCGTGGCACGCCGGATCGATGAATTTGCCGAGCTAAAGCGGCAACTTGACGTGGCGGATGCCGACATCGCGCTTGTCAACAAGCGGTTGGACGAGTTGCAAGGTATGAAATTTTCTCCGCGGACACCTGGTAAGGGGGCTTGATGACCTTGCCTTACAACATGTATGCTTGATGCAGATGGTGCCGCTGCCACGGAGAACCTTCGGGCGGAACTCGCCCGAGCCAAGGAGCAGGCCAGAAAAAGTGATGCGGCTGCCTTAAAGGCGGCCGAAGAGCTGAAAGTCGAACAGGCCGCTCATCGCCAAGCAGGAAGGAAATGGCCGAGATGGCGGTGAAGTGGAAGGATGCTACCGACCGCTGCAAGCTTCTTGAAAAGAAGATCGGGCGGAACAAAAGGACCCAGAGAAAGCCACTACCGAGGCCAAGGATGCTCGCTCGCAATGAGAGCCATGAAGGCAGAGCTACGCCAGCCGGAGATATCGCGGCCGGAAAGCTCTTTATGTCGCGGATGAAGTTCGGGGATCCTAAGTATGCTCAGTTGGACCAGCTGTGGAGTGCGGCGGATACTTATCCGGATTTGGCGGCAAGTGTCATGGACGGCCGTCAACACTTCCGGGATCAAAAGGATCACGTAAGTGGAAAAGCTTTTGGTCGCAGCCCATTGAATCCAGAGAGCGCCCACTTCCATTATCCGAGCGATTGTCAATGGGCGGAGCTGAATAGGTTATCCGGACTCGCCATGAAGGGAGTCGTGAGTCATCTCAGGGTCCGGAGGGGCGGAGCCAAGAGTTATTTTGGTTTGGTGCAGCGGTTTCCAGTGCGGTGCCCCATATCAATGCAATGAAGAGGTCAACATGCATAGAGGGTGCGCTGGATGGCTCTAGCCCGTGTCAAGACATACTAGGCGGAGATGAAGACCACCGACGTTGCATCCCAAGATTTGGGCCGGAGCCGAATACCGCCGAGCACTATTTTCGTGAAGTTCTGCAGGTGCTCATTTAATAGAGACGCAAAGGTTTCAAGGACATCATGTTCGAATAACATGTATAATTGTAAGACCATGTTTCGATGGAATATAAAAGCTTTTTATACTTGTGCCTGCAAGAATTAAAATACCTCCAGTGCGGCCGTTAATGTGTATGTGTATATAACCTGAAAGATGGCAGTCTTCGGCTTCACTTCACGCATATAATGCGGGGTGTTCGCAAAAGGCGATTTTCACACTTGATCCAACGCCTTGGTCCTATAAAGGAGGTGATAGCATAGTGAACTAGGCAACCGGACTATAATGCTTTTATCACTTTCACTTAGCCATAGGAGTTTGACAAAGGAGGCTACTATATAGCCCCTAGGGGCACCAAGGCCACCCGAATTCCGGGCGCGTGTGTGCGACCGGAAACGGACCCTTCGTTAATGCGGAGGAATCCTAAAGGTTCCACATGGGTCATCGAGTGGTTGACCAGTCTCACGCCACATCATGACAATCAGTTTTCGCTTTCATCGAGGTGCTCGCCTCGCCGAACCGGGGCACAATCGCAGTAGTTCTCCGGTGCCGCTTTAGCCGATAGAGCGGAACGTAAGGCAGCAAAACACGTGAGCCGGCAAACCCAACATTTGACCAAATACATGATTCGGAGCCGATGCATATAAGGCCAAACTCGCGACGCCGAACACTCCCTAAGGTATTCGGTCTTTATGAAAACGGGCTGAACAACGCCTTTATTAATAAGCCCCGTGTCCAGTATCGCAAGAACGTCCCGACGTGGCCGATGCCAAGACGCCAGCCTCCACCTCGGTTATAGCAAGAAACCGGGGATGTGTATCAACAAGAGACAGTAAAAAAGGTTTACGAGGGTCTTAATCTGAAAGAAAGAATCCTTGCAACGTGTCCTCATCGCATCGCGCGGCTCTGTGTCTCCGTTGTGCCGTATCCTCGACGGGTGTAGCACGGTGTTCATCTGTAAAAGAGAGGAACTTAGTTGAAAAAGATCGTGCAAAAATGTTCGTTACATAAAATAAACGAAGTACATTTTTTTTTAAAAATGAATAAAATTGAGCTTTATTGTCTCTTGTTGTACATGTACGGAGCCCCTTGAACGAGGGCATGCGGATAGTAAGCCCTTACGCCGGACTCGTCTAGCCATGTCCGGGATCTGAACGACCTGTTTAGGTACTTTGCCTAATGAGGCCGGTTTAGTGTGTGGCTGTTAATGCAGCCGCACAATCTTCCGTGCTCGAGGAACACTCAATATTTCCCTTTAATGAGATAATGCCTCGTGGACCGGCATTTTAAGTATAAGGGATGCATAATGCAGTATTATGCGTTGAAGCGGGCGAAAGCTTCGTGGTCCCAAAGTAGTGCTTGATAGCTGCTTGTAAATGGTGCGATGTGGAAGGTTAGCTTTTGGGCGGAAGTTGTCGGGTGAGCCGTAACATAACTTCTAATAGGAGAGAGCCCGCATAATGGGCATCCTGGGCTCAAGGCGTCACCCTTGAAAGGAAGTGTTGCTTTGGCGAATTGTTGTTGGGTCTATCCTTAGTTTGCGGATTGTGTCCTCGATATATCAGGTTTATATCACCGCCGCCATTCCATTAGGACTTGTGTCAAGTGGAGTCCACAATTATCGGATCTAATACCAAGGCAGTCCAACCTACGCTCCGGATACTTCTAGAGTAATCTCGATGGTCGAAGGTGATTGGTTCTAACAACCACATGGCGGGACTCCTCTCGATAGGCCGTATGGTAGCGTATCTCTATGGGCGCCACTATTTTCTCCCTTTTGTCACGTGAAGTGAATTTACTGTTTTGACTTCTTGTGGGAAGTTCTTTGTTTTTCGATTGCTCGCTTGTGGGGTTCGGCTATCGTCCTCGCTTGGTGTGTCAAGCCCCTTGTGTTCGGCGTTGAGTTTGCCGGATTGCTTGAAGACCCAACAATCTCTGTGGGTATGGTTTGCAGGCTTCCCGGGAGTACTGTGTATTTGACATATCTTGTCCAAGATTTTGTTTAAGTTAGCTAGCTCGTCCCTGTTATCTTTGGGGGCAGCTTTTTCTGATTCTGCCGAGGGCTTTTGAATCCGGCGTTGACTGCCGTGCTCTTTAGGCTGTTTCCCTTGGTCCGGCGCTGGTCCTTGCCAAGGCCGCGGCTTCCCGTTTCCATCCCTAACTTCGGATGTACTTGGCTCGCTGGTACCGCATCTTGCCAACCAGCTGTCCTCTCTTGCGCAAAAGCGGGTCATGAGGCTTGTTAGTGTGGCCATTGTTCTTGGCTTTTCCTGGCCGAGGTGTCTGGCGAGCCATTCGTCTCGGACGCTGTGTTTGAAAGCTGCTAAGGCTTTTAAGCGTCCGGACAATGAATTATCCGGTTCTTTTAGTAAGAAATTTGTTCCAGAGTTTCCGGGCTGACTCTCCGTGTTGTTGAGTTATGTGACTTAGATCATCTCAGATCCGGAAGGTCGGACATAAGTCCCTTGAAAATTTGGTTCAAAAGCATCCTCAAGCTCTTCCCAACTTCCGATGGTGTTTTCGGAAGGCTTTTGAGCCAATGCCGGGCTGGCCCTTTGAGTTTGAGTGGTAAGTATTTTATGGCATGGAGATCATCTCCTCTAGCCATGTGTATGTGGAGGATGTAATCCTCAATCCAGACTCCAGGGTCTGTTGTTCCGTCGTATGCCTCTATGTTTACGGGCTTGAACTCACCGGAAATTCATGATCCAAAGCACCTCATCGGTGAAACATAGGGGTGTGCGCGCCTCTATATCCGGGCGCGCATCGATGTTCGGATATTTGATGTGTTGCATTGCTTGCTAGAGCTTGCTTTCTTGGCCCATAGATAGATCTGGATGGGCCATCATTTTGATGCTAATCTCAGCGGATCGCGTCTTGGCTTGTGTGCGCGCCCTTTGCCGCACTATGTGTTGGCCATGGGGTCGCTTTGTCCGACCGGTGGCTTCCTTATTATTTTTTGATTATGGGGGGCTCTAAGGCCTCATCATTGAATTCCGCAATAATTTATGCTTTGGATAGCTCTTTGTGCGATTTAGCATCGCTGCGTATTTGGTTCACGGTGTTGAGTACTTTGCTCCATCTAATTCTGAGTGCATCTTCCGCTGTTTGTAGCTTCCGCTTCGCTTTTTTCAGGCTACACGCAAAGGGCGACGCAGCCTTTTTGGAGGTTCTTCGCTTCCAAAGAACTTGTCCGGCGTGACGTCGTCCGGACTGTTGTCTTCGCCGGGGACGGGTTGTTTATCCAAGTTGCCCTATTCGGGCAGTTGCTCGATGGCATGTTCTTCGTTCGTCGGTTCGCCCTGCTCTATGGCTAGGTCTGTATGGCTGTTTTCTATCGAGGTGGGGTTTGAGCGGGCGCTTACGCCCGCCGCTTTGATTGCTTCGAGGAACGGTCCCTCGTTCGCCCCTTTGTTCCTCCTCGATCATTTCCTTTAGGTGTATCAACCATGTATACATCGTGAGATGGGGTGGTTGTCCAGTGGCCTATAGGCGCTGGTTCTCTGTTCGTCTCCTACATCGCCAGCCCATACCGTCGATGTCGTCGAGTCGAAGTTAAGCATGTCGGTTAAATCATAGACAGTGGCTACAAAGTGGGTGGTGGGTGGGCATTGAATTTCTTCGTCGTCCGCATCCCAACCTTCCTGACCGTAGTTCGGCCGGGGCTCTCCTCATAAAAGAGAGACTTTAGTGAATTCAGAATGTCGCCGAAAGGAGAGTGCTGAAAGATGTCCGCGGCATTGAACTCCATTATCGGTGCCCAATCAGATTCGATTGGCAGGGGCGCGGAAGGTTCGGAGTCCAGAAAGGATTCCGGCACCTCGGAGTCGCCAGCTTCGCAAAGGACAGGTATGGTGTTCGGCTCGATCGCCATAGAGATTGCAGCCCCCGAGGCGGTGTCCAGCCACCCGTCCTCGAGCACGCCGCATCGGCTCTGAGCTAAGGGTCGGAGCGGACATCGGTGCGCCTCCGTGACACTGTTCGGCGGCAGAGCTAGATCATGCCCATCGTAGCAGTGCGGCGCGCTTGGCTATGGCTCGAACCCGTCAAAGATCAAGTCTCCACGGACGTTGGCCGTGTAGTTCAAACTTCCAAATCTGACCTGATGGCCAGGGGCGTAGCTTTCAATCTGCTCCAGATGGCCAAGCGAATTGGCCCGTGATGGCAAAGCCGCCGAATCACGAAGATCTGTCCGGGAGAAAAGTCTCACCGACCGGACGGCCGTTGTTGATGATCGAAGGAACCATCGGGCCTAAAGGTGACGACACAGAGGAACTCTCAATGAAAGCACCAATGTCGGTGTCAAACTGGCGGATCTCGGTAGGGGGTCCCGAACTGTATGCGTCTAGGCGGATGGTTACAGGGAGACAAGGGACACGATGTTTTACCCAGGTTCGGGCCCTCTCCATGGAGGTAAAACCCTACTCCCGCTTGATTAATATTGATGATATGGGTAGTACAAGAGTAGATCTACCACGAGATCAGAGAGGCTAAACCCTAGAAGCTAGCCTATGGTATGATTGTTGTTCGTCCTACGGACTAAAACCCTCCGGTTTATATAGACACCGGAGAGGGCTAGGGTTACACAGAGTCGGTTACAACGGAAGGAGATCTACATATCCGTATCGCCAAGCTTGCCTTCCATGCCAAGGAAAGTCCCATCCGGACACAGGGCGAAGTCTTCAATCTTGTATCTTCATAGTCCAGGAGTCCGGCCAAAGGTCATAGTCCAGCCATCCGGACACCCCCTAATCCAGACTCCTCGGAGAGGTCGACAATGGGTCAATGGCCGCGAAGAAGGAAGTGCCTCCTTATTACGCGCAAAAATAATTATTCCTCCACCGGCGGGGACCCACCGGACGGGCCACCATATTTCGCGAAAAAATGTTTCCCGACCATCGGGACCCACCAGCTACATCTTCGCGACGCAAGGAAGTGCTCGACGGCCGGGACCCACACGGTCGGTCAAGCGTCGTGGCGTTGTCATTCTGGTCGCGAACGGTAATGCATACATACCGGGTCGGTGTAGAGGCGCCGCACGTGTCGTAGTAGAGGCGCCGCGACGTAGCATGTACACGCACGCATGCCGCCAGGGTGCAAGAAAGTAACACGCCATGCACGCATACTGGCGGGTCTCGAATGCCTTCTTGTGCGTACGTACGGCCAGGGCTCGTGTACATGGCTGGGTCGGAAAGAAGAAACATCGTCCTCGTCTTGTTCATTGGGAGCCAACCGGCTGGGTCGGAACGGAATGCATCGTCGTGCTCATCGGGAGGGCTTGAACGGAACAGCCGATGGAAACGAGGCCTGGCATACCGCAGAACGGAGGAAACAGCCTTGTGTTCGACCGGCCACGTTCGAAATGAGACCCTGTTCATCGGGAGGGGTCTAGCATACTGCAAAACGGAGGAAACGGACCTCCTACGGTCGAAACGGGGGTCCTGTTGATCGGGAGGGGTGTGGCGTACCGCAAAACGGAGGAAACGGACTTGTGTTGGAGCGCTACGGTCCAAATGGGGGTCCTATTTATCGGGAGGGGTGTGGCGTACCGCAAAACGGGACTCCACGGGATACTGTTCATCTCTACCGTCGACCCCCTCCAGCCTCCACGGGCTACTCTTCATCCACCGTCGACCTCCTCCAGCCTTCACCGCGATCGCTCATCCACGGGCTCCTCGCTCATCCAGCCTCCACCGGCTGCTACTCCAGCCCTCTCTCCACGGGCTCCTGCTCAACCACCCCTCCACGGGCTACCGCTCATCCAGCCCTCCACCGCATCACTGCTTCATCCCGCCCTCCATGGGGTGGTCCTGTTCATCCCGCCTCCACGGGTCCTGTTCATCCAGCCCCAACCGGCTCGAAACATCGGGTCCCGTTCATCCACCCCACCGGAACTGTTCATCCAAACCCCCCAAAGAACGCCATCGCTTCATCCAGAGGCAACGCCACGGGTCCTGTGTATCCACCCCCACCGGAACTGTTCATCCAACCCCCAAAGCAACACTCATTGCTCATCCAGAGGCAGATCGATCGGCTTCGCTTAGTAGCGATAGCGAAGGAATCGCTCGATCGGGTTAATTTAACAACCATCGATCGATCACTCGGGTTCCGAGAACGCGTAGCCTGCGGTCGCGATCGCCGGGTTCGATTAGAGCCCAACGCCGCCGGGTTCGATTAGAGCTCAACGCCTCCCACACACGCGATGCGACGTGCGAGAGAAAGCAGCGCTACCGCTCGCCTCCGACCACCCACCGTGAATCGGGGACTCCCGATATTTTTCGCCCTCGCTTCTACCACGGTTTTTTCCATCATGGACGCCCGAAAGAATGTCATGCAGCTACGTCTCCGGCCCGCCCAGGACGAAAAGCCCATTTTCTGTCATGATTTTTTGTCATAGAAGTAGGACCCCACCACATCTATGATGACACCGGGTTTTGTCACAATTATCGTCATAGAAGTATCATAAGTATGACAGATTTTTTTTCGTTCGGCCCAAAATGTCACGGATGTGTCTTTTTTTTGTAGTGTTGGTACCTGTGGGTTGCTAGTAGTGTTTATTACTCCTTGTAGTTGATGCTAGTTGGTTTATTTGGTGAAAGATCATATGTTTAGATCCTTTATGCATATTAATACCCCTCTGATTATGAACATGGATATGATTTGTGAGCAGTTACGTTTGTTCCTGAGGACATGGGAGAAGTCTTGTTATAAGTAGTCATGTAAATTTGGTATTCGTTTGATATTTTGATGAGATGTATGTTGTCTTTCCTCTAGTGGTGTTATTTGAACGTCGACTACATGACACTTCACCATTGTTTGGGCCTAGGGAAAGGCATTGGGAAGTAATAAGTAGATGATGGGTTGCTAGAGTGACAGAAGCTTAAACCCTAGTTTATGCATTGCTTCGTGAGGGGCTGATTTGGATCCACATGTTTCATGCCATGGTTAGGTTTACCTTAATTCTTCTTCCATAGCTGTGGATTCTTGCGAGAAGGGTTAATCATAAGTGGGATGCTTGTCCAAGGAAAGGCAGTACCCAAACACCGGTCCACCCACATATCAAATTATCAAAGTACCGAACGCGAATCATATGAGCGTGATGGAAACTAGCTTGACGATAATTCCCATGTGTCCTCGGGGCCGCTTTACTTCATATAAGAGTTTGTCCAGGCTTTTCCTTTGCTACAAAAAGGATTGGTCCACCTTGCTGCACCTTGTTTACTTTTGTTACTTGTTACCCGTTACGAATTACCTTATCATAAAACTATCTGTTACCGATAATTTCATTGCTTGCAGAGAATACCTTACTGAAAACCGCTTGTCATTTCCTTCTGCTCCTCGTTGGGTTTGACACTCTTACTTATCAAAAGGACTACGATAGATCCCCTTGTGGGTCATCAGGCTTGAACTACTAGCCGTGGAGGGTGTTGCGGTTGAGATTGCGGTGGACGACGATGTCGGGGTATCGGCTCCAGTGTGATGGAGGATGGCGGCGGTTGATGGGTGGGATGGTGTGGTGGATCGAGGATGCCGGGGTTTCACGGCTGGTGGAGAGGTAGTTCTGGCGCCCACAGAGTACGAATGGGGAATCAGACGGGGCGGGGGCGGGGGCGAGGGGAGCTAAGGGAGAAGCATGTTTCGGTCTGGGACGCGCTTGTTTTTGGCTTTTTAGAACAGATGGGACACGCTTGTTTGAAATTTGGGGAAAGTAAAAACTTTGCCCCCCTCTTAAATTCCGGACCTACTTTGGGTCGGGGTAGGATGGTAATCCCAGGTGTCCCAAATAGTGGGCGGGAGCGATTTCGGCTGCGCGCATGTGTGCTTAGGCGGCCATTGTGTATGAATGTTTTTCGGAGGTGGTTGTGTGGCGTCTAGATGAAGCTGCAAACCTACCACGGTTTAGACCTTTGGACGTCGGGCCGGTAGGTTTCACGGGTCGGAGTTAGAAAAGTAATTTCCTTCTACTACCAAACATTGGTCTCACGCGGTTTCGGACGAGTAGAGTCTCTTTTGGCGCTTCATTCTCAATTTTGAAACAGAAGCATTCACGTTTAGAGTACTCTTGAACTTTGAGGATTGACCTAAATAGACAACGTTAAATTTGACCTTGTATGTTTGAAAACCTCATTAAATTATCTGCTTCTTTTTGAAATTTTGACACTTGAAAATCCTATAACTACGATTATTTTGGAATGGAGGAGCTAAATTTGAATCTATTTTGTACACGATTATATATGCTATTATGTACCAAAGAGCAAAGATTGGTGCCCCCATAATTTAGGAATGATTTACAAATGCCATGATATCGAATTCAAATAATTGAATGGACTTCATGTTGAATTCAAAAATTTTAAACCACCTTAAGTTGAATTCAAATGTATGCTAGTTCATAGCTAGCTATTTATAATGTTCATTGCGTAACTTCCATATGTATAATGTGCTTTACACACACAACATGAACTATACTCACGTTTATATTCGATTGCTAAAGCATTGCATTGTCTGGAGTTCAAAATACTAACTATGTGGATCAATTTGTCAAATAATAACATAGGCATGCTCAAATTCGATAGAATTTAGATGTCTGATGGATCAATGACCGTTCCTTACGCGAATTGCAAATATCATGATCCCATCCTAATATTTGGATACAATTTATATCTTTAATCAATGTGTACATCAGTCTTTTACGTGTAGTTTCACTCTCCATCGGTGGTCTCTCACACTCTCTCCCGAGGTGTCTTCCTTGCAGACATGCTCTCGACATAACCCTCCCTCCCTCTCGTAACCATTTACGACTGTTTTCACTAACCTTTATCACAAGCACTCTTCCTCTCACAAGCATACACACGCACAATCCCCATCGACCCATTTCAATATACATAGACCTGCCTACGTGTCTCCACAGACGCACATTATCTTTAGGCCTGTCTCTCACGCATTGTCTCACACCTCTCTTCCTAATCGACGAGTATGATTCTAGCAGAGCATTATGTAGGATGCCCCTTAAATTAGGTTGGATGAATAGTAATATCGGAGATAAGGGGTTACCTTAGTCTGAGGGCCTAGGGTTACAAATCCTAGCCGGCTTTGTCAGTGGACAGAGAGTCCTTCACGATTCTGGTATATTTTTCTTGTACGACTAGTAATCCATGGGTCTCCCTAAATGCGTCACGGACTGACCAACATGGCACAGGACGGAACCAAACGAAGGGCCACACCTCGGCCCACCGGACCTCACGCGGTGACACACCCTCTTCCCCCAGGTCTCGTTATCTTCTCACACCCACACATACCAACAGAGACACCATACAAAAAAATTCTCATCAAGCCTCGATCCCCTCCCCCCTTGCATATACACACTCAAGGGAGTCTCTCGCCGTGACATCATATTCGTCTCTCTCTCTAGACCTCTCTCATTTGTCGTGCTATCTCTCCCAGGCCCCCTCCTACCCCCACCGGCCCCTCTATACAAGCCACTCTCGAAAACGTAAAACACACACAAAACACACTAGGCCCAGCCAAAAACATCAACAACACATTCACATGTTACATCACGCACCCCATTGATCTAAAAAGCCCTCTCTTCACGTTTATTTCTCATACAACATTCCTTTTGAATAAAGTGTGGCCAAAAAATTATTTTAGACTTTCTACATATATACAACATTACAAAGTTATATGGAGGAGTATGATCGTTAATTTGCATTGCATGGTGCCCACAATGATATTTTGTCGGTGTTCTGGGAATAGGGGTCCCCAGACTTGCCTGCCTGCAGCCCGTGGCATGGCTCTGCGAGCGGGCCCGTACGGGACATCTTCACCAACAAGCACTCAAGACCCTTGCGAGGGGCCAAGCCTCGCGAGGCGGACGACACAAGACCTCCTCGGGAGCGCCCTCACCAGGTTGGCTCACGAGGGTTGGAGAGATCAAGGCAAGGCAAACCTCGTGAGGTTCTCGTGACGTGAGCCATGACGACCAAGACCAGGCGGGCGCGCGCGCGCAATGTCCTTGTTTCCACTTTGGTGCTAAGGGAGCAAGCGCAGGCGAGGAGTACTGAGGCATCAAGCAAAGTTTAACATATCGTGCAACGAGACCAAGACCAGCGGGACGGTGGGGCGGAGGTCACCGGTGGAGCCCAAGGCGCGCCACCACCTGCAGCCTTTTGTAGGCGAAGACTGGTTTTGTCAGGGATAAGCTGTACTAGCTGTCCCCTTTCAAATTGGTCGTTGTTGGGTCTCTTCCCGCTCAATATTTGGGGAGAGGACCAGGGCCTCTATAAATAGGATTAGCCACCACCATAGGGGACAACGGATCGAGAGGCAACTGGTCTCGAACTCATTCAGTTCATCCTCACACCCACCAAGCACAAGAACACCTCGCCTTAGGAGCCTGTTCTTCCCCTTGTACTATTCATCCTCAACCCAAGAGGCAATCCACCACCACCACACTGGAGTAGGGTATTACACCACAATGGTGGCACGAACCAGTATAAATCTTGTGTCCTTTGTGTTGCGAGTTCGTCGAGTTAGTCCTTGAGATCTTATGTAACGCCCCGGATCCGATGCGCCAGGTGTCCGCCAGTTATTCGCTGTCGTTGCCATGTCATTTTCTTGCGTGTTGCATTTTATCATGTCATCATGTGCATTTCATTTTGCATACGTGTTCGTCTCTTGCATCCGAGAATTTTCCCCGTTGTCCGTTTTGCAATCCGGCACTCCTATGTCCCCGGCGCCTCTTTTGCCTTTTTTAGGTAATGCGGGTGTTAAACGTTCTCGGAATGGACCGAGGTTTGTCAACAGGCCTTGGTATAGCACCGATAGATCGCTTTGTCAAGTTTCGTGCCATTTGGAGGTGGTTTGATACTCAGCAGTTAGCAAGGTAACCGTAAAGCCCCTCTCTTTGCAGCCCAACACCCTTTCAAAGTGGCCTAAAACCCACCTAACTCCCTCCATGCTCTCGGTCGTTCGATCACGATCGTGTGGGCGAAAACCGTTCTCCATTTGGACTCTCCTAGCTCCCTCTACCTATAAATAGGTGCACCTCCCCCGAAATTCCCGCAGTCCAAACCCTAGCCCTCTCCCTCTCAGCCGCGGGACATGTCCGCCCGCCGCCGGACGCGTCCACCGCCGCCCAGCCACGTCGCCCCGGCCAATCATGGAGCGCCACATCATCGCCGCCGCCGTCTCAGCCAACCGGCGTGCGCCACCTCACCTCCTCGCCTCCCAGCCGCGTCGACCACGGGGCCCAGATCCAAGCCAGCCAGAGGCGAACCGAAGCATGGCCGAACCCGTGGCGCCCGCGCTGCCACCAGCGCCCGCGGAGAACCGCCTCCGCCATCTCAGCGCTTTCTGCCCGCCGCCATGTGCCGGCCGTGAGTCGCCGCGCCTTGGCGCCTCACGCCTTGCCGGCCTCCTCCGGCAGCGCCGCCACTGCCGCCCGATCACGTCGCCCGTCGCCCGCCTCTCCTCCGCCGCCCGGCTCCGTCTCCTAGCAGCGCTGCGCCGCCAGCCGGGCAGGCCGCCCGCCTCAACCCAGCCACGCGCCTCACCATGGCATGGGTCGGCCGAATCCGGTCGGGAGAGGACCGCCGCTTGACCCCGTCGTCGGAAGCGACCCGCCGGTGCCCGCGTCCTCTCCGGCCCTTCCTCGCCTTCCCGGCCACAACTCCGGCGATCTCCGTCTCTGCTTGAAATCGCGCCTGGTCAACCCAGATCCGGAGGTGATATTTTGCCCAAGTCCCCGAATCTGTGTTATTATCATGCCATGTTCATCGCACAGTATCTCCGCATCCGTAGCTTCGTTTTGTGCGTGTAATATGTCAAATTGTTCGACTCAATGAGTGCACCATTTTGTCGCATTGCATCATATTCATTTGAGGTCATGTTCATGCCTGAATCATCGTTGCAAAAGTGCTATATGATGTTAACCTGCTGAAACTGTTATAACTTGATGTATTGTCATTTTTTTTACATTTGATGTGTGCATCTTATGAGCATGAGCTCTACATGTGTTTTGATCTATGCCATGCCATCTTTCCAGGGGTGTATTCCATGTAGTTTTGTGATCTATGTGGTGACTAGCACAAGCATGCAAAGTAGCCTCCGTGATGTTGCTGATTTCTGGGACACTGTGATTTCTGCCAAGTCTGAGTCTGTTATATTTTGTTGCCATGTAAACTTGCTTCCACCATGAGTTCTGTGCATAATCTGGAGATTTTCACTAAACATGTTTTGTTATAAATGTCATTCTCTATCCATTCATGCATTCTGTTGCATTTACGGCCTGCTGTAACGTGTTGTAATCTTGCTCTCAAGTTGCTAAATAATGTTGCTGTCAGCCTGTTAACAGTTTGTTCAGTTTTGCCATGTGTTTTGCTAGTGATCCATGCACCCTATGAACTTGCTCTTTCCATTTTTAGCTTCATAAACATGTCTTCTTACTGTGGGTTGCCTTTCCATGCCATGTATTGTTCTGTGGTGAGTGGTTCAAGCTCACCAACATGCCTACTTGTTATCTGTTTATGCCATGCTCCAGTTTTTCACTAAGTCTGAATCTGTTTATGTTTTTGCTATGTTCACATGCTTGCATTTGTATTTTCTGATCCCTTTTGACTCATGGTCTGTAAGGAAATTTTGTTCTATGAGATTAGTAGATTCACCCCATGACTTTGTTTGCCATCATAAGTTCATGTAGCATGCTGTTTGATAGCTCTAAACCTGCAACCTGATGTTATTTCTGCCATGTCCTGTGAATTCTGCCAAGTCTGTGAACCTGTTAATATATTCAATCGTGCCATGTCATTTTGAGCATGTTCTAATTGTTTCTGGAGATAGCTCAGTGTTCATGTTTTGTAATGCTTTACCTTTACATCATGTCCATGCCTTTTGTTATCATGTTTAGGTTCTGTAGCATGTTGTTTTGATGTTTGCTAGATGCCTACTTGCTGTTTTGGTCAGATTGGTGCTATTTATTGTTTGGAGAGTATGTGTTTCACCGTTGCTCCGTTTTGAGTGTGCTCTATATGAAACTTGCTTAGAATTGCATGTAGTTTCATATTATCATGTTGCATCCTTGATTTGAGGTGTTTGCTTGATGTTTGTGTGCATTTTGCACCAATGCCATGTTTAACTTGTTTTGCTCATATCTTCTAGGTCAGAGTCTCAATTAAATGAACTTTATATGTAACTTGACTAGAATTTCGTGTAGATCATCGTGGTGCATCTTAACTTGCTATTTAACAACTTGAACATAAGGTTTATTCAGATCTGGACCAATTTCTAAATTTGCATATGAGGACTTACCGGAATTGTTATATGTTGTTTCCGGCCTAATTTAAACTTGCCTTGATGTGTTGCTCTTGTTTGCATCATCTCTTGCCATGAGTAGCTCCATGTAGCCTTGTCATGCATCATGCTTGTTTGTGCATCATGCCTTGTTCATGTGTGGTGTGTTTACTATGTTGTGTGCTTCTTCTCGATAGTTCCCATTTCGCTATGCGATCGTGAGGATTCGCTCGCTTCACGCTTGGTTCGTCTTCATGGCTTCATCTTCTTCATGGACTCGTTCTTCTTCCTAGTGGGATTTCAGGCAAGATGACCGTCACCCTAGATCTCACTACTATCATTGCTATGCTAGTTGCTTCGTTCTTTCGCTATGCTGCGCTACCTATCACTTGCTGCTCAAGCCTCCCAAATTGCCATGAACCTCTAACCTTTGTCACCCTTCCTAGCAAACCGTTGTTTGGCCATGTTACCGCTTTTGCTCAGCCCCTCTTATAGCGTTGCTAGTTGCAGGTGAAGTTGAATATTGCTCCATGGCGAACATGATTTTGGTTGGGATATCACAATATCTCTTATATTATTAATGCATCTATATACTTGGTAAAGGATGGAAGGCTCAGCCTTATGCCTGGTGTTTTGTTCCACTCTTGCCGCTCTAGTTTCCGTCCATATCGGTATTATGTTCCCGGATTTTGCGTCCCTACTTGGCGGTTGGGTGGTTTATGGGACCCCTTGGCAGTTCGCTTTGAATAAAACTCCTCCAAAGAAGGCCCAACATTGGTTTTACCATTTGCCTCACCACCACCTATACCTTTCCTTGGGTCGGCCAACCCAAGGGTCATCTTTATTCAGCCCCGGGCCAATGCTTGTCTAAGTGTTGGTCCGAACTAGAGTCCTTTGCGGCGCCCAATTTGGGGAAACTTCGAGGGTTGGTTTTAGTTGTATGCGGTGTGCTCATCCGTGTATACGATAACGAGATATGTGCAGCTCCTATCGAGGATGTCGGCGCATCAGGCGGTCTTGCTGGTCTTGTTTTATTCTTGTCGGAATGTCTTGTAGCCGGATTCCGAGACCGATCGGTCTTCCCGGAGAAGGAATATCCTTCGTTGATCGCGAGAGCTTATCATGGGCTAAGTTGGGACACCCTGCAGGGTATAAACTTTTCGAGAGCCGTGTCTGCGGTTATGTGGCGGATGGGAATTTGTTAATATCCGGTTGTAGTAAACTTGAAGTAAACTCTTCTAAAATACACCAACCGTAATGCGAACTGTGAGTGTCTCTTTTTCGGGTTGATCGAGAGGAGAACACGGTTTCGGGTTATGTCCGGCGTAAGTAGGAGTTCAGGATCACTTCTTGATCATTACTAGTTGACGACCGTTCCTTTGTTTCTCTTCTCGCTCTCATTTATGTATGTTAGCCACCATATATGCTTAGCCGCTCGCAACCTCACCACTTTACCTCTTCCTTACCCATTAAGCTTTGCTAGTCTTGATACCCATGGTAATGGGATTGCTGAGTCCTCGTGGCTCACAGATTACTACACCAACAGTTGCAGGTACAGATTATGCGATGATCATGACGTGAGAGCGATGTTTGCTTGTGTTGGAGTTCTTCTTCTTCTTCGTCGATCAGGGGATAGGTTCCAGGTCGGCAGCCTGGGCTAGCAGGGTGGATGTCGTTTGAGCTTCTGTTTATATTTCATCCGTAGGCGGATGTTAATCTCATGTAAGATGATGTTGTATTCATGTGGCATTGTATGCCTCTTGTATGTATCCCCATCTATTATGTAATGTTGATGTAATGATATCCACCTTGCAAAAGCGTTTCAATATGCGGGTCTATCCTTGGTGGGACCTTCGAGTTCCTTTTGGATAGGGTCGCATATTGGGCGTGACAAGTTGGTATCAGAGCCTCGACCGACCTTAGGAGCCCCCTTGTTTGGTCGTGTAGTTTGGCCGTTGTGGAGTCTAGAAGAAAACTGATTTCGGAGTCTAGTATATCGGAGAGTAGGATTTCTTTTTACTCCTCTGCCCCTTCGTCGCTCTGGTGAGGAATCCTGACGTAGGTGTTTTGAATTACTCCTCTTCCAGTTCAAATTTTTCTTTAGGATCACGCGGTTAGTTTTCGTTCGTTGTCCTTCCTCTTTTATCCGGTGCATCTCTCGTCAAGTCGACTCAAACCTCTTTGTCTTTTGAGAGATCTATCCTCAGCTCTTTTCTATCAACGTTGTTTCCCTGTCTGAAGTTGTCCTTATTTTTCCCACCCACTCACCCTTCTTCTTCTCGGAACCGGAGTCTGTAATCGAGTACCCATTCTACTCGTGCGAAGCCTTTGCTTTCTTTCCTGAATGATTTCAACCGATGTTTCCTCTTGAAGTCATTCGTTGGTTCCCCTTCCAAGTTGCCTTTGTTTTTCCGCCCTCCCACCCTCTTATTCCCTTGAGCGTGAGTCTTTTGACCATCAATTTCATTCGTGTGGAGCCTCTTCAGTGTTCCCTCAATCATTTCAACCGGTGAATTCTCGTCTCGTTCATCATTCTTCATCCCTTTCTTTTTCCGATGCACTCAATTCAAGTTTTTCGGGTTGATCATATTCTTTTCCTCGGCTCAAATGTTTTCCCCTTGCTCGTTCGCCTCTCGCCAGTTTATCATTCCGGAGTTCTGAAGACATCTCAGGAGATTCGTCTGTGTTCCAATTAATTCGAGGTTGTCACCCCAGTCAAATATTTCAGTTCTTCCGGTGCATCATCTATCTGTTCAACATCCCTTTCCAACGGTGTTTTCTTTTAGTGGGCCCTAACCCACAGGTCTTTTCCCAGGATCTTACCTGACTCTTCTAATTCTTTCCCGGAGTTATTCTCAAATCCTTTTCGAAGTTTGATGTAAGTATGAATTTCATCAGTCAGACACCTTTCCAAGGTCGATTCCAAATCTTTTTCATGTCGGATCAAACTCTTCGCTTTTTTCTTCTCCGGAGTGCCTCAACAAATTTTGGCGGTGTTTCTCGTCATCATTTGAAGACGTAAGAAGAGTTCCTTCTAAATCTTGTCCGTTCTCTCGAAGTTTCGTGTGGTTCTAGCTTCAGGTTATCCTCGCAAATTATTCCATTTATCGGATAGTCTTTTCTTACATCCGAGTATGTCAAGTTGTTTTCCCGTTTCTTTTCATCGGAGGCCATCGTTCCAGAAGAATTCTTCGTCCTCACATTTCAGTTACCGTTATCCAATTATTCCGGTGCTTCGTTCAAGTATTCTTCAATCAGTTCGCGATCTCTTCGTTCTCTTGCATTTTTATTCCCTCAAGTATCTTCGTGCTTTCCTAATTCTTCTCGGCGATTCTTTCTCTTTTCTTCGTTCATTGTCATTTCTTACGGTGGTTCGTTCAAGATTCTTTTTCCTTGATTATCACTTTAATTCATTCGTTCTTTCGAATCCTACTGGTGGTTCATGAAGACCTTCTCAAGTCTGCAATATGTCACTTCTTAATCCTTTTCAAGAAGAATAAGTAATATGCAAAAATCCATTGCTTGTCATCATTTTATTTGATGAAGGATAAGCATACAATAAATCTTATTCTTATTTCATCCAAGTGAGTAATTCCTTCCTTCAGAGTTTGTTCTTGATGAATAAATTCTAGTTCCAAGTGTTTCATCTTTGCTTTCCGGAGTTCAAGTTTCCTTGGCCATCTCGTCGGAACCCCCATCGGAATCATCGCAAGGTTCATCTTATTCTTTCATCCTTCATACTATCTCATCATCCTTTTGTCACCGGAGTTCTTCATGGTGGTTCTTCATGATTCAATTCTTTCTTCAAGAGCTCATCAAGATTTTGTTGGCGGAGTTCAAGTATCTTTTATTCTCGCGTCTCGAAGTGCAATTAATTCTCCGTATTCTTTTGAAGTGGAATTTTGCATTCCTTCGTTCTTCTCAGCTATTCAATCATTTCCGTTTGCGGCTGGTTATCACCTCATAATTTCTGAGATGTTATCCATAAGTCCACGACAAGCTTATTCTTTTCGTTGTTGAATTTTCTCAACAACTCCATTCAATCTTTTCTGCTAAGGTTGCTTTCTATTTCATTCGTGACACAAGTTGTCATTTTCTTGTCCATTCTTTCATTCAACTTTTTCAATTCTTTCCGGAGGTTTTGTGTCTTGTATTCATCAAGTATCATTCCATCCTCTCAAGCTCGCGTTCCATTCCTTCATTGTTTCAGCGGGAGTGCTGCCTAAATCCTTTCAGTCTTATTCGTTTCTTATCTCGTTCTAACCGGAGTGGTTTCATAGTCTATCTGATTCCGTGAGCTTTCGATTCTCGTCATTCTCGTCGTCCCTCTCTTATTCTCGAGTGCTCTCGATTCTTTGCTTCTTCTCTTCAGTTCTTGCTTCACCTCATCCCTTTTCCCTTCCGTCGTTCGGTCCTAAGATCTCGGGACGAGATCTCTTGTTAGTGGAGGAGTGTTGTAACGCCCCGGATCCGATGCGCCAGGTGTCCGCCAGTTATTCGATGTCGTTGCCATGTCATTTTCTTGCGTGTTGCATTTTATCATGTCATCATGTGCATTTCATTTTGCATACGTGTTCGTCTCTTGCATCCGAGCATTTTCCCGTTGTCCGCTTTGCAATCCGGCACTCCTATGTCCCCGGCGCCCCTTTTTGCCTTTTTTTCGTATGCGGGTGTTAAACGTTCTCGGAATGGACCGAGGTTTGTCAAGCGGCCTTGGTATAGCACCGGTAGATCGCTTTGTCAAGTTTCAGGCCATTTGGAGGTCGTTGATACTCCAACGGTTAACCGGGTAACCGTAGAAGCCCTCTGTCTTTGCAGCCCAACACCCCTTCCAAAGTGGCCTAAAACCCACCTAACTCCCCTCCATGTTTCTCGATGCCGTTCGATCACGATCGTGTGGGCGAAAACCGTTCTCCATTTGGACTCTCCTAGCTCCCTCTACCTATAAATAGGTGCACCTCCCTCGAAATTCCCGCAGTCCAAACCCTAGCCCTCTCCCCTTCAGTAGCGGACATATCTCGCACTTGCGCCACGGACGCGTCCACCGCCGCCCAGCCACGTCGCCCCGGCCAATCGTGGAGCGGCACATCATCGCCGCCGCCGTCTCAGCCAACCGGCGTGCGCCACCTCACCTCCTTTCGCCTCCCACCGCGTCGACCACCCGGGGCCCAGATCCGGCCCGCCCCGGGGCCGAACTGGGCCCGTGGGCCGCCGCCACCGCGCGCCGCGGAGCCGCTCCGCCGTCCAGCTTCTGCCCCGCCGCGGCCAGCAAGCCCACCGCGGTCGCGCTGGTCACCAGGCGCCTCGCCGCAGGCCTCCTCACGGCGCCGACGCCGCGCCGCTTGCCGCCCAGATCCGCGTCGCCCGTCGCCCGCCTCTCCCGCCGCCCGGGCTCCCGTCTCGCCTCAGCGGCGCTGCGCCGCCCGGCCGGAGCAGAGCCGCCCGCCTCAACCCGCGCCCGCGCCTTTCACCATGGCCGGATCCGGTCGAGGAAGGCCCCGCCGCCGGCCCCGTCGTCGGAGCGACCCCGCCGGTGCCCCGCGTCCTCTCCGGCCCTTCCTCGCCTTCCCCGGCCACAACTCCGGCGATCTCCGTCTCTGCTTCGAAATCCGCGCCCGGGTCAACCCCAGATCCGGAGGTGATATTTTGCCTAAGTCCCCGAATCTGTGTTATTATCATGCCATGTTCATCGTATCGTATCTCCGCATCCGTAGCTCCGTTTTGTGCGTGTAATATGTCAAATTGTTCGAATCAACGAGTACATCACTTCATCTCATCGCATCATATTTATTTGGGGTGATCTTCATGCCTGAATCATCGTTGCAAAAGTGCTATATGATGTTAACCTGCTGAAACTGTTATAACTTGATGAATTGTCATTTTTGTTACATTTGATGTGTGCATCTTATGAGCATGAGCTCTACATGTGTTTTGATCTATGACATGCCATATTTCTAGTGGTGTATGCCATGTAGTTTTGTGATCTATGTGGTGACTAGCACAAGCATGCAAAGTAGCCTCTGTGATGTTGCTGATTTCTGGGACTTTGTGATTTCTGCTAAGTCTGAGTCTGTTATATTTTGTTGCCATGTAAACTTGCTTCTACCATGAGTTCTATGCATAATCTGGAGATTTTCACTAAATATGTTTTGTTATACATGTCATTCTCTATCCATTCATGCATTCTGTTGCATTTATGGCCTGCTGTAACTTGTTGTAATCTTGCTCTCAAGTTGCTAAATAATGTTGCTGTCAGCCTGTTAACAGTTTGTTCAGTTTTGCCATGTGTTTTGCTAGTGATCCATGCACCCTATGAACTTGCTCTTTCCATTTTTAGCTTCATAAATATGTCTTCTTACTGTGGGTTACCTTTACATGCCATGTATTGTCTTGTGGTGAGTGGTTCAAGCTCACCAACATGCCTACTTGTTATCTGTTTATGCCATGCTCCAGTTTTTCACTAAGTCTGAATCTGTTTATGTTTTTTCTATGTTCACATGCTTGCATTTGTATTTTCTGATCCCTTTTGACTCATGGTCAGTAAGAAACTTTTGTTCTATGAGATTAGTAGATTCATGCCATGCTTTTGATTGCCATGATAAATTCTTGTAGCGTGTTGTTTGATAGCTCTAAACACTGCAACCTGATGTTATTTCTGCCATGTCCTGTGAATTCTGCTAAGTCTGTGTACCTGTTAATATATTCAATCGTGCCATGTCATTTTGAGCATGTTCTAATTGTTTATGGAGATAGCTCAGTGTTCATGTTTTGTAATGCTTTACCTGTACATCATGTCCATGCCTTTTGTTATCATGTTTGGTTCCTGTAGCATGTTGTTTTGATGTTTGCTAGATGCCTACTTGCTGTTTTGGTCAGATTGGTGCTATTTATTGTTTGGAGTGTATGTGTTTCACCGTTGCTCCGTTTTGAGTATGCTCTATATGAAACTTGCTTAGAATGGCATGTAGTTTCATATTATCGTGTTGCATCCTTCATTTGAGGTGTTTGCTTGATGTTTGTATGCATTTTGCATCGATGTCATGTTTAACTTGTTTTGCTCATATCTTCTAGGGCAGTAGTCTCGAATTAAATGAACTTTATATGTAACTTGACTAGAATTTCGTGTAGATCATCGTGGTGCATCTTTAACTTGCTATTTAAAAACTTGAACATAAGGTTTATTCAGATCTGGACCAATTTCGAAATTTGCATATGAGGACTTACCGAAATTGTTATATGTTGTTTCCGGCCTCATTTAAACTTGCCTTGATGTGTTGCTCTTGTTTGCATCATCTCTTGCCATGAGTAGCTCCATGTAGCCTTTTCATGCATCATGCTTGTTTGTGCATCATGCCTTCTTCATGTGTGGTGTGTTTACTATGTTGTGTGCTTCTTCTCGATAGTTCCCGTTTCGTTGCGATCGTGAGGATTCGTTAAATCTCACGCTTGGTTCGTCTTCATGGCTTCATCTTCTTCATGGACTCGTTCTTCTTCCTAGTGGGATTTCAGGCAAGATGACCGTCACCCTGGATCTCACTACTATCATTGCTATGCTAGTTGCTTCGTTCTTTCGCTATGCTGCGCTACCTATCACTTGCTGCTCAAGCCTCCCAAATTGCCATGAACCTCTAACCTTTGTCACCCTTCCTAGAAAACCGTTGTTTGGCCATGTTACCGCTTTTGCTCAGCCCCTCTTATAGCGTTGCTAGTTGCAGGTGAAGTTGAAGATTGCTCCATGGCGAACATGATTTTGGTTGGGATATCACAATATCTCTTATATTATTAATGCATCTATATACTTGGTAAAGGGTGGAAGGCTCGGCCTTATGCCTGGTGTTTTGTTCCACTCTTGCCGCCCTAGTTTCCGTCATATCGGTATTATGTTCCTGGATTTTGCGTCCCTAACGCGGTTGGGTGGTTTATGGGACCCCCTTGACAATTCGCTTTGAATAAAACTCCTCCAGCAAGGCCCAACATTGGTTTTACCATTTGCCTCACCACCACATATACCTTTCCCTTGGGTCGGCCAACCCAAGGATCATCTTTATTCAGCCCCCCCCCCCGGGGCCAATGCTTGTCTAAGTGTTGGTCCGAACTAGAGTCCTTTGCAGCGCCACCTTGGGGAAACTCGAGGGTTGGTTTTAGTTGTGCAGATTGTGCTCATCCGGTGTTGCCACGAGAACGAGATATGTGCAGCTCCTATCGGGATGTCGGTAGCATCGGGCGGTCTTGCTGGTCTTGTTTTATTACTGTTGAAATGTCTTGTAGCCGGATTCGAGACCGATCGGGTCTTCCCGGGGAGAAGGAATATCCTTAGATTGATCGCGAGAGCTTATCATGGGCTGTTGGGACACCCCCGCAGGGTATAAACTTTCGAGAGCCGTGCCTGCGGTTATGTGGCGTATGGGAATTTGTTAATATCCGGTTGTAGTAAACTTGAAGTAAACTCTTCTAAAATACACCAACCGTGGTGAATCTGTGAGTGTCTCTTTTCGGGTTGACCGAGAGGAGAACACGGTTTCGGGTTATGTCGGCGTAAGTAGGAGTTCAGGATCACTTCTTGATCATTACTAGTTGTGACCGTTCCTTTGTTTCTCTTCTCGCTCTCATTTGCATGTATGTTAGCCACCATATATGCTTAGCCGCTTCTTTGTAACCTCACCACTTTACCTCTTCCTTACCCATTAAGCTTTGCTAGTCTTGATACCCATGGTAATGGGATTCTTGAGTCCTCGTGGCTCATGATTACTACCAACAGTGATTGCAGGTACAGATTATACGATGATCATGACGTGAGAGCGATGTTTGCTTGTGTTGGAGTTCTTCTTCTTCTTCGTCGATCAGGGGATAGGTTCTAGGTCGGCAGCCTGGGCTAGCAGGGTGGATGTCATTTGAGCTTCTGTTTATATTTCATCCGTAGGCGGATGTTGATCTCATGTAAGATGATGTTGTATTCATGTGGCATTGTATGCCTCTTGTATGTATCCCCATCTATTATGTAATGTTGATGTAATGATATCCACCTTGCAAAAGCGTTTCAATATGCGGGTCTATCCTTGGTGGGACCTTCGAGTTCCTTTTGGATAGGGTCGCATATTGGGCGTGACATCTTAGTGCAGCTAGGACGTGGATCGGTAGGGGGAGATCTTCATGCGCACCCCAGTGTTCCAACCTTGAGGGTTTTGTCGGAAACCGAGATCCGACATTTGGCGCGCTGTAGGGGTGTGCCGGCTTCTTTCGCTTCGCTGCGCGCCCGTTGCTAAGGCCATCGTACGCATGGCAGAGCGTTCGCCGAGCTCATGCTGGAGTGTCGGCTGCCCTCGCCGCCCACGCCACCTGGGACGGCTTCCCGTCGGCGGGCCACCCTGCCGTTCTCCGCCGCCACCGCCAACGCTGCCACCGCCCGGCGGGAACGAGCAGCAAGCATCCTCATCGCACCTCGGTGCGGCGGGGCTAACGCGAACGCCACTCCATCGGCCCGACTCGCCGGTTCGTCATCCCACGCCGTCAGCGCTCCCATGGATGCGCAGGCCGCTCTGTGCATGGAGCGCGAGCTCTGCGCTACCGCCCGTCGGCGACCTCTGCGAGACTGGCTCGAATGCATCACCGAGATTGTCGGCGCCGCAGGGGCTCCTCTGCGCCATCCTCTCGCTGCCTTCGCCCGCCACTTGACAAGGGGCAGGGTGGCTCACGGAACCCCTCCACCACCTCTACACCAAGACGGTGCCCTGGCGCCAAGGCACGCGGCTCCACGGCGCGACCCACCGCGTCTGGCGCCCGCGCGCGGAGAAGGAAGCTGCCAAGAAGTCACTTGCCCGCAAGAGAAAGCTCCAGCGCTTCCCGCACCGCCGCGTCAGGATCGCTTGCTGCAGCAGGGCCCCGTGCCGCTTGCCGTGGTGGTGCGCAGGTGCCAAGAACACGCCCCACCTCCAAGGCGAGTCCCGATGACCACGGGGGCTGCGCCGCCTTCACCCCAGAGCTGCGTGGCGTCGCCGGGCCGGCAAGTTCAAGCTGGGGACCTGCCACGGCGCTGACGGCTCCCGACCCCACGGAGTTCCTGCAGCTCACGAAATGAGCATCGAGGGCGCTAACGGCTGACAGAGAAAGTTATGGCGAATCGGTTCCCCATGGCTCTCAAGGATGGTGCTCTGTTCGTGGCTCTGAACCTGCCTCGTGCTCGATCTCCTCACAGGGGCGAGATGCGACACGCGTCGCCAACTTCCGGTGGCACTCGCGACCGCCCACCCGGCCGCGGGTGACCCACGCCAAGGCGTCAAGAACAACCAGGAGAGACCCTCGGAGAAGTACATCCAGCTTCAACGATGTTCGCCTCAAGATCCCCAAGGTGACGGACGAGGCCATCATCTCCGTGTTCTCCGATGGCGTCAAGGATGTCAAGATGAAGGAGGAGCTCACCATCCACGAGGAGCTGTGCACGTCTCTGGAGCTGTTTAACCTGGCGACCAAGTGTGCAAGGGCTGAGGAAGGGCGCCTCTCCCTCCTCGAGCTCCCAGCTGCGGACCCGGAGGAGAAGAAGGCCAAGGCCAAGGACGTGAAGCGCAAGGGAGCAACCGTGCTCGCGGCGGAGCCGGAGACCAAGCGCGGCAGAGATCAGCCCGAGTTATCCAAGGGCGGACGACCGTTCTGCGCCTTCCACAACCTGCATAGCCACAACACCAGTGACTGTCAAGAGCTCAGGGCCATTCGAGAAGGACGCTTTGGTCGAAGCCCCGAGCGCAATGATCGGGGCTACGGCCGAGGACGAGGACGTGGTGGCAGACGCTTGGATGACCGTGGCCCATGCCAGGAGTTGCGCGACCGGCCTCGTGAGGACCGGTGGCAGGATCAGCCTTGCGAGGGAGCCTGGAGGGATCAGCCTCACGAGGATCGTCCTCAGGGCAATGCTGGGCTTCCTCCACTTCCGCCACCACCAAGGAGGAACGACGACCACCATCAGGACAAGGGGGCTGGGGGCTTCCAGGAGCCACGTGCCATCGCTTGTATCCTGGGCGAAGCTCAAGCCCCAGCCTCACAGCGCGTCTTCAAGAAAGTTTGCTTGGCGAGGTGAACGCAGTCCTTCCCAAGCTTGAAGCCACACGCCCGCTCAGGTGGTTCAAGTCGCCATCACCTTCGATTCGGCCAGATCAGCAGCTCAAGTGTGCGGCCCACTGCTGGCGTTCTCCCCATGCCTGCTTCACCCATCATCGCAATGTACAAGTCACCAAGACCCTTATTGACGGTGGCCTTGAGGGCTCCAACGGCCCCATCCGTCCGACACGCTCGACAACCTCCAAGTGCCGTAGATGATCAGCTTCAGCCTACCAAGCCTTTCTCAGAGTGACCGAGCGGTTCCACCACACCGATAGGGCAGGTCCGCCTCCTGTCACCTTCGGAGAACGCAACAACTACCGCACCGAGCTCATCGACTTCAATGTCGCACACATCCGCTCACAAGACAATGCAATCCTCGGATATCCAGCCCTGGCCAAGTTCATGGCGGTGACCCATCACGGCTACAATGTCCTCAAGATGCCAGGAAGTGGCGGAATCATCACGGTCCCATGCGAAGAGAGAGATGCGGTGTGCTCCCTTGAGCGTGCCTTCCAAGCTGCAGCAATCGATGACCCCAACAGCAAGGGCGAGTGCCCTCCTGAGGCCACCCCCAAGAAGAAGAAGCAGATGCTCCGCACAGGGCCTCAGGCAAGCGGCGCCTCAAGCGGCGCCATGACTGGGTTGGCGCCCGCACCTGGGGCGCCTCCCTCCCTCGCATAGGAAAGCACGCCCGACGCCCTTCTCGGGCAGGGCTCGGGGGCTCTCTTCTGGAGGGCCTCAGACCTTGCCAACATCACGAGGGAGACGCTCGGGCACCATCTGGAGGTGTGCTTTGTGGCACGTTTCCCTTAGGAGGACGCAAGGCAAGGAGCGCCCACCGCTCAGGAGTTCGTTACCAAGACCACTTAAGAATTGCAGGATGTGAGGGCTATGCGCGGCGACCGCCGCTCACCGTGCGCAGCTCCCCATCCAGGCGAGGATGCCGGGCTGCGCGTCTGCGTCGACATCTCAGGACTCAATAGGGCCGCCTCAGAGCCCTTTCTCGCCTCAGACGTGGGACGCTGCGAGGTCCACCAGACAACTACATTCGCATGCCTTTTGGCTCGCGAGCATGGCGTCTACCTATCGCCAGAGAACTCCGCAGCAGCGCCTTCGGGCGACTCAGGAGGCCAGGCACCACACCGTCCTGACGGAGATGGAGATGGTCCTCAAGGAACCGCCTGGGCCTCTAGAGCCTCCCGAGGCTCAGGGCCCCGGCGGCTCGTGAGGAACAACCCCTTCACCGCGTACCTCCTCGGCGTACCTTCAACTACCCCAACATCCCTTCATCAACAGAACCAGGTGACATTTTCCAAGTTTATTTAGCTAGGAGCGCCCCCAGGCTACATCATTCCCAGGCCACGTGGGTCCGCCCCTGTGGCATGTATCCATTTTTATGTTTTTAGCTTACCTTGCTGGGGGGCGCCACTCGGGCTGCATCATCCCCAAGCCGCTCGGGCCTGACTCCGAGGGCATGTATCTTCCACATTTACCTAAGCCGGTTTGCTTTCCATGCTTAATCTACCTATGACTATCACCGCTTGATTGGCACTTACCCCGGAGTTGCTCACTTCAGCACGGCGCTTGTGCTTGTGCTTTGGGTCCGCCCTCGCAACGCCAACAAATCTGACTGCCGAAGCTCGCCACGCACGCCACCTCACCGGGCCTCGCCTCTGGCCCTCCGGGCAAAGTGATTAGTGGCGGCCCTGACCATAATGGCAAACCTGTGTCTCTCCTTGTGCTGGCTTGCAGGAATCTCTTGAGGACGATGGAAGGCAGCACCGCGAGCTCCCTCTTCTCCCATGCGATCCGCTTGCGCGTTAAAAGGGGGTGAGCATCACGACTCAGAAGCTCTTACTGGCTCTCCAGCCCTCACCCCCTGGCCTTGACCACGGCAAGCGACCTGGCATACCAGTGGTGGCTGAGCTCGCTCGAGGGCCGGGACCTGAGGACGTAGAGCACAAAGGAGAGCGCGGAGAAGAGGGAGAGGCTCGTATGGGCCTGGCCTAGCTATGCTATGTACACCTATGCCCGAATCTGGTGCGTCATGAGGAACCGCTCCGGACCATCAAGATAAGTTTGCGTCGGGTTGGCTAAACCGCTAAGGACTAGGAACCACACTAGCTGCAGCCTGCTGCAAAGAACGTCACCGCCTTTCCTACCTCTCGACGGCTGCTTGAGCGCTTAAGGGGCCTCCTAAGCATCGTGGCCTCGTGGGGTTTCATCGACGGGCCGGTCACCTCCTGCCTTGACCACTTCAGACGCGACCGAGACATACACAGCGACTTTGCAGCCTGGGGACTGGGACTGACCTGATGTAGAGCACCAAGTCGTCGCGAGGTCGGAAAGGGGAGACCAAGCTAAAGCACGACTCGCACTCGCGCAAGTTCATAATGAGGACAATATTGACAAATGCATTACAAACCCTTTACATGCCCCCGCGGGGAACTCCTCGATCCCTCACAGGGAACAAAAGACAAGAGCTTAGGGAATCCTAACTACACGTGCCCCTGTGGATGATGCCATAATCAACAGTGGGCCACCAAAGGCAGGCGCCAACCTCATCCAGATCAGCGGCGGCGGCGGCCAGATGCAGCAGCCCTGCTCCGGGCTCGGCAAGAGCTTGGGGGCACGTAGCTATCATCGCTCGTCTCCGGGGTCTCGTAGAGCTCGAGACTGGACTCCCAAGTGTCGCTACGGCTTCCAGAGGGAGCCATCATGCGACACAAGGCAGACCGTGCACCAAGAGCGCACTAAATGCTGGCCCCACTGGGCAAAGACTCCAGACGGGTGGCCACAAGATCGAAGACCTTGAAGAACAGCGTGAGGCGCTGTCAGACGCTGAAGTGGATCACGAGGGCGCCTCGTAGGCACACCCGAGCGACCTCACCCAGCCTCTGGTCATGAAGATCTTCCCCGAAGAGATGGCCTCGACCTCCGCCCCAGTCGCCGGCGTGTCGCAGTCGGCGTGCTGCAGCCAAAGCTCGAGGAGCCCCCTCGGCGGCATCTCAGCAGAGAAGAAAGAAGGGAAGCGGATCCAAGTGCTCGGGGGCATCACCGCCCACAAAGACGAAGCTTCGTCTGAGGAGTCCATGGCGTGGACTCCAGTGATGGGCGACAAGACGCCACCGCGGCATGGCGACTCATGACCACGCAAGGCGCGTCGCCGACACTGTCGCCTCTTCCCCTCGAACCCCGGCCGGGCGCATAGGGGTAGCGGGTACCAGGAGGAGGCCGCTTTCGCATCAAGGCCTTGTCACCACTCTGCATTGCCGCTGCCATGGGCGATGGACCGACCTCTTCTTGGCGGGAGTGGAGTGGCCCGTCGAGGGGAGTCTTTCCTTTCTCCGCAGCAAAAAACCTCCGGATGGGCGCCATCGGTGTCGTAGCTGGCAATAGAGCAAGGAGGAAGAAGCAAGCGGAATGGGAAGAGATAGGCGACGGGGGCTCCACCCCCCTCCTATTTATAGCCGGAGACGGCCGGCCAGCGCCCCCCACGATCACAAGTAAGGATGGTTTTTCCTTGCATGTCGTAGGGACTTGTCAAGTCAGGCAGTTGCCGAGGCAGCGTGGGGAAGCGAAGACGCCCACGTCCAATCAACTGCCACGCTGACTACAAGGCCGCAGGCTATTGGGGGCTCAAGGCGGCCTGCTGGGCTTGAACTTTGGCTTCGCCTTGAAGCTAAGCCCAGCGCCGCCATGGGCCCTGGGCTACTGCTTGTTCTGGGAACAGGATCCTCGACTTGCTTCGTCATGTCATGCAGCATGGCTCATGAAGGGCCCAGATGGCCCATCTTCACCAACAAGCACTCAAGACCTCGCGAGGGCTGTTTCGCGAGGCGGACGACACAAGACCTCCTTGGGAGCGCCCTCACCAGGTTGGCTCGCGAGGGGCGGAGAGATCAAGGCAAGGCAAACCTCGCGAGGTTCTCGTGACGTGAGCCATGACGACAGAGACTAGGCGGGCGCCAGCGCGCGCAGTGTCCTTGTTTCCTCTTTGGTGCTCTGGGAGCAAGTGCAGGCGAGGAGTACCGAGAAGGCCAAGCAAAGGTTTCCATATCGGTGCAACGACACCCAAGACCAGCAGGACGGGCAGACGGAGGTCACCGTGGAGCCCAAGGGCGCCACCACTGTGAGCCTTTTGCAAAGTGAAGACTGCTTTTGTCAGATAAGTCTGTACTTAGCTATCCCTTTCAAATTGGCCGTTGTTGGCTCCTTCCCGCTCAATATTTGGGGAGAGGACCAGGGCCTCTATAAATAGGATTAGCCACCACCATAGGGGACAAACGGATCGAGAGGCAACTGGTCTCAAACTCATTCAATTCATCCTCACACCCACCAAGCACAAGAACACCTCGCCTCAGGAGGTTGTTCTTCCCCTTGTACTATTCATCCTCAGCCCAAGAGGCAATCCACCGCCACCTCACCTGAGTAGGGTATTACACCATAATGGTGGCCCAACCAGTATAAATCTTGTGTCCTTTGTGTTGCGAAGTTCGTCGAGTTAGTGCTTGAGATCTTAAGCGAAGCTAGGACGGGATCAAGAGGGGAGATCTTCGCGCACCCCTGTTGTTCGAACTTTGAGGGTTTTGCTTGAACCCGAGATCCGACATATTTATTCTGCATTGTGAAGTTTTATACTTTTTATACTATATATAAAGTTAGTCATAATAAAGAGAAACGAAGAGCATCTCTCTCTCCATCGCATACACCCCGATACGTCTCCAATGTATCTACAATTTTTTGATTGTTCCATGTTGTTATATTATCAATCTTGGATGTTTTATAATCATTTTATAGTCATTTTATATCATTTTTTGGTACTAACCTATTGATATAGTGCCAAGTGCCAGTTGCTATTTTTTCCATATTTTTTACATCATAGAAAATCAATACCAGATGGAGTCCAAATGCCACGAAACTCCTAGAGATTTTTTATGGGCTAGAAGGAACACAACGGTCCTAAGGCTACTGGGGTGCCGAGGGGGCACAACCCACTGTATGCGCGCCAGGAGGCCCAGGCGCGCCATGGTGGGTTGTGCCCACCTCGGGTGCCCCCCAGACCGCCTCTTTGCTCTATAAATACCTCAATATTCCAGAAACCCTAAAGGCATCGACGAAATATTCATCCAGCTGCCGCAGAGTCCAGAACCACCAGGTCTAATCTAGAAACCATCTCGGATGGGGTTCACCACCTCCATTGGTGCTTCTCCGATGATGCGTGAGTAGTTCTTTGTAGACCTTCGGGTCCGTAGTTAGTAGCTAGATGGCTTCCTCTCTCTCTCTCTCTCTCTCTCTCTCTCTCTCTCTCTCTCTCTCGTTGGATTCTCAATACAATGGTCTCTTGGAGATCCATATGATGTAACTCTTTTAACTGTGTGTTTGTTGGGATCTGATGAACTTTGAGTTTATGATCGCTTATATCTTTTTATATCCATGAAAGGTATTTGAGTTTCTTTGATCTCTTATATGCATGATGGCTTATAGCCTCATATTTCTTCTCCGATATTTGGGTTTTGTTTGGCCAACTTGATCTATTTATCTTGCAATGGGAAGAGGTGCTTTGTAGTGAGTTCGATGTTACGGTGCTTGATCCCAGTGACAGAAAGGGAACCGACACGTATGTATCATTGCTACTAAGGATAAAACGATGGGGTCTATCTCTACATAGATTGTAACATCCCAAAATTCTAAATTTTGAAATGTTATAATAATTAAAATATATGATTGTTTGATTGATTGTTGAGTGATCGATTGCGTGAAATTGATTGGAATTTTAAACTTTTGAAGTTTTGTTGAGAGGGAATATTTGAATTTGGAAATATTTCAAACTTCATGCCACTCAATGATCCTCATGATTTCTTCAATGAAAGAGAGTGGGATGTAAAGAAAAATTTCATTTTGAATTTGTCATTTTAAATTTTGTTTTTAACTCAAAGTGGCATTTGAGTTTTATTCAAAACTTTTCGACAAAGAACACTTTAACAAAAAGTGTTGAGAGGGAGTAACATGACACCCAAAAAATGTTGGAATAAATTTTCCATAGAGTTTTGAGAGTCATTTTGATTTTTGTTTGAATTTAAAAAAAATGATTTTTCCAAAAGTATTTTATTTGCCCCTGTAAACTATCCCATTAAATTGGGCTTATTTTTCTGATCATTTTGATATATAATACTCCTATATTTTATTTTCATTTTATTTCCTAAAATGATTCTTCTTCATGGGTTATTAAAAAGGACGGTACTGTTTTTTGGGGCCAAATCCGGCCCGATCCAGATCGAATCATCTCTTTCCTCCCGACGAGATGCTCCAGATCTCCAGCCATCACGGAGCATCGCTTGGAATCGCGGGATTCATGAAATCCCTTGCCCTCCTCCAAACCGACCTGCCCCCCTATAAATGGCCATCTCCGCACTCATTTCCCCCTAGTCCCTCCTCTCCTCACCCCTACGTCGCGCGCCACCTCGGCTGGAGTTCGCGGACCACCGCCGCCATTGTCAGCCTGGGTCTCCGCCACCTCCGGCCATCCCGCCACCCCAGACCCCACCAGCCGCTCCGCCTCTGCCGCCTCGACCATCCCTTCCCCGACGCCAGAGGGCCACCGGAGGACGTCACGAGCTCCACTGAACCCCATCATCGGAATTGCTACAGTAAATCCTGACCTACTTTTTTTTCGTTCTGTTTTTAAAACAGAATAGTTTCAATCTTGTAAAATCCATAGTTAATTATCTACGAGGTATTTTTGAGTGATTCCAACTGCCTTGGATCAAAAAATTTATGTAGTTTCTGTTAGTTCAATTGTATTTCATATTTGAGCAGTTTAAATTTGTGTTTGTATGAATTTTCTCAAATCACTAGATTTGAGCTATTTTGAGTTAGGAATATTATTTTCGACCGATTCTTTTTGCTCCTGTTCTCTAGGCCCTTTGTTTATCCAGTAGTATTTAGTATTTTATTTTTAGGTTAATTCAAATTAGGATTTTAGCAAAACAGTACTGTTTTACTTATAGTTCTGTTTTAGCCTTTTCTTTATTGTTTTTATTAGTTTTTATTTTTTTTATTTTTTTTCACTTTGACGAAATTAGTTGTGTTTCTGTTAGACAACAGGAGAAAATTTTATTTTTATTTAAAAAAATTTATTTTCCTTAGTTTTGTATGAAACCTTCTATAGGTCATAGTTAGAGTTTTATAAAACTTTTTATTTATTTCTTTTTGCAAATAAAATTTTATGAAAAATACTTTCTGTTAACTTAGTTGTTTTACTTTTTGTTTTCTGTTAAATTATTAGTTTAGTGTTTTAATTGCTGTTAAGTTTTTTTACTTAGGGCAAAACTATGTTAGATGCTTGTAGCAAAGTCACATATTTTCGTTAGTAGTTTTTCTTTCTAGTTATATTTGAAGCTTCTTTGGACTTTGTTGGAGTTTTATTATTGAGTTTTTTTGTTTTAGTTGTTATTTTGAGTGTTAGTATTGCTTGCTAGAATGATTGCTTATGTGAATGCTATGTTTGACTTGTATAGATTTTCTTCGGAGAGTGATTTGATAGTTATATCAAATTTTGTGGAGAGTGTTGTTATCTTCATCAACGTACTGTGCAAGTTCACTTTGACCATGCTTTCATACCTATGTTTTATTGCATTTAGTGGCATCTTTGCAACAACCCTCCAGTAGTGATATTGAATTCTTGTAGTTGAGTAGTATGCATGAGGTAGGAACCCATCACCCTCTTACAAGCCCGGGACGTTATTTATTTTAGTGCTACGCTATAGTAGACGCAGGTTTGGTATGAGTGCTTTGGAGTGGTGTGAGAATGGAGGACTCTACGTCAATGACGACAACTCCATGATGGCATCTGCAAGGATCGCATCTTCAAGGCCTCAAGACTTCAAGACTCGAGACAAGAATTCAATACACACCATCGGGTGAAGGATGGTTGACGGGCACCCTGGAGAAACCAAAGGATGGCCGGGATGCATGGAGAAGCGCCATGACATCTTCGCGGAAAGCTTCACCCAGACTCAAAGAGACGGAAGAATACTTCATGCTCTGAAGCTTACCTGTGCAAACCGCAAGTCACTATGGGCTCGCTTGGTTGACCTTAGTGGTGACTCTGGCTGGGACGGTGCTAGCAGATGTAGAACTACGGTAGGATTGGATGAGCACCGATAAAGGTCGTGGGGAACTCTTCTAAGACCATGTTTTCGGTTGCCTTGTTCTCAAACACCCTGAAGTGCGAGAACATAAAGAGAGAGATCGAATCTTATGGGTAAAGTGTACAAACCTCCGCAGAGGTTAAAACCTAATCGATTAGCCGTGTCCCGATTCACGGACAATTTGAGCATCTGGACTTGGATCTATCTCGAACTCTCAACACCGGATTGATAACTTAATTGTGGGCAACATATGATGATTTTGGGCTATGAGACATCGGTTGGCGGAACCATGTCATGATAGAAAACTCCATAGTACAGACTTCATTTATTCCTTTGATGTAGGGAAAATAAATCAGCTTTTACGCAAACAAAACTCAGACCCAGAGCCACAAAGCCAAATTGCATATAGTATAGTTTTACCATCTGTTTTCTCATGTTGTGATCTTGCTTAGACATTCAATGTAATTTGACCTACACGGCTGCAACGTATCATGTTGCAGATATTTTTCTTCCGACGAGTAAGAGTACGATGCAGTGTTACGGTCTACACTCAACCCGCCGATGGCGTTGATGGGACTCCACACCCGACTACTTGTTTCACCGAGACTTATGAGGTATATATCAGTTTTACGTTATTTATACATGTGATTGTACTTTGATATATACATTGATGTACTGTGTGTGCCAAAGATACCGATCTGTGGATGGCACAAATACACGTAGACTAGACCGTCTGAGGTCGGGTCGCCATGTGATATGGTATCGAGCACATGTTGATCAGAGGGACGTGACCCTAGAAATCAAAAAGCCCTTGGACAGGATATCTCTAAAACTTGGTTTTCAAAAATACCCTTACTTCTCACCTTTTTCTCGATTTTGTCAAATAGTCCTCTTACCTCAAATAGTTAGAATATACCCCTTTTCCTTTTGACCACATGAAGGATCAATCAAGCCGCTTCCAAGGAAGATATCGGACAGTGATGACCTCTTCAAAGTAACCAGGATTTCACCATGCATTAGAAGAGTTGAAGCTGCAACAATTGAAGACTCAAGACTTGAAGAATTTGAAGAATCAAGAATTATTTGACCTTTAGAAGACCAAACCTATTACACACTTTACGTTAGATGCGGCGATTTGTGAGCTGTCATTTGTTTGATGTTTTCCGACTGTACCACAAAATAAAACTCGTTTCTTCAAAACTATTGTTTGTATTGTGTGTATATCCCTCCATTCTTCTCTCATATTTCATCCCAAAACTTTTGGACCCATTAGATGATGAATGAAGTTGGACTGGTATTCTCTGGATCAAAAACCCAGCCGAGGCAGAGCTATGGATTCGTAACATGGAGAATCACTTGGAGAAATTTGGTTTCAAGGAAGAATGAAGTATCAGACGCTCTTCAAGATTACTTTGAAGGAAGTGCTGCAACCTGGTGGAAAATGCATCAAGCCATACAAGGATTTAATGGAGCAAGAACTTGGGAGGAATTCAAGAAGACCTGTTGAGATCACGCCTCATCCGAAGCACCATGATACACCAAGAAATAAACCTTGTGCCTCGCAAGATTTGCGAGAAATAGGACACACCTGTGGAGGAACACAAGGATGGATGCCCTTATTGTGAGGAAAATCACCCAGCTGAGGAATGCCCAACTAGTCAGGTGACTTGTTTCTTGTGTGAAGGAACCACCCACTACCCGACTCAATGTCACATTTACTCCATGGTGCAACAAACTATTCAGTAGCAGGAAGAAGGAATGAAAGAAGCCCTCCTAGAAGTTATGAAAGAACCTGTGATGAAGGAATGTGTTGAAGACCCTGATGGAGAAGGCCTAAACAGATTTTACTCCAATGCCTGCTATTCCTGTGGAGAAGAAGGACATTTTTCACAAGATTGCACCAAGGAAAGAAAAGAGTGTCCGGGATACTTCCTACGATGTAAGGAGTTTGATCCACGGGAATAGAAGGTTTGATCGTGAACGAAGAAACCCGAAAGAGAAAACAAAGACACCCTCGTAACAACCCAATTTCTGCAAAGAGGGACAAGAGTCATATTACCTGCTTTGAATGTAAGGACGTCTGCATTATGCCAATGATTGTCTCGAAGGAAGGCCAGAACTCAAGGAGCGGTGCACCATCACCAAGAAGCCTCGAGACATGCCTAAGTTATTTGTTTTCGTTGCAAGGAAGCAGGACATTTTGTTAGGGATTGTTCAAATCATGATAAATCTGGAGCCGAGTAGTGGAGGTGTTGATATCAAGAATAAGGATAGTATGGAAAACACTTTTCATGAGGATGCGGGGTTGAGTTATGTAATAGATTACTCAGAGATTGTAATAATTCATGACTCAATAAAGTTGATATGTCATATGCTGAAAGGCTTTAAAGAGTTGTTATATTTTATCTTGGAAATTAATATTCTGGAAGAAAGTGAGTTGTGATGCATAAACTGGATGTTGGAAATTGAGTTTGAAGTTTTGTTTGGATGATATGAATGTGTACCCCAGGAGATATGTACCTTATTCTCGAGCACCATTTTTGTTTTACAACCTGCAGATGACGCACCTTTACGTAGTCTTTCCTTAAAGGTCCGGAAACGATCATGACCTCGACAAGTGATCATGATTACCGAAGATCTGAAGCGACATGATGAAGCATATTCACCTTGAAGGAGATGTAGTCTACAAAGGCTACCCCTTCATGCAAAAGGGAGTGGAACTTTGGTATGTGGAGGTACACCTCCACCAGTATGAAAGGAGTTTGCCCAAAGAGGATGGGGCAGTACTTTTCATCTCACGTGTACCACAAGCAACTTTCTTCGACTGCTCGTGAAGAAGCAGCCATGGAAGCCATACGCCAGATCTGAGAAATACTTGAAGCAAGACTTCGTTATACTAAGGAATACCTAATAGAAGTGCATGCAGAGATGATGGAGATGAAGCTCAAGGCCACCACGATGAAATGAAGATTGAAGATTTCAAAGGCGCATGTCGCACAATTCGGTGGATCAAGAATCCTCAAGGAGGAAAAATGAATAAAGTTGGAAGTAATGTCGACCATACCGAACCATGTGGGTGGCAGCATTTGTAATAAAACTTTTGGAATTTGGATTTATTTAAAAATGGTTAAGGATGTAATAAAAGATTGATATGAAAATAATGTGATTTATGGATAAACTAGTGCATTTTTTGGTGTGGTAGTACTCGTAAAGCCACGGGATCAATGAAGAAAGAAATGTGTTATTCATGACGGTCCATAGAAGGAGCTGGACCAAATAAGTTGGAGTTTTGTATGATCATCACCACAAGGGTATGAAGGAAGAAGTACTATTGGATTTAGAGGAGATGAATTGTTGGAATATGGAATGATAATCCTCGGAAGGATGAGTTAAACTTGTACAAGAGTTGAAGTGGGCCATAACCCACAGGCCCAGAGTTAATAAGAAGCAAGCACACTCTTGCAAGAGGGAACATATTTCGAAGAAAACTCTGAGTTTAATCATCCCAAGCATTTTTTAGGAGGATATTTAAAACCCGAGGGTTGTACGTTAGATGTCTTGTTCAGATTGCGAAACCATGGATTTATTCGAACTCAGTCATTTCGACAAGGGAAATTCTGCAATGCTTGTGAGTATGACCAAGTGTTAGAATATGTGATTCAATGTCCGTGATAGTTAGTAATGGTTCAAGCATTGTGATGGATTGGCCCCCATACCAGGAGACTTCTATCATGAACTATCATATGTTGATGGAAAATCAGAGAGCCTTGAAAACCTTAGAAGAGTGTCGACACGTCAAGCCATAAAACCATAAAATGGTAGGACGATGGAACCCTTTACAGGCAACCGTTGCCAATCGTAGGTTATACGGTGAGATTTAAACTAGGCCCATTTCCTGCAGGAGAAACCATTAATTGTTGACCACCACGAGAATATCAAATAGTTGATTAGGATTGGCGATGCACTGCCATTCGTAAGACCCAGTCTCTAAGAAACTCACCATGAATGAAAGGACTCGAGATTGGAGGAAAAGGTTATACCCCTACCGAAAGAGCCTCAAAGGAAAGAGTTATCCTGTGAGCTTACACTATCAACCCAAAGGGATGAAGTACACGAGTTCCGTCGGAACCATAACCCTGCTTTTAAGTGTGGTAGCACACTAGACCATTCCGATCGATGGATTTGCCGGAAGACCTCCAAACACTAACCTTTTCTTGTTAGTTTCTTCAATCTCGAGGACGAAGATTCATTTTAAGTGTAGTAGTTTGTAACATCCCAAAATTCTAAATTTTGAAATGTTATAATAATTAAAATATATGATTGTTTGATTGATCGTTGAGTGATCGATTGCGTGAAATTGATTGGAATTTTAAACTTTTGAAGTTTTGTTGAGAGGGAATATTTGAATTTGGAAATATTTCAAACTTCATGCCACTCAATGATCCTCATGATTTCTTCAATGAAAGAGAGTGGGATGTAAAGAAAAATTTCATTTTGAGTTTGTCATTTTAAATTTTGTTTTTAACTCAAAGTGGCATTTGAGTTTTATTCAAAAACTTTTCTGACAAAGAACACTTTAACAAAAGTGTTGAGAGGGAGTAACATGACACCCCAAAAATGTTGGAATAAATTTTCCATAGAGTTTTAGAGTCATTTTGATTTTTGTTTGAATTAAAAAAAATTGATTTTTCCAAAAGTATTTTATTTGCCCCTGCAAACTATCCCATTAAATTGGGCTTATTTTTCTGATCATTTTGATATATAATACTCCTATATTTTATTTTCATTTTATTTCCTAAAATGATTCTTCTTCGCGGGTTATTAAAAAAAGGAAGGTACTGTTTTTTTTGGGGCCAACTGCCCGATCCGTATCGAATCATCTCTTTCCTCCCGACGAGATGCTCCAGATCTCCACCATCACGAGCATCGCTGAATCGCTGGATTTGCGTAAATCCCTTGCCCTCCTCCAAACCGACCTGCCCCCTATAAATGGCCATCTCCGCACTCATTTCCCTCCTAGTCCCTCCTCTCCTCACCCCACGTCAAGGCGCCACCTCGGCTGGAGTTCGCCGGACCACCGCCGCCATTGCCGCCCGTCCGCCACCTCCGCCATCCCCGCCACCCACAGACCCCCACCAGCCGCTCCGCCCGCTCTGCCGCCCCGACCATCCCTTCCCGACGCCAGAGGGCCATCGAGGACGTCGCCGAGCTCCACCAGAACCCCATCATCGGAACTGCTACAGTAAATCCCGACCTACTTTTTTTTCGTTCTGTTTTTAAACAGAATAGTTTCAATCTTGTAAAATCCATAGTTAATTATCTACGAGGTATTTTTGAGTGATTCCAACTGCCTTGGATCAAAAAAATTTATGTAGTTTCTGTTAGTTCAATTGTATTTCATATTTGAGCAGTTTAAATTTGTGTTTAGATGAATTTTCTCAAATCACTAGATTTGAGCTATTTTGAGTTAGGAATATTATTTTCTAATCCGATTCTTTTTTTGCACCTGTTCTCTAGGCCCTTTGTTTATCCAGTAGTATTTAGTATTTTATTTTTAGGTTAATTCAAATTAGATTTTAGCAAAACAGTACTGTTTTACTTATAGTTCTGCTTTAGCCTTTTCTTTATTTTTTTTATTAGTTTTATTTTTTTATTTTTTTCACTTTGTGATTTAAATTAGTTGTGTTTCTGTTAGACAACAGGAGAAAATTTTATTTTTATTTAAAAAAATTTATTTTCCTTAGTTTTGTATGAAACCTTCTATAGGTCATAGTTAGAGTTTTATAAAACTTTTTATTTGTTCCTTTTTGCAAATAAAATTTTATGAAAAATACTTTCTGTTAACTTAGTTGCTTTACTTTTTGTTTTCTGTTAAATTATTAGTTTAGTGTTTTAATTGCTGTTAAGTTTTTTTACTTAGGGCAAAACTATGTTTGATGCTTGTAGCGAAGTCATATATTTTCGTTAGTAGTTTTTCTTTCTAGTTTTATTTGAAGCTTCTTTGGACTTTGTTGGAGTTTTATTATTGAGTTTTTTTTGTTTTAGTTGTTATTTTGAGTGTTAGTATTGCTTGCTAGAATGATTGCTTATGTGAATGCTATGTTTGACTTGTATAGATTTTCTTCGGAGAGTGACGGATAGTTATATCAAATTTTGTGAGAGTGTTGTTATCTTCATCAACGTACCAGGCAAGTTCACTTTGACCATGCTTTCATACCTATGTTTTATTGCATTTAGTGGCATCTTTGCAACAACCCTCCAGTAGTGATATTGAATTCTTGTAGTTGAGTAGTATGCATGAGGTAGGAACCCATCACCCTCTTACAAGCCCGGGACGTTATTTATTTTAGTGCTACGCTATAGTAGACGAGGTTTGGTATGAGTGCTCGGGAGTGGTGTGAGAATGGAGGACTCCTACGCCAATGACGACAACTCCATGATGGCATCTCAAGGACTGCATCTTCAAGGCCTCAAGACTTCAAGACTCGAGACAAGAATTCAATACACACTACTAGGTGAAGGATGGTTGACGGGCACCTGGAGAAACCAAGGTGGATGGCGGGATGCATGGAGAAAGCGCCATGACATCTTATGCGAAAGCTTCACCCAGACTCAAAGAGACGGAAGAATACTTCATGCTCGGAAGCTTACCTGCAACCGCAAGTCACTATGGGCTCTGGCTTGGTTGACCTTAGTGGTGACTCGGCTGGGGCGGTGCTAGCGGATGTAGAACTACGGTAGGATTGGATGAGCACCGGACGGTGGTCGGGGAACTCTTGAAGACCATGTTTGGCCGTCTTGTTCTCAAACACCTCAAGTGCGAGAACATAAAGAGAGAGATCGAATCTTGCGGGTAAAGTGTACAAACCTCTGCAGAGGGTTAAAACCTAATCGATTAGCCGTGTCCCCGGTTACGGACAATTTGAGCATCTGGACTTGGATCTATCTCGGAACTCTCAACACCGGATTGATAACTTAATTGTGGGCAACATATGATGATTTTGGGCTATGAGACATCGGTTGGCGGAACCATGTCATGATAGAAAACTCCATAGTACAGACTTCATTTATTCCTTTGATGTAGGAAAATAAAACCAGCTTTTTACGCATAAACAAAACTCAGACCCAGAGCCACAAAGCCAAATTGCATATAGTATAGTTTTACCATCTGTTTTCTCATGTTGTGATCTTGCGG
Source organism: Aegilops bicornis (assembly GCA_021605145.1). NCBI lineage: Eukaryota > Viridiplantae > Streptophyta > Magnoliopsida > Poales > Poaceae > Aegilops > Aegilops bicornis. Next base: position 538,202,851 of record CM038675.1, read on the forward strand.
TACATTCAATGTAATTGACCTACACGGCTGCAACGTATCATGTTGCAGATATTTTTCTTCCGACGGTAAGAGTACAAGATGTGGTTACGGTCTACACTCAACCTGCCGATGTCGTTGATGGGACTCCACATCCGACTACTTGTTTCCGCTGAGACTTATGAGGTATATATCAGTTTTACGTTATTTATACATGTGATTGTACTTTGATATATACATTGATGTACTGTGTGTGCCAGCATACTGATCCAGGGATGGCACAAATACACAGAGACTTGACCGTCTGAGGTCGGGTCGCTACATAGATAGATCTTGTCTACATCATGTCATCGTTCTTATTCCATTACTCCGTTTCTCCATAAACTTAATACACTAGATGCATGCTGGATAGCGGTCGATGTGTGGAGTAATAGTAGTAGATGCAGGTAGGAGTCGGTCTACTAATCTTGGAATTGATGCCTATATAATGATCATTGCCTGGATATCGTCATGATTATTTGAAGTTCTATCAATTGCTCAACAGTAATTTGTTTACCCACCGTTTGCTATTTTTCTCGAGAGAAGCCACTAGTGAAACCTACGGCCCCCGGGTCTTCTTTCTCATATATTCGCCTTTGCGATCTACTTTTCTCTTGCATTTATTTTCATATCTATTAAACCAAAAATACAAAAATACCTTGCTGCGTTTTATTTCTATTTATTTTATTTGCGATCTATTTATCAAATTACTACAAATTTAACTCACGTCCGTTTGCCTATCTTGAGGCGCCGTACCCCGGAAGGGATTGACAACCCCTTTTACACGTCGGGTTGCGAGGATTTATTATCTGCGTGCAGGAGCTGTTTACATTGTGTTGCTTCATTCTCCTACTGGTTCGATAACCTTGGTTTCATATCTGAGGGAAATACCTACCGCCCCTGTGCTGCATCATCCCTTCCTCTTTGGGGAAATACCGACGTAGCTTCAAGCGACATCAAAAGGAATTTCTGGCCTTGGCCGGGAGGATCTTCAACATATACCAGGTTCCTAATCACAAATCTCATCTCCTCGCAAATATACATTATTTGCCATTTGCCTCTCGTTTTCCTCTCCCCACGTCACTAAAATTTGCCGTTTTATTCGCCCTCTTTTTAGATTCGCCTTTTTCTCGTCGGATCTCTTGTTTTCTATCTCTACTTGTGTTACCATGTGCCTTCTATTTGCTTGCATCTTTGCCGGCTAATAATCTATTGATATGGATCCGCATCCACTTGCTAATCTTTTTAAAAGATCCAATCATGATAACCAATTGGTAGTGAATTGAGTGCACTAGATTATCTTTATGAAGTTTTGCTTGAGATTCGTGAATCTGAAAATTGTGATGAAGAAATTTATGAAGTAATTCATGATAGCTCCTTGAATGAAAAGCATGATTGCAATGATTTTACTATAAATTCTATTAATTTCAATTATGTTAATGTTATGCAAAACCCCAAGCTTGGGGATGCTTGTTTTGATATGTCCACTACTTATTGTAATTATCATGATTGGGGAGATTCTTCTTACGATCTAAAAATTCATTTGAGCCTCATGATGATTATGTTATGGATAATAAGGTTTGCAATATTATTGAAAGTGGGTTTGGAAGAGTGTCAACTCTAGGTAAAAATAATCCCACATATTTGGTGAGTGTTCAACCTTACGAATTTTTTGATAAAAGTGGGTTTGGAGAGGCCATGACTTTAGTTGATGATAATCCCACTATTTTGGAAGAGTGTCAACTTTGCAGGCATGTGGATCATGAAGAGAAATTTATATATGATAGCTATATTTTTGAATTTGATTATGATCCTACATGTATTTATTATGAGAGAGGAAAATATGGTTGTAGGAATTTTCATGTTACTAAATTATCTCTCGTTATGTTGAGATTGCCAATGTTTTATTCCTCTCCTTTGCATATGCTAAACATTTCTTGTATTGATAATTTGTTTGCTTACAAAGTGCCTATGCATAGGAAGTATGTTAGACTTAAATGTGTTTGTCACATGCTTTATGATGCTCGCTTTGTGTTTCAATTATTATCTTTCGGTGAGCATCGATAAAATCTTATGCCAAGCTAGGTGCGTAAAACTATAGCGCTTGTTGGGAGGCAACCTGATGAATAAATTTTATTTTTGCTTTTTGCTTTCTGTTCTTGAGTGTTAGAACAATTATGCTACTGTTATGATTGTGTTTTTTGTGTTTTAATTAGTGTTTGTGCCAAGTAGAACAGATAGGATCTTCTTGGGTGATAGTTGTTTGATCTTGCTTTGAAAAAGATGTAAACTTTGCACTCACGAAAACAATTCTCATTTTTATCAGAAAGAGATTTTGCCCTGATTCTTTTGTAGAATATTAATATAAAACTACTTAGGTCTTCCTATTATTTCGGAATTTTTGGAGTTCCGTAAGTTTTCAAAAGTCAGATTGCAACAGACTGCTCTGCTTTTGATGATTCTGTTTTCTTTGTGTTGTGTGCTTATTTTGATGGCTCTATGGTTTTCTTTGATGAGTTTTTGCCATAGAAAAGTTGGAATGTAGTAGATATAATACAAAAACAAAATATGAATTGGTTTGATACAATACTTATATTAGTGGTTTGCTTTCTTACACTAACGGATCTCACGAAGGTTTTGTTGAGTTTTGTGTGATTGAAGTTTTCAAGTTTTGGGTTATCTTACGATGGATGAAGGAAGGACACAAGAGCCTAAGCTTGGGGATGCCCTGGCATCCCAAGCTATTATCCAAAAATGAGCAACCAACTAAGCTTGAGGATGCCCCCGAGTGGCATCCCCGCTTTCTTCCAGCGACTATCGATATTTTACTCGAAACTATATTTTTATTCGTCACATGATATGTGTTTTGCTTGGAGCGTCTTGTATCATATGAGTCTTGTTGGATTCCACGGTAGGGTGCGTCGATTGCAAATTAAAATTTCCTCTGAGAACAACCAAGAACATGCTACGGAGATGGATCACGATTCGTTACCACTAGACGCCAAGCAGCGTCGCGTGCAAAATGAAGAAGAGTTGGGGCAGCGCGTCCGCGTGGATCGTCTCCTCCTCGTTCAATCTCCCTCGAACAGCCAGTCGTCCAATCCCACGTACGAGTTCTCCGGAGTGGCTCAAGTGCACCGCCTCTAACGGTATCCGCGCGTGCAGGAGGAACACCGTGCGGCGGACTGCTAGGTCCGATCACACAGTCGGCGGCGAGTGGAGGTGGCTATTCGCAACACATGCAAACCCTAGTCGCAGCTGAAGCGATCAACCACATGAGTGTGCCGCACCTCCACTTTATATAGGCATCTGTCGCAGGCTCAACACTTGGGCCTCTTACCACGGACCCTAAAGCCAAAGTCTACTCGGTCACGTTCCTAGTCGATTCGGATCACATCCGACCCGGTGTCCTATGAACCGACCTCGTAGGTTCCTTCCCTTAAGCGCGCGACCCCTTAGGTTCAAGTCGACTTGGTCACAGTTCGTATCACCTCCGACCTGCACGGTTGGTAGCAGCCTCTAGCAAGGCGTGCCGATCACCAAGCAGACTATGAAGCTGGTTAGGCGAACCTGTACAACATGTCACACTTCTGTTCCCTTTGCCACACGATATATGGCTTTGCTCAAAAGCGATAGACTGTCATCCTTGTGCTAACTCCCGACCTCTTTCTCGCTTCTTCAAAGTGATCTGACCACAATCAGATTATCTCATAATCCTTCTCGCATAGCCATGATGTTCCTGGTCGGATCACACGAGGGGCCCAGGTATATCTCTCTGACCGGAGGGGCAAATCCCATCTTGCTCGACCATGTCTCGCGACATGGGATCGGACAAACCGAAACCTACCTTTTGTAACTACCGATCACGGAGTAGCGCTTTGGTCGGCCCAAAGCAAGTCTGTCACCATCCCGAGTACATGCGTCAGCTCAGGTCTTAGGACATAGAACGTATGTTGTACTAGAGACTCACAGATGACATATCGCTGCGTCACATAGTTGGGTCTGTCCGCCTCGGACCTTATCTCGACACGGATCCGACTACGTCGAATCTGACCAGACCTTTCCAAGTCCATATTATCCGGTTAGCATCCAATGCTCCATGGCTAGTGAGACCAAGCCATCGACCGTGTCATATGCCAGTCTATTTGGCTGCCCGTCCACACAACCCTTTCAACTAGGGACCTTTTAGGACAGTCATCATACAATGCATAGTCCCACAAACAAGTCACGTACTTGCTGATACACATCATTGATAATGTCCAAGGACTATCTTTATTCATAAACACATAGGAAATATCATCATACATGATTGCCTCTAGGGCATATCTCCAACACTTCGGACCTATAATTCTCCGGCGTGCCGAATACCACATCTAGTGTGATTTTCCCAGCTCATCGTGCCTCCCGACTAGGGATGATTCCTCTGAAGGTCATGCTGCTTTTGTCTATTTCCATTTTTCGAAGAGTCTCCTCATAGATGAGGTTTAATCGGCTGCCGTCGTCCATGAGCACTTTAGTAAGCCGGAAGCCGTCCACAATTGGACTAAGGACCAAGGCGGCTGGTGCTCGGGCTGTTCGGAATTTAGGTTCATCACTGGCATTGAAGGTGATAGCCGTATCGCTCCATGGATTTATTGCTGCCACATGGCAGACTTCGCCGAGGCTGCGGAGTGCTCGCTTATGCCTGTTATTTGAGGCGAAGGTCTCGAAGACTGTCAATACTGTATTGTTGTTTTCCACGGGGTGGTGCTCTGCGGTATTGTTGATGAGTAGATCCTCACCGCTCTTGGCCACCTGCAGGAGTACCCAACATGCTCTAAGGCTATGTGTTGGCATGGTATCCGTTGTCTTTGTGAATTTTGCATGGCCCATTAAGCCATCCCTCCAATACGGTTCCACGCCCTATAGTGGGTTTTGCTTCTTTGTAATTGGGTCGGGTGACTTATGAGAGTACACCCTTTTAGTTCGGATGGGGGATTTTGTGAGAGCTGGAGGATCCCAAAATTTTTTTTGGGTTTTCCAGGCGCTTTCCATCGCACAATACTTTTGTACTATGGCCGCCAAGTCAGCGAAGTGTGCTATGTCACGGTGACTTATGGCGTTGAGGATTCCCCTATCCGTGCAATTTTTGCAAAAGAATGAAATTGCGTATTCCTCATGACAGGTCCTTAACCTTGCTCATTACAAGGAGGAATCTGGCCCAATAGTGGTGTCTTGTCTCTTGGGGCTCTTGTCTAATGTGGGAAAGATCACTTATATCTAGGTGTGTGGGTAGATTTAGGTCGAACCCTTACCCGATCCGAGACCAGGCGGAGGAGTTTCGATCTTGGAAGTTCGGGCTCCGGGATGTTGCCCACTAGGTCTGGCTCTCAGTCGATTCTAGGTTCAAGGCTTGGGCCATGTCCTCCCGTAGACGGGTATCCGGCTCGGAGAGCTCGGGGATCTGGACAAAGTTTGTCCTCAAGATAGAGGAAGAATCGCTGAGTTGCTCCTCCACCACCGCTATCTGATGGGTGACTGGCGGAGAGTTAATCTCCCTTTGGTCGGGTTTAAGCCCAATCCGATCATTGTCCATAGCGACTCCCAAAGCGGCGATGCGATCCATGAGCTCATTCAAGGAGGAGAGCTCCATTGGATCCATCTGCTCGGCGAATCCTGAGCCCGACGTGGACGGAGATTTATTTTTTGATGACCCGAGAGGTCATCGGTAGCAATGACGAGCAGGCGGTCATGATGAAGTCGCCTAGTCGGAGAGTTTGGCCTACAGCCAGGGCTCCCCGGAGGTGATGTTGTCCTTGACAACGAGACGAGCCATGAAGCCTTATGGTGAGGACACAGTGGAACTCTCAATGAAAGCACCAATGTCGGTGTCAAAACCGGCGGATCTCGGGTAGGGGGGTCCCCAAACTATGCGTCTAAAGGCGGATGGTAACAGGAGGCGGGGACACGATGTTTACCTGTGTTGGGCCCTCTCGATGGAGGTAATACCCTACTTCCTGCTTGATTGATCTTGATGATATGAGTATTACAAGAGTTGATCTACCACGAGATCGTAGAGGCTAAACCCGAGAAGCTAGCCTATGGTATGATTGTTGTTGTCCTACGGACTAAACCCTCCGGGTTCTATAGACACCAGAGGGCTAGGGTTACACGTAGTCGGTTACAAGGGAGGAGATCTACATATCTATATTTCCAAGCTTGCCTTCCATGTCAAGGAGATTCCCATCCGGACACGGGACGAAGTCTTCAATCTTGTATCTTCATAATCCAACAGTGCGGCTAAAGTATATAGTCCAGCTGTCCGAGGACCCCCTAATCCAGGACTCCCTCAGCCGCACACAAGGAAATGCCTCCTTATTACGCGCAAAATAATGATTCCTCCACCTGACATCTGGGACCCACCGGAAGGGCCTCTGTATTTCGTGAAAAAAACATCCCCCCCACTGACAGGTCGGACCCACCAGTTATATCTACGCACGCAAGGAAGTTTCTCCTTATTACGCACAAAAAAATGGATACTGCCCCTGCTAGCTGGGACCCAGCATAGTGGGAGGCTGACTTGTGGGCCTACTAAGTTGACGAGGACAGAGGGCTTTGTCAACTTAGTCAATATGAAAGATTCTAGCTCCGGTGTTGTCGATGTCCATTCAACGGCCGTAGTGCTTCTTCAACCTCTGGTCTTCTTGCTCTCGGCCGCCCAAAAGCAGCGCCTTTGGTCGTGTTGCATGCTCCTGCCTCCCGTGGTCCGGCTATGTGTTGCCCATGTGAGGCCTCACCGCCCCCTACTACTCCCACCGCTGGCCAGGCCATCCACTCACCCACACCCCCTGTTTTTCTGCGACGGCAACAGCCTCACACCGCAGTTGAACCAGTGAACCCTCGTACTCCTCTTCACGTGGGCTTCCACTTCCGCATCTTCCAAATTTCTGCGTAAGGTCCCCCTTCGTAGGCCTTGCCGTGCGTCCACCGCCTCGGTGCTCTCGGCGCTGGCGTGGTTGATGTCGCTTGAAGCTACGCCGGTATTTCTCCAAAGAGGAAGGGATGATGCAGCATAAGCGGCGTAGGTATTTCCCTCATAAATGAAACCAAGGTTATCGAACCAGTGAGGAGAACCAAGCAACACAACATAAACATCCCTGCAGACACAAATAACAACACCTCGCAACTGACGTGTTAAAGGGTTGTCAATCCTTTCGGGAGTAGGCGCGAGAGAAATTGCGTGTTGATGGGAGGAAGTTGTAATAGATTGAATAAATATATCACAACTAAAATAAAGTGCAGCAAAGTATTTTTGGATTTTTGGTTTAATAGATCTGAATAAAAATGCAAAGGAAAAATAGATCGCAAGCAAATATATGAGAAATAAGACCCGGGGGCCGTAGGTTTCACTAGTGGCTTCTCTCGAGAAAAATAGCAAACGGTGGGTAAACAAATTACTGCTGGGCAATTGATAGAACTTCAAATAATTATGACGATATCCAGGCATGCATCTACTACTATTACTCCACACATCGACCCGCTATCCAGCATGCATCTAGTGTATTAAGTTCATGGAAAATAGAGTAATGCAATAAGAACGATGACACGATGTAGACAAGATCCGTTTATCTATATGGCGGTAGATATAGATCTCGTCTTTTTATCCCTAGTTGCAACGATACATACGTTTCGGTTCCCTTTCTGCCACTGGGTTCGAGCACCGTAAGATCGAACCCACTACCGGGCACCTCTTCCCATTGCAAGATAAATAGATCAAGTTGGCCAAACAAAACCCAAATATCGGAGAAGAAATACGAGGCTATAAGAGATCAAAGAAACTCAAATAACTTTCATGGATATAAAAGATATGGTGATCATAAACTCGAAGTTCATCAGATCCCAACAAACACACCGCACAAGAGTTACATCATATGGATCTCCAAGAGACCATTGTATTGAGAATTCAGCGAGAGAGAGAAAGCCATCTAGCTACTAACTAACGACCCAAAGGTCTACAAGGAACTACTCACGCATCATCGGAGAGGCACCAATGGAGGTGGTGAACCCCATCCGGGATGGTGTCTAGATTGGATTTGGTGGTTCTGGACTCTGCGGCGGCTGGATGAATATCTCATCGACTCCCCTAGGGTTCTGGTATTTTTGGAGCATTTATAGATCAAAGAGGCGGTCCGGGGGGCACCCGAGGTGGGCACAACCCACCGTATGGCGCTGGGCCTCTGATGCATACAGTGGGTTGTGCCCCTCGCGGCACCCCCTGGTGCAACCAGGGCCCATTGCCTTCATTCTGGCCCATAAAAAATCATCGTGGAGTTTCCTGGCATTTTGACTTTGTTTGATATTGATTTCCTGCGATGTAAAAAACATGGAAAAAAACAGCAACTGGCACTTGGCACTATGTCAATAGGTTAGTACCAACAATGATATAAAATGATTATAAAACATCCAAGATTGATAATAAAACAACATGGAACAATCAAAAATTATAGATACGTTGGAGACGTATCAGTATCTAAGCTTAACTCCTACTAAGTCCTCGAGTAGGTAAGTGATAAAAAACAGAATTTTTCATGTGGAGTGATGTTCATCATGTCATATCATATTCTTTTCTTTATAGCATGGACATTTGGACTTTTTATGTGATTCAAAGCAATAGTCTAGTTTTGACATAATAATTTAGATACTCAAGCATATCAACAAGCAACCATGTTTTTCAAAATATCAATGCTAAAAAAAGTTATTCCTAGCCCATCATGCTCAAACATTGATCCCTTCATGAAACACACTCGAATATTAGCTACACCTAATACTTAAGTACGATCATATTGCCTCCTAGTTGGTGCTTTTTATAAGAAAAGATGGAGACTCAAATTTCAAAATAAAAATTGCATGAAGTAAAAGAAAGGCCCTTCGCAAAGGGAAGTAGAGATTTGTAGAGGTGCCAGAGCTAAAAGCGAAAGATTAGAGATAAAAACATTTTGGAGGTGTATCGATCCCACCAGCGAAAACGACTTAGAGTTCCCAACACTTTCCATGCTAGATATGCCATAGGCGGTTCCCAAACAGAAAATAAAGTTTTTCCTTTTTCCACCATTCTTTCACTTTCCATGGCTAACTCGTATCCATGGGTGCCCTCCACACCAACACTTTCCAAGGAATTTATTATTTGACAACATAAAGTAAATTCATTTTCTTGCATTTAGGAATTTGGGCATCCCTAAGACCTTTGCCTTACTCTCGTGCAATGACAAGTGAATAAACACTGATCTTGAGAATAACACATCCAACATGGAAAATATTAGCCACCCGTTACCGTTCCGCGAGCGAAACAAACACACAAAAGAGAAGTTTATTTTGAAAATTAGAGATGGCACATGCAAATTTGCTTAGAACGGCAAAAGAATACCACATATAGGTAGATATAGTGGACTCATGTGGCAAAACTGGTTTAAAGGATTTTGGATGCACAAGTAGAGATCATACTTAGTGCAAAATGAAGGCTAGCAAAAGATTGAGAAGCGACCAACAAAGAAACAAATAATCTCATAAGCAAGCATTAAGTATAATTAACAATCGAATAATGCACCACAAGTAGGATATAATTTTCATTGCATGATTATTGACTTTTGTGCATGTATAGGGAATCACAAACCTTAACACCAATATTCTTACTAGAGCACAATTACTCATCAACATAACTCACATATCACATCATCATATCTCAAAACTATTACTAAGAATCAATTTTATTTTGTCCAATGATCTTCATGACATTTTATTTTTCTTTGCTTTATCCTTCTTGGATATCTATCACTTTGGGACTAATTTTCATGTGTTGCTTTTCATAAGCTCGAACAAATATAAGTGAAGATCATGAGCATAATTTTTAATTTAAGTGAAGCAAGAGAGAATTTCTTCAAAAATTACTAACTCTCAAATAAATCTAAGTGAAGAAAGAGAGCATTTCTTCAAAAATAACAAAGCACATCGTGCTCAAAAAGATACAAGTGAAGCACTAGAGCAAGTCCTAGCTCATAAAAAAAGATTTAAGTGAAGCATAGAGAGCAATTCTAACAAGTCATGATATAATTTTGACTCTCTCAAATAGGTGTGTCCAGCAAGGATTGATGACTTAAAACACAAAATAAAACAAGCAAAGACACATATCATACAAGACGCTCCAAGCAAAACACATATCATGTGACGAATAAAAATATAGTTTCGAGTAAAATACCGATAGTTGTTGGAAGAAAGCGGGGATGCCACTCGGGGGCATCCCCAAGCTTAGTTGGTTTCTCTTGGATAATAGATTGGGATGTCGGGGCATCCCCAAGCGTAGGCTCTTACATCCGTCCTTCATCCATCGTAAGATAACCCAAAACTTGAAAACTTCAATCACACAAAACTCAACAAAACCTTCGTGAGATCCGTTAGTGTAAGAAAAATAAATCACTACTATAAGTGTTGTATCAAACCAATTCATATTTTGTTATTGTATTATATCTACTGTATTCCAACTTTTCTATGGCTAAAACTCATCAAAGAAAACCATAGAGCCATCAAAATAAGCACACAACACAAAGAAAACAGAATCTGTCAAAAACAGAACGATGCTGTAGCAATCTGATTTGTTCGAATACTTCTGGAACTCCCAAAATTCTGAAAGACTAGGACAACCTATATAATTTGTATATTGATGTTCTGCAAAAAGAATTAGCATTTTATCTCGATTACGGTGAATTTTGACAATTATTTTCGTGAGCACAAAGTTTCTATGTTTTTCAGCAAGATCAAACAACTATCACCCAAGAAGATCCTATTGGTTCTACTTGGCACAAACACTAATTAAGACATAGAAAACACAATCATAACAGTAGCATAATTGTGTAAACACTCAAGACAGCAAGCAAAAAGCAAAAATAAATTTTATTCATTGGGTTGCCTCCCAACAAGTGCTATTGTTTCACGCCCATAGCTAGGCATAAGATTGCAATGATGCTCACACGAAAGATAATAATTGAAACACAAAGAGAGCATCATGAAACATGTGACAAACACATTTAAGTCTAGAATACTTCCTATGCATAGCATTTTATAGGAAAACAAATCATCAAGACAAGAAATTTCTAGCATATGCAAATAGGAAGAAGGAAGCATTAATAATTTCAACACAAAGAGAGGTAATTTAGGAACATGAAAAATTCTACAACCATATTTCCCTCTCTCATAATAATTACATGTAGGATCATAATCAAATTCAACAATATAGCTATCACATAACATATTCTCTATATGATCCACATGCATGCAAAGTTGACACTATGCTAAAAATTATAAGATTGAACACTCTCCAAATATGTGGAATTATTTTTACTTAAAAGTTGACGCTCTTCCAAACCCACTTTCAATATTATTGCAAACACATTCATCATGAGGCTTAAATAAATTTTCAAGATCATAAGAATCATTATCACCCCAATCATGATCATTGCAACAAGTAGTGGACATAGCAAAATTAGCATCCCCAAGCTTGGGGTTTTGCATATTATTAACACAATTGACATTAATAGAATTTATAGTAACATCATTGCAATCATGATATTCATTCAAGGAGTTATCATGAATCACTTCATAAATTTCTTCATCACAATTTTTGGATTCATGAATCTCAAGCAAAACTTCATAAAGATAATCTAGTGCATTCAACTCACTAGCAATTGGTTCCTCATAATTGGATCTCTTGAAAAGATTAGCAAGTGGATGCAGATCCATATCAATATATTTTTAGCAAGAAGAGATGCAATCAAATAGAAGGCACATGGCAACACAAGCAAACATGAGATATGACGAGAAACGGGCAAATGAAAAAGAGGCGAATAAACGGCAAATTTTTTGTGAAGTGGGGAGAGGAAAAGCGAGGCAAATGGCAAATAATGTAAATTGCAAGGAGATGATATTTGTGATTAGGAACCTGGTTATGATGAATATCCTCCACAGCAGCGGCGAGAAATTCCTTTTGATGTAGCTTGAAGCTACGTCGGTATTTCCCAAAGAGGAAGGGATGGCGGTAGGTATTTCCCTCGAAATGAAACCAAGGTTATCGAACCAGTAGGGAGAACCAAGCAACACAATGTAAACAGACCACTGCACACAAGAAATAACAACACCTCGCAACCCGGCGTGTTAAAGTGGTTGTCAATCCCCTTCAAAGTGCGGCGCGAGAAATTGTGTCTTGATGGGAGAAAGATTGTAATAGATTGAATAAATAGATCGCAAATAAAATAAAGTGCAGCAAAGTATTTTTGGATTTTGGTTTAATAGATCTGAATAAAAATGCAAAGGAAAAATATATCGCAAGCAAATATATGAGAAATAAGACACGGGGGCACTTGCAGGTTTCACTAGTGGCTTCTCCAGGAAAAATAGCAAACAGTGGGTAAACAAATTACTATTGGGCAAATGATAGAACTTGAAATAATTTTGACGATCCAGACAACGATCATTACATAGGCATCACGTCCAAGATTAGTAGACCGACTCCTGCCTGCATCTACTAGTATTACTCCACATTGCAAGACAAATAGATCAAGTTGGCCAAACAAAACCCAAATATCGGCGAAGAAATACGTGGCTATTAGAGATCATGCATGTAAGAGATCAAAGAAACTCAAATAACTTTCATGTATATAAAAAGATATGACTGATCATAAACTCGAAGTTCATCAGATCCCAACAAACACATAGCTAAAGTGTTACATCATATGGATTTCCAAGAGACCATTGTATTGAGAATTCAGCGAGAGAGAGAAAGCCATCTAGCTTCTGAACTCACCGGCCAAGGTACGCAAGGAACTACTCACACATCATCGGAGAGGCACCAATGGAGGTGGTGAACCCCATCCGAGAATGGTGTCTAGATTAGTTGGTGGTTCATTGACTCTGTGGCGGTGGATGAATATTTCATTGACTCCCCTAGGGTTCTGGTATTTTGGGGTATTTATAGAGCAAAGAGGCGGTCCGGGGGGCACCCGAGGTGGGCACAACCCACCAGGGCGCGCCTGGGCCTCCTGGCGCGCATACAGTGGGTTGTGCCCCCTCAGAGGCACCCCCAGTGCAACTAGGGCCCATTGCCTTCCTTACGGCCCATAAAAAATCATCGTGGAGTTTCATTGGCATTTGGACTTCGTCTGATATTGATTTCCTACGATGTAAAAAACATGGAAAAACAGCAACTTGCACTTGGCACTATGTCAATAGGTTAGTACCAAAAAATGATATAAAATGATTATAAAACATCCAAGATTGATTATAAAACAACATGGAACAATCAAAAATTATAGATACATTGGAGACATATCAGCATCCCCAAGCTTAACTCCTACTCGTCCTCGAGTAGGTAAGTGATAAAAACAGAATTTTTGATGTGGAGTGTTGTTCATCCACCATCGAAGTGGACTTGTGTTGGGCGCTTTATGGTGAAGCGGGGTCCTATTCATTAGGAGGGTGTAGTGCACATGGCAGGACTCCACGGGATCTGTTCATCTCCTTTGTCGACTTTGCCTCCACGAACTCTGTTCATCCACCATTGACCTCCTCCGGCCTCCACACCTCTGTTCATCCACGGGCTCCTGTTCATCCAGCCTCCACCGCTCCTCCACTGGTTACTGTTCAACCAACCCTCCACGGGCTACTGTTCATCCAGCCCTCCACAGGGTCCTGTTCATCCACGCCCAACCGGCTCGATCGGGGTCCTGTTCATCCAGAGACAACGGCCTCTACTACCACGATGTCCTGTTCATCCACCCCCCCCCCACCCGGTAATGTTCATCCAACCCCCCAACAACGCTCACTGTTCATCAAGAGGCAGCAGGTTCGATGTAACATCCCAAAATTCTAAATTTTTGGAATGTTATATTAAATAAATAACTATGCTTGTTGTCTGATTGTTTGTTTGATTGATTGAGTGAAATTGAGTGGAATTTGAAACTTTTGAAAGTTGAATGAGAGGGAATGAAATGACTTTCCCAAACTATCCCCTTTGCCCTTTTTGGATCTCAATGAATTCAATTCCATTTCAACACCAAAACCCTAGAGTGAAGATGAAATGACTTCTTCCATTTGGGATGAAAAGGGTTTTGAAAAGATTTGAATTTCATTTGGGAACATTTCAAATTCAAAACTTTATGCAACTCAATGATTTTCATGAGGGAAGATAAAATGACTTCTTCAATTATATGAAATATGAGTTGGAAGTTAAAAAAGTATCAAATTGAAAATCATTTGAAAGTGCCTTGAAACCCCTTTCAAAAATTGAGTTTTGGTATTTGAATTCAAATTTTGGCAAGTGGAATTCATTTCAAAATTATGCCTGATAAATACTTGATCAAAAGTATGAGAGGAGTAGACATGACACTCCAAAAATATCGGAGGAAAACATTGCCAAAGTTTTAGATTCAAATCTGAATTTTATTTGAATTTGAAAAAAATGGATTTTATAAAGTTTGGATTTTGCCTTTGGAAAAATGTTCAAATGATAGGGAATATTCCTGATCATTTTGGTATATATATACCCTATATAAAATATTTATATTTTATAAGTTATACTACATTTTTGTTTTATTTAAAAAAATAAAATTTTTAAAAAGAAACCCCCCCGGGGCGCCAGCCAGGCCACCCCAGGCCCAGCCAGTAGCACTTGCCCAGCTCTTGGCCAATGGGCCCACTGAGGCACTGAAGCCACCGAGCCTGGCCAATGACCAGCCTCGAGGCAGCCTTGACCGGCCAATGCCGACCGAGCCTCACCACACTGAACCTCCTCCGCACCGGTCGACCGACCCAGCGCCTCCCCTCACCCGGCCCGGCGCCCGGCCCCACCACCTCCTTCCTCCTCAAGCCAGCGCCTGCTGCGCCTCGCCGGAATCCAGATCTCCGGGATCTCATCCCGATCTCCTTCCCCTTCGCCCCCTCGCGCAAGCGAGCCCCCCTATATATACCCTCCCCTCGCCCGTTTTCCCTCACCCGAGCCTCTCCCTCTCGCGCCTTTCACGGAGCAACAGGCCCATGCCCGCCGCCATTCTTGCCGCCTGAATAGCCCAGTCACCCCGAGCTCGCCCGACTCCTAAAACCCACCCCTCGCCCGTCCGCACCGCGGGAGGTCCCTTGACGCCCCGATCAGGGAGTCGCGGAGCACTTCGCCGCCCGAGCATGGCCCGTGGGCCATCGCATCTCGATGCGTCAGCCGGACACCTCGCCGCCGTTGGATCTAAACCCAACGGTTTAGATTAAATCCCCGAAGAAAGTATGTTATTTAAAATAGACGGTTTTATCCGGTTAGTCGGTTTATTTTAGTTAGGGTTTTTAGTTGAACCGGCCGATTCGTTTAAACCCTAGGCCCGTTCTGTGAAGCGTTAGATAGGCCCATTAAGCCCAGTTTTTCGTTTAGTTTTATTTTTAATTTTCTGTTTTAACAGAATAGTTTCAGCTTTTGTAAAATTCATACCTTTTTAATCTACTTAATATTTTAAGTGATTCTTTTTTTGTTGGTTTGCATATTTATTGTATTTTCTGTAGAAAATATAATTAGCTATGTTAAATTTATTTAGAATTGCTTTATTTTAGATTTAGACAGAATAGTAAATCTGCTATAAAGTGAGTTAGGAAAATTATTTTTTAGTGATTCTTTTTGTCACAACTTTGTTTTGACATTACCTAACCATAGGAATTAATTTGGGTATTTTAGGATTAATAAAAATATTAGTTTTAAGCAGAATCTTGTTAATCCTAATTAAATAACTAGCTCTTGTTTTCCTATTATTTTAATTAGTAAATAAATTTATTTTAACATGTGATTGATTATTCTAGGATAGTTTCTGTCACTTTATAGGATGAACTTTTATTTATATTAAATAAAACTTTTTATTTTATTTTCTTAATATAAATTGGATTAGGCCTAATAGGAGTTTTAAATTAGCTTTTAAGATGATTCTTTTTGCTCCTAGTTGCTTGTTGAATTCTTTTACATTAGTTAACATAAACACATGCTTAGGTTCTGTTAAGAAAAAATTTTGTTATGTAAAAACTAGTTTTATTTGTTTCCTGAAGTAGTAAAACTTTGAGTTGGATTTCTTCGAATTTCTCCTTTGGGTTTTGCTTTGTTGGTTTTGGTGTGTTACTTTGTTATGTTATTGTGTTAAGTGATGTTATGCTATGTGCTTATTATAGTTATTGTTTGCCTCGGTAGAATTTCCGGAGTGCGAAGTTTGCTACCACGAGTCCCTAGTTTTCGAAGATCGTCAACCAGGCAAGTTCACTTTGATCATTGCTTTCATACCTATGTTTTTATTGCATTTAGTGGCATCCTTGCAACCACACCTCAGTAGTGTTATTGAATCCTTGTAGTTGAGTAGTATGCATGAGGTAGGAACCCATCACCTGTTACCAAGCCGGGGCGTTATTTATTCTAATGCTACGCTATAGTAGGCGGGGTTTTGGTATGAGTGCAGAGTGGTGTGAGAATGCAGGATCTCGTCAATAACGACAACTCCATGATGGCATCTGCAAGGACTGCATCTTCAAGGCCTCAAGACTTCAAGACTCGAGACAAGAATTCAATACACACTCTTTGGGTGAAGGACGGTTGTGGGCACCCTAGAGAAACCAGGTGGATGGCAGGATGCATGGAGAAGCGCCATGACATCTGCTGAAAGCTTCACCCAGACTCAAAGAGGCGGAAGAATACTTCATGCGGGAAGCTTACATGCAAACCGCAAGTCATTATGGGCTCTGGCTTGGTTGACCTTAGTTGTGACTCTGGCTGGGGCGGTGCTAGCAGATGTAGAACTACGGTAGGATTGGATGGGCACGGACGGTGGTCGGAGGAACTCTTGAGGAAGACCATGTTTCGGTCATCTTGTTCTCAAACACCACGAAGTGCGAGAGCGTAAAGAGAGGGATCGAATCTTGCGGGTAAAGTGTACAAACCTCTGCGGAGGTTTAAACCTAATCGATTAGCCGTGTCCCGATTCACGGACAATTTGAGCATCTGGACTTGGATCTATCTCGGAACTCTCAACACGGATGATAACTTAATTGTGGGCAACTTATGATGATTTGGGCTATGAGACATCGGTTGGAGGAACCATGTCATGATAGAAAACTCCATAGTACAGACTTCATTTATTCCTTTGATGTAGGGAAAATAAAACCAGCTTTTACATAAACAAAACTCGAATCTGAGCCATAAAGCCATATTGCATATAGTATAGTTTTATCATCTGTTTTCTCATATTGTGATCTTCTTGGGGTACATTCAATGTCTTGACCTACACGGCTGCAACGTATCATGTTGCGAGATATTTCCTCGACGAGTAAGAGTTACGATCTGGGTTACGGTCTACACTCAACTTTGCCGATGGCGTTGATGGGACTCCACACCCGTTTGATTGTTTCAGCTGAGTATTATGAGGTATATACTCGGTTTACGTTAATTATACATGTGATTGCACTTTGATATATACATTGATGTCTTGTGTGTGCTAGCATCTTGATCCGAGGATAGCATGACAACCACGGAGAGGCTTGACCGTCGAGGTCGGGTCGCTACAGAGATGGTATCGAGCACATGTTATGTTGGTATGAGGCGTGACCCTAGAAACCGGAAAGCCCCTAGGACCGAAAATCTCTAAAACTTTATTTTCAAAAGACTCTTACTTCTCATCTCTTACGATTTTATCAAATAGACACTCTCACCTAAAATTGTTAGAATATACCCTTTTCCTTTTGACCACATGAAGGATCAATTTGAAGCCGCTCCAAGAAAGATATCGGACGGTGATGACCTCTTCAAAGTAACCAGGATTTTACCATGCATTAGGAGAATTGAAGCTACAACAGGTTGAAGACTCAGAAGAATTGAAGTTCTGAAGAAATATTTGACCTTTAGAAGACCAAACCCTGTTATACACCTCGTTAGATGCGACGATTTGTGAGCTGTCATTTTGTTTGATGTTTTCCGACAGCCACAAAAGTAAAACCGTTTCTACAAAAACTATTGTTTGTATTGTGTGTATCCCTCCCCACCTCTCTTATCTCACCCCTAAAACCCTTGGGCCATAGATGGTGAATGAAGAAGGACTGGTATTCTACGGACCGATGATTTCGGTTAGGAGTCGAGCTATGGATTAGAACATGGAGGATCACTTGAGAAGAAAATGATTGCAAGGAAGTATGAGGTTCAATATGCTCTTGATTATTTTACCGAGAGTGCTGCAACCTGGTGGAAAATGCATCAAGCCATACAAGGATGCAGCGGAGCAAAAAACTTGGGAGGAATTCAAGAAGACTCGACAAGATCTCGTCTTATCCAGGAAGCAACATGATACACCAAGAAATAAACCTTGTGCACGCAAGATTTGCGGAGAAATAGGACACACCGGGAGGAACACAAGGATGGATACCCTCATTGTGAGGAAAATCACTCAACGAAGAATGCCCGATTAGGCGGTGTTACTTATTTCTGTGTGAAGGAAATACACACTACCCTGCTCAATGTCAGATTTACCCCAAGGTACAAGAAGTTATGAAGCAGCGAAGAAAGAAGCCCATGAGGAAAAATTTAGAAGAACACATGATGAAGGAATGTGTTGAAGACCACGATGGAGAAGGCCTCAACAGATTTTACTCCAATGCACGCTATTCATGTGGAGAAGAAGGACATTTTTCACGATGTTGCACCAAGGAAAGAAAAGAGTATTTGGGATACTTCTGACGGAAGCAATAGAGTTTGATCCACGGGGAATAAAAGGTTTGATCGTAATGAAGAAATCCAGAAGAGAAGGCGAAGGCATCTTCGTAACAACCCAATTTCTGCAGAGAAGGACACGAGTCATATCACTTATTACAGGTGCAAGGATTTAGGTCATTACGCTAGTAAATGTCCAGATAAGAAGCCAAGAACCCAAAGAGCAGCCACCAACCCTTAGAAGCCCAAAGATCCATCAGAAATTATTTGTTTTCGTTGCAAGGAAGCAGGACATTATGCTACCAAATGTCTCGACAAGATGAAAATTTGGAGCTGAGTAGTTGGAACTTTGATATTGGTAGTAAGAAGCAATTTCATTTTATGAGTTTGATGAGTTGAGTTATGTAATGGGTGCTCGAGTTTGTAATGGATTCATGAAATCAATAAAGTTAAGGTGACAGGTTTTCATATGTTTAATTGAATGAGTTGTTACTCTATGAACACGGATTTTGACCATTTTCGAGGATATGAGAAAAATATGGTCTATGGAAGAATTTATTGCATTTCAAGGGTGGTAGTACTGTGAGGGACACACGACCCATGGAAATGATAATGATATTCACGGAGTGAAGTTTGGACAAAATGAGTTGGAGTTTTATTTGATATGATCGATATGAAGAAAGGAAATCTTGATGGAATTAAAGTCGATTGTAATGTTGGAATATGGAAAAATGTAACTCCGAGGATGAGTTAAAGCTATGCAAGTATTGAAGTGGGCCCACAACCCACAGGCCGAGGAATTAATAAGGATCATGTACTCCTGGAGGAAGAAATTTTGGTAGAAGCTGTGATTTCACAAGACAAGCGTTTCATAGGAGATTACGTAAAAACCTAAGAGTTGTGAAGAACGATAGATGTTTTGTTCAGCTTGCGAGAATCAATGGATTTACTCGAACCCGGTTCGAGAACAAGAGAAAATTCTGCAATGCTTGTGAGTATGCCCAAGTGTTAGAATACGTGATTCACTTTGTTTACGTATGTGGTAATGATTCAAATGCGGGATGGATTGGCCCCATACCGGAGACTTCTATCATGAACTATCATATGTTGATGGAAAATCAGAGAGCCTTGAAAACCTTAGAAGAGTTAATAAATAGCGATAAGCCATAAAACCATAGAATGGTAGGACGATGGAACCCTTTCTGAGGCAACCGTTGCCAATCGTAGGTTATCACGGTGAGTCCAACCCGACCATTTTCTTGCAGGAGAAACCATGAATTATGACCACCATGAGATTTTCGATAGTTGTTTAGTATTGGCGGCGAGACCTATCAGCTAAGAAGATCCAGCCTTGGACGAACTTCAACTTTGACGAATCCGACCCAAGCTTTTGAGGAAAACTCTATGCTTCGACAAAAGAGCTTTAATGAAGGAGCTATTGTAAGATATGTGAAGAGACATACATTGTCGACCCTCCGGAGGAAGTATCTGAGTTTATTGGAACCGTAACCTTGTTTTTAAGTGTGGTAGCACCCACGACCGTTCGACCAAAACTTTTTGCTAGAAGACCCCCAAACCCTAACCTTTTCTTTCTAGCATCTTCGAATCTCGAGGACGAGATTCATTTTAAGTGTGGTAGGTTTGTAACATCCCAAAATTCTAAATTTTTGGAATGTTATATTAAATAAATAACTATGCTTGTTGTCTGATTGTTTGTTTGATTGATTGAGTGAAATTGAGTGGAATTTGAAACTTTTGAAAGTTGAATGAGAGGGAATGAAATGACTTTCCCAAACTATCCCTTTGCCTTTTGGATCTCAATGAATTCAATTCCATTCAAACACCAAAACCATAGAGTGAAGATGAAATGACTTCTTCCATTTGGGATGAAAATGGTTTTGAAAAGATTTGAATTTCATTTGGGAACATTTCAAATTCAAAACTTTATGCAACTCAATGATTTTCATGAGGGAAGATAAAATGACTTCTTCAATTATATGAAATATGAGTTGGAAGTTAAAAGTATCAAATTGAAAATCATTTGAAAGTGCCTTGAAACCCCTTTCAAAAATTGAGTTTTGGTATTTGAATTCAAATTTTGGCAAGTGGAATTCATTTCAAAATTATGCCTGATAAATACTTGATCAAAAGTATGAGAGGAGTAGACATGACACTCCAAAAATATCAGAGGAAAACATTGCCAAAAGTTTTGGATTCAACTCTGAATTTTATTTGAATTTGAAAAAAATGGATTTTATAAAGTTTGGATTTTGCCTTTGGAAAAATGTTCAAATGATAGGGAATATTCCCTGATCATTTTGGTATATATATACCCTATATAAAATATTTATATTTTATAAGTTATACTCTGTTTTGTTTTTATTTAAAAAAATAAATTTAAAAAAGAGAAACCCACACTTGGCGCCAAAACCAATTAGGCCCAGCTAGCCGCACCCCAACGCTTTGGCCCGGTGACCACGAGGCCAGCCCAATGACAGCCAAAGGCCCGGCCGGCCTTGCCGAGCGGCCCAGCTGACCGGGCCGAGCCGAGCCCCCCGCCGGCGAACCTCCTCCGCACGGTCGACCGACCCAGCGCCCTCCCCCTCACCCGGCCCCGGCCCCACCACCTCCTTCCTCCTCAAGCCAGCATCACCGCCGCCTCGCCGGAATCCCGAGATCTCCGGGATCTCATCCCGATCTCCTTCCCCGCTCGCCCCCTCGCGCAAGCCGAGCCCCCCCCTATATATACCCCTCCCCCTCGCCCCGTTTTCCCCCTCGCCCGACCTCTCCCTCTCGCCACACACTGGAACAACCGAGCCACGCCACGCCATTTGTTGCCCAGCTCGCCTTGGTCCACCCCGAGCTCTTGACTCCACCAAACCCACCCTCGCCCGTCACTTTCCAGCGGAGGTCCCCGCTGACGCCCTCGGCCTTGAGTCGCCGAGCACTACGCCGCCCGAGCCGGGCGCTGTCGCGCCGCCTCGATGCGTGCGCCCGGACACCTACGTAGTTGGATCTAAACCCAGCGGTTTTAGATTAGATCCCAGAAGAATATGTTATTTAAAATAGACCGGTTTTATCCCGGTTAGTCCCGGTTTATTTTTAGTTAGGGTTTTTAGTTGAACCGGCCGATTCGTTTAAACCCTAGGCCCGTTTTAGTTATATTACGCCGAAGCGTTAGATAGGCCCATTAAGCCCAGTTTTCGTTTTAGTTTTATTTTTAATTTTCTGTTTTAACAGAATAGTTTCAGTTTTGTAAAATTCATATCTTTTAATCTACTTAATATTTTTAAGTGATTCTTTTTTTGTTGGTTTGCAAATTTATTGTATTTTCTGTAGAAAATATAATTAGCTATGTTAAAATTATTTAGAATTGCTTTATTTTAGATTTAGACAGAATAGTAAATCTGCTATAAAGTGAGTTAGGAAAATTAATTTTAGTGATTCTTTTGTCACAACTTTGTTTTGACATTTACCTAACCGTAGGAATTAATTTGGGTATTTTAGGATTAATAAAAATATTAGTTTTAAGCAGAATCTTGTTAATCCTAATTAAATAACTAGCTCTTGTTTTCCTATTATTTTAATTAGTAAATAAATTTATTTTTAACATGTGATTGATTATTCTAGGATAGTTTCTGTCACTTTATAGGATGAACTTTTATTTATATTAAATAAAACTTTTTATTTTATTTTCTTAATATAAATTGGATTAGGCCTAATAGGAGTTTTAAAATAGCTTTTAAGATGATTCTTTTTGCTCCTAGTTGCTTGTTGAATTCTTTTCTGTTAGGTAACATAAACCCATGCTTAGGTTCTGTTAAGAAAAAATTTTGTTATGTAAAAACTAGTTTTAGTTGTTGCCTGAAGTAGGAAAACTTTGAGTTGGATTTCTTCGAATTTCTCCTTTGGGTTTTGCTTTGTTGGTTTTGGTGTGTTACTTTGTTATGTTATTGTGTTAAGTGATGTTATGCTATGTGCTTATTATAGTTATTGTTTGCCTCGGTAGAATTTCGGTCTGAGTTTGCTACCACGAGTCCCTAGTTTTGAAGATCGTCAACGAGGCAAGTTCACTTTGATCATTGCTTTCATACCTATGTTTTATTGCATTTAGTGGCATCCTTGCAACCACACCTCGATAGTGTTATTGAATCCTTGTAGTTGAGTAGTATGCATGAGGTAGGAACCCCATCACCTGTTACCAAGCAGGGGCGTTATTTATTCTAATGCTACGCCTTAGTAGACGGGGTTTGGTATGAGTGCACGAGAGTGGTGTGAGAATGCAGGATCTACGTCAATAACGACAACTCCATGATGGCATCTGCAAGGACTGCATCTTCAAGGCCTCAAGACTTCAAGACTCGAGACAAGAATTCAATACACACTCTTTGGGTGAAGGGCGGTTGGCGGGCACCTGGAGAAACCGATGGATGGCCGGGATGCATGGAGAAAGCGCCATGACATCTGCGGAAAGCTTCACCCAGACTCAAAGAGACGGAAGAATACTTCATGCCGGAAGCTTACTGTGCAACCGCAAGTCATTATGGGCTCTGGCTTGGTTGACCTTAGTTGTGACTCTGGTGGGGCGGTGCTAGCGAGATGTAGAACTACGGTAGGATTGGATGGAGCACTTGGACGGTGGTCGGAGGAACTCTTGGAAGACCATGTTACGGTCATCTTGTTCTCAAACACCTGAAGTGCGAGAGCGTAAAGAGAGGATCGAATCTTGCGGGTAAAGTGTACAAACCTCTGCGAGAGGGTTTAAACCCTAATCGATTAACCCGTGTCCCCGATTCACGGACAATTTGAGCATCTGGACTTGGATCTATCTCGGAACTCTCAACACCGGACTGATAACTTAATTGTGGGAAACTTATGATGATTTGGGCTATGAGACATCGGTTGGAGGAACCATGTCATGATAAAAACTCCGTAGTACATACTCCGTTTAATTCCTTTGATGTAGTGAAAATAAAACCAGCTTTTACGCAAACAAAACTTCGAATCTGAGCCATAAAGCCATATTGCATATAGTATAGTTTTATCATCTGTTTTCTCATATTGTGATCTTGCGGTACATTCAATGTCTTGACCTACACGCTGCAACGTATCATGTTGCGAATATTTCCTCGACAGTAAGAGTTACGATACAGTGGTTACGGTCTACACTCAACTTTGCCGATGGCGTTGATGGGACTCCACACCCGTTTGATTGTTTCGGCCAGGTATTATGAGGTATATATCATTTTACGTTAATTATACATGTGATTGCACTTTGATATATACATTGATGTACTGTGTGTGCCAGCATACTGATCCAGGGATGGCACAGCAACACAGAGGCTTGACCGTCTGAGGTCGGGTCGCTACATTCGACCGGCTTCAGTTAGCAGCAGTGTGGAAGGAATAGCTCGATCGGGTTCAGTTAATAGCCATCGATCGATCGCTCGGGTTTAGTAACGCGTAGCCTGCAGTGCAATCGCTCGAGTTCAGTTAGAGCCCAATGCCTCGCTCAGGTTCAGTTAGAGCGCAACGCCTCACACACACACATGCGTGCGTGTACGAGAGAAATGCGCATCGCTCGGCCCCCGACCATCCACCGTAACCGGGAACTCCCCGATATTTTCCTCCCCCTCGCTTCTACCACGGTTTTTTCCGTCATGGACGGCCCAAAGAATGTCATGCAGCTGCGTCTCCGGCCCACCGGGACAAAAAGCCCATTTTTGTCATGATTTTTTGTCACAGAAGTAGGAGCCCACCACTTCTATGAAGATACCTGGTTTTTTCACAATTATCATCATAGAAGTGTCATAAGCATGACAGGAAAAAAAATCGTTCGGCCCAAAATGTCACGGACGTGTCTTTTTTTGTAGTGCTAGTAAGAACCGTTCTTACCTACGCATCAAGACCACAACGGTGTTTTGTCAAGTTTGCTGTTTTAACCTTGAACAAGGACTGGCCGTAGTCAAATTCGGTTCAACTAAAGTAGGAGAAACAAACACCCGCCAGCCACCTTTATGCAAAACTAGTTGCATGTGTGTCGGTGGAACTGGTCTCATGAACGTGGTCATGTAACGTTGGTCCGGGCCGCTTCATCCAACAATACCGCTGAATCAAAATAAGACGTTGGTGGTAAGCAGTATGACTATCACCGCCCACAACTCTTTGTGTTCTACTCATGCATATCATCTGCGCATAGACCTGGCTGAACCCCCCTTGTTTCTTCTCCAATTTGGCCTCCTGCCTAAGGGGGGCGCGCCACCCCTTATGGGATGGTGTGCCTCCCTCTTATGTCCCATATCTTCCCCTCGGGGTTCTGGTAACCCAGTACTCCGATATGTACCCGGTAACCCCTGGAACACTTCCGGTGTTCGAATACTATCATCCTATATATGAATCTTTAGCTCTCGACCATTTCGAGACTCCTCGTCATGTCTGTGATCTTATCCGGGACTCCGAACAACATTGGGTCACCAAATCACATAAGTCATATAATACAAAATCGTCATCGAACATTAAGCGTCACGGACCCTAAGGGTTCGAGAACTATGTAGACATGGTGAGACACCTCTCCGGTTAATAACCAATAGCGAACACGGATGCTCATATTGGATCCTACATATTCTACGAAGATCTTTATCGGTCGAACCATTATGACAACATATGTTATTCCCTTTGTCATCAGTATGTTACTTGCCCGAGATTCGATCATCGCTATCTTCATACCTAGTTCAATCTCATTACCGGCAAGTCTCTTTACTCGTTCCGTAATACATCATCCCGCAACTAACTCATTTTTCACTTTGCTTGCAAGGCTTCTTATGATGTGTATTACCGAGTGGGCCCGAAGATACCTCTACGATACACAGAGTGAAAAATCCTAATCTCGATCTATGCCAACCCAAAAACACCTTGAGAGATACACCTTAGAGCATCTTTATAATCACCCGATTCACGTTGTAACGTTTGATAACACACAAGGCATTCCTCTGGTATCCGGAGTTGCATAATCTCATAGTCAAAGGAATATGTGTTTGACATGAAGAAAGCAATAGCAATAAAACTAAACGATCAATATGCTAAGCTAACGGATGGGTCTTGTCCATCACATCATTTTCCTAATGATTTGATACCATTCATCAAATGACAAAACATGTCTATGGTTAGGAAATTTAACCATCTTTGATTAACGAGCTAGTCTAGTAGAGGCTTATCCGAGTGAACTGTATGTCATATATCGCACACACCTTCATCTGGCTGCCCATTTCTGTTGTTCCGCCTCATCACAAGCAGTTCATCCGAGTGAATCGTATGCTGTACATCGCAGACGCCTTCATCTGGCAGCCTGTTTCTTTTGTTCCTCCTCATCGCCATAAGCAGTTAATTGAACCCAGGCTGTATGCCCATCATCGCATTACTGTAACCGAAATCGAGAATCGTCTGCAAGCATCCATCATCGCAAATGTTTTGCACCTTTTTTGGCGGGTTTTTTACACCACCATCTGCGATTATTGCATCGCACACAAATTCGTTGAAGGGTCTCTGATCGTAGTGTCGCGTTAGCAGCACCCTGCAGTAGTGTTACTAGGGACACTGTCGTGGATTTGTCACGGAAGATGTCCTTAGTGTGAGGACTTAGCCATGAGGCCAACACATCTATGTAGTAGTTTGAGAGGGGTTGAGTGGGACGAGAGACACAAGGTTTTTTACCCAGGTTCGGCCCCTCACGGTGGAGGTAAAAGCCTACTCCTGCTTCATTGATATTGATGATGATGATGCTCACGGTTACAACGGCGAGAGTTTCGCTACCTTCATCTCGAGAGCTATTGATTTGTCTATCTATCTAGACTTGTGTCAAAACTTGTCCCTCTAGGGGTGCCCCGTCCCTCCTTATATAAATTAGAGGGTGGGTTACATGTGGAGTCCTAGTAGAACTAGGACTACTCTATTACAAGTGGAGTCCTATTCTTGCTTCCTTTGTAAGGGAATATTCCTTATGCCTTTCATATTAAGCCGGCCCACCATAACACGAGCCGACTGAGGGAGTCCTAGATTATGGGGTCCTCAGGGGTCCGG
This sequence comes from Aegilops bicornis, assembly GCA_021605145.1. Lineage (NCBI taxonomy): Eukaryota > Viridiplantae > Streptophyta > Magnoliopsida > Poales > Poaceae > Aegilops > Aegilops bicornis. The sequence goes on from CM038675.1 coordinate 538,229,678, forward strand.
GCTACATAGCATGGGCCAGACTGATGGGCCGTGAAGATAAAAGATAGAAGGCTTTCCCCTGTGTCCGTATGGGACTCTCCCTTGCGTGGGAGGCAAGCTTGACGTTCAGATATGTAGTTTCCTTTCTCTGCGTACCGACTCTATATGACCCAAAGGCCCCTCCGGTGTCTATATAAACGGAGGATAGCCCGTAGAGATTATTAGAAATCATACTGGCTAGACATCTAGGGTTTAGCCATTACGATCTCGAGGTAGATCAACTCTTGTAACCCCTATACTCATCAAAGTCAATCAAGCAGGAAGTAGGGTATTACCTCCATCAAGAGGGCCCAAACCTGGGTAAACATCGTGTCCCTTGTCTCTGTTACCTTCGGTCCTCAGACGCACAGTTCGGGGCCCCCTACCGAGATCAGCCGATTTTAACACCGACATTGGTGCTTTCATTGAGAGTTCCTCTGTGTCGTCAATAGAAGGATCGATGGCTTGCCTTGTCGTCAATGACAAAATCACCTCTGGAAGAGCCCTAGTTCCTGGGAAGATCCTCCAGCTCGGCAGTTTTACCATGGGTGCCCGCTCGGCAGTTAAGCCAAAGGCGGTCCCCCAAATTGCCAAAAATCATCTCCGCATTGGCCTCGAAAGCTCCGATAAGATGGATCCGGCAGATGTCTCGTCTTTGAACGAACTGCTAGATTGCATCTCCGCCCTAGGGGTCGCAACAGACTATGATCGGATTGGGCTTAAACCCGATCAGAGGGAAATCAGGTCCCCGCTGCTCACCCATGTGGTAGCAGTTGTGGACTCGAGGACTCAATACCAGAATAAACATAAATAAAAATTGGTATACCAGAATAAACATAAATAAATATTCATGAGGACTAGAACAGAAGAAATGTCATTTCCATATGTCAAAATACAATCAAGAAATGAAGACTACAATTTAAATACAATCAATCTTAGCTAGCTATCTTTTCACAATCTTCTTGCCCTTCTTTTTCATAAATGGAGTTCTTCTCTTGAACGGACGTCCTTTAGGTAGGGTGGTCCTGCTTCTTCTTGTGGTGTATGGCACTTCATCGTCATCGTCATGTTCCATCTTGGTCGGCCGTATTTGTCGAAGTCTTGCTCATTGGCGACTCCATCCATTCCGATGATCTTCCTTTTGCCTCTCCTCATGACAACCTGTTGGGCTTTGACAGTCGGTAATGAAGAAGCGTTGGTCCGCTTCGGAAGCCAGTACCCATGGCTCATTTTTTAGCGGTGATGTTTGCGCCAGCGGTCTTGGATTTAACCCGGGTATAACCATGGTGGTCAAATACCGGTCTTCTTTTAGGGCGCTCTTGGCCCATCGACCGCGAGAACATCGGGACCTTCTCTCGGTAGAGCTCAGCTCCCAGATCTCCTCGATCCTTCCGTAGCATTTGTCCTTGTCTTTACTTGGTGTAGGATTCCATCGTTACCCCGGAGTTACGATAACCATCGCTCTTCATGTCCTTGTCCTCGATTGTAGAATGTGTAGCCGTTGATATCAGACGCCTCATAGGTCATCGAGGTTGTGCTCGGCGACTGTGACAAGGCAAATATGAGTTTTTCTTCCATGGAAGAATCCTCATGTAAAGATGCGACGAAGCTTCTCCTTCAACCAACGCGTGAAACATGAGTTGTGCTCTTTGATTATATCTCTGTCGAGTCCTCTGTTGGCCTCGGTCATTGTCGTCTTCTCAATAAAGGTTTTGTGCTCTACCACCCAAGGATCAACCACATCTATGTGTTGTAAGCGCGACTAGGTTTGCTCTTTCAAAGTCGTGAGTCGACCCTCGAAGTCGACATGCATTCATGGCGACCATCGCGGTGACCCCATCCAGCGAGCCTGCCGAGGTGCACATTGACGGGAAGACCAACAGGGTTCTCGATGACTAGATAATTCATGCGATAGGAGATGCACTCTTGATTCGAAAGCCCTGGCTATGCTTCCCTCTCGACGTGACATGTTGCGAACGTATCCTTTGATGACACCATTCATCCTTTCGAACGGCATCATGTTGTGCAGGAACGTCGGCCCTAGTTGGATGATATCCTCCATGATATGGACCAGCAGATGCACCATAACATCAAAAAATGCGGGCGGGAAGTACATCTCAAGCTCGCATAGTATCACCACGATCTCTTCCTGTAGCCTTCTGAGTTGCCTCACACCAACCGACATCTGAGAGATGACGTCAAAAAAGTTGCATAGGCCAAATAGCGTTCCACGGACGTGCGCATCCATGATCCCATGGATTGCAACTGGAAGTATCTGCGTCATCAGCACGTGACAGTCGTGAGACTTCAACCCGCTGAACCTACGCGGCTGAGTCTAGGTATCCGCTTATCTTCCCGGCGTAACCGTAAGGAAGTTTTAATCCCACGAGGCGGTGAAAAATTGCTCGATCTCCTCCTCGACTTAGAGTGAAGCACGCGGGAGGGTAGTCATTTCCAATCTTCTTGGCCTTTTTGCCTTTGCGACGACTTTCCGTGTCCTTCGCCTCATCATCATCATCATCATCATCATCATCATCATTAGCATGAAGCTCCTCCCTGATGCCCATTGATTTCAAGTCTGCCCTTTGCTTTTGGCCCATCTTTGGTCCTCTCTGGCATGTTAAGCAGGGTACCAAGCAGACTCTGGCACACGTTCTTCGTGATATGCATGACATCAAGGCTGTGAGGCACACGGAGGATCTTCCAGTACGGCAAGTCCCAGAAAATAGACCTTGTTTTCCATACCTTCAGCAGCGGCTCTGGCGCCTTTTGCTTCTTTCCCGGCTCTAGCGCCTTTCTCTTCTTTCTCGGTAGTGGCCAATCTTTCCAATTTTTTAACAGCTCGTCTATTTCCTTGCCGCTCCTCGTACGTGGGCGTCTTCGGGGTTCGGTTTCACCATCGAACAGATCCTTGCGTTTTCTCCATGAGTCATCATCACGAAGCCACCTTTGATGTCCCATGAACACGGTTTTAGAAGACCCGGGATCTCTATCTAGCTGGCAATACGTTGTGTCATCCATGCACCTGACGCATCCAGAATATCAGTGGACCACCTGCCCCGCGACATATCCGTAACCGAGATAGTCGTGGACCGTCGTGAGCAGTGCGGCTCTCATAGGGAAATATTCTTTCTCTGCGGCGTCCCACGTATTGGTTGGCGTTTTCCACAGCGTGTCTAGCTCCTCTTTCAGCAGCCCCAGATATAGATTGATGTTGTTCCCTGGTTGTTTCGGCCCTTCAATTAGCATACTCGTGTGAATGTACTTCCTCTTCATGCACAACCAGGGGGGAAGGTTGTACATCCACACAAACACAGGCCAGGTGCTATGTGTGCTTCTCTGGCTGCCAAACGGATTGACTCCATCAGTGCTCGCGCCCAGCACGATGTTCCTTGGATCGTCCCCAAATTATGGGTGTTCGAAGTTCAACGCTTTACACTGGCTCGCATCCTTAGGGTGAGTCAGCATCTTGTCTTTTTTATTTATCTCTGGATCATTTCCGCCATCTTCTCGCTTCTTCTCCTCCCTATCCGCGTGCCAACGTAGGAGCTTTCCTAGCTTAGGGTCCGCGAAATACCGCTGCAGATGAGGAGTGATCGGAAAGTACCACACCACTTTTCGAGGAGCTTTCTTCCTCTTCTTGTATCGAGTGACGCCGCTTTACGGACATATGGTAGACTCTGCGTGCTCGTCCGATAAATGATGCAATTGTTCATGCACACATGGTATTTCACGTGCGGTAAATCCAGAGGACACACGATTTTCTTCGCCTCCTCGAAACTGGTGGGCACTTGTTCCCCTTGGGAAGACGTTTGTGCCTGAATGACATGTTCTCGCCGAAGCATCGTCGGTCATTTTGTGTTTTACCTTCATCTCGAGCCATGAGCATTACTTTTCGGCGGGTATCCTCGGGCCTGCATCCTTCATACAATGGAGTAACCGCGTCTATCTCCAGTTGATCCAGCTTAGCTTTCTCTCGGCGGCAGCTCTTGCGTTATCCGTCTGCTTGAGAAGCAGCTCTTGAATATGAGGGTCCTGCACCTAGCCCATCGATGGTCCATCGTCGTCTGCTCCGGCATCTTCATCTTCATGGTCATGCCCTTCGTCTTGACCTTCGTCTTCTACATGATGACTGTGTACTACATCTACTTCGTGATCATGTCCTGGAGATTCTTCGTCTTCTTGCCCGCCCTCGCCGCGGTTGTCTTGCTGCCCTTCCTCATTTCTTGCCCGGCCCCCATGGACGACTTCATAGTCATCTTCATCACCTTGCCATCGATAGCCATCCATGAAACCACGCAAGAGCAGGTGGTCCCGCACCTATACGGAATCCGGGTCTATAAGGCTCTTCAGCTTGCATCTTCGACACGGACATCTTATCTCCGTCTCGTTCTTTTGAAGCATCTCGGCCTTCGCGGAGCTCAAGAACCTATTCATGATGCCTTCGGTCATCGTGCGGACCATGGTCGCCTGCGAGGTTGAGCAAAACAAAATTTTAGAACCAAAATTTTTTTGGCATGACTTTGCCTAAAAATAGGACCAAAAAGAATGCATAGTGCCAAATTCTCGCCGAAACAGAAATGAATCAACATTCCGGCAAAATATTGGCAACTATTGCATTTCAAATACCGGTACCTGCAAACATATGCAACACCACAAACATATGCAACACCACAAACATACGTAGATCTAGGCCATAAAAAGTGTGTACGTTGTTGGAGGGAGAAAAAAGTAGATCGAGAACATAAAGAAAGCTTTCCTTACTTACCTATTAAAAAAGGAAATTTAATCACTTAATTTGGGTGAATCTATGGTGCAAATGAGGTGAGGAGGAGGAGGCAGCCAAGACCAAGCTTGGCAGAGGTGGAGAGAATGAAGTGGGGAATGTGAGTGTGGTAGGTGGCTGTCCAAAATATCTAGCTGCTCCTAGGTCACCAATGGCGCACCACCTAAGAATGCGCCATTAGTAACTAGGGTTACTAATGGCGCACCTGGTGAGTGGTGCGCCATTACTAACAATTGTTTTTAATCTTTTTTTCAAAACTAGTAATGGCGCACCACACACCAAAAGTGCGCCATTAGTAATGAGGACATTAATGGAGCACTTGTATGCAGTGCGCCCACTGCTATATAGCGATGGCGCACCATACTTTGATGGCGCACTGCATCTGGTGCACCATTAATGTCCATGTTAGCTATAGCCCTTTTCCTAGTAGTGAGAGGTTCGCACAGGAAAGCTATGCTCAATGCCCATCTTGTTTCTAGTGCACCACAAGGTCCAAGCGATGGCCCCAAAGTTAATGCACAACAATCATGGGCCTGCCCTAAAAATTAGCAATATTCACATAAAAGTCCAGAAAATTGGTAGGGCACCAATCATTGCCCCACACTTTCCTTGGGCAGCCCCAAAGAAATTATGCGGCCACACAGTAGAAAAAGATGTGGTTGAGGTCCTCCTGGACACCACAAAACGGACAAATACCGTCACCTAGAACGTTTCTTTTTAGAATTTGGTCCTGGAAGGGAGTCGGCCCCTAATGAGCCGCCATAAGAACACTTTAATCCGAGGAGGAAGTCTAGTTTTCCAAAGTTCCAACATGTCGACCAGATTCTGGCCATCCCCAAATGCTCATACATAGATTTCGTCGAGAAGGCACCGGACGGATCAACCAACCATCTTGTGTTATCCGACTCCTCAGAGATGTTGGTAGTCACAATATAGGACGGCAAGGCGTTCCACTCGGCGGTTTCTTCCGGGCCGAGGGAGCAATGGAACAAAATATGCACTCCACCCTCCTCTATGGCAAGCACCATCGAGAGATTCGGGATCTCTGTAATGGCGGCTCTGAGAGGAACTACGCTCAAAGAGGTACATCGCCCGACCAGCAGTCCAGCCGAGAAGAGAGTGTCAATGCCCCTACCCACAGTCGACGAGCTCCCGAGACGGAAGAAAGGTTTGAGTGATTGGATTGCTGCCAAAGCGGGAACCTCTGGACCGTGAGCACACGGCAAAGGACTGGCCCCACAAGTAGTTGGCGTTGATAAGATCAAGCCATAGTCCTCCATCTCCATGGAAAATCCGGCAAATCAACTTGGTCATCAGGCAAGCGTTCATCCTCCAAGATGAGCTGATGCCCAGACCACCTTGGTCTTTGGGCATGCAAATATCCCACCAGTTGACCATGTGGTACTTATGTTGTCCGCCTCCCCTTGCCTGGGGAATCTGGATTGGCATTGTCAAATTCTGCATGGGCGCCTTCCAGGAACAAGTATAAGCCCATAGTGAATATCGGCAGCTTGGCCAAGGAGGATATAATAAGAACATATTTGCCCACCTTATTAAACCAATCTTTCCTGCCACGGGTCCACACGATGAATGACTCGATCTGCCACCGCCATAACTCCTTTCTTCCGATCGGCTATCGCCAAGCCACGACAAAGCACCGGGCGGCGTAGCGACAACTGGATCTTTACAGCTCAGATCCGGAGTGGGGAGGCGACGCGAACTCCTCTTCTCCGGTGGTGGTGCGGCGGGTCGGCTGCGGCACAACATGGTGGTTGCAAGGTTGTTGGTCACTGCCGGTGCGACGGTGGGCGAGCTCGATCTAAGTCCACCTGTGTGTTTGGTTGTGCGGCTTGCACGCTACGAGGGCATCGGGGCAATGACCGTGAACTTGGTGGTGGCAAACTCATCCTTTTGGTGGTGGTGGCAGGTGGCGTTCGGTGTGGCAAATCTTCGTATCCCACGCCTACCACTGGTGGTGGCATACTAGCATGATTGTTGCATGGAGCCGATTTACACGACTTGGGGGAAATCTAGCCGGCTGCGAGTTGGGGAGAATTAGCCACCGGTAAAAACCGAGCTCTGACTTGGTCGTGGTGGACGATTGCGGTGTCTATTCGTCTTTACCTTGTTGAAGGCATCATCACTGCATTCATCTTCTCCTCACTTGGGATGTTACGAGGGGAAAGCCTTGACCTGGGGCTCCCACATCGGAGGAAGACATTGATTTCGATGTCATTATCCCTCTTGAGGGCATCGTTTTGGAGTAGTTGTCTGTTGGAATCGTTAAGAGATGGATCGACATGGCATCTATCACGACGAGGATGGCAGGTCTAAGCAGCAAGGTGCAGCAGAGTCTCGATGAGAAATGCGTCTTGATGTATGAGCGTAGAGGCGGTGGCGCTATGCGGAATCGAGGTGGCGTCGGCGGCAATTGGGCACGGCAAGGTTAATCTGTTAATCTCTCGGCGTGGGGGTGATGGAAGATGGCGACGGCCGATTTTAGAGCATGCGGGTGCGGGTGCACATTGTGAGTCTGCTAGACCGGATGGTGCTCTTGGCTTGCCATGGGGTGATTTGATGTGGCCACCAGATTAGATGGTGTGCGTTGGTGCATGGTCAGGGCACATAATCAAGCTAGTAGGTGTGGCGACATAGATTGAAAGGAAGGTATCTTTGGGTTGATCCATGTATTTATTTTGTAAGACTTTATTGAAAAATGTAATTGAGATGGAGGCCGGGGGTTATCCTCCTTTCAAAAAAGATATCGGCTGACTTTGTAGTTTCCTTAGGTGATTTTGGCCATCTGGCGGAGAGTGGCGAATGTCGGTGGGGACTTGGTTGCCGATGCTTGCGAGCCACGTGAAGTGGCTACTGGAGTTGGTATTCAAGGTGGCGGTAGAGAGGTGCTTGTTGTTGCTGATGGGTTCTACTTTGATGTCACCGGGAATAAGCTTGGTGGCCCTGATTTAGAGGAGGATCTCACTTGCATCTCCTACTTTGCAGTCCATCATGGTGATGACAACGAGGTGGTCGATGCTTAGAGCTCTGGATGCTGTAGGTGGGAATGGAGATAATCAACATTGCTCGTCTTGGAAAAGCTATGACACCCATCCCACAGGCCGAAGGCGGTCTTCTCTGGGAACAACACTACCTACTATGGTGGTCGAAGGGTGGCCTTCTCTCGCGCTCTTATCATTGTTTTTTGGGCTGAAAGGTAATCAATCTTTCTTCTACTTATCCATAGAGCCTAATGGGAGGTGATACGTCTCGGTAGTATCTATAACTTATGAAGTATTCACGCCATGTTTAGAATAATTTTATATGGTTTTTGTATGATTTGCATGGAACTAACCCAGACTGACGTTGTTTTCAGCAGAACTACCGTGGTGTTGTTTTTTGTGCAGAAATGAAAGTTCTCCAAATGAGCTGAAACTTTTTGATGATTTTTTTGGAACAAAAGAGACCCCCGAAGCTTCGTGGAAGCAACAGAAGGTGAAGGAGTAGGGCACAAGACACCGGGGCGCGTCTAGGCCCTTGACCGTGCCCCAGTGGGTTGTGCTCACCTCGAGGCCCCTCTTCGCGTGAAACCAAGGCCAAAAATCCTATAAATAGAGAAACCATCAGGGGTTAACCTAGATCAGAAGTTCCGCCGCCGCAAGGCTCTGTAGCCACCGAAAACCAATCTATACCCTTTCCGGCACCCTACTGGAGGGGGAATCATCTCTGATGGCCATATTCATCATCCCGGCGGCCATCATGATGAGGAGGGAGTAGTCCACCCTCGGGGTTGAGGGTTTGTACCAGTAGCTATGTGTTTAATCTCTCTCTCTCTCTCTCTCTCTCTCTCTCTCCCTCTCGTGTTCTTGAGATGTCACAATCTAGATTCATCGCGGGCTTTGTTAATATAGTCGGATCATATGGTGTTTTCCCCTCTCTATCTTGTTGTGATGAATTGAGTTTTTCCCTTTGAGATTTCGTTGTTATCGGATCGAATACTTTTATGGATTTGAGAACACTTAATATATGTCTTGCAATTGAATACTCGTGGTGACAATGGGGTATCATATTGATTCACTTCATATGTGTTTTGGCACTCAACTCGCGGATTCCCGAGGTGACATTGGGGTAATCTATGCATAGGGGTTGATGCACGTTCTTGTCTTTGTTTCTCCAGTAGAAATCTTGGGGCACTCTTTGAAGTTCTTTGTGTTATGAATATGAATTTGCTTTGGTGTTATTTTAGTACAAACTCTAGGATAGATTGAACGGAAAGAATAGCTTTGTGTTATTTTAGTATGAACTCTTGAATAGATCAAACAGAAAGAATAGCTTTGAGGTGGTTTCCTACCCTACAAACAATTTATTATTATGTTCTCCGCTAGATAGGAACTTTGGAGTGATTCTTCATCGCACTTTGAGGGGTGGTTATATGATCCAATTATATTAGCATTGTTGAGAGGTTGCACTAGCGAAAGTACGGACCCTAGGGCTCATTTTCAAGCATTGCAATACCGTTTTTGAGCCTGTTTACTATTTGCTACCTTGTTTTTTTTATTTATTCAGATTATAAAAATATATTTCTACCATCCATACACACTTTTATCACAATCTGTTCACTGAACAAGTGCACCTATACAATTTGCCATTGTATTGGGTGTGTTGCCCGACACAAGAGATTTCTTGTATTTGGTTGCGAGAATTCGTTTGAGAGAGACCATCTACATCCTACACCTCTCACAGATTGATAAACTTTATGTCATCCACTTGAGGGAAAATTTCTATTGTCCTACAAAACTCCGCGCTTGGAGGCCCAACACATGTCTACAAGAATTAAGTTGCGTAGTAGACATCGAGCTCTTTTCTGGCGCCATTACCGGGGAGGTGAGTGCATGAAGGTATATCTTTTGATCTTGCAATTGAATCTTTTAGTTTCTTGTTTTATCACTAGTTTGGTTTATAAAAAGAAAACTACAAAAAAATATGGAATTGAGGTTGCATTATATTACTGATCATCTTTATAATATCTTTCTTGAAATTGATGGTTAGGAAAATTGTTAGGAGAAGAATTTAATAAAATGATTGGCATGAATGATGAGCATGATTGAAATGTTGTTAGTATGAATTCTTTGAATATCCATGATGCTAACGATATGCAAAGCCATAAGCTTGGGGATGGTATATTTGATGAAGATGATATTTTTTGTCCCCCAAGTTTTGATGAGAAAATTTATTATGATGATTGCACACCTCCTATTTATGATGATTATATTGATGAAAGTGGATTCGGAGATGTCATGACTTTATTTGATGATGAATACACTATTTTGGAAGAGGTTGCAATTGATTATGACAACAAAGTTGCTATGTGATGATTATGGTGATGACATGTATGCTATATTGAATAATGATAACCATGAAACTTTTCATCATGATTTTAATTTTCAATCTCATGATAGTTATTTTGTTGAGTTTGCTCCCACTACTATTGATGAGAAGAAATTTGCCTATGTGGAGAGTAACAAAATTTCTATGTTTATGCATCATGAAAAGAATGATTTATGTGATAGCTATATTTTTGAATTCATTCATGATTCTACTGAAAATTGTTATGAGAGAGTACCATTTGCTTGTAGGTATTGCAATAATATCGAGTTTCCTCTCTATGTGTTTAAAATCTTGAAGTTATGCTTGTTTTGCCTTCCTATGCTAGTTGATTCTTGTTCCCATAAGTTGTTTGCTCACAAAATCCCTATGCATAGGAAGTGGGTTAGGATTAAATGTGCTTGCCATGTGTTTCATGGTGCTCTCGTTATGTTTCAATTCTTTACTTTTATGTGAGCATCATTGAAATCATCATGCCTAGTTAAAAGGCATTAAAGAAAAGCGCTTGTTGGGAGACAACCCAACACTTTTACATACTGTTTTTGTGTGTTCACATGATTAGGCTACTGTAGTAATCATGTTTTATTGCTTCCGTTTCAATAAAGTGCCAAGTAAAGCCTTTGGGATCATGTGGGGTGATAGTTGATTCGATCTTGCTGAAAAATGGAAACTTTTGCTCTCACGAAAATAATTCTCTTTTTTTAACAAAAGAGTGTTTTTGATTTGATTCTTTTTGCAGAAGTTTAATATAAAAATTGCTCACGTGGGCCTAATTTTTTCATAATTATTGGAGTAGCAGTAGTATGGTAGTTATCCAAATTACTACAGACTATTACATTTTTGACAGATTCTGTTTTCAATGGATAGTTTGCTTGTTTTCTAGTTTCTATAGCTTATATTGCTCAATATAAATTGTGGAAATGATGAGTTACAGTAGGCATTGTGTGAGAAAAATTATGAATCTTGTCTTTGACAGTACCAAAAGTGAAATGGTTTGCTCTTTATCATACTAACCTATCTCACAAAGTTCCGTTAAGTTTTGTGTGATTGAAGTTTCCAAGTTTTGGATGAGATATCGATATGAGGAGAATAAGGAGTGACAAGACCCTAATCTTGGGGATTCCCAAGGCACCCCAAGTTAATATTCAAGGAAGATCCAAGAAACTAAGCTTGGGGATGCCCCGGAAGGCATCCCCTCTTTCGTCTCCAACATTATGGGTAACCTCACTTGGAGCTATGTTTTCATTCGTCACATGATATGTGTTTTGCTTGGAGCATCCTTTTATTTTGTTAGGATTTGCTTTATGTTATTTAGAATAATGTTTTGCATCTTTTATTTCAATAAAAGTGGCAATGATAGCCTTTACTATGCTCATTTTACAAGTCTACATGTTGCTGTTTGAAGACAGAAAGTTTATCGATGTTGCAAAAAATCTCTAGAAAAGTCAGGATATGATAAAATTTTGAAACCTTTTGCAAAATAAGCTCTGATAAATTTTCTACAGTGTGGTATGTTTTACATAATTTTTGGAGTTTAAGATGATACTCTTGCATTCTTTACAGATTATACTGTTTTGGCAGATTGATGTTATGTTTGCATTGTTTGCATATGTTTGCTTGTTTAATGATTATATTTGAGGATAGGAGTATTAAATATGCAGAGGCATTTAGTATGCAATGTTGAATAATAATTTTAGTGATTTTCTATAGTATAGAATGATAAGGTTTTTGCATTGGTTTGTACTAACTTATCTCACGAGTTATTGTTGAGTTTTGTGTTGTTGAAGCTTTTGAGATTTAGTAAAACCGTGATTTGAGAAGAATTAAGGAGACACAAAAGCTCAAGCTTGGGGATGCCCAAGGCACCCCAAGATAATATTTCAAGAAGTCTCAAGCATCTAAGCTTGGGGATGCCCCGGTAGGCATATCACCTTTTTTCATCAACAATTATCGGTTAGTACCGGTTGATCCTAAGTTTTTGCTTCTTCACATGATGTATGCTATTCTTGGAATGTCATTTTATTTTGTTTTTCTTGCTGTTTTAATAAAATGCTTAGATCTGAAAGTTTTTGAATAAATAGAGTCCTCAAATAGTTTCCAAGGAGGCTAGGTAAGCGACATTCACATCCCGTCAACAAGCTCTTTTCTATGGAATTGCTCTAGTGCTTCACTTATATCTTTTTGAGCATGGTGTGCTTTAGTATTTTTTAAGAAATTCTCTCTTGCTTCACTTAAATTAATTTGTGAGAAAAGAAATATTATGCTCATGATCTTCATTTATATCTTTTGGAGTAGCTTGTCATTTACTCTTGTGCTTCACTTATATCCTATGAGTAAATTGTTGAATAAATTGAATGTCATGAAGTTGAAATCATATCATGCCTAGTGGTAACTTCACATTGGGTTTAGAAAGTGAAATCTTTTGAGGCTTGACAATCACAATATTGGTCATACAAACAATTCATGAATAAATAGTATAAGGAAGAGAACTTTCACATGCAAATACACTATCTTGGAAATCTTTTGTGATTGTGAGCCCCCAACAAAATATTATATGCCAAAATTGTTGACGTTGGACAAGCAAGACAACGTAATGGTTTATGTTTGTTCATATTCACATAGAACTTATATTGTCATAGATCCTTCAACATGTGGTGCTTGCCCCCCATCTTAAGCTAGCCAAAATTCCGCACCAAGTAGAGATACTACTTGTGCATCCAAAAACCCTTAAACCCAAATCTTATTTTCAATAGTCCACCATACCTACCTAAGGATTGAGCAAGATCCTTCAAGTAATTTTTCATCGGTGCAATAAGGCAATAAAAATTTCTTCTAAAAGTATTAGATCATTTAGTGTAAGAGAAAATTAGTGTTGGACGAACTTGTGACGGCAAAGAATAAAAGCGACAGACTGCATAATAAAGGTTGCTATCATAAGTGGAAATATAATGTGACGTTATTTTGCACTAAGGGGTTGAGCATACAAACAAATAAGCGCATGGCAACCTCTGCTTTCCTCTGCGAAGGGCCTATATTTTACTTTTATGTATTTACATGCATGCAAAGAGTCAAAGTATTTCTCTCTATTCCATTTCATTTTTTCTCTTTTGGCAAGCATCATGTGGTGAGGAAAGATCTAGGCACATATATCCAGTTGGATATGGGTAGCATGAGTTATTATTGTTGACATCTCCCTTGAGGTGAATACTTGGGAGGCAAAACAATAAGCCCCTATCTTTCTATGTGTCCGGATGAAACATTTTGCTCATGTGTATGCGGTGAGTGTTAGCAATCATAGAAGACTATATGATGGTTGAGTACGTGGATCTCTTACTTAAACTTCTGTTGAATAAGTTGAATTACAATTGCTTGGTGGTGAGAACATAGGTTGTTGAGTTTCAAGAGAATTCATTGTTTGAACCTTAACATGTGAATTGGTTGCTACTATAACATAAGAAGTTTCATAAGAAAGGATTGTTATTATGATGCTAGGAAAAGTGATTGAAATTATCATTGATCAAACTTATGCACTTTGCTAGCATTCACACTACATAAATTATTTCTTTTATCATTTACCTTCTCGAGGACGAGTAGGAATTAAGCTTGGGGATGCTGATACGTCTCCAATGTATCTATAATTTATGAAGTATTCATGCCATATTTACAACAATTTTATATGGTTTTGGTATAATTTGTATGGAACTAACTTGGATTGACTTGCGGTGAGAACTACTGTGGTGTTGTTTTTGTCTTGAAATGAAAGTTCTCCAAATGAGCTGAAATTTTTCGATGATTTTTTGGGAACAAAGAGACCCCCGAAGCCTCATGGAAGGAATAGAAGGTGAAGGAGTAGGGCACAAGACACCGGGGCGCTTTGGGCCTTGTCTGCGTGCCCGGTGGGTTGTGCTCACCTCATGGCCCATCTTAGTGTGTGTGAAACCAAGGCCAAAAAATCCTATAAATAGAGAAACCATCATGGGTTAGCCTAGATCATAAGTTCACGCCGCCCGCAAGGCTCTGTATACAGAAAACCAATCTAGACCCTTTCCGGCACCTTGGGAGGAATCATCTCAGTGGCCATCTTCATCATCCCGGCCACCATGATGAGGAGGGAGTAGTCCACCCTCGGGGCTAAGGGTTTGTACCAGTAGCTATGTGTTTAATCTCTCTCTCTCTCTCTCTCTCTCTCTCTCTCTCGTGTTCTTGAGATGTCATGATCTTGCTGTATCACGTGCTTTGTTAATATAGTCGGATCATATGGTGTTTTCCCCTCTCTATCTTGTTGTGGTGAATTGAGTTTTTTCGTTTTAGATTTCGTTGTGATCGGATTGAATACTTTTATGGATTTGTGAACGCTTAATATATGTCTTGCAATTGAATACTTGTGGTGACAATGGGGTATCATATTGATTCACTTGATATGTGTTCTGGCAATCAATTCGCGGATTCCCGAGGTGACATTGGGTAATCTATGCATAGGGGTTGATGTATGTTCTTGTCTACGTTTCTCTGGTAGAAATCTTGGGGCACTCTTTGAAGTTCTTTGTGTTGGATTGAGTATTATGAATATTAATTTGCTTTGGTGTTATTTTAGTACGAACTCTAGGATAGATCGAACAGAAATAATAGCTTTGTGTTATTTTAGTACGAACTCTTGAATAGATCGAACGGAAAGAATAGCTTTGAGGTGGTTTCGTACCCTACAAACAATTTATTCTTATGTTCTCCGCTAGATAGGAACTTTGGAGTGATTCTTCATCGCACTTTGAGGGGTGGTTATATGATCCAATTATATTAGCATTGTTGAGAGGTTGCACAAGCGAAAGTACGGACCCTAGGCCTCATTTTCAAGCATTGCAATCTTGTTTTGTGCCCGTTTACTATTTGCTACCTTGCTGTTTTTATTTATTCAGATTATAAAAATATATTTCTACCATCCATATTACACTTTTATCACCATCTCTTCGCCGTGCACCTATACAATTTGCCATTGTATTGGGTGTGTTGGGGACACAAGAGATTTCTTGTATTTGGTTGCAGGGTTGTTTGAGAGAGACCATCTTCATCCTACACCTCTCACGGATGGATAACCTTAGGTCATCCACTTGAGGGAAAATTGCTACTGTCCTACAAAACTTTGCGCTTGGAGGCCCAACACATGTCTACAAGAATAAAGTTGCATAGTAGACATCATGAGGCACCTCTACTTCTATGAGAAGCCCACAATGCTCATCTGTGGCAATCTCATTGGGAAAATGATTTCGTTCCAGAGCTTCAGACGAGAGGTAAATTTCGATCGGAGGTGGATTTGGACCCGATTTCAAGCGCTTTATGCTCCTTTGGGTTACATCTTGCTTAACTTAGGGATTAGGCTGTAATTTGTATTTTCATGTGGATCCGGTTGTATGGAGGTATGTACCTAATTGTTATATATAATAAACCTATGGTGTATACACGGCCATCTGTGGGCAGGAGTCGGAGCTTGGGCCGGGCTTACTAAAGCCCGATGCAAAAGGCAAGGCCCGAGCCCGGCTTGGCCCGGCCGTCGGGCCTAAAAATCGGGCCCGAGCCCAGCCCATCATGCTAAAAGCCCGCCAGGCCTCGGGCCTCTTCGTTAACACACGAATATGACGGGCCTGAGCCTGGCCCCGCCCGGCCATCGGGCATGAAATCTAGGCCCGAGTCTGGCCCGTGGACAAGGTCGGGCCGGGCCGACCGGGCCGGGCTGCCCATGCCGAGGTCTACTTTGGTGTCTTTCATGACCCCTCATGTGTGTTAAAAAAAACTTTACTTTGCGTGTGTGATACGCCCATCTTGCATCATGTTTTCCTACTATTATTTATAATGTTTTATACATAATAATGCTTTTGGGAGTAATTCTAATGCCTTTTCTCTCATAGTATGCAAGGTTTACATAAAGAGGGAGAATACCGGCAGCTGGAATGCTGGACCTAAAAAAGCACGTAAGAGCTACCTATTCTGCACAACTCCTAATAAACTAAAACTTCACGGAGATTTTTTATGGAATATTTAAGGATTATTGGAGCAAATAACTACCAGAGGGGGGGCCACCAGGTGGGCACAACCCACCTGGGCGTGATAGGGCCCCCAAGCGCACCCTGGTGGGTTGTTCCCTCCTCGGCCCACCTCTGGTGCCCATATTCTGGTATCGAAGTCATTTTGACCTAGAAAAAATAGGGGGAGAACTTTCGGGGCGAAGTGCCGCCGTCTCGAGGCGGAACTTGGGCAGGAGCACTTTTGCCCTCCAGCGAAGCGATTCCACCGGGGGAACTTCCCTCCTGGAGGGGGAAATCATCGTCATCACCAACAACTCTCCCATCTTGGGAAGGGCAATCTCCATCAACATCTTCAACAGCACCATCTCCTCTCAAAACCTAGTTCATCTCTTGTGTTCAAGTTTTGTACTGGAACCTTAGATTGGTGCTTGTGGGTGACTAGTAGTGTTGATTACAACTTGTAGTTGATTACTATATGGTTTATTTGGTGGAAGATTATATGTTCAGATCCATTATGCTATTTAATACACCTCTGATCTTGAGCATGATTATCATTTGTGAGTAGTTACCTTTTTTCTTGAGGTCACGGGAGAAATCTTGTTGCAAGTAATCATGTGAACTTGATATGTCTTTGATATTTTGATGCTATGTATGTTATGATTCCCTTAGTGGTGTCATGTGAACGTCGACTACATGACACATCACCTTATTAGGGCCTAAGAGAATGCATTGCAGAGTAGTTATTAGATGATGGGTTGCAAGAGTGACAGAAGCTTAAACCCTAGTTTATGCGCTACTTCATAAGGGGCTGATTTTGGACCCAAAAGTTTAATGCTATTTTTAGATTTTATCTTAATACTTTTCTCGTAGTTGCGGATGCTTGCGAGGGAGTTAATCATAAGTAGGAGGTTTGTTCAAGTAATAACAGTACCTAAGCACCGGTCCACCCACATATCAAATTATCAAAGTAGAGAACACGAATCGAATCAACGTGATGAAAATGACTATATGAAATTCCTATGTACCCTCAAGAACGCTTTGCTTATTATAAGAGACCGTTTTGGCCTGTCATTTTCCTAAAAAGGATTGGGCTACCTTGCTGCACTTTTGTTACCGTTACCGTTACTTGCTCGTTACAAATTATCTTGCTACCAAACTACTCGTTACTTATAATTTCAGTGCTTGCAGAGAATACCTTGCTGAAAACCACTTGTCATTTCCTTCTGTTCCTCGTTGGGTTCGACACTCTTACTTATCGAAAAGGAATACAATTGATCCCCTATACTTGTGGGTCATCAAGGCTCTTTTTTGGCGCCCGTTGCCCGGGGTGAAGCGCAGTTTGTAAGTGGAAATTGGTAAGGAAAAATTATTACTGCGTGCTGAAATTTATTGTCACTTGCTACTATAGAGAACAATCCTTTGAGGGGTTTGTTCGGGGTATCTTCACCTCAACAGGAACCACAATTAGTTACCCCTCAAACTACTGCACCTACTGAAAATATTGTTTATGAAATTCCTTCGGGTATGATAGAACAACTGCTAGCTAATCCTTACGCAGGAGATGGAACTGAACATCCTGATATGCACTTGATATATGTGGATGGAATTTGTGGATTATTTCAGCTTGCAGATTTGCCCAGAGATGAAGTTAAGAAGAAGGTTTTCCATTTATCTTTGAAGGGAAAGACATTGGCATGGTATAGGCTGTCACGATGATATTGGATCTTGGAATTGGAATCGATTGAAATTGGAGTTTCACCAAAAACATTATCCTATGCATCTAGTTCATCGTGATCGGAATTATATATATAATTTTTGGCCTCGTCAAGGATAAAGTATCGTTCTAGCTTGGGGGAGGCTTAAGTCAATGTTTTATTCATGCCCCAATCATGAGCTCTCAAGATAAATTATCATTTAGAATTTTTATGCTTGGCTTTCTCGTAATGATCAATCCATGCTCGATACTTATTGTACTGGTTCTTTTATGAAGAAGACTATTGAATTCAGGTGGGATCTTTTAGAAATAATTAAATGCAACTCACGAAGATTGGGAACTTCGATGAAGGTAAAGAGTCGGAGTATTAAGCTTAAGTTTGATTGTGTTAAATCTTTTATGAATACCGATGCATTTCAAAAATTTAGCACTAAATATGGACTTGACTCTGAGATAGTAGCCTCTTTTTGTGAATCATTTGCTACTCATGTTGACCTCCCTAAAGAGAAGTGGTTAAAATATCACCCACCTATTAAAGAAGAAATTAAAGAACCGATTGTGGTTAAAGATGAAACTATTATTTATAATGTCAACCCAGTTGTTCCTACTGCTTACATTGAAAAACCACCTTTTCCTGTCAGGATAAAGGAACATGCTAAGGTCTCAATCATGGTCAATAAAAGCTATATTAGAGCACCTAAACCAGCTGAACAAATCAAGGTAGAACCTAGTGCTACTATGGTTAAACATCTCTTGGTATAAAATATAGATGCGCATGTTATTTACATGATGAAGGCGCTAGATTGCCAAACCAGATGATAAAGATAAACATAGACCCATTGTTGGCATGCCTGTTGTCTTAGTTAAAATAGGAGATCACTGTTATCATGGTTTATGTGACATAGGTGCTAGCGTGAGTGCTATTCCTTTTACCTTATATCAAGAAAGTATGAGTGATATATCACCCGCTGAAATAGAAGGCGTAGTTGTTACTATCAAACACCTGCTAATAGAGACACCATGACACCACTTGGGATTGTTAGAGATGCTGAAGTCTTTTGTGGGAAAATAAAATATCCTACTGATTTTGTACTTCTTGGTTCCCCACAAGATGACTTTTGTCCCATTATCTTTGGTAGACCTTTCCTGAACATCGTTAATGCTAAAATAGATTGCGAGAAACAAATCGTGGGGTCGATTTTGGTGGTGAGTTTCATGATTTTAATTTTCTAAGTTTAGTAGAAAACATCATAAGAAATAATTGCCTAGTAAGGATGAAATAATTGGTCTTGCTTCTATTAACGTGCCTCCTATTGATCCACTAGAACAATATTTGCTAGACCATGAAAATGATATGCATATGCATGAAAGAAATGAATTAGATGAAAATTTCTTTGAACAACGACTTACGATTAAGCATAATTTGCCTATTGAAACTGTCATTCTCCACCTAAAGGTGATCCTGTGTTTGAATTAAAGCAATTGCCAGACACTTTGAAATATGCTTATCTTGATGAGAAAAAGATATATCCTGTTATTATTAGTGCCAACCTTTCAGAACATGAAGAAGAAAGATTATTGAAAGTTCGAAGGAAGCACCGGCTGCTATTGGATATACTCTTGATGATCTTAAGCGAATTAGTCCCACTCTCTGTCAACACAAGATTAATATGGAACATGATGCTAAACCCATTGTTGATCATCAATGATGATTTAATCCCAAAATGAAAGAAGTGGTAAGAACTGAAATATTAAAGCTCCTGGAAGCAGGTATAATTTATCCCATAGTTGATAGTAGATGGGTAATTCCCGTTCATTGTGTCCCTAAGAAAGGAGGTATTACCGTTGTTCCTAATGATAAAAATGAACTTATTCCACAAAGAATTGTTAGTAGCCATAGGATGGTAATTGATTTTAGAAAATTAAATAAAGCAACTAGAAAAGATCATTACCCCTTGCCTTTTATTGATCAAATGCTAGAAAGACTATCAAATCACACACACTTTGTTTCCTTGGCGGAAATTCTGGTTTTTCTCAAATACATTTCACAACCTTTGATCAAGAGAAAAACACCTTTACTTGCCCTTTTAGAACTTATGCTTATAGGCGTATGCCTTTTGGTTTATGTAATGCACTGCTACCTTTCAAAGATGTACATTGCGACATTCTATGACTTTTGTGAAACGATTGTTGAGGTTTTCATGGATGTTTTTTTCATTTACCGAACTTCTTTTGATGATTGCTTGAGAAAACTTGATCGAGTTTTGTAGAGGTGTGAGCAAACTAATCTTGTCTTGAATTAGGAGAAGTGCCACTTTATGGTTAATGAAGGTATTGTCTTGTGGCATAAAATTTTTGAACAGGGTATTGAGGTGGACAAAACTAAAGTTGATGCAATTGAGAAAATGCCATGTCCTAGAGATATCAAAGGTATTCGTAGTTTTCTTGGTCATGCTGG
Organism: Aegilops bicornis; assembly: GCA_021605145.1. Classification (NCBI taxonomy): domain Eukaryota; kingdom Viridiplantae; phylum Streptophyta; class Magnoliopsida; order Poales; family Poaceae; genus Aegilops; species Aegilops bicornis. Next base: position 538,250,053 of record CM038675.1, read on the forward strand.
TTTCTATAGGAGGTTTATTAAATACTTCTCTAAAATTTCTAGGCCTCTTACAAATCTTTTACAAAAGGATGTTCCATTTTTTTATGATGATTGTGTAGAAGCCTTTGAAACAATTAAGAAAGCCTTAATTTCTGCACCTATTGTTCAACCACCTGATTGGAATTTTCCTTTTGAAATCATGTGTGATGCTAGTGATTATGCTATTGGTGTTGTTCCAGGACAAAGAGTTGATAAGAAGTTAAATGGTATCCTTTATGCTAGTAAAACTCTAGACGGTGCCCAAAGAAATTATGCTACTACTGAAAAAGAATTTTTAGTAGTTGTGTTTGCTTGTGACAAATTTAGATCTTATATTATTGATTTGAAAGTTACTGTTCACACCGATCATGCTGCTATTAGATATCTTATGGAAAAGAAAGATGCTAAACCTAGACTCATTAGATGGGTTCTCTTGCTACAAGAATTTGATTTACATATCACAGATAGAAAAGGAGTAGCTGACAACTTGTCTAGGTTAGAAAATATTCTTGATTACCCACAACCTATTAATGATAGTTTTCCTCATGAACAATTAGCTGCAATACATGTTTCTCATAACACTCCTTGGTATGCTGATTATGCTAATTACATTGTTGCTAAATATTTGCCACCTAGCTTTACTTACCAACAAAACAAAAAATTCTTCTATGATTTAAGACATTACTTTTGGGATGACCCACATCTTTATAAAGAAGGAGTAGATGGTATTATTAGACGTTGTGTACCCTAGCATGAACAGGGACAAATCCTACGGAAATGTCATTCCAAAGCTTATGGAGAGCATCATGCGGGAGATGGAACTGCTCATAAGGTATTGCAATCTAGTTTTTATTGGCCTACTCTCTTCAACGATGCCCGTAAGTTTGCTTTATCTTGTGATGAATGTCAAAGAATTGGTAATATCGGTAAGCATCAAGAAATTCCTATGAATTATTGACTTGTTGTTGAACCATTTGATGTTTGGGTTTTGATTATATGGGCCCTTTTCGTTCATCTAATGGGTATACTCATATTTTGGTTGTTCTTGATTATGTCACTAAGTGGGTAGAAGCTATTCCAACTAGTAGTGTTGATCACAACACCTCCATTAAAATGCTTAAAGAAGTTATTTTCGAGGTTTGGAGTCCCTAGATATTTAATGACTAATGGTGGTTCACACTTTATTCATGGTGCTTTCCGTCAAATGCTTCCCAGGTATGATGTTAACCATAGAATCTCATCACCCTATCATCCTCAATCTAGTGGTCAAGTTGAACTTAGCAATAGAGAAATAAAATTAATATTACACATAAGCTGTCAATAGGTCCCGAAAGAATTGGTCTAAGAAATTGGATGATGCACTTTGGGCCTATAGAATAGCTTATAAAAATCCTATTGGTATGTCTCCGTATAAAATGGTTTATGGAAAAGCATGTCATTTGCCTTTTGAGTTAGAACATAAAGCATATTGGGCAATTAAAGAACTCAACTATGATTTCAAACTTGCCCGTGAAAAGAGGTTATTTGATATTAGGTCATTAGATGAATGGAGAACCCAAGCTTATGAAAATGCCAAACTGTTTAAACAAAAATTTAAAGATGGCATGATAAAAGGATCCAAAAACAGGAATTCAAAGTCGGGGAATATGTTCTTCTATACAACTATCATTTCAGATTCTTTGCAGGAAAACTTCTCTTCAAATGGGAAGGCCCGTATGTTATCGAAGAGGTTTATCGCTCTAGAGCCATCAAAATAAATAAAGCCGAAGGTACCAACCCAAAGGTGGTCAATGGCCAAAGAATTAAACACTATATCTTAGGTACGCCTATTAATGTTGAAACCAATATTATCCAAACCATGACACTTGAGGAACACATAAATGAGACCTTCTGGGGCACTCCAGAATAATTAAAAAAGAGGAGGTACGTGATACGGTAAGTAAACGGACTTTGAAAAATGTACAAAAATATTTTCTTCAGTTTTGGAATATATCAAAAATTAGGAAATAAGAAACAAACAGAAAGGCAACCCTGGTGGGCACAAGACACCAGGGCGTGCCAGGGCCCCCTGGCGCGCCCAGGTGGGTTGTGCCCACCTCGGTTACCTTCCGTACGCTGTTTTTCTTCCGGTTGCTTGTTTCCCAAGTTAAAAAAAAAAATCTTTATATACACCCCGAGCATCTTGACCTCCATTATCGCGGAGAAATCTTACATTTTATTTTCTTGCTGTTTTACATCGAGATCCATCAAGGCCCGACATCATGTATTCTCCCTCCTCCGACAACGTAGGAGAAGATGCTTGGTTGATGAAGATGGAACCAAAGCGAGAAGGACCAAAAGAATCTCTGAAAAGGGACAAGAGCAAGGAAGATGTTAAAGATCAAGCCCCAGCAAACTTGCCTGCCGAGGAAGAAGAGGATATCCTGCAACCTTACTATGAGCATCTCACCTCTCTGAAATTGGAAGCTTTTTAGGATCATCGAAGCAGTGCGGCGTTACAAAATAAATATCTCACTCGTGAAAATATTCGGTTGCAAGAGCACATCATTGCCCTCAGGAGCATCATCAAGTAGATTGGAGAAGCTGTTGGAGATGGCTACTACCTCATCTACACCACCACCACCTTCTTCATCACCAAAGGAGATTTGAGTTCATGGTATGGGCACTCCCTTGGCTTGTGCCAAGCTTGGGGAAGTGCCCGGTATCGCTATCACCACCACTATCTTTGCTTTTACCTATTTTTAGTTCAATCCTTAGTTATCTTTTGATCTAGTTGAATAAAACTTTAGTTCGATCCTTTCTTTTCGAGTGTTTGCTTAGTGATCTATCTATGTAATTGTGTGCGAGTTATATAATAAAGATTAGTTCAACTTTTGCTCTCTGCACTTTTATGTTTCAATAAAAAGGAAAGGAATAAATAAATAAATAAAAAGATCATATGCTAATCTTATGGTAAGTAATGATATCACATAAGGAAAAGTATAAGTGGTAAAATTTGTTGGAGATTGACAAACATAGCATTGGTCAATGTGCAACTCATGAAAGAATTAATAAGGGAAGAGAAGATTCACATGCAAATACACTATCTTGGACATCTTTTATGATTGTGATCCCCATTAAATATTTTTGTCAAAATAGTTGATTTGGACAAGGAAGACAACGTAATGATTTATGTTTGTTCATATTCACATAGAAGTTATATTGTCATAGATCCTTTAACATGTGGTGCTTGCCCAATATCTTTTCTAGCTAAAAACTCCGCACTAAGTAGAAATACTACTTGTGCATCCAAAACCATAACCCAAATCTTATTTTGAGAGTCCACCATACCTACCTATGGATTGAGTAAGATCCTTCAAGTAAGTTGTCATCGGTGCAATAAGGCAATAAAAGTTGCTTCTAAATGTGTTGGATCATTTAGTGTAAGGGAAAATTGAGTGTTGTACGAACTTGTGATGGCAAAGAATAAAAGCGACAGACTGCATAATAAAGGTTGCTACCATAAGGGGCAATATAACGTGATGTTCTTTTGCATTAAGGGATTTGGCATACAAACAAATAAGCGCATGTCAACCTCTGCTTCCCTCTGCGAGAAGGGCCTTTCTTTTACTTTTTATGCAGAGTCAAAGTTTTCTTACCCATTCCTTTTTATTTTTCTCCTTTGGCAAATCATGTGGTGAGGAAAGATCTAGGAACATTTATCTAGTTGGATATGAGTAGGCATGAGTTATTATTGTTGACGTCACCCTTGAGGTGAGTATGTTGGGTGGAGAAACTATAAGCCCCTGTCTTTCTATGTGTCTGGTTGAAACTTTTTGTTCATGGGTTGAAAGTGCTAGTTATCATCTAGAGGGGGGTGAAAAGGCAATTTTTATGAAAGTCTTCAAAACATGGGGGCTTTGAAGACAAACAGTAGAATTGGACCTATTGCTATGCAGCGGAAGTTAGACTACACTAGACAGGCCATAGTCAAGTAAGCAATGGGTGAAAGCACGAAGACTATCAACAACTAGGTAGTATGGATCGAGGATGGAAGATAGTATGAAGCCAAGCGACAAGCAGGTCTTCACACAGTGAAGCCAACCAGATCATGCAAGCAGGCAGTGACTTCACAAAGACAAACTATAAAGTAAAGAGATGGGAAGGATAGAACCAGTTGCTTGGTGAGGACAAGGATTTGGTAGACTAGTTCCAGTTGCTGTGACGACTGTACGTCTGGTTAGGGAGGCTGAGATTTAACTCAGAAGACCGCATCTTCACCTTATTCCCCTTGAGCAAAGAACACTTAGTCCTCACGCAATCACTCTGGTAAGTCTTCAAGGTATACTTCCAAACCTTCACAGACTTCGTTCATTGGCAATTGATGACCCACAAGTATAGGGGATCTATCGTAGTCCTTTCGATAAGTAAGAGTGTCGAACCCAACGAGGAGCAGAAGGAAATGATAAGCGGTTTTCAGCAAGGTATTCTCTGCAAATCTTGAAATAAGTGGTAACAGATAGTTTTGTGATAAGGTAAATTATAACAAGTAACAAAAGTAAATAAGGTGCAGCAAGGTGGCCCAATCCTTTTTGTAGCAAAGGACAAGCGGAACAAACTCTTATAATAGGAAAAGTGCTCCACGAGGACACATGGGAATATCGTCAAGCTAGTTTTCATCACGCTCATATGATTCGCGTTGGTACTTTGATAATTTGATATGTTGGTGGGTGGTGCTTGGGTGTTTTCTTACTTGAACAAGCATCCCACTTATGATTAACCTCTATTGCAAGCATCCGCAACTACAACAAAAGTATTAAGGTAAACCTAACCATAGCATGAAACATATGGATCCAAATCAGCCCCTTACGAAACAACGCATAAACTAGGGTTCAAGCTTACATCACTCTAGCAACCCATCATCTACTTATTACTTCCCAATGCCTTCCTCTAGGCCCAAATAATGGTGAAGTGTTATGTAGTCGACGTTCACATAACACCACTAAAGGCTAGACAACATACATCTCATCAAAATATCGAACGAATACCAAATTCACATGACTACTAATAGCAAGACTTCTCCCTTGTCCTCAGGAACAAACGTAACTACTCACAAAGCATATTAATGTTCATAATCAGAGGGGTAATAATATGCATAAAGGATCTAAACATATGATCTTCCACCAAATAAACCAACTAGCATCAACTACAAGGAGTAATCAACACTACTAGCAACCTACTAGCACCAATCCGGACTTGGAGACAAGAATTGGATACAAGAGATGAACTAGGGTTTGGAGATGAGATGGTCTTTGGTGAAGATGTTGATGGAGATTGCCTTCTCCCGATGAGAGAGGAGGCGTTGGTGATGATGATGGCGATGATTTCCCCCCTCCGGAGAAGAGTGTCCCCGGCGGCCTGACTCTGCAGGGGAGCCCTAGATTGGTTCCGCCTCGTGGCGCGAGTCTCATCCCGAAAGGTTGCTTATGATTTTTTCTCATCGAAAGACTTCATATAGGAGAAGATGGGCGTCGGAGAGCCACCGGGGCCCACGAGGTGAGGCGCGCCCAAGGGAGGCGCGCCCCCACCCTCGTGAGCAGTGTGGGCCCTTGGCCTTCATCTTGGCGATGATTTTCTTTATTTATTTTAAGGTATTCCATGGAGTTTCAGGACTTTGGAGTTGCGCAGAATAGGCCTTCAATATTTGCTCCTTTTTCCGACGAATTCCACTTCCGGGCATTCTCCCTCTTCATGTAAACCTTGTAAAATAAGAGAGAATAGCCATAAGTATTGTGACATAACGTGAAATAACAGCCCATAATGCGATAAATATCGATATAAAAGCATGATGCAAAATGGACGTATCAACTCCCCAAGCTTAGACCTCGCTTGTCCTCAAGCGAAAAGCCGATAACAATAAAGATGTCCTCATGTTTAGAGGTAGAGGCGTCGATAAAAATAAAATACGGACATGAAGGCATTATGATTATTCTCATAACAGCAACATATATTGATTTGTCATATGATTACTTATGTTCAAGTGATGATCTTTTCACAAAGCCAAAGTATGAATCGAAACCTTATTGAGCACCAACAAATTATACCCTCGATCATTGAAGCAATTGCAATTTGTCATAACATCGGAAAGAGTCTATATCGAGGCGTAAAAGGCAGAGTCCACATACTCAACTATCACTTAGTCCTTCATAATTGCTAACACTCACGCAATACTTGTAGTTCACGGAGTTTTAATGGGACCACAGGAGAAAGATAGGGGCTTATAGTTTTGCCCCACAACCTTTTACCTCAAGGGTAATGTCAACAATAATAATTCATGCTCCCCTACATCCAATTAGATATATATATATCATGTTCTTTCCAACATCTTTGGGCTTGCCAAAGGATAAAATGAAAAGGAAAGGTGAAGATCACCGTGACTCTTGCATAAGGTAAGGGATAATAATAAAATATAGGCCCTTGAGAGAGAGAGGGCGAGAGGTTGCCATGCGCTTTTATGGTTGGATGCACAAAATCTTAATGCAAAAAGAACGTCACTTTATATTGCCTTGTATGTGGAACTTTATTATACGGTCCGTCGCTTTTATTACTTCCACAACAAGTTAAGTACAAAGCTTATTTCTCTTGCACTAATAAGTCATGCATATTTAGAGAGCAATTTTTATTGCTTGCATCGATGACAACTTACTTGAAGGATCTTACTCAATCCATAGGTAGATATGGTGGACTCTCATGGCTAAACTGGTTTAAAGGGTATTTGGAAGCACAAGTAGTATCTCTACTTGGTGCTTTGAGAATTTAGCTAACATGAGGGGAAAGGCAAGCTCAACATGTTAGGAGATCCATGACAATATACTTTATCTCAGATATAAGAAAACATAACTCATTACATTGTCTTCCTTGTCCAACATCAACTCTTTAGCATGTCATATTTTAATGAGTGCTCCCAATCATAAAAGATGTCAATGATAATATGTCGGTGTACAAGAGTAGGGGTACCCTAGTATCCCGAACTTGTGCAAAGGCGATTCTGACACCAGCGGCGGGGCTTGCGGGTAGTGACCATAAGGTCCTCCGTGGTTCCTTTGGAGCCATTCAAGAACAAAAGTATTCAAGCCAAGGAGACAAGGCCCGGCAAGAGGAGCTTGCGGGAAGGCTAACAAGGCATCTCAAAGGAACTTGCGCTTGACAGCGCCATGCAGCGTCCGGCGAGGCCGGATGACGACAAGCTTCCGGGCCAGCGACAAGACAGCGGCTGCGGCAAAGGTGCTTGCATGACAAACTACCACTCTGTACCAGCGCTCCGGCACATCCAACAACGTGTCCATGCAGGACCTTTCGGTAGCGCGTGGCAGAAAATTTGTCTTGACGGCGGTCTTGTGATGGCAGCGGCAATGACAAGATTGCCATCATCGTGGCAGCGGTGGCGTCCACAGCCAGTCCCTTTTTGCACTATTTGGGCGGCGTGAGCGGGCATTTAATGCCTTTGTCCCCTGCGTCGAGGGTTAGGTATGATACCACTGTGCGGTAGTTGTACCAAGCTGCAATCCCTTTTCCATTTTACCCTTGTCTCGTTGCCACACCGGAGACCCTTTAGCATATAAAAAGGAGGCCCATGCTTAGCGTAGAAGGGGTTCGGCGAAAAAACACTCACGCTTTCGGTCTAGTTAGCAGCTAGTGTGTCTTGTAGCACTTTTCAAGCGCTCGAGCAGAACTCAATACACTCGGACATGCGGTGAAGGGTGTTATCTCTCGGAGAGCTCGAAGCTGGGTAAACCGCTCGTGTAGCCGCCTCGATCCGCTCTTCGTCGACCTCCGCCCCCGAACGAAAGGCTCGGTCGCCCGGTCCCATAGGTGTTAAATGGGTCGATTTCCCCGACATCTTTGGGCGCGCCGGTAGAAGCCCGACCCAGACAAAAGCTTCGGCGAGATCGCCGGATAACAATCTCTTCCGGCAAGTAAAGGACTCTGAAAAAGCTGTGCAGACATCTACCAAATTCCATGTACTAAGGTGGCAACCCTGAAAAATGCACCAACAATCAGGCTGGGCCACACCACACCTGCCCGGCAGCTGGGGCGGGGCCCAAAAGCAGGCTGCAGACGCGCGCGGCCTGGGATTCGCCCGTATCTCACTTTGCAACCACCACGATCTCTCCCACGGCGCGCGAGAAAAGATGTGAAGCCGAACCACGAACACCTATGGGACGGCGGACGAGCCCCTTCGGTTCGGCGAAGGCGGAGGTCGCCTGAAAGAAGCGGATCGGCGAAGCACTGCAGGCGGTTTACCCAACCGGAGCTCTCCGGAGATAACACTCCTCTGCTGCATGTATACAGGTGTATTGAGTTCTTGCTCGGGGCGCTGAGTGCTGATTACACACACTAGCTGCTAACTAGACCGGCGTGAGTGTTTTTCGCCCTCGAACCCCTTCTACGTTGCGCATGGGCCTCCTTTTATATGCTAAAGGGGTCTCCGGCAGGTAGCAAGCGTAGACAAGGGTAAAAATGGAAAAGGATTGCAGTTGGTACAACTACACCGCGATGTATCATACCTAACCACGGCGGCGGGGGACAAAGGCATTAAATGCCCGTCTCGTCGCCCAAATAGTGCAAAAGGGACCGTCGGGGCGCCACCGCTTACCACGATGGCAATCTTGTCGGCGTCGCTTGCCACCACGCGCAGCGGCGCCTGACCTCTTGCCGCAGCGGCGCTGGAAAGGTCGAGGCGACCGTTGTTGGATGTCTTTGGAGCCCGAGTCTGAGTGGTAGTTTGCAGCGGCAAGCACCTTCTGCTTGATCGTTGTCTTGTCGGCGTCCGGGAAGCTTGTCGCTCACGGGCCTCGCCGGGGCAGCGTGGTAGCGTCAGCGGTAAGTTCGCTTGAGATGCCTTGGTTGGCCTTCGGCAAGCTCCTCTTGCGGGGCCTTATCTCCTTGGCTTGAATACTTTTGTTCTTGAATGGCTCCAAAAGGAACCACGGAGGACCTTGGCGGTCACCCGGCAAGCCCTGCCGTAGTGCTGTGCAACTGCCCGTGCACAAGTTCGGGATACTAGGGTACCCTACTCTTGTACACCGGCAAGAGCCCCGGGCCTGGGCCACCTACCCGGTGCGGCTGTTGGGCCAGGCCCAAAACAGAACTGCAGACACGTAGCGGCCTGGAATTCACGCCGTATCTCACTTTGCATCCACGCGCCCTCCTCAGGCAGCCGCATCGAATCACGGCGTCATGGGAGAAGATCGTGGGTGGTTTCTTTATTCGGAAGGCCAGACGTCGCCCCTCCCTCTTTATAAGCGGGGAAGAAGCAGGGTGGATTCGCCCACCTTACCGGTTGCTATTCCAATCTCAAAAACCTCCGCCGCTCCTCCCTTCTTCCCAAAGCTGAAAGAGAGCAGCGCTCCGCCCCTCATCGCCACCAGCACCACCAGCAACGCCGATCTATCTCACCACCTCCGTCATGGCTCCGAAAGCCGGGAAGGTCGTGAAGTCGGCCCGGTATGGCGGCTTCTGGCCTTCTGCGAAAGGCGGGCAACCTTCCCCTCATTTCGGCTGCGAAGGAGTGAGGAGAATTACCTCTTACGGTCGACGGAGGCGGCGCATCCAGCGCGAAGGTACTCGGCTGCCGCTTGAACTGGCTCGAATGGATATCCCTTCTTCACGTTGTTCTTCTCTGCGGGCTACGCCCGCCTTTCTCTGAGTTTTACGTTACATTATGAACACCTCACGGGTTCCGCCTCCTTGACTTCACCCCCAAGCGCCCGTTACGACCATGGCAGTTTTCGCACATCTCTGAGGAGAAAATTTTGTGGAGTCTATCCAAATGTAGCTCTCTTTCGCCACTTCTTTATGCCCCGAGTTGAGAGAGGAGCCTTTATCCGGCGGAATCGCACGGATCTCGAGGGCCCGGCAAGAAGGAAGCTTATCTGGAGGAGAGCTCCGCGGCAAGTGGGATGAATGGAGAAGCGGACTAGTGCTTTGGATTGTCGAGGAGAACCCGCAGCCATTTACCGTAGCGCCAAGCCCGATGTGGCGGCTTAGCGATTGAACAGCGTGGCCGGAAGGCGATAGGCTGAAGATTGCCGTCACCGGATCCTCGCCTCAGGCTTGCCGGGCTCACCATAGGCGCCGTTGGCGCAGATTTTCATCGCCGCCGCATCGCCCCCTTGCAGGATAGGAGGAGACCCGCCTGGGAGTTCCAGAATGCGGCGGATATCATGAGGCTGCGCCCGGGCTTCAACTTCAACTTCAGCATCCTCAGGAGCCGACGCGATGCTCACAGAACTGTTCAAGCCACGATCCTCAACATCCCGAAGTGTTCCAGGTTGCGAGGGGTGTCGTTCCGGCTGTGCAACAACTCCTCGCTCGGCCGCATGCGTGCAATGATGCCCATTTGTGCGATTCGCATGGAATTGTCCCAACTTGGCAAGAACTGCGAGGCGTTATCGTCGCAGGAGTTCTTTGACCGCTTGGTAGAAATGCGGTCCGCTCCGATGAACGAAGAGCCTTACTCGCGCGAGACCACCGATCACGAGAGATGCAGCGCATGTCGCCACTAAGGCTGGAAGAGGCGGCGGCAACTACGCCTTGGCGGTTGGATTCACCGTGGAGGCGAGAGGCAGCAGAGGCGGCAAGCCTTGTTGAGCTAGAGGAGCTTGCGGCGAGGAAGAGCTTGTCGAACTGAAGGCTGAGTCGGCGAGCCTGCCGAGCGCGGCGCTTCGTTGAAGATCGACTCCTCCTCTTTCTCACCTTGAGACAGCTCGCTGCAAGCGGGACCCCAGCTCCACCAAGAAAGGCGTCTCCGCAAGGCGGGGGCGTGGCGAGTGGCGAGGCGGGTCAACATCCGCGCGCCCAGCGTAGCGCTCCACCGTGGCAAGCCTTTGTTGTCGTCACGAGCACCTCCACGCCGCTCTTGGCAAGCTGGGCGGGCCCTCCCGGACCACCGCTTGCTCCCGCCAAGCGGGCAGGAACCTACTCCCTCCGCCTTGTCGCGCCGAAGGTGGGCGGACTTCGACCTCTCCGCGCTCGGCTCCGGCGAGGAAGAGGAAGAGTAAGATTCTTTCTTTGTACTTGTAGTTCTTCAATTCTTGTTGTTTTGTCTTGTATCTGATTTGCTTTACTCCGAACCCATTCCTTTTTCAGGACTACGGCCCGGAGCGGCGAAGAGAGCCAAGGTCCGGTGATTGTCATCGAGGGCGAACCCACCGCGACAGCAGGGGTGTGTCAAGAGACCACCTTGTCGGACCGGCAACTATTCCCCAAAGCAGCCCCAGCGCAGCCCCAAGCGTAAGTGTATGGTTTACTCCCTGCTGTTAGGCGTGCATGGGTGCTCTTTCTTTCTTGACATCATTTGTTGGTTTGCGTGGGACCAGGCAGTCTCACCAGGAGTGCGGAAGGCGCTCCCGACATGCCATCTGCTTGACTACACCGCCAAGGGAGGATTCCCGGCAAGGGAGAATTCTCCGACAAGGGATTCTCCGGCAAGGGACAGCACCAGCTGACCCCCGGTGGCGGAGACCACGGTATAGATCCTAGTATAGGTAATCCTCTTGCTTGAAAACTTCCCTTGAGTTCTTCTTCTTGATTTTCTTTTTGAATATTTGCTTGACTTTTCTTCCTTTTTCCGGTCGTCAGGGTCCATACGCCACGGGCCGATGGAAATCAAGGTCGCCGGCGAGGAAACAGCGGCGTGGCAATACCGGCAACGCCTTGTTGTCACGAAGAAGGGCAGCTGATGATCCCTTGGCCGGAGAGGCCGCCAAGCTGCCGCCGCGAGAAGCATCTGAGGTCGTGATCGCCTTGTGACGAGCGGCCGAGGCGTTGCAGGCAGAGCGCTTCGCCGACCGCCGATCCCTCCGCCCGGCTGCTGCGTGTCCGAACTCGAAAACCCCAGGCCAGCGCCCTATTTGAAGGCGGCGATGGCATCTTCATCAAGCTCCCACAGGCGTCGAGCTCCGAGGCGCCGATTGAAGGAGAAACCTTTGTGAAGAGTTGCTCGCCTCCGCCGGCGACCTGGTCGGCAGCCGGCAGCAGCAGCGGCGAAACTGAGGAGGAGCATTGCTGCGGAAGCTGTTGTCGCTCTACCGCGCCCGGCAGAGCCATGGTGGTATCGAAGCGCTTATCGCGAAGGCGAAGTGGACATCGAGAAGCGGCGGAGGAGCTCGGGGCCTCAACCGGAAGCTCTCCGGTCCACTGGCGGAAGGCGGGAGCAACTTCGCCGAGGCGTAAAGCCTTCCTCCTCGAGAAGGCTGAAGTTGCTAGCGGCTTTCGCTGCCGAGAAGCTCTCGCGAGGAAAGGCGAGGTTGGTGCAGCGGAAGGTTAACCTTGACAGCCACGAGGAGGAGCTTGCAGCTGGCGTGAGCAAACATTGTGAGGGCTCTCAAGGAAGCGAGAGGATCTTGCCACAGCTACGAGGTCGCCAAGAAGGAGGCTGGAGGCGAAGGTGGGCGCAGCCGAGGCCGATCTCAAGGTGAGCAGCGAGGCTTGCTGCGCTCAAGCGTGGCGTGAGAAGGGCGCCTACACCCTCGGCGAGCTGCGGGGTCGTCTCGTCGAGAGGAGCAAGGAGCTTAGCACCGCCAAGGACTCCAACGCGGATCTCGAGTTGAAGCTGACTACTTTGACCAAGGCGGGCCAGGCGCCACGGAGCAGGCGGTGGCCTTGGAGGAGAGGATCAAGGCCGACCAGGCGCTCTTTGGCGAGTCTTTGCTTGCCATGAGAACACTTTTAGGGAGAATGTGGAGCCTTTGGACCGAGGGTCTCGTGGATGTTGCAGCCATCGACGGGAGCTGGCGCAGTGGGGATGGAGGATCTCGGGTATTCCTCCGATGAGCACCTCCAACCCAGCGTAAGCTCAGCTTGTTCTTCAAAGGCGTGGCGGCGGCCCTCCAGCGACTCGGGAGAAGATCCCAAAGCAGCTGGCCCGGCAGAGTCGCGCCCGGATCTGTGAGCTCTTCAAAAGGTCTTTGGTGAAGGTGGCCTTCCGCAACCCGGGCCTCAACCGCACCAACGTCCTCGGGACCTTGCCGCCGGATGCTGATCTGAAGGCGCTCAAGACCCTTATCGCACCCATTGTGGACAAGGTGGCGGGATCAAGAGGGTTGAGGCGTCGCGTGGAATTAGGCCGCCCGTTTTCTCCTTTTTCTTGTCACTGCTGGTCATGTTATGAGAACAATCTGTTAGAGCTGCGACAAGCTATCTTGTAATATGACTCTATTTCGGGTAGCGATTGCTATGTTATTTCCTTTACTTGATTCCTTCCTTTGTATGTTTTGCCCTACGCTTTTAGGGAACTTGTCGCATGCTATGAGCACCTTAGCCCATGGCTGAAGTCTTGAGACGTCGGACAACACTCTTTGGCGGTGCCGCTACCGACAAGAAACCTTATCGCAACTAGTCGCAGCTCACTTAAGTTGTTGAGCGGACTCGAAACAAAGTAAGGGCACAACTAGCTACGAGTTGGTTCCTCCGGCGCCTGAGGTTTTTCCTTACAAAGCACGATTAGATTAGGAAGATAACTTAAAAATTTTAAAACTGATTGCTCAAACTTTAGCAACTTAGCTTTTTCTGTCGTTTGCTTCCGTGTAGCTTGAAACTTCCTCGAGCGGCGCTTGGTCCACACCATTATCTTCTCCTTTCCCCGGCAAACTTGTGGGCGAGGGAACCTTCCTTTCTTTGAGAAAGAGAAAGAAGAGAAAATAAAGATATGGAGCCTTATGGCTCGTTATTGCTTACCGGGGGTAGGCGCTGCACAAAGTTTCAGATAACGCATGCAAAAAAAAGTAGAAAGCATGGAATTGACAAGATGTGCGGAGCACATGAACTTTAATTATGCACGAGGTCTGCGCCCGCCGTACAAAGGATTACATGCAACATCGGCAAGACTTGTACGAAGGTGGTTGCGGAACAGGTTCCGGCAACCGCGCATCTGAGTAAAACTTACGAAGATGCTCAATGTTACAGGAGTTGCTCACGGAATGCCATCTTGGTCTCAAAGGCGGACAGCGCTTGAGCCTAGTGACTCGTTTCACCCGGTGAGGGCCTTCCCACTTGGCGTCAACTTGTTGGAATTCTTGGCGGACTGAGCAGCGAAGAACAAGGTCGCCTTCCTCGAGACTTGGCATTAACTGCGGCTATGGTAGCGGCGCAAAAGCTTGCTTCAGTATCGAGCAGCTCGTCTGTGACTTTGAAGGCGGTCTTCCTCAAGGACAGCGGTGGCGTCATCTTGTCGCAACTGCTCTTGCTCAAGCTCATCATAAGCGAGCACTCGAGGTGACCCGATATCTACGAAGTTCCGTGGAGGAGAACTGCCTGCGCTCCATAGACTATAGCGAAGGTGTCTGGCCGGTGGCTCGATTCGGCGTCGTCTGATCGACCAAAGAACCACCGGCAGCTCCTCAATCCAGTTCTTTCCGCACTTGCGCGGCTGGCCGAAAGTCACGGTCTTGAGCCAGCGCAGCACTTGGCTTGTCGCCCTCTCCGCTTGACCGTTACTTCTCGGATGAGCAAGCGAAGCGAAGCGAACCTTGGCGCCAAGATCTTGGGCGTACTGCATGAAGGTCGCGGCTCGTGAATTGCGTGCCGTTGTCGGTGATGATCTGTTAGGGATCCCGGCGACAAACAATCGACTGAAGAAGAACTTGACTTGTTGTCTTGTCACCTTCCTCACTTGCTTCCACTTCCGGCCACTTTGTGAACTTATCGATTACAGCGTACAAGTACTCAAAGCCCCGACGGCTTCGGGAAAGGGGCCGAGGATGTCGAGCCCAGACCGAAAATGGCCGGGATAAAGGGATGCGTCTGGAGAGCTTGAGCTGGCTGGTGTATCTGCTTGGAATGGGCGGCACGCTTCACACTTGGTTACTTATGCGATTGCATCTGGAGGGCTGTCGGCCAAAAGAAACCTTCTTAGGGCAGCTTTCGACAAGTGCTCTTGCGCCAATGTGGTGACCACATATGCCTCCATGTATCTCTGCCAACAGCTTTTGTCCGTCTTCCGGTGAATACATTTCAATTTCACACCGTTGAGTCTTCTTCTACTCTGATTGTCTTTGTCGACAAACTGGTACATACTTGACTGCCGGGCTACTCTTTCCGTTTCTTCTTGCTCTTGGGGAAGTTCTCCTGTGCGAAGGAAAAGGACAATCTCTTTGTGCCCATCTTTGGAGCTTGCGGCTCGACAACAAGGACTAAAGGCACATCTGCTGCTTGGGGAACATCCGCTTCTCTGGCTGGCTGGGGCTCAGCGGAGCTTGGCGTTCCCGGCAAGCTTGCGGAGCAAAACTTCAGCCGAGGGAGCGTCTGCTTTAACGGAACAAACCCTAGGGCTTGCGAGCGGGCTGCTCCTCGGCACCCTTGGTGTTGATCTTGAGGACCTTCTTGGCGGCGGCTTGAGAAGCTACGCGGGAAAATAGTCACCAAATCAACTTCCTCTTCTTTTCTGTCCGGTTGATGGCGTATGACGGTTGAGTCGATTTGAGCACAAAAGATCCCTGGTTCCACAGGTAACTTAAGTGCGGCGCACTTGACGAGCCATCGGCAATGTCGATTCACGAGCTCTTGGAACATGTTCCATCGCATGGCCGTCAAAATGCTCTTCTAGCTTTCTCACTTCATCAGCGTAAGCTTCCATCAACGGACTTCGATAATTCTTGTTGACTTGGCGGACGACAAGCTGTGAGTCACCCCTGACAATGAGCTTCTTGATCCCAAGGTCTGCTGCGATCCTGAGACCGGCAAGCAAACCTTCATACTCTGCAGTATTGGTGGATCCGGCGAGTCGGCGCTCTTGGCCTTCGGGGTGGAGAGTGCATGGTGGTTGCACCCCCACCGGTTTCGTCGCCATCGGCTCGTCCCTGGCAGTTCTGCCACGGCAGCGATGTACTCGGCTGCCGTGGAGTGTCGCCGTTGGCGAAGCCGATGAGACTCTGAATGGTGGCCCTCCATTCATCGATCTTGTCTGCCGTTGGAGGGTAATCCAGGCAGTTGAGCTCGCGCCAAAGCCTGCTGGAGTGGCGGGCGGCGATGGCGAACGGTGCGAGGAGCGGGATATGCTCGGACTTCTAACTATGTTAGAAGGAGCAGTATCCCGTCCGGGCGACCGTGCCTCGCTCGTGCCAGCATGTTGGCGTGCATGCTGGTCTTGAGTACCCCGAGATCCACCAGCTCGATCTTGGTCCAACGATCGTATGGCCTTTGTGAATACCATGACGTTGTCGGGTCGCGCCTCTGAGATGGGCGCGCGGTGCATGTATCACGGACACCGAGTGCATGCAGCCTTGTCCTTGACCTGGCAGCACCGTGGGCTCCCTCGTCGATGTCCGTTCTTCCGCCGGCATCTACCCCACCACCCGTTTGCTCCGGTGGTGGTGGGATCGGCGATGGGCGGAACGGCTGCCGCCCGAAGCCTTCTTCTTGGTGGCATGTCGATTAAGAAGATGAAGATCTAGCTCGTGTGCACGTCGGATCAGGTTCACACAACCTCGATGCACCCCTACCTAGCGCGCCAAAAATGTCGGGGGAAACTGACCCACGAACACCTATGGGACCGGCGGACCGAGCCCCTTTCGGTTCGGCAGGGGGCGGAGGTCGCACGAAGAGCGGATCGAGGCGAAGCACACGAGCAGTTTACCCAGCTTCGGAGCTCTCCGGAGAGATAAGACTCCTCTGCTGCATGTCGAGGTGTATTGAGTTCTTGCTCGGGAGGCCCCAGGTGCTCTGATACACACTAGCTGCTAACTAGACCGAGCGTGAGTGTTTTTCTGCCCTCGAACCCCCTTCTACGTTGCGCATGGGCCTCCTTTTATATGCTAAAGGGGTCTCCGACAGGTGGCAACGTAGACAAGGGTAAAAATGGAAAAGGGATTGCAGTTGGTACAACTACCTGCACAGTGTATCATACCTAACCCTGACGGCAGGGGACAAAGGCATTAAATGCCCGTCTACGTCGCCCAAATAGTGCAAAAAGGGACCGTCAGGGACGCCACCGCTGCCATGATGGCAATCTTGTCAGCGTCGCTTGCCACCAGCGCACCGCTAGCGCCTGACCTCTTGCCGCACGCGCTACCGGGAAAGGTCGAGGCGACACGTTGTTGGATGTGGAGGCCGGTTGGTCTGAGAGTAATGGTTGTCGCGGCAAGCACCTTGCCGCGGTCGTTGTCTTGTCGCGTCCGAAGCTTGTCGCTCACCGGGCCTCGCCCGGGGACGCGTGGCGCGTCATGGCAAGTTCCTTGAGATGCCTTGGTTGGCCTTCGGTAGAAGCTCCTCTTGCAGGGGCCTTGTCTCCTTGGCTTGAATACTTTTGTTCTTGAATGGCTCCAAAAGGAACCACGGAGGACCTTGGCGGTCACCGGCAAGCCACTGCTTGTGAGGTCTTTGCAACTGCCCGTGCACAAGTTCGGGATACTAGGGTACCCCTACTCTTGTACACCGACATAATATATCTATATGTGAAACCTCTCTCTCCTTATTACTTCCTATTAATTGCAACGATGACCAAAGCTATATTTGTCAACTCCCAACAACTTTTAATCATCATACTCTTTCCATGTGAAGTCATTACTTTCACTAAGATCAATACGAACTCTTTGTTTCTTTTTATTCTTTCCTTTTATTCACTCAAGATCATGGCAAAGTGATCAAGCCCTTGACTCAACACTAATCTTTATTATATATAGCTCACGGACTCGATTGCATAGAGGGATCATAAAGCAAAACTTCAGAACTAGATCATGCCATAACTTTATTCTACTAAATCAAGATACTACTAATAGGATCGAACTAAGAAAAACGGTAAAGATAGGAGTTGTGATGGAGATACGATGCAGGGCACCTCCCCAAGCTTGGCAGTTGCCAAGGGAGTGCCCATACCCATGTGATTATGTCTCCTTCTTTGTTGTTGGCGGTGGAGGTGTTTTTGATGATGCAAGCTTATCGTCCACCTTCCATGGCATAGGCTCACCCTCATAGAAGGATGATCGAGTCTCCGGAATCCTCAAATCTGCAACGGAAACAGCTTGAAACGAAAACAGAGGATATTTACGTGATACGGTTGTCAAAACCTTCGGGAGAATATATAATGAATTTTTACCGACCAAAATACGTATCGTGCAAGAAAACGGAGTCCGGAGGGCACACGAGGTGCTCACGAGGTAGGGGGGCGCGCCCTCCACCCTCGTGGAGGCCTCGTGTCCTCCTCGGACTGCTACTTATTTTTCTATTTTTCTAAATATTCCAAAACGGAAAAATATTGCCTTAGAATTTGTTTTGGAGTCGGTTTACTTACCGTAACACATACCTATTCCTTTTCCGAGTCTGGAACGTTCTGGAAAGTGTCCCTTATGTATTCCTCCGGGGTTATGGTTTCAATAATATTAGTTTCAACATTTATAGGATTACGAGATATAGTGTTTGATTCTTTGACCCGTTTACCACCTTGGATTTGTGCCTTCGAAGTTGTTGATTTTTATGGCACCGGAACGATAGACCTCCTCGATAACGTAGGGACCTTCCCATTTAGAGAGAATTTTTCCTGCAAAAAATCTTAAACGAGAGTTGTATAGCAATACATAATCACCTACATTAAACTCACGCTTTTGTATCCTTTTGTCATGCCATCTTTTAACTTTTTCTTTAAACAACTTGGCATTTTCATAGGCTTGGGTTCTCCATTCATCAAGTGGGCTAATATCAAATAACCTCTTCTCACCGGCAAGTTTGAAATCATAGTTGAGCTCCTTAATAGCCCAATATGCCTTATGTTCTAGTTCGAGAGGTAAGTGACAAGCTTTTCCATAAACCACTTTATACGGAGACATACCCATAGGATTCTTATATGCAGTTCTATATGCCCATAATGCATCATCAAGTTTCTTGGACCAATTCTTTCTAGACCTATTAACAGTCTTTTGCAAAATTAATTTGAGCTCTCTATTGCTCAATTCTACTTGACCACTAGACTGCGGGTGATAACGAGATGCAATTCTATGATTAACATCATATTTAGCAAGCATTTTACGGAAAGCACCATGAATAAAATGTGAACCACCATCAGTCATTAAATATCTAGGGACTCCAAACCTCGGAAAAATAACTTCCTTAAGCATTTTGATAGAAGTGTTATGATCAGCACTACTAGTTGGAATGGCTTCTACCCACTTAGTAACGTAATCAACGACAACTAAAATATGAGTGTATCCATTAGAGGCAGGAAAAGGTCCCATATAATCAAAGCCCCAAACATTAAATGGTTCAATAACAAGTGAATAATTCATAGGCATTTCTTGACGCCTACTAATATTACCAATTCTTTGACATTCATCACAAGACAAAACAAACTTACGGGCATCTTAGAAGAGAGTAGGCCAATGAAAACCAGATTGCAATACCTTATGTGCGTTCTATCTCCAAGGTGGTGTCCTCCATAGGCTTCGAGTGACACTTGCATGTGAGGATCTGTTCCTGTTCATGCTCAGGTACACAACATCTAATAGCACCATCTACACCTTCTTTATAAAGATGTGGATCATCCCAAAAGTAATGTCGCAAATCATAAAAGAACTTTTTCTTTTGTTTGTATGTGAAGCTAGGTGGTATAAATTTAGCAACAATATAATTAGCATAATCAGCATACCATGGAGTGCTACGAGAAGTGCTTATGACATTTAATTGTTCATCAGGAAAGCTATCATCAATAGGTAGTGGGTCATCAAGTACATTATCTAACCTAGATAAGTTGTCTGCAACGGGGTTCTCAGCTCCTTTTCTATCAACAATATGCAAATCAAATTCTTGCAAAGAAGAGAACCCATCTAATAAGTCTAGGTTTAGCATCTTTCTTTTCCATAAGATATTTAATAGCGGCATGATCGGTGTGAATAGTTACTTTAGAATCAATAATATAGGGTCTGAATTTATCACAAGCAAATACAACTGCTAAAAGTTCCTTTTTGGTAGTAGCATAATTTCTTTGAGCATTGTCTAGAGTCTTACTAGCATAATGTATAACATTTAATTTCTTATCAACTCTTTGCCCTAGAACAGCACCTATAGCATAATCACTAGCATCGCACATAATTTCAAAGGGTAAATTCCAATCAGGTGGCTGAACAATAGGTGCAGAGACTAATGCTTTCTTAAGTATTTCAAATGCTTCTACACAATCATCATCAAAGACAAATGGTACATCTTTTTGTAACAAATTAGTCAGAGGCCGAGAAATTTGAGAAGTCCTTACTGAACCTCCTATAAAACCCGGCGTGACCAAGGAAACTTCTTATACCTTTGATGTCCTTGGGACATGGCATCTTTTCAATAGCATCAACCTTGGCTTTATCAACTTCAATACCTCTTTCAGAAACTTTGTGTCCCAAAACAATACCTTCATTAACCATAAAATGGCACTTTTCCCAATTCAAGACAAGATTAGTTTCTTCACATCTCTGCAAAACTCGATCAAGATTGCTCAAGCAATCGTCAAAAGAGGAACCATAGACGGAAAAAGTCGTCCATGAAAACCTCACAAATCTTTTACAAAAGTCAGAGAATATAGCCATCATGCATCTTTGAAAGGTAGCAGGTGCATTACATAAACCAAAAGGCATACGCCTATAAGCAAAAGTACCAAAAGGGCATGTAAAAAGTAGTCTTTGATTGATCTTTAGCCGACCATAGGTATTTGAGAGAAACCAGAATAACCATCTAGAAAGCAATAATGTGTATGTTTGCATAATCTTTCTAGCATTTGATCAATAAAAGGTAAGGGTAATGATCTTTCTTAGTAGCTTTATTTAATTTTATGGAAATCAATTACCATCCTATAACCTGTGATAATTCTTTGCGGAATCAATTCATCTTTATCATTAGGGACAACAGTAATACCTCCCTTCTTAGGGACACAATGGACAGGACTTACGCGACTATCAAAGAACGGGATAAATTATACCTGCCTCCGTAAGCTTGAGTATTTCCTTTCTTACCACTTCTTTCATTTTAGGATTCAAACGCCGTTGAGGATCACAAACTGGTTTGGCATCCGCTTCAAATTTATTTTATGCTCGACATAGAGTGGGACTAATGCCCTTAAGATCATCAAGAGTATATCCAATAGCAGCATGGTGCTTCTTCGTAGTTTTCAATAATCTTTCTTCTTCATGCTCTGAAAGGTTAGCACTAATAATAACAGGATATATTTTCTTTTCATCAAGATAAGCCTACTTAAGATTATCGAGCAACGGTTTAAGCTCAAACACGGATCACCCTTGGGTGGAGGAGGATCCCTAGGATTTTAATAGGCAAATTGTGTTTAGAATAGGTTCTTGTTTAAAGAATACTTCATCTATTTCCTTCTTTCTTTCATAAACATATCATTTTCATGGTCTAGCAAATAGTGTTCCAAAGGATCACTAGGAGGTACAACAATAGAAGCAAGACCAATAATTTCATCCTTACTAGGCAATTCTTCCTCACGATGTTGTTTACTAAATTTAGAGAAATTAAACTCATGAACCATATCATCCAAGCCAACAAGAATAATATTCTTTTGCAGTCTATCGTAGCATTAACAGTATTCAAGAAGGGTCTACCAAATATAATGGGACAAAAGCTATCTTATGGAGAAGTAAGAACAAGAAAATCAGCAGGATATTTAGTTTTCCCACACAAGACTTCAACATCTCTAACAATCCCAATTGGTGAAATAGTATCTCTATTGGCAAGTTTAATTGTGACATCAATACCTTCTAATTCAGCAGGTGCAATTTCATTCTTAATTTCTTCGTATAAAGTATGTGGTATAACACTAGCACTCGCACCCATATACATAAGCCATGGTAACAATGATCTCCTGTTTTAACAGAAATAACAGGCACGCCTACCATAGGTCTATGTTTATCTTTAGCACAGGGTTTAGCAATTCTAGCAGTTTCACCTTCGAACTGAATAACATGCCCATCAATATTATCAGACAAGAGATCTTTAACAATTGCAATATTGGGTTCTACTTTAACTTGCTCAAGAGGTACATAAGTTCTGATATTGCTTTTACGAACAACAGTTGAAGCTTTAGCATGATCCTTTACTCTAACAGGGAAAGGTGGTTTCTCAACATAAGAGGTGGGAACAATAGGATCATTATAAGTGATAGTCTTTTCTTCAACTTTAATAGGTGCAGCTACTTTTATTTCTATGGGAGGATGATATTTAAACCACTTCTCCTTAGGGAGATCAACATAAGTAGCAAAAGATTCACGTAAAGAAGCTACTATCTCAAAGTCAAGTCCATATTTAGTGCTAAACTTACGGAAAATATCGGTATCCATAAAAGATTTAACACAATCAAACTTAGGTGTCATACCTGACTCCTTACCTTCGTCGAGGTCCTAATCTTCAGAGTTGCGTTTAATTCTATCCAATAAATTCCATCTGAATTCAATAGTTTTCATCATAAAAGAGCCAGCACAAGAGGTATCGAGCATGGTGCGATTGTTATCAGAAAGCCGAGCATAAAAATTCAGAAGAATTGTTTCTCTTGAGAGGTCATGATTGGGGCATGAATATAACATTGATTTAAGCCTCCCCAAGCTTGAGCGATGCTATCTCCTTCATGAGGCCAAAAATTATATATATAATTGCGATCATGATGAACAAGATGCATAGGGTAATACTTTTGATGAAATTCCAATTTCACTCTTTTATAGTTCCATGATCTCGTATCACATAGCCTATACCATGTCAATGCATCTTCCTTCAAAGATAAAGGAAAAGCCTTCTTCTTAACAACATCATCGGGTATACCGCAAGCTTAAATAGTCCACAAATATCATCCACATAGCGAAGATGCTCGTCAGATGCTTTGTTCCATCTCCTCGTAAAAAGTATTAGCCAGCCAGCTTTTTCCATGATACCCGAAGGAAATTCAAAAGGAGTTTCATTTTCAATAGGTTCAGTAGGTTGAGGAGCAACTCTTTGCTCTCATCGAAGGGGTGAAGATACCCCTCATAGAATTACTTTCCATAATAACAAGTGATGTAAAATTTCAGCACACTATATAAATTTTTCCTTACCAAATTCCACCTACCAAAGGCGCTTACACTCCCTCGCAACGGCGCCAGAGAAGAGTCTTGATGACCCACAAGTATAGGGGATCTATCGTAGTCCTTTCGATAAGTAAGAGTGTCGAACCCAACGAGGAGCAGAAGGAAATGATAAGCGGTTTTCAGCAAGGTATTCTCTGCAAGTACTGAAATAAGTGGTAACAGATAGTTTTGTGATAAGGTAAATTGTAACAAGTAACAAAAGTAAATAAGGTGCAGCAAGGTGGCCCAATCCTTTTTGTAGCAAAGGACAAGCCGGAACAAACTCTTATAATAGGAAAAGCGCTCCCGAGGACACATGGGAATATCATTAAGCTAGTTTTCATCACGCTCATATGATTCGGGTTCGGTACTTTGATAATTTGATATGTGGGTGGACCGGTGCTTGGGTGCTGTTCTTACTTGAACAAGCATCCCACTTATGATTAACCTCTATTGCAAGCATCCACAACTACAACAAAAGTATTAAGGTAAACCTAACCATAGCATGAAACATATGGATCCAAATCAGCCCTTACGAAGCAACGCATAAACTAGGGTTCAAGCTTCTATCACTCTAGCAACCCATCATCTACTTATTACTTCCCAATGCCTTCCTCTAGGCCCAAATAATGGTGAAGTGTTATGTAGTCGACATTCACATAACACCACTAGAGGCTAGACAACATACATCTCATCAAAATATCGAATCTAATGCCAAATTCACATGACTACTAATAGCAAGACTTCTCCCTTGTCCTCGTGAACAAACATAACTACTCACAAAGCATATTCATGTTCATAATCAGAGGGTAATAATATGCATAAAGGATCTGAACATATGATCTTCCACCAAATAAACCAACTAGCATCAACTACAAGGAGTAATCAACACTACTAGCAACCTACTAGCACCAATCCCGGACTTGGAGACAAGAATTGGATACAAGAGATGAACTAGGGTTTGGAGATGAGATGGTCCGGTGAAGATGTTGATGGAGATTGCCCTCTCCGATGAGAGGAGCGTTGGTGATGATGATGGCGATGATTTCCCCTCCCGGAGGGAAGTGTCCCCAAGAAGACAGCCTGCCGAGCCCTAGATTGGTTCCGCCAAGGTTCCGCCTCGTGGCGGCGGAGTCTCATCCCGAAAGGTTGCTTATGATTTTTTCTCATCGATAGACTTCATATAGGAGAAGATGGACGTCAGAGAGCCACCAGGGGGCCCACGAGGTAGGGGGCGCGCCCAGGGGGAAGGGGCGCGCCCACCCTCGTGAGCGTGGTGTGTGGGCCCCCTGGCCTTCATCTTCAGCGACGATTTTTCTTTATTTATTTTAAGGTATTCCGTGGAGTTTCAGGACTTTTGGAGTTGCGCAGAATAGGCCTTCCATATTTTCTCCTTTTCCAGCCCAGTATTCCAGATGCTGGCATTCTCCCTCTTCATGTAAACCTTGTACAATGAGAGAGGATAGCCATAAGTATTGTGACATTACGTGAAATAACAGCCCATAATGCGATAAATATCGATATAAAAGCATGATGCAAAATGGACGTATTAGCAATCCACAATGGCTCCTGGATGCTCAGAACGCGACGCCTAACCGGCTGGAGGATTCACAGTCCTCAAGTGTAACAAGTCTTCAGATCACGTGAATGTAAAGACTTGGTGATGCCTAACACTCCTTGGCTCGGGTGTTTTGGGCTTTGTCCTTGCAAAGATCACTCTCTCAAATGCTTCGGAGGTGGGTTGCTCTCAAACGACAAAAGCCGAGCACTAACTCTGAGCAACCACCAATTTATGGTGTAGGGGGTGGGCTATTTATAGACAGGAGGCAACCCGACCTGATTTATCCGAAATTACCCTGGGTCACTATGGAACTGACACGTGTCCAAGGTCAGATATCAACACACACACGGCAGCTTGACTTGGGCTACAAGTAAAGTCGACTCATCCAGCTGGATAAGATTTGCTCTCATTGTCTTCACTCAAGACATAGGACTTGGTTGAGCATCACATCACCACTCCGACTTTGTTCACTTGGACCCCACTTAACAAAGACGGGTGGTTACTATGAATCAACAAAGAAGAAAAGGAAACTACAAACAACTATGTCTTTGCACTCCATAGTCTCCATGTGAATGTCTTCTCATGTCATAATCTTCACTGTGAATATCTTCACGCATCACCATTGTCTTCAATGCCTTCACACATTTATAGGGGTCATCTCTGGTAGGTAAACCGAATCAATATGGGACTACTACCTGTGTTATCCTGCAATTCCTCGCAAACACATTAGTCCCTCAACCAAGTTTGTCATCAATACTCCAAAACCAACTAGGGGTGGCACTAGATGCACTTACAATCTCCCCCTTTTTGGTGATTGATGACAAACTGGATGAAGTTTTCAATAGGGATAAAAGTATGTGAAAGTTAAGGATTAAGGCATTGTCTTCATAAGTAGCAAAAGGCTCCCCCTGAAGATGTGCATATAAGTAGTTTGCTTTTGAATGCAAATGCACATGGCAGGTTTTACTTTGTGGAGATCCTCTTCAACTTATGAAGACAATTCATCATGCATATAAAGAGATAACAAAGATAATGACATGCATAATGAAAAATGGACGCCCCAGGAATGGCTTTATGCGGAATTTATCATCGCATCACAAGGTAGCAGAATAAGTAGCGCATTTACCATCGAGTTTAAGTGTTACAACTCAAAGAACTAAATGTTTCAAAAGATGAGAGTTGTAAAGACTTAGCAAAAATTAATGCAACCACCCATAAGGACCCGCTTGAAGACTATCAACTCATAAGCTTCTCCCCCTTTTGTCAGTAAGGACCAAAAAGGTTTGAAGCCATAGAGTATCTACTCATTCCCATCAGGAGTAGATGAAGGAGCAGGGTCGACGTTGGAGTTCGGTGGTGTAGACGGGCCTAGTGCAGTGTCGAGATGCAGTGCAGCCATGGTTGGTGAAGTGGCATCGTCTTCTTTATCGACGACTCGCACAACAATGCAGCCAAGATGAACGCCGTAATCTTCTATTGAGGGAGTGTGGCGCCAGCTTGCATTTTGTGGAGGCCTGGAATCAAACTTGAAATCCTCAGTGAAGCCATCTTCGCGAAGATCAGCTTCAGGACAAAGCAGTGTGAGACTCTTCCAGGACTGCCGACAGGCTTCATGGGCAACAAACGAGTTCTTGGTGGCCAAATTTCGAATATGATTGACATCCACCAAGATACTCTGCATCTGACGCTTGAGCCAGTCATGTTGCTTATCCTGCTTCTGATGCAAGGCCACAAGAAGCTCTCGGTCATTGAGGTACACGAGAACACTTCCGAGGCCTTTGGGAAATCGTACTGGTAGTGGCTTCGGTGTTCGCACGATGTGGCACACGCATATTGCCAGCCGGGGGATAAGCGGGAGTTGCTGCATTTGGAACAAGAACTCCCTCCATTGGTTGCGTGAAGCTTTGATGATCAGCATTATGAAGATATAGAGGCTTCTTGTGCTCGGGGTAGATGGCTTGAATGGATGATCAACCTCGTGCAAGAAAACAATGTGGTTGCGTCGAGGGATGATAGTCCACAGTGGAATGGAGCTTGATCAAAGCATCACCCATGGAGCATAGAACTCGTGCCAAACAAATCAATCCTGCACGCAAAGAAGTTGTCCGATGAAGAAATGTTGAATCTAATGACATTGGTGATATAGAATACCAAAGTCTTCATGGCTCTTTCAAGTTTGGCTTCAGACGAATGTCCCTTGATTGGCCATAGAGTACGCCTCAGAATGTGGTATACTGTGCTGGGCAAGTACTCGAGGTCTTTCACGAAGAACTCTTTGGGGTATTCAAAGATCTTGAGGCAATGGCTTCATCATACCGAGCATCTCACTCATATTTGGCTCAGGTCTCTAAAAATACTTTGCAGCTCATTTCCTGTGAAGTCGACAACTGTGCTCATACAACTCACCTAGAGTGGGCAGGAAGTAAGCTTGATGATGTCTTGAGCTTTGGCTTCATGATGCACATCATCTCGACATCCACTCAAGGATCCATGTCTTCGGATCCTGTTGTAGCCATTTAATATGAAGCGTGAGCATCGAATCGCAGCAGAAGCTCTTCATTCCAAAGGTTTTGTCTATCACAAATGGCAGAAGACCAACCTCCTCGAAGCAGTCAAGAGCTTCTTCAAGATGTGGCAGCCCAAAGAATAGCTTCACAATCAAGATGCATGTGTGGAAAATTCGCCTTGATTGTATAGAATGCAGAGTAGTAGGCCAAGCCGATGGCTCCGTAATCTATCGGAAGAGATCTTTGGCTTCGAGTAGGGATTCTTGGCATCACAAAGAAGGTATTGTGGGCTCAAGTCAGGCACACCGAAAGAACCCGTGTTGTTGCAAAGACTGGAAGCCGTGGGCAGCCGTGGCTTGGGCTTCTAAACTTGTGGTCTCTGCCCACATGATAGTCATATTGTGGTCCGGGAGCTGTGGGAGGAACCAAAATGGGCCATCTCACTGTGACAAGCTGGCCATAATCATAGGCATGTTCAACTGTGTGAGGCCTTGCAGGTGGAACAGTAGCTTCATCATCCACATTGGCTTCGGGGATCACATGAGCTTGAGGCTCCATTATTGTCTTCAGCCATGACAATGTCATTGGCTTTAGTAGCATTGTTTGTGGTAGCCTCGGTGGTTTCAACCTCCATTTGTTCAATAACAGAGGGTTTGGCACAATCACATTCTCCTCGAGAATGACATGATCAGTAGTTGGGGGTGTGGCAACTCTTTCTTCTTCTCTTTCTCCTTAATCTTCATCGGCTGATGCAGCCGGAATGTCTTCAGCGGCTTTGGCGTCAGACTCAGAGACATTCGCAGTAGGGGTGGCTTCAGGAAACACTTGGCGTGCGACTGAGCTTTTTTGCACTTCCTCTTCCGGAATGCTTGACATGGTGACCGCGTTCGGGGCCTTTTATGAAGCTCATGAAATGCAGTAACGCCTTTGGTGAGGGAGTGGTCCGCACCATGTAGTTGTCGCCGCCAAGCACCGGAGTGGTGACTTGAGGTGGTGGAGTTCTGGGTGTCTCATCATGTACTGGGGTGTCTTGCTGTGGGTGCTCGGCCCATGAGTCATCCTGAGCAATTAGTGTCAATGGACGACCAATGCTGATTAGTTCAATGCTCGTAGGAGCAGGCGATGATACCGACTGGGGCCCGAGCTGAGGAAGGACTTCATCATCATCAACATTGTCATCATGACCAATGTCTTCAGCTGTGATGGGGTCAACAGCTGAAACTTCTTCATCTTCAGGAGCCTCTGTGGAAGCAGGCTCATGGATCACCAGATGACGCTCTTGGTTGTTTGAAGCTAGAAGTGCAACAGAAATGGGTTCAACAATGAGGGGCTCAGAAGTGGCAGCACGCTCTTTCTTTGAAGACTTTGTCTTCAATTTCTTCTTGGATGGGGAATCATCAGAAGCATCCTTGTGCTTATGCTTCTCGGCTTTGGCTTCACCTGCCCTTGTCTTGTTCAGCTCGAGGCTGCCGAGGTGGCCTTAGGCTTTGAGTCACATCATCGGGCAGGAAGACAATGCGAGGTTCTTCCTGCCTTAGTGCTTCAGTTTGGGCCCCAAAGAGACTTCTTCTTTTTGCTTGGCAGCCATCCTGGGATGGATGCCAGGACGCCCAAGAGCTTCGCGCTTTTCAGCTTCATTGTGGGCTTGAACACATTTCTCTGCGAAGTACTTCCTGTGCTCTCATGAGCCTTTAACTTCATCACGCTTCTGTGGAACTATTCTTTGAGGTCATGCAGCATCTTCTTGACGATTTGAACATCTGCCACGCTGAGCTTGGCCATGTTCTTCTTGAAATGAGCCTTCTCATAGTCAATCTTGTTCTTGAGCTCGACAATTTTCTGAGCCAAGGCCAATTCATCGGCAATGGCTCCGTGGAATGTGACGCTGATGTCCACGGCAGCTGAAGGTTATCAATAGTGATGCTTTGGTCATCGAACCACTCATCGATGAAGTTGTTCAGAATGTCAACATCAAAGTGGGGCAGATCGTTGAAGATCTCCGCCTCTTGCTTGCTCTTGATCAGCATCTCAAGGGCTTCATCACCAAGATCTTCATCACTGACAGATCAATGGTGTCTTCCTCGTTGCGCAGAACGGCAGCATGAGTCAACTCATGCCCAGAAATCTTCTTGGGCTTCTTGGTTTTCTTGGACTTCTTGGTCTTCTTGTAGACACGAGACAAATCTTCAGACTGCACATTGGGTTCAGGAGGTGCAGTGGCCAATGGCTTCACAGTCGAAGCTTTTGATATGACACAGTGCTTTGAAGCTTTTGACTTATTTTTCTTTTGCTTTAGTGGAGCAGGTGCATCTTCTGAGTCGGCGTCATCAGTTGATTGCTCCACAGTGGCCCTCTCGAGCAGCTATGTGGAGAGAGAAGCCCATCAAAGCTGGTGAAGGGGCCGATGACATTTGGATTGGCATCGCGGTGCCATCCGCCTAGGAGCAGATGGACCAAGGTTGAAGTTGAGTCCAAGATCTTTCTTGTTCTTCACAAATGACTCCTTGGCAAACCGATAGTTGTGCTTAAAGAGATTGTCTTCGCGACACCATAACATGGATGATGGGTCATTCTTCTGCTTCGTCCTCGGACCATGCATGCATAGAAGACTTGAGTAATGGCTTCAGATTTCGACTTTGGCTGCAGATTCCTGCATGTAATATCTCCCTCATGGGCGCTTGATAGCATTCTTCTCTGCATATTCAGGGATTACGAAGTTATATTTGAACCACTTTTCAGCCCAATATCTTCGAATCCATTGGATTCGGGTCTTGCTCTAGTCGTAGCTTTCCTCTAGATCTGACTTGTATGGTTCAAAAAGATCTGGAGGTAAATCCTTAGCAGTATCTCCACGGTGCTACCTACCACATTTTCTTGCTGATTTCTCAGTTGCCATTGTATTCAGACTGAATGGCTTCTGAACAGTGAATGGCTTCCTTCTACCGGTCACACAAGAGTTGGCTTCAGGGGAGTGTATATGATCCTGTAAGAACTCTGCAAATAAATGCAGACTATGAGAACCAAGGGATTCTCCCACGGACATGTACCTGTGACAGCATTAGAGATGCGAGGGGACGGGAAGAGGTCATATGCATTCTCAGAAGATTTTAAATAAAAATCGGTTTGAAGACATTGAACTCATAGACCGAAGACATTCAATTATTTGAAGAGAGTTGGTTCCAAATTTGTACAAATCCATGAATAAGTACAAGTGAGAAATCTAACTAGTTATGAAGCATAAGTGAATACTCTTAGCATGATATGAGATACATATAAGGACGGATGCATACTTGGAAGTGAAGAAACCACTTTGGTTGAAGTGAATGGTTTAGATGGATTGAAAAGGCAGTAAAAGTGAGATTTAATTACCACTTACGAACTGCTAGACGAGGCAGAGTTAGAGGTCGAAAGAAGTTTAATCTCCCGCGCCCTAACTTGGCGGCGGAAGACACCTACGGCGGCGGCGGAGTGCACGAGGTCTGCGGCCGGCGTGAGGACGGCGTCGAAGAAGTCACATCAGCTAAGCGCTTCATCTCCGGCGTCGACGCGAGCTAGCGGAGGAGCTAGGGTTTGGGCGAGGCGGCGAGGTGGAAGAAGAGATAATGACCGCGGTGAGTGTCGATTTATAAGGAAAGGGACAGCACGGCGCAATTACGCAGGTGCCCCTGGTGGTTCACATCTGAAGGACACGTGGCCTGCATGCAGCTTATTGGAAGTTGTTCCATGTTCCCACGCACGCCTGGATTGTCGGCTTCTCCGGTATTCAGGCAATAAGGATATAACATTAAAAATAGATTTAAATGTTTGTCTCTTTTTCTTCTACTCACAAGGACTCAGAGAAGACAATCGATGTGTTTCAAATGTAATGCATATGATTTGGACAGATATAATTTTTAGGAAGAAGCGGTAAGAGGTTAGAGTCCGATCACATTCACTTAGATCAAGAAAAATCCAAGTGTGAAGACATAGCTACAAGTGAATGTTGTAGAGGATAGAACACGCATATATATCAGTATAAGATCAACTCAACATTGCGAAGATAACTTAGTAGTCAAATCAATGTTGAAGACAAACCAAATGCGAAGACTATGCAATTGTGATGCCAAATGAAACACTTCAAATAAGAATTTGGTGGTGGCTACCCACCATATAGGAAGTATTAGACCTGCATATCACAAGCACAATTATCGGGGCGCTCCGAAGTCAAATTCCGCATTAATGTATTCACACTTAGAGTGTATGTCTTCATTGATTGAAGATATACGTTACTTCGTGCGTTGCACATCTAAGTCATCAACATGCATAAGCGTTAGGATGTGTGTCCAATTACAGGACACTTGAGGATTATAAGGTATTTAGCTCACACCGCAACTTGCAAAACCTTTTCTCATCCA
This sequence comes from Aegilops bicornis, assembly GCA_021605145.1. NCBI lineage: Eukaryota > Viridiplantae > Streptophyta > Magnoliopsida > Poales > Poaceae > Aegilops > Aegilops bicornis. The sequence goes on from CM038675.1 coordinate 538,281,590, forward strand.
AGGGCTTCGTGAAGATATCTGCTAATTGCCCTTCAGTGTTGTTGACACCAATTTTGGCCAAAGTAAAAGTAAAATAAATGAATTACTTTAAATGTTAGAAATGATGAATTTTGAAATAGGCAAAGGAAACGATCGTAAATTTTCACCGCCAATATAAAATAGCAGGCACACAAAAATAAATTAATAAAAGAGCTGATATTTGAGAAATTTGCAAAGTGAATAAAGATCTCCATGAAAAATTTGTCCCGACTAAAATCACACATAACTTCCATCCATGCAGGCCGCCACCTACGGGCGGTGCCAAATACCAACATAAAATCAAAATATTTCCGACATATCGACCCTATGATTAATGGAGTCCTTGTTCCATCGTTGATGCAAAAAGATGTGATGCATAAAAATATATTACATCGACAAAATATACACGCGGTATATAAAATAAATAAATGGTGTTTCTAGTGGGGTATCGACCCATATATATTCGGTTAGAAAATATTTGGTCAACATGCTCATCTCATATCATATATGACATTAGACTTCAAATTACCGGGAAAATAATTAAGCGTGCACACCCTCACCATAAGCCTTAATGCGTCATTAGTAGCTAATCAAGTTTAGCCCATTAAAAAATATGGCCGCATATACGTGCATGTAGTTCTCACAAGCCTGTTGGTGCATACATGTGAAATAGTAGCACCAAGGCCCACCGTCCATTAAAATATCCAAAGCCCATCAACTAATTACAAGCTTGTCGGTTCAAAGCATTGGTCAACTAGCAATTAAGGAATAAAATACACTAAGGGAAGGATCCAGCCGCTCCCCACATCCCACGATCTCATACACAATCCCAGGACGTGGGCACGGGCATGAGACGCCTCCGCTGCTGCCCGCTCCTATAAATACTCCCCTCCAGCATACAGGAGCGAGGTTGGACTACTAATTATTCTCGCTTGTTTTCGTGCTGCTATACACATACACTGCTGCAAGAAAAATCCCACACACACATACATGAGGAGAGGGAGATTTAGTGGAGTTCGGCAAGAAGGTGAGATTCATGGTTCTCTCCTAATCCTTTTGCTTCTCTGATTGGTGCTCTTCCCTATGCTTTCTCAATCTCCGCTCTTGGTTTGATCACACTGACATGAGCCAAGTAGTGTTTTCTCACATCATGGTTCATGATCTGGTCATAGGACACAGTTCATGAATTCATCCCCATGTTACCCGATTTTTGCTCTTGGCTTGGTCATATTGACATGAGTCAAGTAGCTTTTTGCTTGATATGATGGCTCTTGATTTGGTCATATTGACATAGATCTAGAACTTTTCTCCAAGTAGCATGATCCTTGCTTTTTCCTCCATATGATGGTTCTTGATTTGGTCATATTGACACAGATCTCGAATTTTTCTTCAAGTGACATGATTCTTGCTCTTCGCTTGGTCATGTTGACACATCCCAAGTAGCCTTCATCCTCCACAAATTTGGCATCCTACTCTTGGCATTGTCATATTGACACATGTCAAGTAGTATTTTCACCATATTTGAGAGCTCACTCTTGGCATGGTCACATTGACACATGTCAAGAGGTTTTCTCAAAATTCAATAATTTGTTCTTGGCATGGCCATGTTGACACATGTCAAGTAGCACATGTCAAGAGGTATTCTCAAAATTTGATAATTTGTTCTTGCCATGGTCATGTTGGCACATGTCAAGAAATACAAGTTGCATGATGAGCTCCTTTGATTTGGTCATGTTGACATGAATCAGGGTGTTTCTTCCCTTATGTACCATGACAGATTAGTTCTCAATAGAATGATGGCAAAGGTATGGCTCGGGGAAAATCAACATAAAAAATGATGGACGAACTATATACTAGAGATTGCATATAAAAAAAATATTGCAAAACCATAAGTGTTCGTCAAAAGACACTATCCTTATTCGCATGTTCTATGATCACATGTGTGTATGATATGCGAAAATGAGTCATGTAGCACGAATTAACCTTGTTCATACCGGGTGAATAGAAAGTAATATTCTACTTCATGATGCATAAACAAAATGCCACCCAAATCGTAGAATGATATTATATTAACAAAATGTCTCTAAAATAGACTAAATGGGTGCACTATATAAAAATGCTTGGCCCCAAATAATGCTAGCCGCATCATCGACAAAATAAGTAGATATGAGCTTAATCTAGTGTATGTGCATGCAAAGTAAAATGGCCACATCGTACCTAGCTAATTCTAGGTTAATTGATGTACATCCACCCAACAAAAATAAATTGTATGGTCCCTTCATATGGACATACATTAAGAAAAACTAAAAGATGACCAGAGTCATAATCTGAGTCTGATTGCACTTGAAATATTATAGTGCACTTGCATATGCAACCAAAACAAATTAAATATTCTTTATCTACTCCATATATGTGTATGCTCAAAAGGTCGATCTAGCTTATCTTCAAGATAAGATAAAAGTTAGATCATGCATTCCCCATAATGGCTTGCAAATATTTAGTAAAACTAGATGTCATCTACTCATAAAATAAAGAGTACTACAACTGTTAGTACTAATGTATTTTGCATACATAGAACACGCTGCAGTGCATGATTTTATGGCCCATATGCATGCATCATGATGTTTGAAGGCTCATTTAACAGATTGGTTAACCATTAAGATGATTTTCTTATATAAAGTAAAGAAAAATAAATCAAAGTCTATGTATTGGTTAATCAATTAGGGAAAGTAAATGAAGCCATTCAAGATGCATATATGTACCGCCAATATCAGTACGAGTCAAATAAAAGCGAAATATAAAAGTCATCGCATATGATAACATCAACAAAGTCCAAGGCTCCCCCAAGCATGCCGGCGTTGACGATAGCGAGGAGGAAGATTTTTTTCATCATTTTGTAATGGTCGTATGGTGTAATCCCATGTAGTAGAAATGTTGGAATTCTTAATCAGGGGTTTTCTCTTCGGAGATGTAATTAACAGAATCTTTATGTAAATGTAAGAGTTCTGGAAATAAAGTACCTGCAATGTTTGATCCTATTTTTATTTTATGCATTTAAATTTCACTTTGTATCAATGACGTGGACGCGTGTCTCACGCCCGCCATTTTCCCCTCATCAAGTGTTGACGTGAATGATATCAATATCTTCCTTCATAACATGATCTCTGAGAAAGTGATGACGCATTTGAATGTGCTTTGTCTTCGAAAGTGTTGAACTAGGTTGTTGGCAATCTTGATGGCGCTTTCATTGTCGCAATAGAGTGGCACATGCTTTAGGTGGATGCCATAATCCTTGAGAGTTTGTTGCATCCATAGAAGCCGAGCGCAAAGAAGATCCAAAGATCAATTTATTCAGATTCAAAGAAGGAGAGAGATACGCTTCGCTTCTTTGAAGACCAATAGACAAGAGATCGCCCAAGAAAGTGACATATGCCCGATGTGGACTTGCGATCAACCTTGTCTCCAAAGATAATCAAAGATCCGAGAATACAACTAGGAAAAACTCGAGCCCTTTGGATACCATAATCCTAGTGTTGGGGTGTAAGCCAAATATCGAAGAATTCGCATCACGCCTAAGTGATGCGATTCCTTTGGTGCCGCTTGAATCGGGCACACATGCAAACGCTAAGCATTTAACGCCCAGATATTTAAGCTACAAAGAAACTTCTACTCATGAGGCCATGTCACCTCCATCACATGCTAATCATGTGTTGGTTCGAAACATTTCAAATTCAAGTTTGAATTAATGACAAACAACCAAAGTTTTCAAACATTAAAACAAAAATGTTCGGGATGCGACTTAATTAAGTTTACTAAATTAGGTACAACCTATGTATTTTTACAAAACTAAAATGTTAGGTAAATAAAGAGAAAGCAGAAAATAAAATAAATAAAAAGGAAAAGATCAAAAACAAAAAACAAACTAACAAAAAAAGTGAAAGGACAACCCCTTCCCCTCACTAGGCTTCGTCCACCACACCGGCCAGCCTAATCGACAAAGGCCCAACCGCCACCCCACTCCCCATATATCCCATCCTCAAACCCTAGCCACTACCGCACCCCCCACTTCCCCCACGCCGCCACTCTTCTCCTCCCGATCCAATCAGATCGTATTAAAACCCCACTTCCTCGCTTCCTCGACTTCTCCGCTTCGAATCGTTCGGCACGGCGCTTCAAACCCCGCCGCCGCGCCACTACCACCGCTCGACATCATTGAACCCGCCATCGCTGAGCACCGCCGCCGCTCAAAACCTCGCCGCCTCCTCCCTGGCCGCTTCGCTCCTCCTCCTCACCGGCTCCACCGAGCTCGCCGCCTGCACTTCAACAACGCAGTGAGGCCCCTGCCGCCTCCCGAACATCCCCTGCCTCCCCTTTCCTCGGGCCATCATGCCACCGCGCTTCGGGACGGGTCCGCCATGCTCGGCCACGCGACGCGCCCGCCTCGCCATGCCGCTGTTGCCTCCAAAGACGCCACCGCCGCTTCCTCGCCAGCAGCCGCTATGCTCTGGCTATCGCCAAGACTTGATCACGGCGCCGCGGTGTCTTGGTCACACCGCCCCGCTGCCTCCTCCCCACGCCAAGGCCGATCCGGCGGTTCGCCGGCCATGGCGGCCAAGGCCGCTTGCTCAAGGTTGCTGCCGTCTGGCCGCCCGCATCCCATGGTCCGGACCACGGCACCAGAGCGCCGGGCCGGGCTGGTCGGCCGCGCCGCCGGCTCCCACTACCGGGCGCTTGTTCCCACATCGGTGCCTGCTCGGGTGGATGCCAGCCGCGCCCACACGCCCAGCACGCCTGACCTGCCAGGGCCCGAGGGGTTTATGACAAGGGGGCCCCGCCTGTAACGTTAAAAAAATATATTAAAAAAACAAAAAATAATATATTAATTAATTAACACTGATTAATTAACCTAATTAGTTAATTAACACACTAATCTGTCACTGACTAATGGGGCCCACACTTAACTAATCCTAATTAGTTTAAAACAAACCCTATTTCACCTTCCGACCATCGATGTGGGTCCCATCGACCCACATGCCAAAGCTTGACTCGGTCACTGGGTTTGACTCGCCGACGCCATGGTGATGCCATGTCGACATCACCTTTCACTGTTCTAGAAAATGTTCGGTTTAAATAATTAAATAAATTTCAAAAAATGCATAAAACTTTGAAAAACCATAGAAAATAATCCGTAACTCGGATGAAAATATTTTGTACATGAAAGTTTCTCAGAACGACAAGACGAATCCGGATACATAACCCGTTCATCCGCCACACATCTCTAGCATAGCGAACATACAACTTCCCCCACCCCCTGATTCATCTGTCCGAAAATGCGAAACACTTGGGATACTTTCCCGGAGGTTTCCTCCTTCACCGTATCACCTCCTACTATGTTAGGGCACACCGCACCGTTATTTCGCCAGATTTCGGGTTCCCGCAAAACCCTTGAGGTTCAAACACTGGCAAGACGAAGTTCTCTCTCTCCCTAGATCGCTCTCGCAGCAATAACAAGGCCTAACTCGACGAACCCAAAGAGCGAGAGACACAAGAGTTTATACTGGTTCGGGCCACCGATGTGGTGTAATACCCTACTCCAGTGTGGTGTGGTGGATTACCTCTTGGGCTGGGGATGAGCAGTTACAATGGAAGAACAGCCTCCTGAGGAGAGGTGTTCTAGTGCTTGGTGAACTTGTGTGGTTGAGGATGGTATGAATGATCCGTCCCACTCTATGGTGGTGGCTAGTCCTATTTATAGAGGCCCTGGTCCTCTCCCCAAATATTGAGCGGGAAGGGATCCAACAACGGCCAAATTCGAAGGGAGACAACTAGTACAAGTTATCCCGGCTAAAGGTGGTCTTCGCCGCCAAAGGCTCCGTGGTAACGCCTATCTTGGGCTCTATGGTGACCTTCGCCCCGCTGCTCGCTTGCCTTTGGTCTCACAGTAATCGATATTGGAACCTTTGCCTCGATGCCTCAGACTCTCGCTCAAGGCTTGCCCCTTTAGCACCAAAGAGGAAACGAGGACACTCATCACGGGCGCCCGCTTAGCTCCAGCTGGGCCATGGCTTGCGCCGAGGAATCTCGCGAGGTGTCCCTTGCCTTGATCTCTCCGCCCCTCACGAGCCAGCCTGGTGAGGCTGCCCCCGAGGAGATCTTGTGTCATCCGCCTCGCAAGGCTTGGCCCCTCGCGAGGGTCTTGAGTGTTTGCTGGTGAGGATGGGCCAGACAGGTCAGCCGGTGGAGCCATCGCCAGGCCGCAGTGCAGCAAGTCTGGGACCCCTGCTCACAGGACGCCGACAACTTCTCATGTCATGCATTGATGTGCATCCGCTTGCGCAGTATTCATTGTTTCTTCCCCTCTTCTCTCGTAGACTACGACATCGACACCGCTGCCGGTGCCCTCGATCGACTATGTTGTTGACGACCCTCCTTGCCAGAGCAACCAGTGCAAGCCCCCCTTGATCACCGTGATATCACTCTATTCCTTCTCTCTACCGCTTGCATTAGAGTAATGTAGCATGTTACCGCTTTCGTTAATCCTATTCTACCGTGCATAGCCCGTCATTGTTGCTACAGCTTGTTACCCTTACCGCAATCCTAAATGCTTAGTATAGGATGCTAGTATTCCATCGCTGGCTCTACATTCTTGTCCGCTCCGCCATGCTATACTATCGTGCCGTGATCACTGGGAGATGATCACATGTATATACTTGTATACATTATATGATACATGTGGTGACTAAAGTCGGGTCGGCTCAGAGAGTACCCGCAAGTGATTCCGATGTTGGGGGCTGAAAGGACATGTGTCTCCATCCCAGAGGTGGGCCTAGGTTCCCGACGGCCCTGCCTCGTTACTTTTGTATGCGGAGCAACAGTGGCAGGTTGAGACCACCTAGGTGAGAGGTGGGCCTAGCCTCGTCGGCGTCTGTGATTACTAAAAACACGCTTAACAAGATCTTGGTATTTGATCCGAGTCCGCCACCGCCTATACGCGACTAACCAACTATGCGGAACAGTTATGGGCACTCGACATCGTGGTATCACCAAGCCTTCTTAACATCAAGGATCGAGCGGCGCGCACAAGTTGGACCGCATAATGCAACTTCCTTTGTAATGGAGGTTGCTAGGTCTGCTCACCGGCCGCGTACGCAATGTGCGGGTGTGCAATGGGCGATGATCCCAGACCCCTGCGCGCATAGGATTTAGACCGGCGTGTTGACCTCTTTGTTGTGCCTAGGTGGGGGTGCGACGTGTTGATCTTCCGAGGCCGGGCATGACCCAGGAAAGTGTGTCCGACCAAACGGGATCAAGCATGTTGGGTAATGTGGTGCACCCCTGTAGGGAAGTTTATCTATTCGAATAGCCGTGATCCCCGGTAAAAGGATGACCCAGTGTTGTACCTTGACCTTATGAGAACTAGAACCGGATACTTAATAAAACACACCCTTCCAAGTGCCAGATATAACCCGGTGATCGCTCTCACATAGGGCGACGAGGGGAGGATCGCCGGGTAGGATTTTTGCTATACCCATGCATATGTAGTGTAGATCCTTCCTTGCAGTACTTTGATGAGTACTCACGGTTGCTTTTCTCCCTCTTTTCCCCTTTTCCTCTTCGTCTTCTCGGATGTTGCAACCAGATGTTGGAGCCCACGAGCCAGACGCCACTATTGACGACGACCCCTACTACACTGAGGGTGCCTACTACTATGTTTAGGTAGCCGATTTACTGTGATTAGTTTAGGAGGATCCTGTGCAGTGAGGCATGCGCTTCTTTCGATCTCAGATCCCAGCTTTGTGCTAGCCATCTTATGGCAACTTGTTTAACTTATGTCTCAGATCAGAGATTGTTGCTTCCGCTTACTCGCCTATAATCGAGCACTTGTATTCGAGCCCTCGAGGCCCCGGGCTTGTACTATGATGCTTGTATGACTTATTTTATGTTTAGAGTTGTGTTGTGATATCTTCTCGTGAGTCCTCGATCTTGATCGCACATCGCTTATGCAGTATGATTAGTGTACGATTGAATCAGGGCGCCACAACATTATATCTAGCCTAGATGCACATAAATAGAGTAAAGAACCAATCATGGAGCAAAGTATACCTTTTGTTCAAACTTTACCATTGTCTTCGGACCCAAATTGACCTTTTGGTTTGTATTGGCGCTGCGGTATCCTTTACAATCTTGCATTCCAAACTTCTTCAGTGCAATCATTGAGGTATTTCTCTTGTGATATGAAGATGACATTGCTCTCACGACAAATTTGAAGACCGAGGAAGAATTTTAGTTCACCCATCATGGACATCTGATATTGCTCTTGCATCATATGTCCAAACTCATCATCAGATAGCTCTTTGTCAAGGCAGTACCAAGATAATGTCATCCACATAGATCCGCACACAAACAGTTCACCATCGTATGTCTTTGTGACGAGAGGGATCCAGGAACCAAGTTTGAAGCCTTTGCTCTTCGTGAAGTCTTTGAGTGTGTCATACCAAGCGTGAGGGGCTTGTTTGAGGCCATACAAAGTGCCTTTGTTGAGCTTGTATACCATGTCGATGTTTTGGGTCTTCAAACCGTGTGGTTGTGCAACATACACTTTTTTTCAATCTTGCCATTGAGAAAGGCACTTTTCACATCCATTTGATATAGAAGGATGTTGTGATGGTTGGCATAGGCTAGCAAAGATGCTAATGGCTTCAAGCCTAGCCAGGGGAGAAAATGTTTCATCGAAGTCAATCCCTTCTACTTGAGTGTAACCTTGAGCAACGAGACGAGCCTTGTTTCTTACGACTTGGCCATGCTCATCTTGTTTGTTGCAATAGATCCATTTGGTGCCTATGATATTGTGCTTCCGAGGATCAGGACGCTTTACTAGTTCCCAAACATTTTTCAGTTCAAACTGTTGAAGCTCTTATTGCATAGCTTGAATCCATTCAGGTTCCATGAAGGCTTCAAAGAACTTTCCGGTTCGGGATATAGAGACAAATGCAAAGTATCCACGTAAATTTGCTAGTTGTGTTGCTCTTGAACGAGTGAGTGGACCAGGTGCATTGATGCTATCGATTATCTTCTCAATATGTACTTCATTTGCAACACGAGGATGAACTTGACGAAGATTTTGTTCTTGCTGATCATTGTCTTTATTTTCAAAGATTGACTTCAGGCTGAGCATTGTCTTCGTATTGATTAGGTGCAGAAATGATGATTTCTTCTTCAGCCTGTGCCTCTGAGGGTATGATTTCTCTATTGCCCATAAGCTTGATAGACTCACTTGGTGAGGCTCCATCTAGCACATTTGGCAGGTGCTCTCTTTGCAAGCCGTTAGTCTCGCCGAATCAAGACATCCACAGCTTTCAACCACTTTATAGTGAAAGAGGTTGAAGACTCGCTAGAAGTTCATATGATGTCTTCTTTAGAAGCTTGTGAAGATAAACACGGTTGATGACGTGACATGCAAAGGTCAATGGCTTCAGCCGGAATTTTCTTGGAGTCTTGTACTCATCAAGCATCATCCGTGCCATCTCAATGAGGGTTCTGCTTTGTGCTCCACGATGCCATTCCGCCGAGGTGTGTATGGAGCAGAGAACTCACACTACTAGGAAAAGGCCTACTAGTGGCGCACCAGTTTTGTTTACTAATGGCGCAGACTATCGTGCGCCACTAGTACCACGCCACTAGTATTTTTACTAATGGCGCACTGCAGTGCGCCATTAGTATTCTGGTATATTAATGGCGACCGCAGTGCGCCATTAGTATAGCCCACGATGCATCATTAGTATGCCTCCCAAGGGGCCATATTTACCCATGTGCTTTGGCATACTAATGGCGCACTGTGGTGTGATGCGCCATTAGTATCCTTTGGCATACTAATGGCGCACTGTGGTGTGATGCGCCATTAGTATCCTTTGGCATACTAATGGTGCACTTTGGTGTGATGCGCCATTAGTATGAATATTAGATTTTTTTACTTTTCTCATTTTTGCACAGGTTACAAAATGTATTATTGGACAGAATATAGACAGCACCACACAAAGAATAAAGCAGATTCATCGAATACAATAGAAGATTAGTCTCCTAATACAATTCATCATATTAGTCTCCTAATTCAAAAGACCGAACAAAGATAGAACATTACAAGTCTCAATCATGAGTGGCGAGTTTGTCTTCACATTACAAGTTGATATCAATCATCTAAACTACCATCACATAGAAGAGAGTTGCGGTCATCACAATGAGCATCATCGCGATGAAACTGGTCTTCATCCGTTCCTCCAACGCCCTCCTCTCTCTCGCTAGATATCGGGCATATCTAGATTCCGCCCGCCCTAGTGGTGTACCCTTTGTAATTGTTATCATGAAACGGTGAACCTGTCTCCGACATTCCTCCCAAATGTCAGAGACTCCTCGAACTTTACCCTTGTACACTACATACAACGGCATCTCTATGCACAAGCCAAACAATGCATAATACATAAGCAATATATAAGTATGCAACAAAAGGATCTAAGAGAAAAGCAAGACATTAATAGCACGTATTCATGGTCCTACTAATAAATAGCATCGATTACATCTAAGTTGAACGACTGTCCAAACCAAAGAGACATACAAGTTCATTAAAGTTTAATTACAACATGAGCCAATCAATGTTTCAGAACTACACATAGCATCACTACTTTCGACTCGACTCATGGGACCGGAGCATGGATGAATCCGCCCCGTCGTGGATGGTCATGAAATCGCATGGGCTTGTCACCGCATTTGTAGTGTTGTGTCTATCTCACTATTGGACGGTTGATATCCGAGGTAGAACTGCCCCGAGGTACGGCGACATCTTGATGGATAATTTCCGCAAACTCCGACCGGTTGCGAAGAATTCTTGTCCGATGTCCGCATCCTAGATTGCCGACAAGCTCGCAGCCCAATCTTTGAGATTATCTCGCAGCGTAAGGTGATGATGGTCCTGCACGATCGCCCGCATGTGATGGAGGGCGAGGTAGGCATCCTTCCGACCGCCAAAGCGGCCGCTTGACGAGGAGAACATCGCATTGTGGGCTAACACGTGCTCGCTGTACTCACGAATCGGCCCGGTGAAGGCGCCCAGATTTGGCGAGCTCGAGAACATCATCAAGAACTTTCTTGATATTTGTGTAGTCTATCTTGGAGTCACGGTCCGGTCGAAATACGCGGCCATGGAATATTTCGGCTTAAGAGGATGAGTGTGCAATGTGTGTCACCGCACGTAACACGGAATGTTAGAAAAAAAGAACGATCGAAATCTAAGAAATCATATGTTACAGGTATGTTAGGGGATGACTTACTCGGAAAGTAGGGCATGAGGAAGTTATCCTTATCTAGGTTTGCTGAATGGCGCCTTCGAGGTAAGAACTCGCGACATGCCGGGTCCCCAGCGCTGCCCAAGATCTTAACACACATGTAGAAGGGGTCGACTATCATCACGATGTCCGGGGTCTTGTTCTAATGATCCGCATCTCCATACTCAATAAAACAGCCGAACGAAGGTGTAGTGCAGCGGATGAAGGTTAAACATAGCAAAGATGTCATCAAACCACGTGACGATCGCATTCTCGATGGCACCATCCACAAAGCCCTTTGCCCTCCGCACCTTGGCCACGAAAACCGGTATGCCACATCATTCTCTCCGAGACGCCGCTTCTCCAAAGAAAGAACACTATCATGCAGACTCCGTGATAGCACCGGTTGCAAAGATTGAGCATATTTGTCGGTAGCATCGCCTCTACCCGCCACATGCACCCTCCTCGAGATATCCTTAGGTGAAGGTGGCTCGTCCCGAGCATCGGCCAGACTTCTGTGCCGGGCTGGCTCGCACCGCACCCTTTTTAGTCTTTCGCTGCCCCTTCTTCTTGATCTCGATGTAATGGGACCGAAGTTCTCGCTCATGCATCGCCTTCTTGAGCGTGTTGCGGCTGATAATATTTCGCACCTCGCTTATCTCGAGGCTCGGTGAAGGCGCAATGAGGCGCCTCTCGAGAACCGAACGCCAGACGACGCCAAGGTAATTGGGTTTCTCCGCCATACCATATAGATCGCGGTCGCCTTTGGTTGGGTTCTTGAGAAGGAGGTCAAGATAACTCGCCACCGCACTCCATGTTCGCAAAGTACTTATCGACGTTGGTAATTGTACCGCCATCGTTGTCGTTGCCGTCCGGATCCCGTGCCATATGCATGTCCGGATCCTGTGCCATAGGGATGTCCGGCATGTCCGGAAGCGCTATGCGGGCGTTTTCGCCATGGCTTGGCGCCGCACGACCGGGCGGCCTTGTCTGTGGGGTGGTGTCCCCGCTTCAAACGAATCCGCTCTTCGCCAAAGCAGGGCCAGCTTACGCAGCGCCGAGGGTCATCACATCATCTTCGCTGCCCCAGCTGGGTCGAATCGGAGGTAACAACTCATCGCAGCTCGGGCAGCACCTGAACCAGTTCAACCCTATACACTATGGTGGCATCGGATTACCGTGGAACACGGGGTTGCCCGTTGAATGATTCTGCCCTTGGCGACATCGACCAACTCGCCGCCCACAAAGTGCAGGAGAGTGCAAGGAATGTCGGCGACGCCCTGCGAAAACATGTAGGGCCTCACGGATGCTCAGTCAAAGGCAAGGAGATGAAGTCATCGGCCGAGAGGCTTAGTTACCGTGATGTCGTCGAGCTCGGCTAATGTCGAGGCACCGCAACGGCGGGCGGCCCAATCGACGGAGGAGCCGCTTGTCGGGCGAGGTGCCGGCCGGCGACACCCGGTGCATTAAGCTCCAATGCCTGCAAGCGCCGGAGACACAATACCGCCTCCGCCGGAGACACCAATGGCGCTACCGCGGTTGCAGCGAAAGGTTAGCCGTGAAGCCGGGAACCGGGAGGCCTCTGGCCGCCTCAATCCATGTCGCCAGCCCATGAATCAATGTAGGCACCATGGCGGTGAGCCGCTGCTCCTCAGCTTGTTGTTGCACTTGCTCTTGGACAATCTCCTAATCCGCGCCACTTGTGCCTTTGAGTGCTTCAACCTCGCGCGACCGGCTTTCCGAGCTGGTCTTTTTCTCCTTTCGCCCACCAGCGTATATAGTATGACGACCATTTTGTGGACAAGCCTTTTGCTGGCCACACGACCAGCCGACGCCGGCTTATCGAGCTTATCCTTGTTTTTCATTACGCTCAATGCCCTATTTAAAGGGGTGTCGAAGGGGAGCTCGAGATGACCCCGCGCTTACTGCTTTCAAAGGTTCTTGGAAGGAACGTGAACCATTTAGAAATATTGGGGATTAATTAGAATGCAACCATATGGAGCTAATTACGCTGGGTGTATTCCTTACTGTAACAAGCTCAAGCGCCTGGACTTCGGATCCGTGGTAAGCTCCTTTGTTACCGGGTCCTCCTTGTACCGGCCCTAAGAAAGTTCCTGGTCCGCTTGTCACGGTATTTCTCAAGAGGGGCGGTAGGCCTTTGCTCGGCATGCTCAAGGCCCTCCTTGTCCCATATAGGCTCCGCCATCAGAATCGCTGGACCGAGTTGGTGGACCCCTAAGTTCAACCGCCGTGATTTCTTTCCCCAATCGACTTGATTCGAGGTTGCGCTGCTCGCGACTTGATCTTGAACTCCATGTAGTCATCTTCCCTGGTCAAAGGATATTTCGCCTTAATCTTCTCATAACTATCACCTTTTTCAATCATTGCCTTCACCGTGCTTCTCCAAGTAGACAGGGCCGTGCTCATCCTTTTGAGGGCGGCACTGCTTCACTTTGTTCCTCGAGAGGCATGTGTTTGCAAATTCAGCGGGAACTTGTATCGCTCAGGCAGCTTCGCGGAAGAGGAGGCTGCGCAAATTCCTCGGTCCTTATGCCTTAGGTTCTGGTGTTGATCGAGACGGTGTTCGGAGAATGCACCCGAGCTGAACCGAAAATTCTTGACCACTTTCTTTTGGCTGCTGCCGATGCCCGCCGGAGTTCACTTCAAGAAATTCTCCTTGACGGTGCCGAGTACGCCGGGCGCCGGTTCCGCTGTTCTTCGGGTTGGCTGCCATCTGTGCGTGCGCCGCCATCATCAGTGGTGGCATCCTTGGCAGCACCATCAGTGGTGTCATCCCCGACGCCACTAGGGGTTGTGTAGTCAGGATCGGTGTCTTCCGCGGTGTCCTCATAGTCGTGAGGTTCTTCCTCCAACTCCTGGGACAGCTCCCAGAATTGCTTGTCGCTCAACCGCCGGCCTCATCGCTAGGGCCATGTTTTCCTCTAAATAGGAAAAAGTTTAGTCAAGAAGTTGGTTATTGTCAAGGAACAAGATCATGGTCTCATCATTTAGGGTTTGTCGACACAGAGGCATCCTAAAAGCTAAGCTTTTATCATTTAGGGTTTGTCGACGCCGAGGCACCCTAAAAGCCTAAGCGCACATCATTTAGGTTCTCATCGACACCGAGGCACCCTAAAAGCCAAGGTTTCAACATTTAGGGTTTGTCGACTCTAAGTTGGGCCTAATCACTTGGCTCTATTGCCACCTATGGTTTAATGCAGCAAGAATAAATGGGCAGTTGATCCTACTTAATTAAGTACTAAGATACCTGCCCATGCATTAGTAGCAAGTACCACATGTGTCCGATTTAGCAAAGTCATGCTAAAATTCACGGAAAATTTCAGCATGACCTTTGCGGAAAATAGGACATATGGAGTACCCGAATTTGCCGGAAGAAGTTAATCGACATTCCGCAAACTCAAGGGCCTCCTGCACTGCGAAAATCATCACGACACGAAGGTCGGAGACAAAACCCAAAGAAACTAGCACCACAATGGGCCTCTACATTCATATGGATGAAAAGGCCATGCACTATATGGTCCTCGCTTTCATATGGACAAAAATCAGCTCAACTTATGTGAGCTTCCATTCCAGATCTAATAGGTCACCCAACAAAAATCATCAATAGTTTAGCAAAGCACATAACAATAATGTTAAGCTACCGGAAATTCCAAAATAGTAAAGTTCCAATTTAGTTATCGTAATCTGGCTTTGTATCTCGTGACTTTTGTGGTGATGAGAGACCATCTCAAAGGCATCAACAAAATTCAAGAAAATTCAAAGTGCATCAACTCCATGTACTGAGTACTCTTTTCTGGAAATACAAAGGCATCTACTGGAAACAAAATTCAGTAATTTCCAAAGAACTACTCCTAATGCAAACAAGATTCACCTAGCAAGGTTTATTTGACATGGAGTAGTTTATTTCGGAGAGTAGACATTAGCACTATTTGACAAGAAAAGGTTTTAGCTAATTTGAATTAATCTGAAAGCAGCAAAGACACTAGCAGTACATCATTTTTATTGACAAGAAATGTTCAAAGAAACAGAAATATCAAGACAATAGCTAGATTACACTATCAAGACACTAGCAGTAAAATGTTCATTCTCGAAATAAATAAAAAACATGTCTTAGATGATGAAGCAGTACAAATGATGTGAAGCGTTGTACTGATAGTGGCACTTCTTTGAGCTAAACTTGCAGCTTCAATTGAAAGCTCAGTCTCGAGAGAGAAAAAACTAATTTTTAAAATCAAAACAAACTTGACCTCATCATGGAGTTCTGTTATGTAGTGATTTTACACTATTAAAGTGAAGAACTAGCTAGACACATAAAAGACAACCATGTACAGGCATGTAAACGCACAGAGGAAGGAAGGCATAACAACAGTATACCATAAATGTTCAGTGTTACGAGGGTTAATGGTTTTTTCTTCAGAGACTCATGTACATGAGCTTATAAATCCAAGATGTGCACACACACACACACACACGTGAGAATAGCCGTATAGTCAATTTGGGTTTAATACCTGTGTAATGCTTTTAAAGTATAGCAGATCGTATATGATCATGCACCGGGTTAACGATCAAGATTTTTCACTTTCCATGTAATACAACACAGCAGCTAAATTGATTTGCCTAAAACATGCATGCTAGTGGAAGCTTGCAAACTTAATGTTTTGCTTACCAAGTTGGTAACAGGTAGGTCTGTGACGCCCTGCCGCTTTAATTGCTTTCTCAATAAGTTGACAGTTGTTGATTCTCGTGAAAACAGTAGTATATTGAAAGAACCGGTTTTGTTTTATTTATTTATTTCGAGAATGAAGCAGAATCGCTAGTGTAATCGATAGCAAAGACAAATGATTATACCTAGCAAGACAAATGATGAAGCAAGATATACCGATCGATGTGAAGCGTTGTCCAGATGTATTCACAAGAGGCTAGAAGATGTGCTCAACTAACTGGCACAAAAACAAATAAATTATTATTTGCCTAAGTTGGTACAAGGAATGTACAGTGTACCAAAATCTCATCACACTAGCTAAAAGACTACAAACATGGGTACAAGTACCATCACATCACACTAGCTTCATTCTCAAGTAAGTTCCTTCTTAGAAAATTTCTACTGCATTTTAGTTTCGCTTTCATTGTTTGTGTGGATCACTAGGTTAATGTAGCTTAACTTCTTTAGAGTTAAAGACCCACATTATTCAGGTATATATTGCAAGCATTCATCTAATTCGTATTTAGTGTCTCAAAAAGAATCTAATTCATATAGAAAACATTGAACAATATTTGCTGTTGATAAGTAAAACATGATGGGGCCAAATATTGGTATGATACATAATCCATTTTGAGGTGAGCTATGTATAATAATTTTCTGAGTCCACATGCAAGCAACCTTTTGTTGGGGGTCGATTCAAAGGCATTAAGGATCATGGGTACAATACTGCTTAATTCACATCAATACTCACGATTTTCTTTTTGGTAGAAATCATACACATACTTCTAAACGCATTATCCCTATCAACTTCGAGTACCTATATATGTTAGGATTAAGAGTAAAAAAAATTGAAAGTTCTGAAAAATTCCCATCATTTCCCTTTTTTTGCCTGTAAGCTTTTTGCTAATGTTAACCCTGGGCTCCTTTTACTTTTGGAACCCTAGTTAGTGTGCTTGCATCCATGGGAATAGCATAGAATCATCAATGAACAGTTGTATTAGGGCTGGTGGTGGGGCGGCGTGGAAGGCGCTGGCTTGACTTGGGGCGGGCCGAGCATGGAGGGGAGGTGGGTGGCGAGGGCGACGGTGGGAGGTGGGGAGCTGGACTTGGGGGCGGGCTGATGGCGGGAGGAGGGCGGAGGGGAGGTGGAGGGCGCGGCGGAAGGGGAGGGAGGGAGGGAATGGGGAGGAATGGTGGAGAGGGAGGAAGGAGGAAGGAGGAGAGGTACTGGCGGGCGCGGCCTGCCGCTGGAGGGTCCGGGTCGGGTTGGGGTCGGGTTGGGGTCGGGTCGGCGGCGGGCAAGAGGCAGGGGCCGACGCTGAAGGTTGTCGGCGATTTACGAGGTCGCTGGAGGCGCCGGGCGATGGCGCTGGGGTGCCGGGCGCAAGACGAGGCGGCAAAGGCTGTGGGTCGCTGGCAGCGCGGTGTGGGGAAGTGGATCCGGGCGAGAGGGAGAAGGGGTCGCTGGGCGAGTTAGTTAGGGAAGATTACTAATGGCGCACCCCCGAGCGGTGCGCCATTAGTAATCTTTTTTTAGATAGCAATGGCGCACCCCTGGGCGGTGCGCCATTAGAAATCTTTTTTTTAGATAGCAATGGCGCACCACCCGAGCGGTGCGCCATTAGTATGTTTTTTTTATTTTTATTTTTTGTTGCTATTTTTAAATATTTTTTATAAAAATAGTAATAAATTTTTTATAAAACAGTAATATTTTTTTTATGAATATGAAATAATATCATCAAATGGGGGTGCTCGGGCGGCGTGGAGCGGGCCGGGAGGGTGCGGGGGTCGGCGGGCGGCGGTGGAGCGGGGAGGTGTGGTGGGTCGCCGGGCAAGGTGGAGCGGGAAGGGTGCGGGGTGCTCAGCGGGCGGTGGAGCGCGGGCCGGGAGGGTGCGGGGTCGGCGGCGGGGTGGAGCGGGAGGGTGCGGGGGGTCGGGCCAAGGTGGAGCGGGGAGGGTGGGGGGTGGGGGAGGGTGCTCGGCGGGTGGAGCGCGGGCCGGGAGGGTGGGGGTCGGGCGGCGCGGGCGGTGGAGCGGGGGAGGGTGCGGGGGGTCGGCGGTGGCGGTGGAGCGAGGGAGGGTGCGGGGGGTGCTCGGCGCCGGTGGAGCGGGCCGGGGAGGGTGCGGGGGGTCGGCGGCGGCGGCGGAGCGCGGGGGAGGGTGCGGGGGCATCGAGATCGAGATGGAGGGGGATAGCGATCGAAATGGAGGGGGATAGAGATCGAGATGGAGGGGGATCGACATCGAGTGTCCTCATGAATATTCAATATTTTTTCATGAGTTCAAAAAGGGCCCATGAAATACAATAATCGAGAAATGAAGGCTACAATTTAAATACAATCGATCTTAGCTAGCTATCTGTTCACAATCTTCTTGCCCTTATTTTTTGTAAATGGAGTTCTTCTATTGAACGGACGTCCTTAGGTAGGGTCGCCCCGCTTCTTCTTGTGGTGTATGCCGATACTTCATCGCTGCCGTTATGTTCCATCTTCGGTCGCCAGATTTGTCAAGTTCTTGCTCATTGGCGACTCCATCCATTCCGATGATCTTCCTTTTGCCTCTCCTCACGACAACACGACCGGGTTTTGGCGGTCGGTAATGAAGAAGCATTGGTCCACTTGGGAAGCCAGCACCCATGGCTCATTTTTTCGCGGTGACGCTTATACCGCGGTCTTGGATTTGGCTTCGGTATAACCATGGTGGTGAAATACCGTCTTCTTTATGACGCCTCGGCCCATCTCGACATGGAACATCGGACCTTTCTCTCCAACAGAAGCTCAGCTCCCAGATCTCCTCGATCCTTCCGTAGTATCCGCCCTTGTCGCTACCGTGTAGGATTCCATCGCTACCCAGAGTTCTAATAACCATCGCCTTCATGTCCTTTCCTCGTGTAGAATGTGTAGCCGCTGATATCGTGACGCCTCATACGCCATCAGGTTGTGCTCGGCGCTACTGTGACAAGGCAATATGAGTTGTTCTTCCGCTGAAGAATCCTCATGTAAAGGGTACGGCTGTAAGCTTTTGCTTGAACCAATGCGTGAAACATGAGTTGTGCTCTTTGATTATATCTCCGTCTGCCCTCCGCTGGCCTCGCCATTGCACGCCTTCTCTCAATAAAGGTTTTGTGCTCTACCACCCAAGGATCGACCACGCCTATGTGTTGTAGCGCCGACTAGGTTTGTTTCTTTCAAAGTCGGCGAAGTCGACCCTCAAGTCGACATGCATTTCAAGGGCGACCCTCACGGTGACCCCATCCAAATGAAGCCCGCCGAGGTGCTCGCTGACGGGCAGGCCAACGGGTTCTCGATGCCTAGATAATTCATGCAGTAGGAGATGCACTCTCGGTCGAAGCCCTCGCTATGCTTCCTCTCGACGTGGCATGTTGCGTAACGTATCCTTTGATGACACCATTCATCCTTTCGAATGGCATCATGCCGCAGGAACGCCAGCCCGAAGTTGGATGATATGCTCCACAATATGGACCAAAGATGGCCCGGGCGGGAAGTACATCTCAAGCTCGTGATAGTATCACCAATGATCTCTTCCTCAGAGCCTTCGAGTTGCTCACGCCAACCGACTTCCGAGAGATGACGCCAAAAAGTTGCATAGGCTAAATATGCTTTCACGGACGCACGCCCATGATCCCAATGGATTGCAATTGGAAGTATCTATGTCATTAGCACGTGATACCGTGGAGACTTCATCCCGTGAACTTCTCGCTTCACAGCCTAGGTATCCGCTTATCTTCCCCACAGAATCAGAAGGGAAGTTTTACTCCTACGAGGCAGGTGAAAACTGATTGATCTCCTCCCGACTTAGAGTGAAGCATGCGGAGGGTAGTCATTTCCGTCTTCTTGGCCTTTTTGCCTTTGGCGACGACTTCTCCGTGGTCCCGCTTTCATCATCATCATCATCATCATCATCATCATCATCATTAGCGTGAAGCTCCTCCCCGATGCCCATTGATTTCAAGTCCGCCTTGCTTGCTTTCGCCCATCTTTGGTCCTCTTTGGCATGTTGAGCAGGTGGTACCAAGCAGACTCTCGCACACGCTCTTTGTGATATGCATGACATCAAGGCTGTGAGGCACACGGTGGATCTTCCAAGACGGCAAGTCCCGTAAAACATACCTCGCTTTCCATACCTTCCGCGAGCTGCTCGGGCGCTTTTCGCTTTTTTCCCCGCCTCGCACCTTTTGCTTCTTTCCGCAAGAATGGGCAATCTTTCCAATTTTTCAACAGCTGGTCTATTTCCTTGCCGCTTCCTTGTATGGGGGTGTCTTCGTGGTTCGGTTTCACCATCGAATGTGATCCTTGCGCTTTCCTCCATGGGTCATCGTCATGGCCACCTTTGATGTCCCATGAACATGGTTTTCAAGACCCGGATCTCTATCTAGTTGGCGATACATTGTGTCATCCATGCACCGACGATCCAGAAACCCGTGGACCACCTGCCCCGCGTAGATATCCGTGAATCGAGATAGTCGTGGCAACGCCGCGGAGCAGTGCGGCCTCTCATAGGGAAATATTCTTTCTCCGTGGCGGCCCCACGACATCGGGCGTTTTCCACAGGTGGTCTAGCTCCTCATTCGCAGCCCTAGATACAGATTGATGTCGCTCCCTGGTTGTTTCGCCCTTCAATTAGCATACTCATGTGAATGTACTTCCTCTTCATGCACAACTGTGGGGGAAGGTTGTACATCCACACAAACACAGGCCAGGTGCTATGTGCTTCTCGGCTGCCAAACAGATTGACTCCATCGGTGCTCGCTACCAAAGACGATGTTCCTTGGATCCTTCCCAAATTTTGGGTGTTCGTTCAACGCCACACGGCTCCCATCCTTAGGGTGACTCAAAGATCTTGTCTTTTTATTTATCTCCGGATCATTTGTGTCATCTTCTCGCTTCTTCTCCTCCCTATTCAAGGCTAACGCAAGAGCTTTGCTACCTTAGGGTCCGCTAAATACAGCTGCAGACGAGGAGTGATCAGAAGTGTCACACCACTTTTCGAGGAGCTTTCTTCCTCTTCTTGTATCGAGTGACGCCACACACCGGACATATGGTAGACTCGCGTGCTCGCCCGATAAATGATGCAATTGTTCATGCACACATGGTATTTCACGCGGTAAATCCAGAGGACACATGATTTTCTTCGCCTCGAAACTAGTCGAGTACTTGTTCCCTTTGGGAAGACGCTCGTGCTGTAATGACATGTTCTCGCCAAGCTACGCGCCGGTCATTTTGTGTTTTACCTTCATCTCCGTGAGCCATGAGCATTACTTTCGTGTGGGTATCCTCGGCCTGCATCCTTCATACAATGGAGTAACCGCTTCATCTCCGGGGCTTGATCCAGCTTGGCTTTCTCTGTGGCATCTCTTATGTATCCGTTCGCTTGAGAAGCAGCTCTTGAATATGAGGGTCCTGCACCCAGCCCATCGATGGTCCATCGCCGTCGCTCCGCCGCATCTTCATCTTCATGATCATGCCCTTCGCCTCCGCTCCGCAAGATCTTCCTCATCATCATGTCCTCGTGATCTTCTACATGATGATCGGTGTACAAAGATCACCGCCGTGATCATGTCCCGGAGATTCTTCGCCTTCTCGCCCGCCTCGAGCCATGTGGTTGTCTTGCTGCTTCCTTCCTCATTTCTTGCCCGCCCCCATGGACGACTCCATAGTCATCTTCATCACCTTGCCACCGATAGCCATCCATGAAAGCACGCAAGAGCAGGTGGTCCCACACCTGCCCTAATCCGGGTCCGCAATAAGGCTCTTTAGCTTGCATCTTCAACACGGACATCTTATCTCCATCTCATTCTTTGAAGCATCTCGGCCTTCGTGGAGCTCAAAACCTATTCACGATGCCTTCGGTCATCGTATGGACTATGGTCGTCAAGGGTAGAGCAAAACGATATTTTAGCAAGAAAAAATTTGGCATGACTTTCCCTAAAAATAGGACTAAAAGAATGCATAGTGCCAAAATTTCGCCAAACGGAAATGAATCAACATTCCGCAAAATATTGGCAACTATCGATTTCAAATACCGTACTGCAAACACAAACATATATGCAACACCACAAACATATGCAACACCACCTAACATACATAGATCTAGCTAGGCCATAAAAGTGCATGTGCACGTTGTTGGAGGGAGAACAACATAAAGATAGCTTCCCCTTACTTACCTATCAAAAAAAGGTAATTTAACCACTTAATTTGGATGAATCTATGGTGCAAAATGAGGTGAGGAAGAGGAGGCAGCCGAGACAAGCTTGGAGGAGGAGGTGGAGAGAATGAAGTGGGGAAAGTTAGTGGGTAGGTGTGGCTGTCCAAAATATCTTTTTGTCTCAGAAGAGATGGCGCACCACCGCAAATGCGCCTATTAGTAATTCCTCAGTTACTAATGGCGCACTCACCGGTGGTGCGCCATTAGTAGTTTTGCAAAAATAAAATATATATATATATATATATATATATATGAGATCGTGGCATAGTGCGCCATTACTAGTTTAAATTAGTAATGGCGCACTATGCCACGCGCGCCATTAGTAGTTTTGCAAAAAAAAGAATAAAAAACTATAGTAGTGGCGACTATGTGGCTGGCGCGCCATTACTAGTTAGCACGAGTAATGGCGCACTGTGCTTGGCTGCGCCCTTAGTATGTTTGGAAAAATAAAAATAAAAATTTTTGTTACTAGTGGCGCACCATGTGTCTGGTGCCAGTAGTGTCTTCCACACTAATGGTGCACCGCACATGGTGCGCCATCGCTATATAGTAGTGGCGCACTACATGTCAAAGCGCCATTAGTATCCATTTCATCTATAGCCCTTTTCCTAGTAGTGTCATGAGTGATGCCCAATGTATCAAGATAAGCCGCCGAGGCCGTTGTTCTTGAATTCTATGCCGTTGTCACTTCGATGTGCTTGATCTTGATGCCATAGTTCGTCATGGCATGGTTGGCTAAACATCTGAAGACATCCCGCACTTCATTCTTATAGAGAATTGTGTGCACCCATGTGTATCTTGAGTAATCATCAACAATGACGGCCATAGAGGCAAGCAAAGTGGTAGTAAGTGTAGAGTAGTGAGTAAATAATAAGTCCATGTGAAGCAGCTCAAGGGACGATATGTCGTCATGATTGTCTTCAAAGGATGCTTGGCCCTAGTCATCTTTCCAGCTTTGTAGGCACCACACAGATGATCCTTCTTGAACTTGACGCCCTCGATGCCTACGACATGCTTCTTCTTCGCGTGAGTGTACAAGTTCCTCATGCCAGCATGTCCTAGCCTCCGATGCTAGAGCCAACACTCAAGCTTTTGCTAGAAGACATACTGCCAACTATGGTCCCACCGAGAAATCTACCATGTATGCATTGTCTTTTCGATACCCTTCAAAGACTAGAGATTTGTCAGATTCCATAAGCACAAGGCACCGATATTTTCCAAATATAACAATCATGTTCAGATCACAAAGCATTGAGATAGACATTAAGTTGAAACCAAGGGATTCAACAAGCATCACTTTATCCATGTGCTGATCTTTTGAGATTGCAACTCTACCTAGACCCAATACCTTGCTTTTACCAAAGGTCAAAGAATGTGATGTGACTCTTGTCGATGGACGAGGGGTTGAATCCATGAGAAGACTTCATCACCAAATATGTGGTTAGTGCATCCACCGTCCATAATCCATTATGAAGCCTTTGGTGTCATACCCTACAAGACAGCTTAGGGATAGGCTTCACCAAGGGTATTGTGAAGCATAAACATTTGACGAACAAGCTTGATTATGAAAGTTCAGGTCTTGGTTAGGGTAAATAGGATGTTTGTCAAGGAATCTTGGAATGAAATACATAATAAGACCATTTGGGCATTTTATCTTGCACCTCATTAAGATGTTTTAGGTCCCCAAAGATAAGCACCAGATACCTTTGATTTCCTACCGAGACCTTTCCCTACAAAAGAGAGTTAATTTTTCTTAACCACCCACATCTTCGTGGGTGGCTTAGAAGCAACGAGTCTAAGTGCAGCATCTGAGAACTTCGGCTTTGGAGCCCTAGCAAATAGCCTTGCAGGAGGTGAATAATACTCATAAGAATAAGTAGAATAATTCTTGGTCTTATGAACATAGTGATAACCCACAAGTATAGGGGATCGCAACAGTTTTCGAGGGTAGAGTATTCAACCCAAATTTATTGATTCGACACAAGGGGAGCCAAAGAATATTCTCAAGTATTAGCAGTTGAGTTGTATATTCAACCACTCCTGGATAACTTAGTATCTGCAGCAAAGTGTTTAGTAGCAGAGTAATATGATAGTAGTGGTAACGGTAACAAAAGTAACGGTAGCAAAAGTAATATTTTTGGTGTTTTGTAGTGATTGTAACAAAGAACAACGGAAAAAGTAAATAAGCGGAGAGCAATATGTGAAAAGCTCAGAGGCATTGGATCGGTGATGGAGAATTATGCCGGATGCGGTTCATCATGTAACAATCATAACATAGGGTGACATGTAACTAGCTCCAATTCATCAATGTAATGTAGGCATGTATTCAATATAGTCATATGTGCTTATGGAAAAGAACTTGCATGACATCTTTTGTCCTACCCTCCCGTGGCAGCGGGTCCTAACGGAAACTAAGGGATATTAAGGCCTCCTTTTAATAGAGTACCGAACAAAGCATTAGCACATAGTGAATACATGGACTCTCAAACTATGGTCATCACCGGAGTGGTCCCGATTATTGTCACTTCGGGGTTGCCGGATCATAACACATAGTAGGTGACTATAGACTTGCAAGATAGGATCAAGAACACACATATATTCATGAAAACATAATAGGTTCGGATCTGAAATTATGGCACTCGGGCCCTAGTGACAAGCATTAAGCATAGCAAAGTCATAGCAACATCAATCTCGTAACATAGTGGATACTAGGGATCAAACCCTAACAAAACTAACTCGATTACATGATAGATCTCATCCAACCCATCACCGCCTAGCAAGCCTACGATGGAATTACTTCACGCACGGGCAAAGGAGCATCATGAAATTGGTGATGGAGGATGGTTGATGATGACGACGACGATAAATCTCTCTCTCTCCGGAGCCCTGAACGGACTCCAGATCAGCCCTCCCGAGAGGTTTTACACTACAAAAAAAGACGCATCCGTGACATTTTGGGCCGAACGAAATTTTTTCTGTCATACATATGACACTTCTATGAAGATAATTGTGACAAAATCTGGTATCATCATAGATGTGGTGGGCTCCTACTTCTATGACAAAAAATCATGACGTAAAATGGGCTTTTCGCCCCAAGGGCCGGAGACGCAGCTGCATGACATTCCTTGGGCCTTCCATGACGTAAAAAACCGTGGTAGAAGCGAGGGGGAGGAAAATTTCGGGGAGTTGCCGGTTATGGTGGGAGGTCGGGGCCAAGTTAGCGCGCTGCTTTCTCGTATACACATACGCTGCTGCAGTGTGCGAGGCGCTATTCTAATCAACCCGAAGCGAGGCGTTGGGCTCTAATCAACTCCGAAAGCGACAAGGGCCGCAGTTACGCGTTAGTGAACCCGAGCGATCGATCGATGGCTGTTAATCGAACCCGATGGAGCGATTCTTCGCCATCGCCGCTAATCGAACCCGATCGATTGATGAACAAAGGAGCGCTATGGGGGGGTTGATGAACAGGAGCGGTGGCGCTTTCTGGATGAACAGGACCCCGTGGTGTGGAGGGCTGGATGAACAGTAGACGGTGGAGGGGTGGCCGTGGAGGACCGCGTGGTGTGGAGGGCTGAATGAACAGTAGACGGTGGAGGGGTGCCCATGGAGGGGTGGTTGAACAAAGAGCCGTGGAGTAGCGCAAGGTGGAGGCTGGATGAACAGGAGCCCGTGGAGGCCGGAGGAGGTCGACGGTAGCCCGTGGGAGGCTGGAGGAGGTCGACAAGGGAGATGAACAAGATCCCGTGGAGTCTCTGCTTTGCGGTACGCCACACCTCCCCGGCGAACAGACCCCTGCTTTCATCAGAAGCGCCCAACACAAGTCCGCTTTCGGCCCGCTTTTGGCGGCACGCCACACCCTCCCGATCAACAGGACCCCCATTTCAACCGTAGGAGGTCCGCTTCTCCGCTTTTGGCGGTACGCCACACCCTCCCGATCAACAGACCCCTGCTTTCAACCGTAGGGAGGTCCATTTCTCCGCTTTTGCAACACGCCACACCCTCCCGATCAACAGGACCCTTTCCAAATGTAGGAGGTCCGCTTCTCCGCCAGTGGTACGCCAGTGCCTTGTTTCCATCGCTTATTCGGGTCCAAGCCTCCCGATGAACACGCACCACGCATTCCGCTCCGACCCAGCCGTTGGCTCCCCATGAACACGACGACGACGCTGTTTCTTCGTTCACCCAGCCATGTATGTATGCGCTGATAGGCGCTCGAGACCCTGCTCGTATGTACGTGACGCGGGTCAGATTTTCTTTCTTGCACCCTCGCCGCTGTAATGACGCAGTACATGCTACGCGGCGCTACTACTACGGCTATTACGCGCCGCTTTCACAACGACTCAAGATGTACGCATATGTTCAATGCCGTAATGACAACGCCACGCACGCTCGACCAGGTGGGTCCCGACCGCCGTGCACTTCCTTGCTCATAAGATGTAGCCGGTGGGTCCCAGCAGTCAGGGGCGAATCGCTTTTTTTGCCCGGACGCACTTCCTTGCGCAAGATGTAGTTGTTGGGTCCCGCAATGTGGGGAAATGTTTTTTCACGTAAATACGGTGGCCCGTCCGTGGGTCCCCTACCGTCGTGGAGGAATAATTATTTTGCGCTGAATAAGGAGGCACTTCCTTGTTGCGCCGTGGACCCAGCTGTCCGCCTCTCCACGACATACCCACGCCCAATGGAAGCCATTCTCGACCACGCTGACCACGCCGCCGAGAGCACTGTATGTGGGTGACGGTGAGGCCTAGGAAGGGGACGACGCGGAGCCGGGAAGACGCAGGTGGATGCCCACGCCAGAGAGTAGTACGAGGGTTCACCGTTCGCTATGGTGTGAGGTTGCCGCCGCAGAATAACAAGGGGTTTGGGTGAGTAGAGGGATGGCCCGCCAGTGGTGGGAGTAGTAGGGGGCGGTGAGGCCTCCGCGTGATCACAGCCGCCACGGGAGCCAGGAGCACGAGGCACGACCGGGCGTTGGTTTGGGCGGGCTGGAGCAAGAAGACCAGAGGTTGAAGAAGCACTATGGTCGTTGGATGGACATCAGACGGCCACCGGAGCTAGAATCGTGCATATTGACTAAGTTGACAAAGCCCTCCGTCTCCTGCCAAATTAGTAGGCCCACAAGTCAGCCTCCGACACTATACCGGGTCCCAACTAATAGGGGAGTATACATTTTTTGTGCGTAATAAGGAGGCACTTCTTGCGTGTGAAGATATAGCTGGTGGGTCCGAGCTGCCGTTGGCGGTAACGCTTTTTTCGCGAAATATAGAGGCCCTTTCGTGGGTCCTCGATGTCGTGGAGGAATCATTATTTTGCGCCAGAATAAGGAGGCATTTCCTTGCGGCGGTCAGATACCCAAATTGTCGGCCTCTCCACGACAAAGTCCCACTTCAATGCATGTCATTGTCGCCGACCACGCTGACCAAAGCCGCTGGAGAGCACCAGGGCGGTGGACGACGGCGAGGCCTAGGAAGGAAACGACACGGAGGCAGGGAAGACTCGGCAGTTGTGAAAGTGCTAGTTATCGACTAGAGGGGGGGTGAATAGGCGATTTTAACAAAGTCTTCAAAATACGGATGTTTCGAAGACAAACAATAGAAATGACCTAATTGATATGCAGCGGAAGATGAACTACAACAAGCAAACCATAGTCGAGTATGCAATAACGTGAAGGAACAAGACTAATAGTAGCTTGGTAGTAGGATCAAGATGGAAGATAGTATGAAGCCAAACAAAGATAGTAGTCAGGCAATGAAGTCAAACAGATAAGGCATATAAGCAATGACTTCACGAAGATTAACTCAAAGTAAATAAGGTAAGGGATAGAACCACCACTTGTTGAAGACATGATTTGTTGGACCAGCCCAGCTTGTCGTGACAACTGTGACATCCGGTTAGGGAGGCTGAGATTCAACTCGTAAGACCGTGATCTTCACCTTTATTCCCTTGAGCTAAGGACACACAGTCCTCGCCAATCACTCGTAAGTCTTCAAGGTAGACTTCTCAACCTTTCACAGATCGCGTTCACCCTAAGCAATCCACAATGACTCTTGGATGCTCAGAACGCGACGCCTAACCGGGCCGGAGGATTCACAGCCTTCAAGTGTAATAAGTCTTCGTGTCACATGCATAAGAAAGACTTGAGTGATGCCTAACACTCTTTGGCTCGGGTGTTTGGGCTTTGTCCTCGCAAGGATTTCTCTCTCAAAGGCTTCGAGGTGGGTTGCTCTCAAACGACAAAAGCCGCAGGCACTAACTCTCGAAAGCAGCCACCAATTTATGGTGTAGGTGGGCTATTTATAGCCACTAGGCAACCCGACCTGTTATGTCCGAAATGACCCTGGTCACTAAGGAACCGACACGTGTTCCAACGGTCGATTTCAAACACACACGGCAACTTTACTTGGGCTATAAGCAAAGTCGACTCATCCAGCGGATAAGTTTTGCTCTCATTGTCTTCGCTGAAGACATAGGATTTGGGTTGAGCATCACTACCATTCTCGACTATGATCACTTGGACCCCACTTAACAAAGACGGTGGTTCCTATGACTCAACAAAGAAGAAAAGGAAACAAAATAAACGACACGCCTTCAAGGCCCATAGTCTTCACTCAATGTCTTCTCATGTCATAGTCTTCAATGTGAATATCTTCACATACCACCATTGTCTTCAATGTCTTCATACATTTTTAGGGTCATCTCCGTAGGTAAACCGAATCAATGAGGGACACTACTCATGCTATCCTGCAATTCTCACAAACGCATTAGTCCCTCAACCACATTTGTCGTCAATACTCCAAAACCAACTAGGGGTGGCACTAGATGCACTTACAAGTTGTTTCCCACGCGGAGGGGAGTACGACTGCACGAGGGTTTACTGGTTCGTCTGCTGTTGCCGGAGAATAACAGCTGGTGTGGGTGAGTAGACGGACGCCGTGCCAACATGGGAGTACTGGAAGGTGAGGCTCGTGGTGGTAGCACGTACCGTCAAGGGAGGAGGGAGCAGGCAGTCCCACGGTGCTTGTTTGAGTGGTCGGAGCAAGAAGAGCAGAGATTGAAGAAGACGACGGCCGTTGGATGGACATCCAACACTCACCGCCAAAGCGCCAACCTTTTCTTTAGGAAAGCCTCAAATCTGTGGAAAACAGCATACAACCCATCTGCCATTATTTCTAATAATTTACAGCCCATTTGCTAATTCTTAAGGTTTTTTTGGAGCCCATATTCTTTTTTTATCATTACAGCCCATATTGTGGCCACGGTTAAAAAATTATACGGAATTTTGCATATTTCGGTACGGTCCGAACTGTTTTTAATCCCGAAATTTCGACTCACATTCAAACTGATTTAAAAAATAAATGTATATCAATATAAAATCCAACAAATTCTCCACGCATAAAAAATAATGTAATTTAAAATCTCAAATGAAAAAAGATATTTGAAACTAATGGCCGGTTTGATGTGTTTTAAAAATGTACAACCCATTTCTTATTACTAATAGGCCATTTTCTCGGCCAAATTAATGAAGCTCTCCTCGCTCTTGAAAGATTTGCAGCCCAACAGGCCTCGACAAAGTTTAATTTACTTGGCAAATCACAAAAAATTGTGTTGTGGTCGTGGACCGAGTTGTCGGCCTCTCCATCGACAAGATTTCTTCCGATGGAAGTCGGTCGCTGACCACATTGACCACGCCGCTACCGAGAGAACCAAGGCGGTGGACGACGGCGAGGCCTAGGAAGGGGACGACGCGGAGCCGGGAAGACGCGGCAAGGATGCCCACGCCGAGAGGAGTACAAGGGTTCATCGTCTGTCATGCGGCGTGAGGCTGCCGCCACCGCAGAATAACAGGGGTGTGGGTGAGTAGAGGGATACCCTGGGCCACGGTGGGAGTAGTAGGGGCGGTGTGGCCTCCGTGGCATCACACCCGCCACGAGAGGCAGGAGCATGCGGCACGACCGACGCCGCTTTGGGCGGCCGGAGCAAGAAGACCAGAGGTTGAAGAAGCACTATGGCCGTTGGATGGACATCGACGGTCACCAGAGCTAGAATCGTTCATATTGACTAAGTTGACAAAGCCCTCCATCCTCGCCAACTTAGTAGGCCCATTAAGTCAGCCACCCACTATGGTGGGTCCCAACTAGCGTGGGGTATTCATTTTTTTGTGCGTAATAAGGAGACACTTCCTTGCGTGCGAAGATATAGCTGGTGGGTCCGACCAGTCAGCGGGGCGAACGTTTCTTTTTCGCGAAATACAGAAGCCCTTCCCACGCACAAAGGTATGTACAAAGGCGTAATAAGGAGGAACTTTCCTTGCATGCGACCATGGACCTCGTGGGTCCCAAATTGCCGTGCTCTCCACGCATAATCCTCTTCCGATGACTTCAGAGGTTGACCACGCCACGCCGAGCGCACCGAGGCGGTGGACGACGGCGATGCCCTGCATCCGGAATGACCCGGAGATGGGGAAGACGCTGCAAAGGAGTCGCCGACGGAGAGGAGTGGGAAACTTGATCGGTTCGGTGCGGGGTGGGCCTACACTCGCAAGAGAATTATAGGAGGTGCGGAGTGGAGGGATGGCCCGGCCGTCGGCTGGGTAGCGTTTAAGGAGCGCAAAACAACGCTACCGGACGCCAAGGCTGGAGCAGGTGGTTCCGCAGCTGGGGAAGAAGACGAGAGATTGAAGAAGAATGTCGGCCGTTGGATGTAAATCCAACGCCTTCTTAGGTTGACCACCATCGCCCACATGTCAGCCAGTCCATTTGTTTATTTAGTCCATTTGGTGGGCTGGGTGAAACAATGATGTAGCATCTATGCGGCCCGGTTAAATCCCATTTGCATTTTTCTCGAAATCCGCGGCCTTGCTAGGCTGGGTGAAAATATCATGTTGGGCTAGACGGAGAAATGTTATAAAAACATAAACACATGATTGCACGTCAGTAAAATCTTTGCAAGCTTATGTACGCAATCACTAGGAGTTAACTTGGCAAGTTATATATAAACAATTATTATTATTATTTTGTAAGAACTTTCAACTTACTTAAATAAAATATCATTTTAATTTGATGAGTTAATAGTACGTGGGTATTATTATATTTTAGGCTAGATGTGGGACAGCTTGAGTTGGTTCTAGGGGAAAGTACTAGGGAGAAAACTCAGTTTACATCGGAAAAAAGTGGAGAAAATTCAGAGACCTTTGGGTCCACTTGAGGAGAGGAATATGTTTGGAGGAAGGAGATTCAAAGCACGGCAGCGAAAGTGAACTAGTTTTTTTACGGACAAGTGAACTAGTTTACATACATAAGCAAATAGCCACTAAAAAAGCAATCACGTTAATGGGTTCTTAAAAGAAATATTTCGGACAAAACATATAATTACGACACATAGGCTAATGCATGAAACACCTGGGATGATAATGGTGCTTATAAATGCATAAAGTACAACATCTAGACCTTTCCGGCACACTTGATCATGACGCCGCAGCTGTCCGTGTACTGCCGGTTACGGGAAGCGCATTACGCCTCATGACCAAGATCCGACTATACATGTCGAAGATGCGATGCGCCCTGGCCGCCAGAGGTTATGTAGGCTAGATTCAGAGGTACCTCCCACGTGTTCGCCTCGCCTTCTTTCACGCTGGCGATCAGGGTCAATGATGGTCTCAAAGAAGGTCAACCACGGAGTCCTTCTCCGCCCATTGTCGATGATCTTGTATTGCTTCGGATGTCGACAAGCTTGTTGCACCAGATGGCCGAATCGCCACGCTTCTTCCTTCTCTCCACCGTAGCGGCGGTGCAGATCGGCGCTGCCGATGAAACGGCAAATGCTCCGTAACCTGGTGCAGCCATAGGATCGAGGCGCAGGCAGAGCTTCACCGAGTCCGTATCGCTGGTGTACATCACATTCAACTTGGTGCAGCCATAGGACTGAACGGCGAACTAACTCCTTGTCAAGTCCATATCCAGCAGCTCACCCTCGGATCGCCATTGAGTCTCTTCAAGTGAACGAGTGTGTAGGCGGCGGCAGCAGTTCGCTTTTTCAACTCTTGGGGAACTGGATTCAATAGTAAGCTGAGTGTGTACAGCGATAACAAGCATTACTACCCTCCTCGTCCGCTGCACGCCCGGCAGAAGATGCACCCTCGCATTCAAATGCCTCCATTAAGAAACCTACTCCGCCACACGCCGGTTCACGAGCGGTCTGTATTGGTAATCAGAATAACAGGAGTTAGTGGTCACTTCACTTAAATTTTGTTAGCTTTAATTGAAATTTATACTTAGAACAAGCAATGCATTGGCTCGCTCTATCGCTACACGGGATCAACATGCACAACAATTAGAATTATTATTCTCGAGGGCGCATACAATCAAAGACATTTGTCGACTTTCACAAAGATAATACTACCAAGTTTGAACTGTTTGTTATGGATGTTGTCCTCTCGCATCATCATGCCATGTTTCCCAGCTTGCAAGATTCGTAACCAACAAATAAGATCCAAATAATAAGTACAACAAAGATGCCTACACATCTCATTGATTCCCAGCTTGCAAGATTCGTAACCAACAAATAAGATTCAAATAATAAGTACAACAAAGATGCCTACACATCTCATTGATTCCCAAATTTTGCAAGATTCGTAACCAACAAATAAGATTCAAATAATAAGTACAACAAAGATGCCTACACATCTCATCGATTCCCAGCTTGCAAGATTCGTAACCAACCCATTAGAGCCTTTTGATAAAGTGAATATCGGGATTAAATCCATCTTGGCTAGCCATGTCATACAATTGAAGAACTTGGCGAATGCTCTTGACCGTCACAACATCTCAGAAGTTGAGTATTCCTGCTTGCACAAAGATGTTTGCACAAAGACAAACAAGGAGACAGAGAGCATGATTTCACTTTTAATAGCGGCCTCCTTGAACTCAACCTCCACTCTACTTGGATGAGGTCTGCATGGAGTTCCATGATTCAATTCATGCGCCTTTTTTCAGCTTCACCTGAAATGAAGCAAAGATTGCATCAATCAGCTAGCAAGAAGTACTTGCTCTTGTGAGCTGGCAGGTTCTTCTTTAGTAGTTGCACTAAAATTGGGGAACATTAAGGTTGGCTGTCCGACTCATGTAAGGTGCAACTATAATTTTCTTATCCTTTTGTGAAGTTCCACTAAAATAAAGTGCCATTGTGGTGACAAAGGATTTACTCCATCTTGCAAAGGCTAATAAAATGTTGCACGAGATTACCAAAGAGAACTTGACGGAGATTTTGAAACTCCAATCACCATTTTGTGCAGTTCCACCAAAATTGAGAGATGTTCACGCGTGATATTTTAGTTGAACTGCACAAGACACTCATTCCCAAAAAAGTGTTTTGTGTAGTTCACCAAAAGGTCACAATAGCAACAAGGTGAAATGGATATCCCTATCTCGCACAAAATGATAGAAAGTAAACAGCTTGCTGGTCAATAAGAATATAATAAACATATACAAAATGAAAAGAAGCATCTTAATTATGTTCATGGCAATCACGCAAGGACAGTAGAAATTTTAAAACGTCAACAATGCTTCATGTTACCAGAAGCATTACGATCAACAATGAGATTCCTCAAATATGGGATTACTTTAATGGTGGCATTGCTTGTTTACTGCATACAAGAAATCAACAAAGAGCTAAAGAGTTGGTTTAAGGGCATGGGACCATGGGGACACCAGGACACTCAAAGAGTCAGAAGGAGCAACTTACTTATCATAATCGGGAAAACAAATAGGAGTGCCATTTGTAACACAGCTTTAATTGCATCTTATCACCGGAGGCATTAGATTAACAATAACACCGGTTAGACATGTCCCTAAGGTAACAATGTGATCGCTTCATTTTACATGCGCCTTACATTAACAATAGCAAAAGGTTGGTATAAGGACATGCGACAAAGGACGATCAAGACAATGTACCTACAAGGAGGCATAAAGTGGTGATGCCGAGCT
The DNA here is from genome assembly GCA_021605145.1 of Aegilops bicornis. Taxonomy (NCBI): domain Eukaryota; kingdom Viridiplantae; phylum Streptophyta; class Magnoliopsida; order Poales; family Poaceae; genus Aegilops; species Aegilops bicornis. The sequence goes on from CM038675.1 coordinate 538,315,852, forward strand.
TGTTCACGCTTATGTGAGGGCAGCAAACCTAATCCTCGAGATCTTGTACTATGTGAGGGCAGCAAATCTAATCCTCGAGACCTTTTACTATGTGAGGGAAGCAAATCTAATCTCGAGACCTTTACTATGTGAGGGCAGCAAATCTAATCCTCGAGACCTTTACTATGTGAGGGCAGCAAATCTAACTCGAGACCTTTTACTATGTGAGGGCAGCAAATCTAATCCTAGAGACCTTTTACTATGTGATGGCAGCAAATCTAATCCTCGACATACTCGCTGACTTGTCCACCAGCCGCCACTTTCTATCCTTTTTCAACCAATAATAGATTTGTTCCTTATCCAGCTTTGTCCGCTTGTACTGCTTTTCCCATTATTTCCATTTCAACCAAGAGACCGGTCGGGTATCCGGTCTCTACTACTTTCACCATATTATTTCCTCTTTGAATCAAGTCCTAGGTTCATGCTACAACTTTCCCCTTTCTTTGTTGTTTGAACAAAGCCCTAGATTCAATGCATGAAGTAGCTTTACCTCTAATAATACTAAAAATATAGGTGGCTTTGGAAGAGCTGATGGGAGTAAAAAATATGCACATGCGCACACGCGGGGAGTCTGGGGCAGTAGAGCAAGGCCGTCAAGAACTTATACCGAGGGTCACGGATGTCGGTGGCGGCAGGTCGATCTCAAGGACAATACGGCAGGGAGGAAGAAGGGTCCTGAGGACCTCCCGAAGTCGGGCGCCGTGTCGTGGAGAACGGCACGCAGAGGATCGGGCCCCTCCGCAGCTGTGGGTTTCTCCTCGGGCGGCGATGACCGCATGAACGATGCACCTTTTAGTCCTCATCACATACCGCCAAGGGATCCGCCGAATCTGTGACCAGCGGTGAGCAAAGAGAAAATGTCGCTACCGATGTCTTGTTTATATCTCGAGAGGATGAGAGAATGAAGAGAGCAACCCTAGTAAAGCAAGCACTCAGCCCTCGGCCCATATATAGTGGAGTGATTATCTTTTTTCTCTCCACAACAAGCGTTTCAATTTGTGTACGTGGCATTAAAGAAAAGAAACTCTCTATTTAAGGTGACTACTCTATGACTCCTACTTACTACTGGTGAATAAACATACAATAAGTACTGTATTTATATAGAACGAACAAGCTCGAACTATTTTCACAGAGTTAAAAGTTGAGGGCGGGCTTTTCCCGCAAGACGCGCTGCAGTTTTCGGGTAGGCGGTTTGACAGAGTGGCGAGGAGGGTGAGCGAGTGGGGTCAGGCGATTTGATGGCGCTACATTATTGGAAAGACTTGTGATATGACCACTCACTATAGTCATGAATTACGGGCGCCCGACCGGGTGATGCCCCTTCCGCTCAAGGCCTAACTGGTGCATGACACATCGACCCGGATCTTTGGCTCTCCCACATGTCGGAGTAGTGAGAAGGAGCAAAGAATGATGCGGTATATACTAGTACTATACTATTTTCCGCTCCTAAATATATGTCTTTGGAGAGCTTTCACTATGGACCACATACGGAGAAAAATGAGTGAATCTACATGTAAAATGCATCTATATACATCCGTATGTGGTCCACAAAGGAAATATCTACGAAGACTTATATTTAGGAACAGAGGGAGTACTACTCAGTGCCTGAGGAGTGCGAACCACGGCAGCCCAAAGGAACCAAAGAAGGCGTAACGACGGTAGCCCAAAGTGAACCAGCAAGAGAGAAAACAATGTATTGATATGGCCATAAAAAACAATGTGCTACGGTCCACACCGTAGCATGTACAAGAATACTCCTCTTTGTTCGGATCCCCGAGTTAGAGCTAGTTTGGGTTGAAATAGCCTCAAATTATCGAAACAAGAGGGGTTAGTTTGAGCTAGTTTGCTCTAACCCAGCTAAAAGAACTAGCCCGTGGAGAGGTTCTAATTGGGTTAGTTATCCTCGGCCCACTAAAAGAGAACTAAAAAATCTCACCTGCCCGCACCAGATCGCCTCCCCAAAAATCTCACCCACCCGCACTGCATCGCTCCCCCCTCTCGCACGACTCCTCTGTTCCCCATAGGGTCAGCCTGCCCAAGCGCCGCCTCTCTATCCTCCGCCGCTCTCTCCTTGGCCTCCGCCGCCTTATTCGGCCGCCTCTCTCCTCCGACCTTCAAGGTCGCCTGGCTCCCCTTCACCACTGCTTTTTCTCCTCCGTCATGCTGGGCGGCAAGATCTACCAGGAGATTATGAGAGGGTGAGTTTGTTTGTTCCTTCTCTCGTCTCACGGCCATATCATTGATCTTGCTTGCTCTAGCGCTTAATTCTGATTTGGAAAAGTAGATCCCGATCAAACTGGCTATAGATTTGTGGTGCACGCATGGAATTGTTTGATGTTGCTTGAGGAGGTAATAAATCTTTATAGAGGCCAAAAGATTCAGGTCACCTTTCTAGGTATTTCAATTTCAGTTTGCATTATTTGTAGAGGCCCAAAGATTCAGTTCACCTTTCTAGGTATTTCAATTTCAGGCTTGCATTATTTCTAGAGGCCCAAAGATTCAGTTCACCTTTCTAGGTATTTCAGTTTCAGCTTGCATTATTTCTAGAGGCCCAAAGATTCAGTTCACCTTTTCTAGGTATTTCAGTTTCTGGCTTGCATTATTTCTAGAGGCCCAAAGATTCAGTTCACCTTTCTAGGTATTTCAGTTTGTGCTAGCATTATTTCTAGAGGCCCAAAGATTCAGTTCACCTTTCTAGGTATTTTAGTTTCTGTGCTTGCATTATTTCTAGAGGCCCATAGATTCAGTTCACCTTTCTAGGTATTTCAATTTCAGGCTTGCATTATTTCTAGAGGCCCAAAGATTCAGTTCACCTTTCTAGGTATTTTAGTTACAGCTTGCATTATTTCTAGAGGCCCAAAGATTAAGTTCCTAGTCGGCAAGCGGCCCTGCTACCCATGCCGGGTGTCGACCTCAACTCGCAAGGGCCAGCTGCTTGAGGGGTTCCTGGGCTTATGCTCTACAAAGCCTTCCTCCAGAAAGCAACGATGGCAGCTCCTCCCTCGTTGCGTGAGGGGCTCCGGGCTCCCTCCCTATTGTGAATGACTTCCGTGATGAGTTAGCTCATTCTTTGTTTCATGAAGTGTTTTTTATTTTGTGAAGCTTGATTGACGACTTGTATGTTTAAGTGGTGTATCTCATTTGTATGGACAAAGTAAAAATTATCATGTTTTGCATGCTTGATTTGTGTAGATGGTTCGTTTATGTCAATTGTGAGCGGAGGAGGCCACAAAAGAGCCGACCACACCAAGAGGGTGCTTGGATCCAAGGGACTTATTTTAGTCTGACTAAAAATAGGGTCCAAAGTAGTCAAATGATTGAGATAGAGAATTTATTGTCAATCTAACCCTGCCATCCATACACCTCTTTGGTTTAGAGTTAGTTCAGGGTTAGAATCTAACTCTAACCTCTAACTGAGTTACTCCTCATTCCTGTGTTTTCAGTATCCTGCGAATCAAAGAGGCCCTTTTTTTGCGGGAAAAATCAAAGAGGCCCTTAGACTGGTTTAGGTCCGGTCATTTTTTTTTATAAAAGTGTTATGTCAAAAATTTAATGAACGTGCTCGGTTTCCACAAAAATAATCCGGTTTCATGTAGTAATTCATTCATTTATTTATTCTTCTCGCCGGGGTTTGCATGTAATTCGTGAGGTCTGAAATGTAAAGTACCTCTAAGATATGCTCCAGTCGTGCATGCACTACGCACCCAGATGCTCTATGTCCCACATGTCGGTGAATGGGAGCACGTGGAAATTGCCTAGGAGTACATATAGGAGGATAAATGCGTGAAAAATATGTACTGTGAAGCGTAGTCATGTTCAAAAGGAGACCTAAAGTGATGACAGCTATAGGTCGACGCACTCCAACTAGTGGTAGTACTAGACATACGACTAATTTTTCCTCAAAAAAGAGGCACGTAGTGCTCAAGATTCTATTCTATAAACACGAGCCCCATCTCGACAACAAAGTGTCCGTGCTACAGCTAGCTCTCCTCCCACATTTGTCTCTTCTACTCCCGTGGGCGGGTGGGTTTGCTCAACCACGGCCCCACCTCATAGTGAAAACGTTATGACCGAATAAAATGCCATATACTCCTCCGCTCATAAATATAAGCCTTTTAGATACTAGTTCAAATGGAATACAACATATAGATGTATGTAGACATAGTTTAGAGTGTAGATTCACTCATTTTGCTCCGTATGTAGTAGTCACTTGCTAGAATCTTTAGAAAGACTTATATTTGGGAATGGAGGGAGTACTATACTAATAAAACATTAAGGCCACGAGGCGATGCAAAGGTTGGTTACAGGAGGCAAGAAGAAGAGATGCATCCATCGACGACGCCCACCTCCTCGACCAGGCGCCAAATTTCAATCGAACGGCGCCTAAGTAGCAAAGTGGCTTTTCGTGGCAGTGTCGACGTGCATCCGAACAATGGCGCCCAAAGATTCCAATTACCGAAGAAGGCCAGGCCTTTTTCGTCCTTGCTTGCCTTGTAGTGGCCTATGTAGATGATTTCCTCAGAGATGTGGGATGTGCAGGTCGACGGTTTTTGCATGGCGAGGAGGCTATGCGCGAAGCGCGGCCTCGAGGTGCACATTCTTCGTCGCGACCTCCGGCACTGCAGGGCCACCAGGGCTTGGAAAGAGTTCGTCACCATGTAGGCCGATGAGGGTGGCAAGCAATGAGGAGCCTGGGCGCTGGCTGGATCAAGATGGCAAGGTCGTCTGCGGCTTCTTGACGGCGGTGAACTGCGGATGGAGTTGACCATCATGTCGCCCATGCGAGAGGTGAAGCTGGCATCGGCGAGGGCTACGATGCCTGGGGTTGCCAAAGATCAGATGGAACGCCACGCTGGTGTGAAGGCAGGCCGGGCGCTTGGATGATTTGGCATACCGATCGCCGCGGCCCATCGCCTCCATAGGTGCTTGTGGCTTCGGTCACTTGGTCTTGGATTGGAGTGAGCAAAGGTTATGCAGAGACTTGGGAGTAGATGGATTGGAGTGGTGGGGCGCTTTTATTATATGAGAGTCCAAACTCACAGTATTCACATCGTGCTAGCTCTATTGTGCTTCTCCAATTAATTCCTCTCGCATGTAATTGAGGATGCATCATTGCCCGCTCAATGTCTCGGAACCGCTACCCTCTTCCTCCTTGGCATTCAAGCACCTATGGACCCGGCCGACGACGAGGTGCCTATGGTGACTTCAGAAATTTCAAGATGATAGTGCCGTGCGTGTGTGCGTTCATAGGGGTGAGTGTATGCACGTGTGTATGAGCGCTTCTGTCTGTACTGTGTCAAGAAAACATAAATGCGTGTCAAAAAGAGACTAGTCAGTATACAAAATATTGTGCACCTCGGAGAGGAAAATGATAGAACTAGTACGTATTTATTTACGGTGCAGATTCACTCATTTTGCTCCATATGTACTCCGCCTCGTGTAGTCTAGTCACTTGTTGAAATCTCTAGAAGGGCAAATACTCCTTTACGGTTTACAGGTGGCTATACTAGCAAGTAGTTGTAATGCATTTAGTACAATAGTGGGCTCACATAGCAATTTTGTCTCATGCAAGAGCCTCGGCTATATGCGTGCTCAATGTTTTCAATCGCAACGCTCGGTTTCGCTTGGCTCTTCGCCTATTCGAGAAGACGAACAATGATGTTACTACTATCGCTTCTACAAAGGTCGAATCCATCGCTTGATGTCCATTCATCATGAGCGGGACGGATAGCTTGTTGTAGAAGTACTAGTAAGCAAAAGCCTGTCCTTGTTTGCGAAAGCAAATCAAGGCGCATGGGCGTAGGGAGAAGGCGTAGTAAAATCAAGCTTCTCCTCACAATGAAGTTGACGCGACACATCATAGCACCGCCCCACATGCTTGCCTCTAAACTTAATAAAGACCCGCATAAGTACAATATATTTGCTGCAACCTCTAACATTTACCCACCAAATTTAAAATATATGTGGTCAGATGCATCGCTCGATGCAGAGGCCGGGGAGTCCCCCCTTTTCGAAAAAAAAAACAAATTAAAATATATATTCCTGTGTTGACCAGATGAGTGTGCAAAGTACAACCACCAGGGTGACAGGTTGGGCCAGAAGACTATTTTAATTTTTTTTAAACTTCGAGACGGCCACATAGCATGGAGCCGACCCCAACGATTTTAAGCTTACAGGCACGGTACACGCTATCCTAGACTATTCTAGACATGAAACTGCCACACGAGCGTCCGGGCTGCGCTTGGCTCTTCCCTCTTCGGAAGTCGAACAATGATGGAGTACTACCGCAGACCGGAGGAGTACTACAAGACGCTTTCGCCATCTCGACACCGATTGAACTGCTGCATGTCCACCGCTGGCGGGAGGGAGAGCGGTAGCGAAAGCTTCTCCTAGTCTTGCCAGCCACCACGCCATGGGCGAGGGAGGGCGCCCGCCTTATGGCGCAGTATGACAGGTGGGCCCGACAGTGTGTGGCGAACTCCGTCATACAGCCCAAAGGCATGTGCAGTTAAGTCCGCGAGGGAGAGGATAATCAAACTTCACGTTGATGTACGAGTTGACGCGACACATCAAAGCACTGCACTCGATATATTTCAATAATTTGCGTTTACCGATGCATTAATTACAACGCATGCATGCATGCCGTGACTTCTTTTGATACTTGCATGTGTTGATTTAATGCACCTTGAAGTAGTACTCCCTCCGTTCCTAAATATAAGTCTTTGTAGGGATTCCATTATGAATTACATATGGATGTAGTATATAGATGCATTTTAAGTGTGGATTCATTCATTTTGCTCCGTATGTAGTCCACCTAGTGAAATCTCTATAAGGACTTACATTTAGGAACGGAGGGAGTATAAAATATGTGACAGTAAAGCTTTGTAATACCCCGGCCCAAGTCGAGAGATAATTGTGCACGAGGAGGGCAAGATCATGCACTTAACAGAAACAGGACCCGACGATGGAGCTCTCTAAGGTCTCGATGGACCTCACCATGCTCCATCGCCTTTGTGCCTCCGCCTTTGACGCCTCCAGGTATGAGGTTCAATACACCTCGTCTGCTCGGCTGATTGAGCAAGGTGCTGGTTTCTTGATTGATGTGCTGTTCGATTGATTTCGCAGCAAGGGAGGGCACTGGCCTGCGTGGGATCGCCGCTGTCGAAGCGCTTCGGGAACCAGCTCGCTGGTGGTGGACTCCATCCTTTCGTCGGTGAGGGTGGAGTGCCCGCACGAAGGCTGTGGGCTCTACGTCACTTACCACAAGCTCGCCGATCACCAGAGCGTGTGTCCGCTCGCACCCTACAAATGCCCCGTGCCCGCTTCACGGCCACGGGCGTCCGCCGCCAGCTCTACCACCACATCAAGACCGCGCATCCCATGCCCGTGCATGGATCCAAGACGGCAAGGTGCTCCAGCTGCAAGTGCCACCGCCGGAGCCACAGTTCTTGCTATTCGCGGAGGAGGACCACCGCTTTTTTCTTTGGTCGGGCATGCTCGACATCGGGCGCTACTTATCGCCGTCGGTTTCCATTATCTGATCGAGCGGGGGCGCATCTAATCGCCGCAAGACCATTTGGCCAACTCAGGGCGAACGGCCCGCCGGGGGAGCCCAAAGGCACGACCGACGCCATCAAGGTGGAAATGGAGGTGACAAGCAGCAAGGATCCCGGCGACGTCGACGTGCAGGAGCTGACCTTCTTGACAGTTCCGCCCAAGCTACTGGCCGGGGCTAAGCTTGTGTCCCTCCACATTCAGATTGACAAGCTCACGTCCTAAATGTTTTGACAGTGCCTTCTATTTATCTTAGTAATATGCTAATATAGGGATTACCTTGGTCTACTTTAGCTTAAGAAATGGTGGGTTTTGGTGGCGACAGCAATTACTTGACATCGATCAAGAATTTCAAACAAATGAATCGGATATTTTGTGTCTGTTGGATATAAAGTTCCTTTGGGTAAGAAGTACTACTTGTCATAAAAATGGATAAAAGGAGATGTATGTAGACGTATTTTAGTTCTAGATACGTCCCGTTTTATCCATTTTGATGAAAAACACTCCCTCCGTTCCACAATACATGCCTTCCATTTGTCAAAATATAGATGTATCTAGACATGTTTTAGTATATAGGTATATCCATGATAGAGCCAATCAGATGGTTGAGAACACTACAATTCGTAGCTACAGATGCGTGTGTGACTCCCAGATGCAGAGGCCGGGGGTTATCGTCCTCCTTTTCGAGAAAAAGCAGACGCGTGTGTGAGAGGACGAGTGCGTGCGTGCACCTCTTCTCTTCCTCAGATAACGCATTACTAAACTTAGAGTACAAGTTTTTGTGGGTGGCACGATGGTGCGTAAGTAGAAGTCCCGAGAGATAGGTTTAATAATGCGTTCGAAAAAGGACTAGCCTAGAGCTCGCCACTGCTATTCCTCGTTTAACGCCCCCATTAACCGTAAGATATGTATACGACGGTGCCGGTTATTGCACGCATACGCAGTAGATTCCTCCTTCCCGGTTTATGGTGAGTGGTGGAATATTTTTGTAGTTTGCAAAAGAGCCTAATTAATGCTCTTGTTTTTCTCAAAAATTATGTTTATCAATGCATTAATTGTAATGCATGCATGCATAAAGTACATGCATTGGTCAATTTTCTCTTAATACTTGCATGCAATGATTTAATGCACCTTGGAATCTGAACATGTGTTGGGGAACAACCAAATTGAGCCTTATAAAATGCAAAAACTAAAATTTTGAGATAAGCCCTATAAAACCGGAAAGGAGGGAGTAGAAAAGAAGTACTCCATCCGGAATAGTGCCACACTTCAAACTTGAACCGTCAATAAATTTTGAGCTTGCGTCTCGTCACATTCCAAATTACTCCACGCTATATTGAATTGCAAACCTGTTCACACCAATCACAACAACGGTTTCCCACTTAGGAGCATATTAGTACCACGCTATATTGAATTTCGAACCTATTCACACCGATCACAACCTAAACGGTTTCCCACTTAGGAGTGTATTAGTACTCGGTTATAAATACTAGTATGCCAAGATGACTGCACATTCCTTATCAACTCCTCATCCACAAAAACAAACAAGTCATTCAAAGCATCCTTCCTTGCGCTCGCCATGGCCAGCGTGGAGTTCTGGGTCGAAAGATTGCCACCGTGGAGAGGCGAGCATGGAAGCGGAAGCACGAGAGATGTCCCGCCTCGCTGCGAGAGCAGCCGACATGTCCCGACGCTACGGAAGTAGCAGCACAGAGGTCCCGCCGCCACTGGCGAAGTAGCACGGAGGTCCCGCTGGCCGATGCAAAGCAGATTGGTCCGGCCGCGCCGCGGAAGCAGCAAAGATGTCCCACCGCGCCACGAATGTAGCAGAGATGTCTGCGCTGCCAAGCGCGTTCGGGAAAATTTCTCGCAGCAAAGCGACGATCACAGGTGCATGCATGCGATCTTCCATAGCCGATGGATCAGATCTCCGGCTTGGCGAGGTTGCGGACGACGTGAAAGCCTCGCTTGAACAGGCTACGGCATCATCCGGCAACTAAGGGAGGGCAATGAGAGGCTCCGGCCGAGCGTGACTCGCCGAGGGAGAAGATCGTCCAATTGCGTGCATCAGCAGGAGGAGACCAAAGGTGCCTTGTTGAAGAGGACCGCATCATCGTCAAGAAACTTATGGACGAGAATGACATGCTCCGCAACGAGCGCCAAAGGCTGGTGGAGGAATCCGTGGATGTTCTCAAGCAAAGTCTCGAGGACACGAAAGAGCTCATCGCCGCTCGCCGCAGAGACTAGTTCCCGCGGCCTACAAAGAACGCATCAAGAAAGTAGAGATCAGCGAGCCAGATCCTTGTCTTCCTTCTTCTTTTGCCCTTGTGTATTTCGGGCGTAGCCGCATCCGCTTTTTTAATTATCTTTCTAATTATGTAAGACAATTAATCGCCCTTATTTTTCTCGTGGGAGATCAATGTTGCGAGGCTGGAATGAAGAAAACTCTTGCCGTGGGCATCTCGGGCGTTGATGTTCTTCTAGTTGTCGCTTGGGCTTCCTTCAGTTTCCTGGTTTCTTTTGATGTAATAATCGGTTTAGGATGTGGATTGTGTCGCCGGTTGTGAAATGCTGGGTTCTAGCACGGATGTTTGGCCTTTGTTGGCCTCTTGGGATGTTGCGATTTCAACTGGTAGCTTTTAGTCCTTCGTGTTAGGTCGGAGTTGTGCGAACTTCTTGTGAATTGTGGTGGTTTTCAATGAAAATCGGAAGGGCAAGCCCTTCTTTGATCAAAAAGAAAATAATCGCCCTTATATATTCATCGGTCTTGCTATAAGTCGCAGAGATGCTATAGGTCCGTCGGATCTTACATCAAGATCCGTGCTTTGATTTTCTTTTTTCTCTCTTAAATCTCAAATGAGTGAGACATAGCCACGCCATTAAACAGAGGCTCGGGCGCCATTAATGGAGACCTTGGGAGAGAGGTGAACGGCAGATGGAGGTCAAAGGGCTCTCCTCCCGATAAGCACGCCATAGGGTCCGATCGCACGCCTCGTGACTCAAATAGCTACCCCGCACGACGCCTCCTAGCTAATAAAAATGGGGATGCGTATGCACGTAAATGGTACTAGTAAGTAGAACGCCTACGGTTTCAATAATACTTGTGTTTCCAATTGTAACGTGACATCACTTGTTCCAAAATGACTTTGTTGATTGTTAATGTGTGCGCCAAGAAATCGGATCGCAAATTTACCACAAAGATGTTGGTGCCATGTCATGGGACCAAGCCAAGTTTCATTATTTTCATGCATGTTTTGGATTTACAGGAATTAAAAACTAAGTTTCTCAATGTTTGCAACCCAGCCACGACGCCTTGTAATTTTGAATTTCATTCCCATTTCTTGCATGGAACCTAGAAATTTACCCGAGGACAACAATGTGATTTTCAACCAACTTTGGTGCACCGGAACATGTGCTTGTATTTCAAATTTGAATTATGCACACAAAGGTGACACGCTCCTCCCGTAACCACGAGCCTTCTTGAGAGAAGCTCCGATTTGCAAGAAGCTTATACCAAAATTTGTTCCTATTCGCCAATTTTTTTACCACGGCATGGTACTACCATGACATGACACCATGCCAAGTTTCATGATTTTAAAACCAAGTTTCTCAATGTTCTCGACCCAGCCACGATGCCCAGGATGTTTGAATCTTATTCTCATTTTTTGCATGGGACCTACTCCTCCTTCCATCTATATAGGGCCTAATGTGTTTTTCAAGACAGCCTTTGACTATTGACAAGATTAATAGCACATGAGATGTATACTATGAAAATTATATTATTGGAAGCTCCTTTGACATACAAATTTGAAGGTATGCTTTGTGTAAGTTGCATGTCATATATTATTGCTCTAATGTTTGGTCAAAGTTAGCCTCGAAAAACGCATTAGGACCTATATAGATGGAAGGAGGTAGTAGAAATTCACCCGAGGACACAAATGTGATTTTTCAACCAACTTTGGTGCACGGGAGCACGTGCTTGTAGTTCAAATTTGAATTATGCACATTAAATGAGCAAAAACTCAATTAATGTGTAAATAAGGCCAAACGAAGCCGGAATAATTCCAAAATTTAACAAGGCACTCATGTAGTTCTATGTTGCCTTTGTAAATAAACTCAAGGGGGACAACGTATATCGTTCCACACTCAAAGGTGGCACGCTCCTCTCGTAACCACGAGCCTTCTTGAGAGAAGCTTCGTTTGCAAGAAGCTTATACCAAAATCTGTTCCTTATTCGCCATTTTTTACCACAACATGGTAGTACCATGACATGACATCCATGCCAAGTTTCATGATTTTCAGACGTGTTTTGGATTTACAAGAATTCTAAAACCAAGTTTCTCAATGTTCTCGGCCGAGCCACGATGCCCAGATGTTTTAATTTTATTCTCATTTCTTGCATGGGACCTAGAAATTCACCCGAGGACACAAATGTGATTTTTCAACCAACTTTGGTGCACGAGAGCATGTGCTTGTAGTTCAAATTTGACTTATGAACATTAAATGACCGTAAACTCAATTAATGTATAAAACGACAAACGAACCCAGAATAATTCCAAAATTTAACAGGGCACTATTGTAGTTCTATGTTGCCTTTGTTAAGAAACTCAAGGGCGGGGGAGCGATATCGCTTCACACTCAAAGGTGGCACGCCCTCTTAGAACCACGAGCTTCCAAATCGCCCAATTTTTTACCACAACATGTTAGTGCCATGACATGACACCATGCCAAGTTTCATGATTTCAAATGAAGTTTTGGATTTACATGAATTTAAAATCTAAGTTTCTCGATGTTCTCGGCAGAGTCATGATGCCCAGATGTTTGAATTTCATTCTCATTTCTTCCATGGGACCTAGAAATTCAACCAAGGACACACATGTGATTTTTCAACCCACTTTGGTGCACCGAAGCATGTGCATGCAATTCATATTTGGATTATGCACATTAAAAGTCCAGAGACTCAATTAATGTATAAACGGCCAAATGAACCCGAAATAATTCCAAAATTTAACAGGGCACTCATATAGCTCTATGTTGCCTCCAGAATAAAATCAGGGGGAGGCAGCATATATCATTTCAAGACACAAAGGTGACACGTTCCTCTCTAACCATGAGGCTTGTTGAGAGAATCTCCGGTTTTGCAAGAGGCTTATACCAAAACTTGTCCCAATTCAGCCAAAATTATACGTGATGAAAACAGGGTTTAGATTATCCCAAACATCTCGCTACCTAGACCTATAATGTACTATGATTTGAATTCAACATAAAATGGATACAAATATTTGAATTGGAGAGCGTATGGTACATGTACTTCATAGTGAAATATGATTACTGCTATATGCATGTCCTTTCGTTATCAAGATAATATTTAAATTATTGTATAACTTGACAACAATCGTATTCAAATAAGGAAAATTGATTCAAATTTAGTCCATATGGTAGACGACAATATATATGTTCACATGGTGGAGTAAAATGTTCATATATGATGGAAGATCAAATGTACGACTACATCAATTATAAACCGCAAGTTCACCTAATGATATATTCGAATTCAACATAACATGGATTCAAAAATTGAAATTCGAGATCATGGCATCTGTGAATCATATAAAAGGGACATTACTCTTTCTTTGGTGGGAATTGATTTGTTTTTGTTGTTGTTGAGGGAAGTGCGAATCGATTTGGTAATCGTAAGCAGGTAATCTTGTTCTCCGATTTTTTTACATTTTTCTTGTAGTTTTTTCAATGGCATCTATAGCAATACAGTAAAAGGGGACATGACTCTCTTGTGTATTCTATGAATTGTTTTTTCTCACATTAAGTTTTTTCTGCCGAACAAGGAATCCGCACCTTGTTATCCTGAAATTTTCAAGCTCGAGTATCTTTTGTCTCACCTGCTTTGAAACTCCCGCTTCTTCAACCCGCTACGCCGCCTTTGTTATCCCGAAATTTGACGCCCACAGAACTCCTCCTCATCCAAATCGCTCCCACGGCCCACACACGCCGAAATCCCCTTCTACCCCTTAGCCGGAAATGAAGCTCCACGTCGCGGTGTCAAAACCGGTGGGGGTATCTTTGGTAACTTACCCTACATTTCGGACAAGCGCGGCCCCAAAGCTTGGCCTCCTCCCTCCTCCCCATTCATACACCGAGGCCGCCAAAACTTGAAACCCCACGCCTCCGCCGGCCTCCCGACCGCCGCCACCGGGAGACTCTTCCCCGACTCACGTCCCACCGCAATAGCTCGCTGTCCCTCATCCACCGCACCGGATGAGGATCCGTTATCGATGTCGTTGTCCCGCCGGATCAGCCGCCCCGTCCTCCACCTCCAAGGAGCTGCCCCGACGTTCGCCTCGTCTATCGCGCCACCTCAATCCCCACAAAGGCCGCCTTGACCTGCCCCATCGAACCGGGCAGAAGACCTCACCAATTCCTCCGGCGAAGCCGAGGCCAACTCGGCGCCACCAAGGAGGTTCTGTAGACTCACCGCTGCATTTTATCTTTTATTCGATCTCACGGGCTGCCGGTGCTCGATACCGAAAGTGCATACATGGCGTCTCCATCGACGGCGCCGTCGCCGCCGCCACATCATCCACGGCGTCTCTCCCCATGTCGTTGCTTCCTCGGCAGCCGACTTCCACAACGGCACTAGCTGCAGCTGCCCGCTCGCCGCTCTGCGGCTCTGTTCGTTCTTTGCCGGTCGCCGCTGACCGCTCCCGCTGCTTCGTTCGCTGCTTTCGCTCTTGCTCTCGCTATGCTTGTTGCTGCTCGCGACGCACCAACGGCAGCTACAGGAGTTGCTGCTTTAGCACTCGTCAGCGGTGCTATCGCACGACTTGCTCTCTGCTAGTGCATTCCCTGCTCGAGCGTCTGCTGATTTAGATCACTGCTTCTCTGCTACTAGTGCTCGAACGCCATAAACATCTATTGTAATGCTCTGTTACTAGTTCAATCAGTTTCGATAGTAAAATTCCGTTTCGATTGTGAAGTTCATTTTCTTCAGTTAAGTTCAGAGTGAACAGTACTTACATCATCTGTCGAAGCGGCCGTGGCGCGGCTGATGCGTTTTACATCTAGCACTTTTTGGTGATGTATTTTACATCATCTATTGCGTATGATATTAGGGTCCCACTTCAGATTAACATTGTTCCGCCTTTGTCATGCTTCAGCCTCGTCATTTGTACACCTTAGCGGAGCTGCTCCAACGACGGAACCGGCCCATCACAACGGAGTAGTACCCTCGGCGCCGCTTTCCAGAGGCCTCGGATCTTCTTCCCCGCCCGACAAATACACCAAAGATCATCACCATCCTCCACGCCCAACCCAATGATGCCGAGGTCCACAAGGCTATGCCAAAGAGGTTGTACACACATCGCAACACTTTGTTTCTCCATTCCTCTGTTCTTAAAATTCATGATAGCAAAACACCCAGGATGACTGAAATACTAAGTTTCCAAAAGCTCTGTTTTGCACGTCAATTCATATAATATTACTGAGTTTTTCCTGCCCCTCGCATTAATAGAATCCTCCAATTCTAAGGAGCCCTTACAGATTTACTTCATTTCAGATTGGCGCCAAATAAAACTCCGTGTGTTATGTCCTCGCTCCTCGCCATGTCCGCTATCCACCCCACCCGAGGTGCACCATCGATAGAAGTTGCTCACCGAAAGGTAGATCCCCCGCAGACTTTCTTTGGCCGCCTCAGATCATCTTTCCCCTGTTGTTGCCACCACGCCTAACCGTGATTACCATCATCGATCGAAAGCAGATGAACCCGAGGACTACATGAAAGACGGAAGAGAGGTCGCAGCCTTTTCGTGTTTGCTTACGTTATACATCGGTTATTATTACCGCTACTTTATCATTCAATCTTGAGTTTTGAATTGCCCATGGGTCTCATATCGAGCCAAAGAACGAATAGTATCTATCTACTATCCGGTTCTTCCGGGGTCTTCTATGTGGTTCATGTTGGGTGGGCAACAAACAATAGATGATCCATTGTCTATCTTTTAAACTGAAGCTATAATCTACCCGCTATCATTAGTTTTGGATCCATCCACCTGCTTGCTACCATCAGTCTTGATTTTTGCATGCACCCCTTAGGCCTTACAAAATCTAACTATTTTTATTATGCATGTCGACATCGTACACAATCGCATCGAACATGTAGAGAAAAAGAGAAGACCGCTATGCGTGCGAATATAATGTCATGCAGACGCTGCTCCATGGTGGGCGAAGTGGCCCCCCTCTCCCGCATTTCCAGATTGTATTCCAGAGGAAGATAACTGTTCATATGGAGATTCAGAAGGAGCCGACCACGCCTGTTTACCACCTGAGGTGTTTGCTCTAACCTAACATGCTGATGTTGGTCATATCATGCATATGGCGCCTTGCATTGCTTACATTATACATCTTATATGTCATCAGCTTAGTTTAGATTTGCTTTGTGTGAATGCCACCTGTTTGGTTTCTATATCATACTCCCACCATTCCTAAATATTTGTCTTTTAGAGATTTCAACAAGTGACTACGTACTGGAACAAACCGAGTGAATCTACACTCTAAAATATGTCTATATACATCCGTATGTGGTAGTCCATTTGAAATCTCTAAAAAGACAAATATTTAGGAACGGAGGGAGTATATGGGAATTATGCAATGCCATCTTCTTTAGCTGTGCATCATATACGTGAATCATGCAATGCCATCCTATTTAGCCACCATCGATATGTGAATTGTATCGTACATATTTTTTTCCATAATGTATTCCATTTGTCAACAATGTTTATACATTCATCTACTCCTCCTGTGCATCAGCCATTTGAGTCGGTCATGGGAAAACTGGAGGAAAACAAGGTCTTACGAGCAACAAGCTACACCGTCGATGCTGATTTCTTGTTGGTTACATATAGCTCCTCAGAGGAGGATTCAGAGAGAGATGACCAGTCGTATCCCCCCCCCCCCCGAGGTGCATGCTCTAACTTGGCTAGGTTATATTGCTCATATCATGCATATGGTGTCTTGCATTGCCATGCCATCTGCTTAGATTAGACATGCTTTGTGTGAATGCCTCCTGTTTGCTTTCTATATCAGATATGCGAATTATGCAATGCCATGTTTTTCAGCCGGTTATCATATATGTGAATTATGCACCGCCATGGAGCCGTGCATCATATATGTGAATTATCTCATGCCATCTTTTTTTTCATTACGTATTCCATTTGTCGACAATCATGTGTATATTGAACTACTCTTCATGTGTATCAGCCATTTGAGCGGTTATGGAAAAATCTAGAGTGAAAACAAGGTCTTCAGAGCAGGTGCAATGGTACCAGCTTGAAGCATATATCTCGATGGTTACAGTGGAGCTCCTCGGAGGAGGATTCAGAGATGATGACCAAATCCTATATCTCACCCGAGGTGTATGCTCTAAGTTGCAATGTTTATATTTCTCATATGATGCATATGGTGTCTTGCATTGCTTAGTTTAGACATCATATGCACAATATTGAATTCTATCTCGCTTAGTTTAGAGATCATACATGAAAAGTGCCTGCTTAGTATATGAATTCAAGAAGTCAAGGACCGAGGAAGTCCCCGCAGAATTCAGACAAGATTTTCTTGTGCAATGAAGTTACTGGAGGATTTAAGCGCCAAACAAGAGAAAGTTAATAAGCTTGCTAAGCATCTTGCCAAAGATTATGGGTACCCAAGATATTGTTTCTTGAACTCTTCTAAAGTGGTTTCAGCCTGGACTTGTTTTGTCATGGCGCTTATATGTTGTTGTGTTCCCTATATTTGCACCGGTGGCAAACTTTGATGCCCAAAGTGGATGTAATATGTGTAATAGCCGTGATAGCCTAGCATAAGTTGCTTGCTTATTTATTTCCTTGTTGTCTTGTTTATTTGTATGCTTGTAGTCGGTGCAGTTCTTTTTCCATGGTTTGCTCATCGGGCTGCAATAACCTATTTTTAAAACTAGGCCACAATAACCATGGCCTAATATTTCATCAGAGTGACACTGGCCTCCCACGGGCCGTCAGAAACAGTGGGCCTTCTACGGGCCGTAGAAATAGTAGGCCTTCTACGGGCCGTAAAAACATTGGGCCTTCTACGTCAGAGAAACAATGGGCCTTCTACGGCCATATCATCAATGGGCCTTATACAGCCGTATGATCGATTGGCCAAACATGGGCCAATAACAGCCGCATTATGGTCGTAACGGGCTAGAGTTGGAATCGTCTGCTCATGGGCCGACCATAACGGGCCATCGTTAATAGGCCGATTTTGATGATGCTATGAAAACGGCCCAACGATTAACGGACCACAAACGGGCCGATCAGAACCACGGGCTGAATTTGGCCCACAAGCGTAAAATGATGAATGGGCCGTAAGTAAACGAATCGCCGGAAATGAGCCCAAGAATAAATGGGCTCGAGAAGGCCGAAGATAACATGGGTCGAAACGCCCAACGGAATAACGGGTCGTTAATGGGTATAAGTGATACACTGTTCATTACGGGCCAGTTTCACCACGTGTCATTAATGGGTGTAAAGTGATACACTGTTCATTGCGGGCCAGTTTCACAACGGGCCGTTAATAGGCCAAGAGTTACATAGGGCCTCATATGGGCCGAAAGACGTCGTGGGCCATACATGGGCCAAAAGTGAAAACGGGCCGAATCATATTGATGGCCCAGATGACGCCATCGACCTAATTCGGATAGGGCGAACGGGCCTTGGGTTAGCGGGTTGTAAATGGGCTATATGCAAACAGGCCGTTAACAGGCTTTCCATGGGCCGGCCCGCCACCTTTTGACCAAGTCAAACGGGTCGGCCTTTTCACAAGAACGGGCCTTTGTTGGGTCGTGCCATGTGTCGACATATCATAGGCGCCTTCTGTCCAATGAGTGGATGACATCTGTCCCAACGATGAGCCGACACGTGTTTCCTCCAGCCAATGATGATTTTACACGTGGAAAATCCCCATTGGTCGGGTCGTTAACGGGTTATCGGATCCAAAACCCGACCCGATAGCTTAACGGCGTTCCGCTGATGGATGCCACGTGTCGGTCACCTTGACGAAAAGCACTTCTCGTGACGCGCGATTTATCGTCATGGAAGTGGACACTTCCGTGATGACAATTTTGGTAATGTCATGGAACACTTCTACGACAAAGACAGTATGACTATCTTGATTCGTCGCCATAAAATCGTCATGGATGTACATGCATGGCAAAAACGCGACTCATCGCGTGACAAACACGTATCATCACGGAAGTGTATTTTTTGTAGTGTTAGGGCTTGGCGGCTCCAGATCGTAAAAACGCGATGATTTCTTCTCCTATTTTTTCTCCCCGAAGCAAATATATAGAGTTGGATTTGGCGCCGGAGGAGCTCAGGGGCCCACGAGGTAGGGGCGCGCCTTAGGGGTGGGCGCACTTCACCCTCGTGATGTGGTGTGGGCCCCTGGTCTTCATCTTTGCAAGGATTTTTATTAATTACAAATAGACGCTCCGTGAAGTTTCAGTCATTCCAAGTACTTTTGTTTACGCATACAATAACACCATGGAAAGTCTCACGAAAACAGCGTTAGTCCGTGTTAGTTCCATTCAAATCATGCAAGTTAGAGTCCAAAACAAGGGCAAAAGTGTTTGGAAAAGTAGATACGCATTTTGAGACGTATCAACTCCCCAAGCTTAAACCTTTGCTTGTCCTCAAGCAATTCAGGCGATAAACTGAAAGTGATAAAGAAAACTTTTACAAACTCCGCTTTGCTCTTGTTGTTGTAAATATGTAAAGCCAGCATTCAAGTTTTCAAAGAAAGATTATGACTAACCACATTTTCAATAACTCTTAGGTCTCATGTTTACTCATATCAATAGCATAATCAACAAGCTTAGCCATAATAATAAATCTCGGATGACAACACTTTCTCAAAACAATCATAATATGATATAACAAGATGGTACCTCGCTAGCCCTTTTCTCGAGACCGCAAGAAAACATAAATGCAGAAAGCACCTTTAAAGATCAAGGACCGACTAGACATTGTAATTCATGGTAAAAGAGATCCATCATAGTCATACCCAATATAAATTAATAGTAATGGATGCAAATGACAACAAGGCTCTCCAAATTAGTGCTTTTTAATAAGAGGGTGATGACTCAACATAAAAAGTAAACAGAAAGGCCCATCGCAGAGGGAAGCAGGATTTGTAGACGTGCATGAGCTCGGTTTTGAAATAGAGATAAATAATATTTTGAGCGGCATACTTTCATTGTCAACATAACAACTAAGAGATGGCGATATCTTCCATGCTACACACATTATAGGCGGTTCCCAAACAGTAATGGTAAAGTTTATACTCCCTCCACCAACAAGCATCAATCCATGACTTGCTCAAAACAACGAAAGTGTCTCCAACTAGCAACAGTCCTAGGGGGAGTTTTGTTTGCAATTATCTTGATTTAGTTTGCATAAAGCATGGACTTGGGCATCCCAAAGGACCAGCCATTTTCTCGTGAGTGAGGAGCGGAGTCCACTCCTCTTGAGAATAACCCGCCTAGCATGGAAGATAAGGGCAGCCCTAGTTGATACATGAGCTATTCGAGCATACAAAATGTAATGTTTATTTGAAGGTTTAGAGTTTGGCACATACAAATTTACTTGGAACGGCGGTAAATACCGCATATAGGAAGGTATAGTGGACTCATATGGAATAACTTTGGGGTTTATGGATTGGATGCACAAGCAAGATTCCCGCTTAGTGCAGTGAAGGCTAGCAAAAGACTGGGAAGCGACCAACTAGAGAGCGACAACATCATGAACATGCATTAAAATTAATAAACATTGGATGCAAGCATGAGTAGGATATAATCCACCATGAACATAAATATCGTGAAGGCTATGTTGATTTTGTTTCAACTACATGTGTGAACATGTGCCAAGTCAAGTCACTTAAATCATTCAAAGGAGGATACCACCCCATCATACCACATCACAACCATTTTAATAGCATGTTGGCACGCAAGGTAAACCATTATAACTCATAGCTAATCAAGCATGGCACGAGCAACTATGATCTCTAATTGTCATTGCAAACATGTTTATTCATAATAGGCGTAATCAGAACGATGAACTCATCATATTTACAAAAACAAAAGAGGACGAGTACATACCAGCAATTCTCATCACAGTCAGTCAATCAAATAAGTCATCATAAATGCCTTTCACTTGAACCACCTAACGGTGTGAGTAATAATAAGAGTGCACGTGCATTGGACTAAGATGGAACCTGCGAGCATTCAATAAATAGGAGAAGACAAGGCAATATGGGCTCTTGGTTAAATCAACAATAATGCATATAAGAGCCACTTCAACAATTTAATAATAGTCTTCTCCTATCGACCCCCAAAGAAAAGAAAAGAAATAAAAACTATTTACATGGGAAAGCTCCCAACAAGCAAACGAAAAACGGGAAATATTTTTGGGTTTTCCTATTTAATTACTACTACTTCAGCAAGAAAGTAAACTAGCTAGAAGCTATTACTAATTTTTTTTTTGTTTTTCTTAAGGTTTAACAAACACACAAGAAGAAAGCAAGAAAAAGAAAATAAATTAGCATGGATATTACAGTGAAAGAGTATGAGCACCGACATCTAGCAATGAGTGTGTAAACATAAATGTAATGTCGGTGAGAAATACGTACTCCCCCAAGCTTAAGCTTTTGGCCTAAGTTGGTTCATTGCCAAGGATGGCCTGCTGGATACCCATAGGTGTAGCTGGGGTCGTACTGCGATGAAGAGGACTCGATCGCCATCGGTGGCAATCATCTCCGGATCCCACTGGTAATTAGACTGTCGTGGAGGCTCAAATTGTGGTTCCGGCTCCGGGGCTGTTGTAGGGTTCCGGTAGGCTTGAATGGCAGCCCACGGAGCGAGATACAGACCTTCAGATAAATTAAACAAGGAAGGAGCAGGCAAGGTAATAGTCTTAGGGTGATGTTTATGAAAGAACAATTTGTATTTAAGCTCCCCTTCCCTATTCTTAACAATAAAGTCATGCGCTAACACACTCTTATAATCAAAATAAGCATTGGGCAACAATTTTTCTTCTTTCTCATAGAGCCTAATAGGTATGTTATAATGCGCAGCTAGGCATGAAGCATAAATACCTCCAAAGATGGGGCCCTTTGTACGGTTCAAACTTAACCGTTTAGCAATAATTCCGCCCATACTAACAGTGTTATCACGGAATAAACCACGGAACAAGATGATAATATCAGGAACACTAAGGTTTCCACAGTTCCCGCGACCAATTAAGTAACGACTAGCAAATATAGCAAAGTAGCGTAAAACAGGAAAACGTATGCTAGTGATTCTTGCATCGGAAACCTTCCTGGTTTCCCCCACAGTAATGGTGTCAATAAACCCGTCCACATCCTTACGATGTGGTTCATCTAAGGTACGCTCAAAAGTACTTTGCAAACCTTGCAAAATTCATCTAGTGGCATCTTCTTAACAACATCATATAAATGAAACTCTACTAAAGGAGGTGTTTCCTTAGGAAAATAGTAGAAGTTTTACACAAAAGTATTGGTGAGTAAGAGATACTGATGTCGTTGGTCGTGGAGGAAGTCGGTGAGGCCAGCATTCTCAGCCAATGAATAGAAATCATCATAAATCCCGGCTTTTCTCAAGAAATCATCGGAAGGCCATTCACATGGCCGGACCTCCGCAGTGCGAGGCAAATTATATTTGGGCCTCTGTGCTTCTTCATTTTGATTTTCTTTCGAGCTTCGGCTCGACAAGCCCCTCAACAATCTCTTCATTATTTTCTGAAAAATTCTGAAATTTTTAGTAACTTCAAACAAAAGTGAACCAAGCTTCAATAAAATTGATAGCAACTACTCTTTTAAGTGCCTAGAGACTATATCATGCAGTAGAACTACTTGGAACCATAAAAATTTGGCATGCAAGCTCAAGAACATGGTCACCTAGGCAGCACAAATTTGCAATGAATAAAGCACTAGAGCAAACACTAATTGGACCAATGGAGGAGTCAAATTCCAAGGAACAATCTCCCCAAGCAGTTTTGTGAGAAGTGCTTTGAGCAAGGAGATTGAAAATCGCAGCAAAATGAGCTAGAACTCGTGCTTGAGCTGGATATTGGTGTTTGTGGGAGGAAGAAGGAGTGTATGGGTGCAGGAATAAGTGGAGGAGGGCCACCGTGGGCCCACGAGGCAGGGGGCGCGCCCTGGGGGGTAGGGCGCGCCCTCCACCCTCGTGGCCAGGTGGTTGACCCCCCTGCTGTGTTCTCAGTTCCAGAAATCCTCAAATATTCTAGAAAAAATCATATTCCATTTTCAGGGCATTTGGAGAACTTTTACTTTCGGGGTATTTTTATATTGCACGGATAAATCAGAAAAATGCATGTAAAAATACTATTTTTACTTTATTTCAACTAAATAATGTAAAGTAGAAAGAGGGTACAGAAGGTTGTGCCTTCTAGTTTCATTCATCTCATGCTCATCAAAAGGAATCCACTAACAAGGTTGATCAAGTCTTGTTAACAAACTCAGTCCGAATAACATGAAACCGGAGAAATTTCGAATAACACTATGTTACCTCAACGGGGATATGCACATCCCCACTAATAAGAATATCATATTTTTTTCTTTATAGTAGGTAGAGGAAATTCAAAACCTCCAAATATAATCGATGGAATTTTTCCAATAGAGTTGATACTATGAACTTGAGGTTGTTTCCTCGGAAAGTGTACCGTATGCTCATTACCATTAACATGAAAAGTGACATTGCCTTTGTTGCAATCAATAACAGCCCTGCAGTATTCAAAAAAGGTCTTCCAAGAATAATAGACATTCTATCGTCCTCGGGAATATCAAGAATAACAAAGTTCGTTAAAATAGTAACGTTTGCAACCACAACAGGCACATCCTCACAAATACCGACAGGTATAGCAGTTGATTTATTAGCCATTTGCAAAGATATTTCGGTAGGTTTTAACTTATTCAGATCAAGTCTACGATATAAAGAGAGAGGCATAACACTAACACCGGCTCCCAGATCACATAAAGCAGTTTTAACATAGTTTCTTTTAGTGGAGCATGGTATAGTAGGTACTCCTGGATCTCCAAGTTTCTTTGGTATTCCACCTTTAAAAGTATAATTAGCAAGCATGGTGGAAATCTCAACTTCCGGTATCTTCCTTTTATTAGTGACAATATCTTTCATATACTTAGCATAAGGATTCATTTGAGCATATCGCTTAGTCGACACGCAAAAAGATAGGTCTAATCATTTGACAAAGTGCTCAAAATCCTCATCGTCCTTTTTCTTGGATGGTTTGGGAGGAAAAGGCATGGGTTTCTAAACCCAAGGTTCTCTTTCTTTACCATGTTTCCTAGCAACAAAGTCTCTCTTATCATAACATTGATTCTTTGATTGTGGGTTATCAAGATCAACAGCAGGTTCAATTTCTACATCATTATCATTACTAGGTTGAGCATCATCATGAACATCATCATTAACATTTTCACTAGGTTCATGTTCATTACCAGATTATATTTCAGCATCAGAAATAGAAATATCGTTTGGATTCTTAGGTGGTTCAGCAATAGGTTCACTAGAAGCATGCAAAGTCCTATCATTTTTCTTTTTCTTCTTTTTAGAAGGACTAGGTGCATCTATATTATTTCTTTGAGAATCTTGTTCAGTTCTCTTAGGGTGGCCTTCAGGATACAAAGGTTCCTGAGTCATTCTACCAGTTCTAGTAGCCACTCTAACAGCATAATCATTTTTCTTACTATTCATTTCATTGAGCAAATCATTTTGAGCTTTAAGTACTTGTTCTACTTGAGTGGTAACCATAGAAGCATGTTTAGTAATGAGTTTAAGTTCACCTTTAACATTGGCCATGTAATTACCCAAGTGTTTAAGCATACTGGAATTGTATTTCAATTGTCTACCAAAATAAGCATTAAAAATTTCTTGCTTAACCATAAAATTATCAAACTCATCTAGGCATTGGCTAGCAAACTTAGTAAGAGGGATTTCAGCTCTATCATATCTATAGAGAGAATTTACCTTTACTACACCGTGTCGGGTTATCAAGACCATGAGGTTCTTCAATAGGTAATGGATTAAGATCATATGTTTCTTCAACAAAGTGTAGATTAAGACCATGTATTTCTTCAATAGGAGGTAAATTCTTAACATCTTCAGCTTTTATACCTTTTTCTTTCATAGATTTCTTTGCCTCTTGCATATCTTCAGGACTGAGAAATAGAACACCTCTCTTCTTCGGAGTTGGTTTAGGAATAGGTTCAGGAATTAGCTCAGGAGCTGGCTCAGGAAGTGTCCAATTATTTTCATTTGTCAACATATTATTCAATAGAATTTTAGCTTCATCTGGTGTTCTTTCCCTGAAAACAGAACCAGCACAACTATCCAGGTAATCTCCGGAAGCATCGGTTAGTCCATTATAAAAGATATCAAGTATTTCATTTTTCTTGAGGGATGATCAGCAAAGCATTAAGTAACTTGGGAAGCCTCCCCCAAGCTTGTGGGAGACTCTCTTCTTCTATTTGCACAAAATTGTATATATCCCTCAAAGCAGCTTGTTTCTTATGTGCAGGGAAATATTTAGTAGATTAGTAATAAATCATATCATGGGGACTACGCACACATCCAGGATCAAGAGAATTAAACCATATCTTAGCATCACCCTTTAATGAGAACGGAAATATTTTAAGGATATAGAAGTAGCGAGATCTCTCATCATTAGTGAACAAGGTGGCTATATCATTTAATTTAGTAAGATGTGCCACAACAGTTTCAGATTCATAGCCATGAAAAGGATCAGATTCAACCAAAGTAATTATATCAGGATCACAGAGAATTCATAATCCTTATCGGCAAACAGATAGGTGAAGTAGCAAAAGCAGGGTCAGGTTTCATTCTATCTTTAAGAGATTGCTTATTCCATTTAGCTAATAATCTCTTGAGCTCATTTCTATCTTTGCAAGCTAAAATAGCTAAAGAAGCTTCTTTATCAAAAACATAACCCTCAGGAATAAAAGGCAGGTTTTCATCATCACTTTCATCAATACAATCAGTTTCCATACCTCCCCTCGTAGTTGAGGGATAAATTGTTGTCTTAGCGTCTTTCAAGTTCTTCATAGTGACCAGCAGATACAAATCCAAAGTGACTCAAAGAATAGAGCTATGCTCCTGTTAAGCCGCTTTAAAATAGTCTTGATAACCCACAAGTATAGGGGATCGCAATAGCAGTTTCGAGGGTAGAGTATTCAACCCAGATTTATTGATTCGACACAAGGGGAGCCAAAGAATATTCTCAAGTATTAGCAGTTGAGTTGTCAATTCAACCGCACTGGATAACTTAGTATCTGCAGACAAAGTGTTTAGTAGCAGAGTAATATGATAGTAGTGGTAACGGTAACAAAAGTAACGGTAGCAAAAGTAATATTTTTGGTGTTTTGTAGTGATTGTAACAGCAACAACGGAAAAGTAAATAAGCGGAGAGCAATATGTGGAAAGCTCGTAGGCATTGGATCGGTGATGGAGAATTATGCCGGATGCGGTTCATCATGTAACAATCATAACATAGGGTGACATGTAACTAGCTCCAATTCATCAATGTAATGTAGGCCTCAGATTCCGAATATAGTCATACGTGCTTATGGAAAAGAACTTGCATGACATCTTTGTCCTACCCTCCCGTGGCAGCGGGGTCCTAATGGAAACTAAGGGATATTAAGGCCTCCTTTTAATAGAGTACCGGAACAAAGCATTAGCACATAGTGAATACATGGACTCCTCAAACTATGGTCATCACCGGGAGTGGTCCCGATTATTGTCACTTCGGGGTTGCCGGATCATAACACATAGTAGGTGACTATAGACTTGCAAGATAGGATCAAGAACACACGTATATTCATGAAAACATAATCGGTTCAGATCTGAAATCATGGCACTTTCGGGCCCTATCGACAAGCATTAAGCATAGCAAAGTCATAGCAAAATCAATCTCATAACATAGTGGATACTAGGATCAAACACTAACAAAACTAACTCGATTACATGATAGATCTCATCCAACCCATCACCGTCCAACAAGCATACGATGGAATTACTCACGCACGGCGGTGAGCATCATGAAATTGGTGATGGAGGATGGTTGATGATGACGACAGCGATGAATCCCCCTCTCCGGAGCCCCGAACGGACTCCAGATCAGCCCTCCCGAGAGGTTTTAGGGCTTGGCGGCGGCTCCGTATCGTAAAACGTGATGATTTCTTCTCTCCTATTTTTTCTCCCCGAAAGAAAATATATAGAGTTGGAGTTGGCGTCGAAGGAGCTCCAGGGGGCCCACGAGGTAGGGGGTGCGCCCTAGGGGAGGCGCGCCTCACCCTCGTGGGATGTGGTGGGCCCCTGGTCTTCATCTTTTGCAAGGATTTTTATTAATTCCAAATAGGCGTTCCGTGAAGTTTCAGGTCATTCCGAGAACTTTTGTTTACGCACATAAATAACACCATGGAAAGTCTCAAAAAGCGTCGGTCCGGGTTAGTTCCATTCAAATCATGCAAGTTAGAGTCCAAAACAAGGGAAAAAGTGTTTGGAAAAGTAGGTACGACGGAGACGTATCACATAGCGGTTTGACGAAACACGCTCATATTCATATATCTGAGTATGGTTTCCCTGCAAAACATTGGCGTTAGGGTGACTCTGATGAGTCCTCTATCTATATGAAGCCTTTGGACCATATTAAGCCTTTGGTATAGGGTTTGTCTTCTTCCCAGGTGGTGTCATGATGACATTCACAGGAAGATTCTCAAGACAACTTTTGGGCACCCAGATCTTCTTCAAAGGTGGTCCATTCCTGCAGTTAGTACCAATATACCTGGCAAACACTTCACCATTCTCGATTCTTAAAAAGTTTATGGTTTGCATCGGAGGATTCATCAATGATAATCGGGTTAGCATAAGTGAAGCGAGATAAGGTAGATGGATCCATCGAAGGTCCCTTGCAAAGAACCCATGTGGTTTTGGGGTACTGCTCAGGCTTCTAGTAAGAACCATCAACATTCATTTTCCTCTCGAACCCTACACCCTCTTTCCTAGGGTTCCAGTTCAAAATCTGTTTCTTGAAGACATCACATAGTGTCTGATGCCCTTTGAGACTTTTGTACATTCCTGTTTCAAGCAATGTCTTCAACCTGGCATTCTCATCAGCAATAGTAGTGGTATCCTCAGCAGAGGGGTTAGTTACCACATTAGTTGTTGAAGATATTGCAACAGTAGCAGCAGTAGAACATTCAGCAACAGAGATAGCATTATCATGCTCAAAACAATTTAGACATGGTGGTTCAAATCCTTCCTGAGCAGAACTGATCTGTTGAGCGCGAAGTGACTCGTTCTCCTTTTGAAGATCTTCATGAGCCGATCTCAAGTTCTCAAGCTCTTGCTTCCTTTGAAAATAATCATAGGGCAGCTTTTCATGAGTAGTTCAGAGCATTTCATGACGACTTTCAAGTTCCTCGTACTTAACATGAATATTTTTCATATCTTCAATTAAGGACTGAGTTCGGGTCATTTCCGTGTCCAACAGGTCATCACTTTTGTTGGGGAACGTAGTATTTCAAAAAAAATCCTACGATCACGCAAGATCTATCTAGGAGAAGAATAGCAACGAATGGGGAGAGTGTGTCCACGTACCCTCATAGACCAAAGGCGGAAGCGTTTAGTAACGCAGTTGATGTAGTCGAACGTCTTGCGATCCAACCGATCAAGTACCGAACGCACAGCACCTCCGCGATCTGCACATGTTCAGCTCGGTGACGTCCCTCGAACTCTAGATCCAGCTGAGGCCGAGGGAGAGTTTCGTCAGCACAACGGCGTGGTGATGGTGATGATGAAGTTACCGATGCAGGGCTTCGCCTAAGCACTACGATAATATGATCGAGGTGGAAAACTGTGGAGCGGGGCACCACACACGGCTAAGAAATCAACTTCTGTGTCTATGGGGTGCCCCCTCCCCCGTATATAAAGGAGGGAAGGAGGAGGACGGCCGGCCACAAGGGGCGCGCCCAAGGGGGGATTCCTACTCCTAGTAGGAGTAGGTTTCCCCCTTTCCTAGTCCAAGTAGGAGAAGAAGGAAGGAGGAAGAGGGGAGAAGGAAGGAGGGGGGCGTCGCCCCCTCCTAGTCCAAATCGGACTAGCCCATGGGGGGGGGCGCGGCCACCCCTTGAGTCCCTTGTCTCCTTTCCCGTATGGCCCATGAAGGCCCACTACTTTCCCTGGCGAATTCTCGTAACTCTCGAGTACTCCGAAAAATACCCGAATCACTCAGAACCTTTCCGATGTCCGAATATAGCCTTCCAATATATCGATCTTTACCTCTCGACCATTTCGAAACTCCTCGTCATGTCCGTGATCTCATCCGGGACTCCGAACAACCTTGGGTACATCAAATCACATAAACTCATAATACCAATCGTCATCGAACGTTAAGTGTGCGGACCCTACGGGTTCGAGAACTATGTAGACATGACCGAGACACCTCTTCGGTCAATAACCAATAGCGGAACCTGGATGCTCATATCGGCTCCTACATATTCTACAAAGATCTTTATTGGTCAAACCGCATAACAACATACGTTGTTTCCTTTGTCATCGGTATGTTACTTGCCCGAGATTCGATCGTCGG
The DNA here is from genome assembly GCA_021605145.1 of Aegilops bicornis. NCBI lineage: Eukaryota > Viridiplantae > Streptophyta > Magnoliopsida > Poales > Poaceae > Aegilops > Aegilops bicornis. The sequence continues at coordinate 538,345,197 of CM038675.1, forward strand.
TATCACCATACCTAGTTCAATCTCGTTACCGGCAAGTCTCTTTACTCGTCCCGTAATGCATCATCCCGCAACTAACTCATTAGTCACATTGCTTGCAAGGCTTATTGTGATGTGCATTATCGAGAGGGCCCAGAGATACATCTCCGACAATCGGAGTGACAAATCCTAATCTCGATCTATGCCAACTCAACAAACACCATTGGAGACACCTCAGAGCATCTTTATAATCACCCGATTCACGTTGTGACATTTGATAGCACACAAAGTGTTCCTCCGGTATTCGGGAGTTGCATAATCTCATAGTCATAGGAACATATATAAGTCATGAAGAAAGCAATAGCAATAAACTAAACGATCATAGTGCTAAGATAACAGATGGGTCTTGTCCATCACATCATTCTCTAATGATGTGATCCCGTTCATCAAATAACAACACATGTCTATGGTTAGGAAACTTAACCATCTTTGATTAACGAGCTAGTCTAGTAGACGCATACTAGGGACACTCTGTTTGTCTATGTATTCACACATGTACTAAGTTTCCGGTTAATACAATTCTAGCATGAATAATAAACATTTATCATGACATAAGGAAATATCAATAACAACTTTATTATTGCCTCTAGGGCATATTTCCTTCAGTCTCCCACTTGCACTAGAGTCAATAATCTAGTTCACATCATCATGTGATTTCACACCAATAGTTCACATCTTTATGTGATTAGTTCACATCTCCATGTGACTAATACCCAAAGGGTTTACTAGAGTCAATAATCTAGTTCACATCGCTATGTGATTAACACCCAAAGAGTGATCATGTTTTGCTTGTGAGAGGAGTTTAGTCAACGGGTCTGCCACATTCAGAGCCGTATGTACTTTGCAAATTTTCTATGTCTACAATGCTCTACACGAAGCTACTCTAGCTAATCGCTCCCACTTTCAATATGTATCTAGATTGAGACTTAGAGTCATCCGGATCAGTGTCAAAGCTTGTATCGACGTAACCCTTTACGATGAACTTTTTGTCACCTCCATAACCGAGAAACATGTCCTTATTCCACTAAGGATAATTTTGATCATTGTCCGGTGGATCCACTCTGGATCACTATTGTACCTCTTGCCAAACTCATGGTGAGGTACACAATAGGTCCAGTAGACTGACATAGCATACTTTATAGAACCTATGACTGAGGCATAGGGAATGACTTTTCATTCTCTTTCTATTTTCTGTTGTGGTCGGGTTTTGAGTCTTTACTCAACTTCACACCTTACAACTCATGCAAGAACTCCTTCTTTGACTGATCCATTTTGAACTCCTTCAAAATCTTATCAAGGTATGTACTCATCGAAAGTCTTATCAAGCGTCTTGATCTATCTTTATAGATCTTGATGCCCAATATGCAAGTAGCTTCACTGAGGTATTTCATTGAAAAATTCTTATTCAAGTATCCTTTTATGCTATCCAAAAATTCTGTATTATTTCCAATCAATAATATGTCATCCACATATAATATCAGAAATGCTACAGAGCTCCCACTCACTTTCTTGTAAATACAGGCTTCATCACAAGTCTGTATAAAACTATATGCTTTGATCAACTCATCAAAGCGTATATTCCAACTCTGATATGCTTGCACCAGTCCATAGATGGATCGCTGGAGCTTGCACACTTTGTTAGCACCTTTAGGATGGACAAAACCTTCTTGTTGCATCATATACAACTCTTCTTTAAGATATCCATTAAGGAATGCAGTTTTGACATCCATTTGCCAAATTTCATAATCATAAAATGCGGCAATTGCTAACATGATTCGGACGGACTTAAGCATCACTATGGGTGAGAAGGTCTAATCGTAGTCAACTCCTTGAAAATGTCGAAAACCTTTTGCAACAAGTCGAGCTTTGTAGACGATGTAACATTCTTGTCATTGCCGATCTTCTTCTTGAAGATCCATTTATTCTCTATGGCTTGCCGATCATCGGGCAAGTCAACCAAAGTCCATACTTTGTTCTCATACATGGATCCCATCTCAGATTTCATGGCCTCAAGCCATTTTGCGGAATCTGGGCTCATCATCGCTTCCTCATAGTTCGTAGTTTCGTCATGGTCAAGTAACATGACTTCGTAACAGGATTGCGTGTACCACTGCAGTGCAGATCTTACTCTGGTTGACCTCTGAAGTTTGGTAGTAACTTGATCGGAAGTTTCATGATCATCATCATTAGCTTCCTCACTAATTGGTGTAGGAATCACTGGAACTGATTTCTATGGTGAACTACTTTCCAATAAGGGAGCAGGTATAGTTACCTTATCAAGTTCTACTTTCCTTCCACTCACTTCTTTCGAGAGAAACTCCTTCTCTAGAAAGGATCCACTCTTAGCAACAAAGATCTTGCCTTCGGATCTGTGATAGAAGGTGTACCCAACGGTTTCTTTTGGGTATCCTATGAAGACGCACTTCTCCGATTTGGGTTTGAGTTTATCAGGTTGAAACTTTTTTCACATAAGCATTGCAACCCCAAACTTTAAGAAACGACAGTTTAGGTTCCTTGCTAAACCATAGTTCGTACAGTGTCGTCTCAATGGATCTTTAGACGGTGCCCTATTAACGTGAATGCAGGTGTCTCTAGTGCATAACCCCAAAACAATAGTGGGAATTCGGTAAGAGACATCATAGATTGCACCATATCTAATAAAGTACGGTTATGACGTTCGGACACACCATTATGCTGTGGTGTTCCAGGTGGCGTGAGTTGTGAAACTATTCCACATTGTTTCAAATGACGACCAAACTCGTAACTTCAAATATTCGTCTCTGTGATCAGATCGTAGAAACTTTATTTTCTTGTTATGATGATTTTCCACTTCACTATGAAATTCTTTGAACTTTTCAAATGTTTTAGACATGTTTCATCAATTAGATGTACCCATATCTTCTAAAATCATCTGTGAAGGTCAGAAAATAACGATACCCGCCGCGAGCCTCAACACTCATCGGACCACATACATCAGTATGTATTATTTCCAATAAGTCAGTTGCTCGCTCCATTGTTCCGGAGAACGGAATCTTAGTCATCTTGCCTATGAGGCATGGTTCGCAAGCATCTAGTGATTCATAATCAAGTGATTCCAAAAGTCCATCAGCATTGAGTTTCTTCATGCGCTTTACACCAATATGACATAAACGATAGTGCCACATATAAGTTGCACTATCATTATTAACTTTGCATCTTTTGGCTTCACTATTATGAATATGTGTATCACTACGATCAAGATTCCATAAACCATTCACTTTGGGTGTATGACCTCAGAAGGTTTTATTCATGTAAAAAGAATAACAATTCTTATTTGATTTAAATGAATAACCGTTTTGCAATAAACATGATCCAATCATATTATGCTCACCCAAACACCAAATAACATTTATTTTAGGTTTAACACTAATCCCGAAGGTAAAGGGAGTGTGCAATGGTGATCTTATCAACCTTGGAACCACTTCCAACACACATCGTCACCTTGCCCTCAACTATTCTCTGTTCATTTTATAACTCATGTTTCAAGTTACTAATCATAGCAACTGAACCAGTATCAAATACCCAGGGGTTACTATGAACGCTAGTAAAGTACACATCAATAACATGTACTCCCTCCGTTCCAAATTACTCGTCGTAGAAATGGATGTATCTAGAACTAAAATACATCTAGATACATCCATACCCGCGACAAGTAATTCGGAACGGAGGGAGTATATCATATATACTTTTGTTCACTTTGCCATCCTTCTTATCCGCCAAATATCTAGGGCAGTTCCACTTCCAGTGACCATTTCCTTTGCAGTAGAAGCACTCAGTTTCAGGCTTGGGTCTAGCTTTGGGCTTCTTCACGGGAGTGGCAACTTGCTTGCCATTCTTCTTGAAGTTCCCTTTCTTTGCCTTGCCCTTTTACTTGAAACTAGTGGTCTTGTCAACCATCAACATTTGATGCTTTTGTTGATTTCTACCTTCGTCGATTTCAGCATCACGAAGAGCTCGGGAATCGTTTTCGTCATCCCTTCCATTATAGTTCATCACGAAGTTCCGGTAACTTGGTGATAGTGACTAGAGAACTCTATCAATCACTATTTTATCTAGAAGATTAACTCCCACCTGATTCAAGTGATTGTAGTACTCAGACAATCAGAGCACATGCTCAGTGGTTGAGCTATTCTCCTCCATCTTGTAGGCAAAGTACTTGTCAGAGGTCTCATACCTCTCGACTCGGGCATGAGTCTGAAATACCAATTTCAGCTCTTGGAACATCTTATATGCTCCGTGGTGTTCAAAACGTTTTTGAAGTCCCGATTCTAAGACGTAAAGCATGGCACACTAAAGTATCTAGTAGTTATCATACTGAGCTTGTCAAATGTTCATAACGTTTGTATCTGCTCCTGCAATAGATCTGTCACATAGTGGTGCATCAAGGACATAATTCTTCTGTGCAGCAATGAGGATAATCTTCAGATCACGGACCTAGTACGCATCATTGAAGGAAATATTCTATAGGCAATAATAAAGTTATTATTTATTTCCTTATTTCATGATAAATGTTTATTATTCATGCTAGAATTGTATTAACCGGAAACATAATACATGTGTGAATACATAGATAAACAGAGTGTCACAAGTATGCCTCTACTTGACTAGCTCGTTAATCAAAGATGGTTCAGTTTCCTAGCCATGGACATGAGTTGTCATTTGATTAATGGGATCACATCATTAGGAGAATGATGTGATTGACTTGACCCATTCCGTTAGCTTAGCACTTGATCGTTTAGTATGTTGTATTGCTTTCTTCATGACTTATACACGTTCCTATGACTATGAGATTATGCAACTCCCGTTTATCGGAGGAACACTTTGTGTGCTACCAAACGTCACAATGTAACTGGGTGATTATAAAGGTGATCTACAGGTGTCCCCGAAGGTACTTGTTGGGTTGGCATATTTCGAGATTAGGATTTGTCAGTCCGATTGTCGGAGAGGTATCTCTGGGCCCACTCGGTAATGCACATCACTATAAGCCTTGCAAGCGTTGTAACTAATGAGTTAATTACAGGATGATGTATTACGGAACGAGTAAATAGACTTGCCAGTAACGAGATTGAACTAGGTATTGAGATACCAACGATCGAATCTCGAGCAAGTAACATACCGATGACAAAAAGAACAACGTATGTTGTTATGCGGTTTGACCGATAAAGATCTTCGTAGAATATGTGGGAGCCAATATGAGCATCCAGGTTCCGCTATTGGTTATTGGCCGGAGACGTGTCTCGGTCATGTCTACATAGTTCTCGAACCCGTAGGGTCCGCACGCTTAAAGTTTCAGTGATGATTGTATTATGAGTTTATGTGATTTGATGTACCGAAGGTAGTTCGGAACCCCGGATGAGATCAGGGACATGACGAGGAGTCTCGGAATGGTCGAGACATAAAGATCGATATATTGGATGACTATATTTGGATATCGGAAACATTCCGAGTGATTCAGGTATTTTCGGAGTACCGGGGAATTACGGGAATTGGACAAGGGGTGCAGCCCCCTTTTTCCTTCTCCCTCTCCCCCTCTTTCCTTCTCTCCTACTCTGGAAAGGAAAGGAGAATCTTACTAGGACTTGGGAGTCCTAGTAGGACTCCCCACACTTGGCGCGCCCCTCTAGGGCCGGCCTCTCCTCCCTCCTTTATATACGGGGCAAGGGGGCACCTCTAGATACAACAATTGATCTCTTGATCTCTTAGCCGTGTGCGGTGCCCCCCTCCACCATATTCCACCTCGATCATATCGTAGCGGTGCTTAGGTGAAGCCCTGCGTTAGTAGCATCAAGATCACCGCTACCACGCCGTCGTCGACGGAACTCTCCCGTGAAGCTCTTTGGATCGAGTTCGCGGGGCGCCACCGAGCTGAGCGTGTCGAACTCGGAGGTGTCGACGTTTGGTGCTTGGATCGGTCGGATCGTGAAGATGTACGACTACATCAACCGCTAAGCAGTTAACGCTTCGCTGGGTTCACGAGGGTGCGTGGACACACTCTCCCTCTCATTGCTATGCATCACCATGACCACAATGTGCGTAGGAAATTTTTGAAATTACTACGTTCCCAACAAAGGTGGCATCCGAGCCAGGTTTTATGCGCGTAGATGTTATATGCACGAGTAGAACACAAGTGAGTTGTGGGCGATACAAGTCATACCGCTTACCAGCATGTCATACTTTGGTTCGGGCGGTATTGTTGGATGAAGCGGCCGGACCAACATTACGCCAGACGCTTACGCAAGACTGGTTCTACCGGCGTGCTTTGCACACGGTGGCTAGCGGGTGTTAGTTTCTCCAACTTTAGTTGAACCGAAAAGTGGCTACGCCCGGTCCTTGAGAAGGTTAAAACAGCACTAACTTGACGAACTATCGTTGTGGTTTTGATGTGTAGGTAAGAACGGTTCTTGCTCAGCCCGTAGCAGCCACGTAAAACTTGCAACAACAAAGTAGAGGACGTCTAACTTGTTTTTGCAGGGCATGTTGTGATGTGATATGGTCAAGACATTGTAACGCCCAGATAATTAGGCTACAGTAAAACTCTCTTGATGATGCCATGTCATCTATGCTACTGTTGCTAATTAAGTGGTAGTTCAAAAACATTGCAAATTCAAAAATGAATTAGCGACAAACACCCAAAGTTTTCAAAAGTCAAAACAAAAATGTTAAAGGCGGTGCCAAAAATGGCATAGGTAATTATGGTGTAGAAGACACAATTTTATAAAATACCTAAATGCCCTAAATTAAATAAAACAGAAAAGGAAAAAGAAATAAATAAAAGAAAATACAAAACAAAAACAGAAAAAAAAGAGAAGCCCCCCTGACCAGACGGCCCAGCTCGCAGCCAGGCCGGCCCACAGCCACATCGGCCGGCTCAGTGGCCCAGCTGCCACCTCCCACCGCTGTCACCTTCTCCCCACGCCCCCTTGTTCGTCCGATCACGCCATTGTCAGCCGTGACAGACCAGCTCACCGCCTGCGTCACATGAGGCCGGAGAGGATAAGGGCGCCGACGCTGCGCCCCCTCGGGCTCCCCTCCCCACTTGCCCCTCGCTCTCCCACTCACTCTCTTCCCCCCCTTCGAGATCTGCAGCGCCCGAGCGCGCCCATGGCTGCGCCGCCGTGCTAACCACGGCCGCCGTCCTCCCCGCACCGTGCCAATGTGTCACCGGTCTCCCTTTTCGCCCGCCTCGTCGTCCCCGACCGTTGATTCGAGCTCCTCGATGTTGTAGCATCGTGGACGAGGTCGTCTTCTTCCTCCGCCTTGCCGCCGCTCATCCCCAACTCCGGCGACGCCCTCTGCAGCTACTAAGCTCGACGGGCCTTTCTTGGCCGCCGGTGAGCTCCCCTTCCTCCTTTCCTCTCCTCGCGCGTGCCTTTGCCGTAGCTAGCTTCGCATAAGCCGAGCTCCGCCCGTCGCCATTGCCGTGAGGCTCGCCACCGAAGCTCCTCCGCTCGAGCTAGTAGCTCTGACGAGCCTCTGAGCGCCGTAGACCCCGCCCTAGTTGGTTAGTTTGCCGCCACGCTCTAACGCTGAACCCGCCGCGCCGCATTCGGCGCCGTTTCTACTGCCGCTGCGCCGTTCGGCCGTTTCCTGGCCCACTAGCCGCCTCCATCTTATGCGGCGACGTCAAACCGCGTCGAACGCACCTAGCTACGACCGGAAACCCCGTAGCGCGAAACCCGACCCTCTCCCGACGTGGCGCCACCGCTGGAGGCTCGCCGAGCACTTCCGCGCCGACGCCGACGATGCAGAGGCTCCCCGCCTGCGTCACCGTGACCCGGTGGGTCTCGAGGAGCTTCTGCTGACCGTTGACCCGGTCAACGCGGCCGACGTGGCGTACAGCCACCGACATGCGGGCCCCATGCCATAAACAAATAAAAACAAATAGATAATTTGCTAATTAATTAAATTAGTTAATTAAACACTAATCTCTCACTGACTACTGGGCCCCACCTGCTAATTAACCTATTTAGTTAGTTTTAAAAATTCTGTTAGTGCCCTGCCAATGACATGTGGGTCCCACTGGACCCACCTGTCTGGTTTGACTAGTCAACCGACCAGTTGACCTGCTGACATCACTCTGATGTCATGCCTGCGTCATCATTCACTGTTTTGGATAATGTTGGATTTAAATAAATAATTAAAATCAAAAAATGATTTAAATCTTTGGAAAATCATATCTTTTAATCCGTAACTCGGATGAAAATACTTTCTACATGAAAGTTGCTCAGAACGACGAGACGAATCCGGATACGCAGCCCGTTCGTCCGCCACACACCCCTAACCTATCGAACTCGCAACTTTCCCCCTCCGGCTCCTCTGCCCGAAAACACGAAACACCGGGGATATTTTCCTGATGTTGCCTATAACCGGTACCACCTCATACCACGTTAGGGCACGCCTAGCATCGTTACTTGTCATGTCATGCATCGATATGCATCTGTTTACATGGTATTCATTGTTTCTTCCCCCTCTTCTCTCCGGTAGACTACGAGACCGACGCTGCTGCTGCCCAGTTCGACTACGGAGTTAACGAGATCTTGGTATTTGATCTGAGTTGGGTCGTTGACCTTATACGCACTAACCGCCACGTGGGACAAGTTATGGGCAACCGCGCCGTGGTATCACCAAGCATTTCGTGACGTCGATGATCGAGTGGCGCGCCGGATTGGACTGGAACGCCACTAGGCTAGGTCTGCCGCCGTTGTCGCAGAACGTGCAGGTGTGCTAAGGGCGATGGGGCCTGCACTTCGGGCGCTTAGGTTTAGACCGGCGTCTTGACCTCTCTGTTATGCCTAGGTGGGGCTGCGGCGTGTTGATCTTCCGCTGTCGGGCATGACCCAGAAAGTGTGTCCGCCAAATGGGATCGAGCGTGTGTCGGGTAATGTGGTGCACCCTCGCAGGGAAGTTAATCTATTCGAATAGCCGTGATCTTCTGTAACAGTGACGACTTGGAGTTGTACCTTGACCTTATGACAACTAGAACCGGATACTTAATAAAACACACCCTTCCAAGTGCGACATAACCCGGTGGTCGCTCTCTCGTGGCATTGAGGAGGGATCACGGTAGGATTATGCTATGCGATGCTACTTGGAGGACTCTCTGGTTCACTCTCTTCTACATGTTGCAAGGCGGAGGCTGCTGAAGCGTAGTCTTCGACGGGATTAGCTATCCCTCTTATTACGGCATTCTGCGATTCGGTCCAATCGATATGCCCCTTTACACATATATCCATGCATATGTAGTGTAGCTCCTTGCTTGCAGTACTTTGGATGAGTACTCACGGTTTCCTTGTTCCCCTTTTCCCCCTTCCTTTACTCCGGGGTTGTCGCGACTCGCACGATGGAGCCTGTGAGCGACGCCACCGTCGATGGCGACTACTACACCGGAGGCACCAACTACTACGTGCAGCCCAACACGATTTCCACTCAGAGTAGTTAGGAGGATCCTGCAGGTGAGGCTCGGCCTCTTTCGATATGTATCCCAGCTTTGTGCTAGCCTTCTTAAGGCAACTTGTTTAACTTATGTATGTACTTTCAGATATTGTTGCTTCCATCGACTCGCCTATGATCAAGCACTTGTATTCGAGCCCTCGAGGCCCTCGGCTTGTATTATGATGCTTGTATGACTTATTTTTATTTGTAGAGTTGTGTTGTGATATCTTCCCGTGAGTCTCGATCTTGATCGTACACATTTATGCATGATTAGTGTACGATTGAATCGGGGGCGTCACAAGTTTTGTAACCAAGTTATCGGCAACTGGCGGGAGCCATATGGTTGTCGCTTTATTGTATGCAATGCAATTGCCCTGTAATGCTTTACTTTATCACTAAGTGGTAGCGATAGTCGTAGAAGCATAAGTTGGCGAGACAACAATGATGCTACGATGGAGATCAAGATGTCGTGCCGGTGACGATGGTGATCATGATGGTGCTTCGGAGATGGAGATCACAAGCACAAGATGATGATGGACATATCATATCACTTATATTGATTGCATGTGATGTTTATCTTTTATGCATCTTATCTTGCTTTGATTAATGGTAGCATCATAAGATGATCTCTCACTAAATTTCAAGGTATAGGTGTTCTCCCTGAGTATGCACCGTTGCAAAAGTTCTTCGTGCTGAGACACCACGTGATGATCGGGTGTGATAGGCTCTACGTTCAAATACAACGGGTGCAAAACAGATGCACACGCGGAATACTCAGGTTAAACTTGACGAGCCTAGCATATGCAAGATATGGCCTCGAACCTTTGAGACCGAAAGGTCGAAAGCGTGAATCATATAGTAGATATGATCAACATAGTGATGTTCACCATTGAAAACTACTCCATCTCACGTGATGATCGGACATGGTTTAGTTGATTTGGATCACGTGATCACTTAGATGATTAGAGGGATGTCTATCTAAGTGGGAGTTCTTAAGTAATATGATTAATTGAACTTTAATTTATCATGAACTTAGTCCTAATAGTATTTGCATAACTATCTTGTAGATCAATAGCTTGCGTTGTTGCTCCCTATTAATATTTTGATATGTTCCTAGAGAAAACTAAGTTGAAAAATGTTAGTAGCAATGATGCGGACTTGGGCCGTGATCTGAGGATTAACCTCATTGCTGCACAGAAGTATTATGTCCTTGATGCACCGCTAGGTAACAGAACTATTGCAGGAGAAAATGCAGACGTTATGAATGTTTGGCAAAGCTTGGTAGGATGACTACTTGATAGTTTAAGTGCACCATGTTTTACAGCTTAGAACTGGGACTTCAAAATTGTTTTGAATGCCACGGAGCATAAAAGATGTTCCAAGAGTTGAAATTGGTATTTCATACTCATGCCCGTGTCGAGAGGTATGAGACCTCTGACAGTACTTTGCCTACAAGATGGAGGAGAATAGCTCAACCAGTGAGCATGTGCTCAGATTGTCTGGGTACTACAATTGCTTGAATCAAGTGGGAGTTAATCTTCCTGATAAGATAGTAATTGACAGGATTTTCTAGTCACTATCACCAAGTTACTAGAACTTCGTGATGAACTATAATATGCAAGGGATGACGAAAGTAATTCCCGAGCTCTTTGCGATGTTGAAATCGACGAAGGTAGAAATCAAGAAAGAGCATCAAGTGTTGATGGTTAAAAAGACCACTAGTTTCAAGTAAAGGGACAAAGGGAAGAAAAGGGAACTTCAAGAAGAACGGCAAGAAAGTTGCTGCTCAAGTGAAAAAGCCCAAGTCTGGACCTAAGCCTGAAACTGAGTGCTTCTACTGCAAAGGGACTGGTCACTGAAAGCGGAACTGCCCCAAGTATTTGGTGGATAAGAAGGATGGCAAAGTGAACAAAGCTATATTTGATATACATGTTATTGATGTGTACTTTACTAGTGTTTATAGCAACCCTCGGTATTTGATATTGGTTCGGTTGCTAAGAGTAGTAACTCGAACGTGAGTTGAGAATGAACAGAGACTAGTTAAGGATGAAGTGACGATGTGTATTGGAAATGGTTCCAAGATTGATATGATCATCATCGCACACTCCCTATACTTTCGGGATTAGTGTTCAACCTAAAAATAAATGTTATTTAGTGTTTATGTTGAGCATGAATATGATAGGATCATGTTTCTTGCAATATGGTTATTCATGTAAGCTAGAGAATAATTGTTGTTTGCTTACATGAATAAAACCTTCTATGGTCATACACCCAATGAAAATTGTTTGTTGGATCTCGATCGTGGTGATACACATTTTCAAAATATTGAAGCCAAAAGATGCAAAGTTAATAATGATAGTGCAAATTATTTGTGGCACTATCGTTTAGGTCATATTGGTGTAAAGCGCATGAAGAAACTCCATGCTAATGGACTTTTGGAATCACTTGATTATGAATCACTTGATGCTTTAAGTAACCATGCCTCATAGGCAAGATGACTAAGACTCCGTTCTCGGAACAATGGAGCGAGCAACAGATTTGTTGGAAATCATACATCTTGATATATGTGGTCCGATGAATATTGAGGCTCGAGGCAGGCATCATTATTTTCTGATCTTCACAGATGATTTGAGCAGATATGGATATATCTACTTGATGAAACACAAGTCTGAAACATTCGAAAAGTTCAAAGAATTTTAGAGTGAAGTGAAGAATCATCTTAACAAAAATAAAAGTTTCTACGATATGATCGCAGAAGTAAAATATTTGAGTTACGAGTTTGGCCTTCAGTTAAAACAATGTGAAATAGTTTCACTACTCACGCCACTCGGAACACCACGATTGTATTGGTGTAATACGAACGTCAGAATCAGACTTTTATTAGATATGGTACGATCTATGATGTCTCTTACCGATCTACCACTATCGCTTTGGGGTTATGCATTAGAGGCGACTACATTCACGTTAAATAGGGCACCATCTAAATCCGGCGATGATACGACACCGTATGTACTATGGTTTGGCAAGAAACCTAAGTTTGTCGTTTCTTAAAGTTTGAGGTTGCAATGCTTATGTGAAAAAGTTTCAACCTCGATAAACTCAAACCCAAATCGGAGAAGTGCGTCTTCATAGGATACCCAAAAGAAAATGTTGGGGACACCTTCTATCACAGATCCAAGGCAAGATATTCGTTGTCGAGAATGGATCCTTTCTAGAGAAGGAGTTTCTCTCGAAAGAAGTGAGTGGGAGGAAAGTAGAACTTGATGAGGTAGCGTACACTGCTCCCTTATTGGAAAGTAGTTCCTCATGTAAACCGTTCTTGTGACACCTACACCAATTAGTAAGGAAGCTAATGATGATGGTCATGAAACTTCAGATCAAGTTACTACCACCAACCTCGAGGTCAACCAGTAGTAAGATCCGCACCAGAGTGGTATGGTAATCCTGTTCGAGGTCATGTTACTTGACCATGACAAACCTATTTAACTATGAGGAAGCGATGATGAGCCCAGATTCGCAAAATGGTTTGAGGCCATGAAATCGAGATGGGATCCATGTATGAGAACAAAGTATGGACTTTGATTGACTTGCCCAATGATCGGCGAGCCATTGAGATTAAATGGATCTTCAAGAGGAAGACGGACGCTGATAGTAGTGTTACTATCTACAAAGCTAGAATTGTCGCAAAAGGTTTTCGACAAGTTCAAGGTGTTGACTACGATGAGAGTTTCTCACTCGTATCTATGCTTACGTCCGTCCAATCATGTTAGCAATTGCCGCATTATGAAATCTGGCAAATGGATAAACAAAACTGCATTCCTTAATGGATTTATTAAAGAAAGAGTTGTATATGATGCAACCAGAAGGTTTTTTCAATCCTAAAGGTGCTAACAAAATATGCAAGCTCCGGCAGTCCATCTATGGACTGGTGCAAGCATCTCGGAGTTGGAATATACGCTTTGATAAGTTGATCAAAGCATATAGTTTTATCTGAGACTTGCGGTGAAGCCGGATTTATAAGAAAGTGAGTGGGGCACTTTCTGACATTTCGATAAGTATATGTGAATGACATAATTGTTGATCGGAAATAATGTAGAATTATTCTACAAAGCATAAAGGAGTGTTTGAAAGGAGTTTTTCAAAGAAAGACCCAGGTGAAGCTGCTTACGTATTGAGCATCAAGATCTATAGAGATAGATCAAGACGCTTGATAAGTTTTTTCAATGAGTACATACCTTGACAAGATTTTGAAGTAGTTCAAAATAGAACGATCAAAGAAAGAGTTCTTGCCTGTGTTACAAGGTGTGAAGTTGAGTAGGACTCAAAGCCCGACCAGGCAGAAGATAGAAAGAGAATGAAAGTCATTCCCTATGCCTCAGCCATAGGTTCTATAAAGTATGCCATGTTGTGTACCAGATCTATTGTATACCCTACATCGAGTTCGGCAAGGGAGTACAATAGTGATCTAGGAGTAGATCATCGGACGGTGGTCAAAATTCTCCGTGGTGGACTAAGGATATGTTTCTAGATTATGGAGGTGAAAAAAGGTTCTCGTAAAGAGTTACGTCGATTCAAGCTTTGACACCGATCTGGATGAATATAAGTATAGATATATGTAAATATTGAAAGTTGGAGCAATTAGCTAGAGTTGCTCAAGTCTTGAGCATTGTTGACATAGAAATTTGCAAAATACATACAGATCTGAATATGGCAGACCCGTTGACTAAATTTCTCTCACAAGCAAAACATGATCACACCTTAGTACTCTCTGGGTGTTAATCACATAGCAATGTGAACTAGATTATTGACTCTAGTAAACCTTTTGGGTGTTGGTCACATGACGATGTGAACTGTGGGTGTTAATCACATGGTGATGTGAACTATTGATGTTAAATCACATGGCGATGTGATCTAGATTATTGACTCTAGTGCAAGTGGGAGATCAAGGAAATATGCCCTAGAGGCAATAATAAAGTTATTATTTATTTCCTTATTTCATGATAAATGTTTATTATTCATGCTAGAATTGTATTAACCGGAAACATAATACATGTGTGAATACATAGACAAACAGAGTGTCACTAGTATGCCTCTACGTGACTAGCTCGTTAATCGAAGATGGTTCAGTTTCCTAGCCATTGACATGAGTTGTCATTTGATTAACGGGATCACATCATTAGGAGAATGATGTGATTGACTTGACCCATTCCATTAGCTTAGCACTTGATCGTTTAGTATGTTGCTATTGCTTTCTTCATGACTTATACATGTTCCTATGACTATGAGATTACGCAACTCCCATTTACCGGAGGAACACTTTGTGTGCTACCAAACGTCACAACGTAACTTGGTGATTATAAAGGTGCTCTACAGGTGTCTCTGAAGGTACTTGTTGGGTTGGCGTATTTCGAGATAAGGATCTGTCACTCCGATTGTCGAAGAGGTATCTCTGGGCCCACTCGGTAATGCACATCACTATAAGCCTTGCAAGCATTGTAACTAATGAGTTAGTTACGGGATGATGTATTACGGAACGAGTAAAGAGACTTGCCAAGAATTTAGATTGAACTAGGTATTGAGATACCAATGATCGAATCTCGGGCAAGTAACATACCGATGAAAAAAGGAACAACGTATGTTGTTTTGCGGTTTGACCGATAAAGATCTTCGTAGAATATGTGGGTGCCAATATGAGCATCCAGGTTCTGCTATTGGTTATTGGCCGGAGACGTGTCTCGGTCATGTCTACATAGTTCTCGAACCCGTAGGGTCCGCACGCTTAAAGTTTCGCTGATGCTTGTATTATGAGTTTATGTGATTTGATGTACGCAAGGTAGTCTGTAATCCGGATGAGATCGGGGACATGACGAGGAGTCTCGAAATGGTCGAGACTTAGAGATCAATATATTGACGATGATACGCCTCCGTCAGATCTATAATTTTTGATTGTTCCATGCCAATATTATTCAACTTTCATATACTTTTGGCAACCTTTTATACTATTTTTGGGACTAACATATTGATCCAAAGGCTCAAAGTGCCGCCTCGTCTGCTCCATGTTTTTGGTTTCGCAGAGTACCCATATCAAACGGAGTCCAAACGGGATAAAAACGGACGGAGCTTATTTTTGGAAAATATGGAAAATTTGGAAGGAAAATCAACGTGAACCAGTGCCCGAGGTGGTCACGAGACAGGGGGCCGCGCCTGCCCCCCTGGGCGCGCCCCCTACCCTCGTGAGCCCACCCTAAGGCGGTTGACGCTCTTCTTTTGCCGCAAGAAAGCTAATATTCGGAAAAAAATCACGGTGAAGGTTTCAGGCCAATCGGAGTTACGGATCTCCATATATACACAAAACGCAGAAACAAGAGAAATAGATCCAATCTCGGAGGGGCTCTCGCCCCTCCCAAGCCATGGGAGCCAAGGACCAGAGGGGAAACCCTTCTCCCATCTAGGGAGGAGGTCAAGGAAGAACAAGAAGAAGGGGGCCTGTCTCCCCCTTGCTTCCGGGGGCCATCATCATCACCGCGATCTTCACCAACACCTCTGCCATCTTCACCAACATCTCCATCACCTTCCCCCATCTATATTCAGCGGGTCCACTCTCCCGCAACCCACTGTACTTCTACTAGAACATGGTGCTTTATGCTTCATATTATTTTCCGATGATGTGTTGCCATCCTATGATGTCTGAGTAGATTTTCGTTGTCCTATCGGTGATTGATGAATTGCTATGATTGGTTTGAATTGCATATTTTATTATTGGTGATGTCCTATTGTGCCCTCCGTGTCGCGCAAGCATGAGGGATTCTCTCGTAGGGTTTGGTAATATGTTTATGATTTTCTTATGGTGGGTGGCGTGAGTGATGTACAATGCACCTTAGTAAGTAGGTTGTTTGCGTATGGGATAAAAGGGGACTTGATACTTTAATGTTATGGTTGGGTTTTACCTTAATGAATCTTTAGTAGTTGCGGATGCTT